>JAESUZ010003082.1:0-1200000 GCA_017311185.1 Proteles cristata cristata
ATGGAATACTACATGGCAATGAGAAACAATGAAATCAACATGGATGGACCTTGAGGGTGTTATGCTGAGCGAAATAAGTCAGGCGGAGAAGGACAAATATCATATGTTTCCACATATAGGAGGATTAGGAGGAACTTAACGGAGGAACAAGGGGGAGAAGAAGGGCGGAAATGGTGGGGGAAAGGGGAGAGGCAAACCATGAGAGACTCTTGAATGCTGACAAAAACTGAGGACTGGTGGATGTGGGGGGAGGAGGGGGGTGGGCATGGAGGAGAGGCACTTGTGGGGATGAGCACTGGGTGTTATGTGGAAACTAATTTGACAATAAACTATTTGTAAAAAAAAAAAGAAAGACAGTGTCACTATTACAACTAAATTAAGAGTATTCTGGAGCTGAACGAAGTTTTCCTGCCTTATTATAACCCCATCCAACTTGACTAAAGTCTTTCCCTTTTCTTAAGTGGCAATTGGAAAAGGAACTCATATATCATCCCTTGAAATCCTCACAATTATTGGGTAATTTTCATATCATAAACTTTGAATTGCAAAGCCTAACCAGAAAGCAGAGCTTCTCAATCTGTGAAGCGGAGCTTCTGAATATTTTTATTATTTTAGGTAAATAATAATGGCTCCACCATGGTCGGTGGCTCATTCCTCCTCCTTTATATTAGGATCCTTAGATGACATGCCTTTATCTCTGATCCTGAAGGAGGAAGGTTCTCCCTCTCGTAAGAATCTGGTGTCTGAGAATGTTCTTCTACATTTCAGATGTCCCAAGCTATCCTGTAACTACTACCTGGATATCTCCTTGATTTCTAGCCCAAGAAGACTGCAGTCTGGTCCAGTCTTATGCAGTGTTCTGAAACTCATTTCTTAGTTTATTAAAGCCTAAGTTTATCCTCTTGTGAAATCTGATTAATGTCCATTGTTCTAAGCTATACTTTGTTTATATGCTACTGTAGCATCTTCCAGATTATATATTAGCTATACTCACATCTGACTTCCCCACTAGACTGTGAACGCATTTTTGCTCTTTGTCCCCAATTGGACAGTTGTCTCTCATAGTATATGCTTTCACACTAGGAATAGCCATCTTTTCTAGATGTGAAATGGCTAGATTCCCAAACACTCTAAAATGTAGTCTGATCAAATCCTACAACTACTAGAACATAAGCTCCATAACAGAAAGGCATCCCCTTGTGTTTATCATTGTATCTCAGTTCATAGAACAGAGTCTGGCAAGAGTCAGTACTAGTCTCAATAATATCTGTGATACCAAAGAATAATTTGTTAATATGCAACAAGAGGAAGGGAACAATGTTATACCAGTCTTTTTAGATATTTGTAAACTATAGACTCCAATATTCCTTTCATACCTTAGAGACAAAACACAAAGATTTTTATATAATAGTGATTTCTAAATTTTTCATCACTGGTATTTTTCATTCATGTGTTCTCACAAGAACACTTTTATTTGAGTATTCAAATAATTGTCATTTGTCAGCTTTACAGGTTTTGGGCTTTTCTACTTCCAAAATGACTGCCATACCCCCATGGAAACTCAAGCAATTACTTTTAACTTAGGTATGAAGAGCAGCCAATCAGGATAACTTGAAGAGTCAAGCCACTGCACTCCATAGGTTTCCTGGGTGCTCTGAGCAGCCCAGACTGTTTCCTGACATGGCATGTCCACGGACCCTAATCCAGATGGGGCTCAGGAGCTCTGTAGGAAAGAATTTAAACCTAGTCAGCAATTGTGGTTCAAGTGTGCTTCCATCACATGGGACTGAGTTTCCCCAGAAGAGAGTGGACTGGAGGAAGGAAGGCAGAGCACTGAAAGAAAAACTGCCCAAGTGGAGACAAAGCCTGGCTGAGTGAGCAGATGAGCTTCAAGGAAGCCAGATTGCAGTAACTATGTCCCATTGCTGGGTCGGTGCCTGGTGTGAGCCGGGGTAGAGGCCAGCAGGGGATCTGTGGGCTACTCACTGGAACAAAAAAATCATGGAACAGCAGCTCCAAGAACAAAGTGTCACATGGAGTAGCAATGGCTCTAAATTACGTGTGAGCCCTTCCTGGACGTGGTGAAAGCTCCATGAGGTGAGAAAGGCTGACATTCCTACTGAACAAGGCTCAGAACATTGGTTCCCACCCATCACCTCCAGCTAGAGGAAATACAAGTTGTATGAGTAAGAAGCATTAAGCTGAAAGGAAAGAAACAAATCTTTAAAAGTTCAAGTCATGTCACCAACTCAGCTGCTAGTAGCTTTTTCAACAAAAATGTATATTCCTATAAAAAGAAACCACAAAATCTCCATGTCATAATGCTTTTGAGAGAGGGGGGAGGGAGGCAGATGGTGTCCCTTAGATTGGAAATAGATGTGTGGTGCCACTCGATCAGTGCCAAGAAGATGTGCTCACCCTCAGGACATAATATTTCAGGCTCATTCAGCACGAGTGTGTTAAAGGGAAATACCACAGAACGAAGTGACTCATCAACCCACTAGTACCTTGGCAAGAATTGATGTGTCCAAATTCCAAGACAGCAGAGAATGCAGGGTCCAAAGAGCATGAGGCGCAGAGCAAGGGCACAAGGAACCTGAAATAACAAACACAACAACTTCCTATTGGCTGGTATCTTCTATGTTCTGTGCATGTTTTCACTTACACTTTTATGTGGTGATCTTATGAGGTAGGTACTATTGTTATACCTTCATTTTACAAATGAGAGACCTGAGGCACAGAAAGGCTGAGTAACTTGCCCAAAGCCACACAGGTATTAAGTAGCAGAGTTGAGATCCAAAGCCAGACAGTCTGGCTCCTTACCCTAATGCCCCCATGTCCTTCAGATGATACTTCTTTAGCACTTACCCTGTGCCAGGTTCCCTTCCAAGTGTCTTGCATAGGTTAACACATTAAACATTGAATGTGCAGATATGGATAGAGGAAAATAAAATATACTTATGGTTTCCTCTCATCTGGGGTAAATTTTTAAAAGAATAATTATAGAGGCCCCTGAGTGGCTCAGTCAGTTAAGCATCCAACATCAGCTCAGGTCAGGATCTTGCGGTTTGTGAGTTCGAGACCTGGGTCAGGTTCTGTGCTGACATCTCGGAGTCTAGAGCCTGCTTCAGATTCTGTGTCTCCCTCTGTCTCTCCCTGACCTGCTCACACTCTGTCTCTCTCTAAAAAATAAATAAACATTGAAAATGTTTTTAAAAGAAAGAAAATAATTATGATTTATTAATCTCCACTACTGCAGGATGCATTCTGATAAGGAAACTAATATAAAGAAAATCAATGACTACAATGAAGATTTTGGATTTTTAAAATCATAGGATTCTAATGAGGACAATAAGTGGACTTGCATCACTAAGTCATAGAATATTATGGGACAATGAACATGAATTAGAAAGAAACTGTGTTAAATATATCAATCTGAGTATATGTCCCAAAATGAAAATGTTGAGTGAAAAATATCAAGTTTTAGACTGATTCATGAAGTGTGATATCATTTATATAAGTTTTTTTTTTAACAGCTTTACTGAGGTAAAATTTAATGTACACATTTTAATAAGTTTGGACATATGCCTATACTTATGAAACCATCACCTCAGTACAAAAGTTTTCTTGTGTCTTTCTTTCTTTTCCTTTCCTTTCCTTTTCTCTCCTCTCCTTTCCTTTCCTTTGCCTTTTTCCCCTATTTTCTTCCTTCCTTCCTTTTTTCCTTCTTTGTTTCCTTCCTTCCTCCTTCCTTCCTCCTTCCTTCCTTCTTTTCTCTTTCTCTTTCTTTCTTTCTTTCTCTTTCTTTCTTTCTTTCTTTCTTTCTTTCTTCCTTTCTTTCTTTCTTTCTTTCTTTCTTTCTTTCTTTCTTTTTCTCTTTGTGCTAAGACCACAACATATTTACCCTCTTAACAAATGTTTGTTACACAAAACATTATTGTTACCTATAGACTCTTAAGTTATATATCAGATCTCTAGAATGTATGCATCTTGTATAATTGAATTATACTAAGTGAACAACAATAATTCTATATACTGTTTGGGTGGGTAAAGATAAATATTAACAATCAAAGAAATGAATGAGAATAATATTCACCAGATTCCAAAGGCTAGCTGCCTCTGCAGAGGAGGAAAAGAATGTGAATGGAGAAAACACCTAAGGGCTTTGATTCATTTTTCTTAATGTTTTATTTATTAAGCTGGATATTAGCTGTATAACTCTTCTTTCTATAGATGTCTGAAATATTTCCCCAAATGAAGAAATCATTAAATGGCCTCAGAATAAATGGTGATACTGTGTAGAGAGAGACTTCCATTTAATATACAATGTATATTTATATCTTTTAGAAATCCTTTCTTTCAGTGGCACAAAGGAAAAATCTCTTGAAAAGAAATCTATAGTTGTACATAATGCATCTTCCATTCCACTCGCCAAACTTCGGCATTCAACTCTGTGTTTTGGAAGTGTGACTTTTATCAACTACATCAGCAGGGTTTTCACACCCTCTGGGTTCTGGCTGGACTCAACCAATGGCGAGCCCTTAGGAAATCAGACGGAGAGGGGAAAGCAAAGTCTAAGTGTGTATTTCTTTGTCTTCCTTCCAGATCACCTTGAAATGGCCTGCTTTTCCACCAAAGTTCATTACTCTGCTCTCTACAACTCAGGGTAATTCTCTCTCCCCCTTGGTTCTGTGTAGTTCTACTGCTCTCTGCTTCATCCCTTTGTCCCTATGAGTGATAATAATTAAGCTATTAACCCTTGGATCCCCCATTGTTCTTTATTCATAGTCCATTATTTAGATAAACTGTACTTGAATTGTCCCTTATATATGTAACTAGCTTTATTCTATTACCTTTAAGCCATTTTATGCTTTAACTAGTGTTTCTCTCCCCCCTAAAATAGGAATTAAATGTATCTTTATATATCCATGTGTTCATTTATATAACGAATATTTACAATATGCTATCCAGGTGCCTAAAGGTAAATAAATGATAGGGGAAAAAATTGTTATTGTTATCACTAGGCCACAGGCTATCTTCAAAGATGTCACAATGAATAAGGAAGAAAGAATTCCAATCAATTAATTCTTATTTATATTATAATATATAATTTTTAATATATTATTTATAATATAATATAAACATTTGTATTTATATTTATAATTCTTATTTATAATATTCTGTTACATTATTCTTAAATTCTATATCATGGCATATGCAAAATAATATGAAATTTTAAAGAAAAAAGCACTAAATTTAAACTTGTTATTAAAGTCCTCTAAAGCAGTGCTCTTCGAAATAAGTCAATATACTGCTTCCTTCATCAGGAAAATCTTGTTACCAAAAAAAGTTATAAAACTGATGAACTAAGTCTGTGTGCTTAATGATGTAGTTGATTTACATTCTGACATTAATAACACTTTTTGGCAGAAACGAACCATTTATTTCATAAAACACACAAAAAATGAAAAGTGTGAGTCAAACGTCTGTCTTAAAAGTTTAACAGTAATTTTCTATGTACACATAGATTTTACAAAGTGGTTGACAGACTTTTTACACAATAATTTTGATAAGCTCCTATAATAATACAGGTGGCCATAAAGGGTAGCAATTAGTATTGCTCTCAATGGTCTTTCCCAGCCTCCCAACTTTATTGCCTTCCAGATAAGAAGAAAAAGTCTATATGTGTGCAGTATCAAAGATTTTACTGGGGCATCTGGATGGGTCAGTGGGTTAAGCATCTGACTCCTGATTTCAGCCACGGTCATGTTCTCACAGTTCCTGGGATCCAGCCCCGCATCGATCTCTGTGCTGACAGCGTGGAGCCTGCTTGGGATTCTGTCTCCTCTCTGCCCCTTGCATTCTCTCTCTCTCTCTCTCTCAAAAACAAACATTTTAAAAAAATATTTTACCAACTGCTAGAGGTTCAATCCAAGAACATGCTGACAGGAGTGAGGCCCTGGCAATCATACAGAGACAGTACAGGAAGACTGTGAGTCTTTGCACTCTGGTTTTACAGTCACTTGCTTTGTATTGTCAGTTATACCACAAATGTCTCCAATGGCATAAAACTGTGACACTATCTTGTTTGGGTACCACTATCTTAAAGATGATAAGCTCCCATTTATGGACAAGAGATAAACGTCCATGAACTATACCAGTCAATATGCAGCCAGGATAACAGAAACCACTCTGGTCATTTCAAACAGTGAGAATTTAATACTGGAAACTAGTTACAAAGATGCTGGAAGAGCTACATGAGCCACAAAGGAGAAGTTCACCCAAAGAGCACTGGCTGCAGAGAATCACTATCATGCTTAGGAGCAGAGAAGTGAAGGGGAAAATGGTATGACCCAGAACCCACAGTGTGAGCCTCTGAGGCTGCTGAGAACTCCCTACTGCTGATGCTGCTATTGAGGCCTGTGGTGCCAGTGCCTGCTCAGACACCCCCAGCTACTGCCAGCGGAGGCACACTGAGTGAAAATCCAGAGCTCACGCTGGCCAGTGGCCCCTACTACTACTACTACTACTGCTACTACTACTACTACCACCAGAAACTACTGCAAGAAGCCAAGGGGGGAAAAAAAGAGGTTTCTTCCCCCTTCCCAGTTCCCAATTACCTGCCAATGCGCCCCCACCCAGCTGGTAGAATCTAAGAGGGAGGCAACAGGTGATGGAATCCCTGGAAAATAGCTTGCAGGCTTTCAGCCCCAAATGCGGAGAGCAGTATAGAGAAGAAGGGGGCAGGACTGAAAGATCAGATGCTCTCAGCAATGAACTAAAGCCTATTTTATACTGTCATCCATTTACCTTCTTAGCAACAAAGAAAAGGAGGGGCGCCTGGGTGGCTCAGTCAGTTAAGTGTCCAATTTTGGCTCAGGTCATGAGCTCACAGTTCGTGGGTTTGAGCCCCACGTCGGGCTCTGTGCTGACAGCTAGCTCAGAGCCTGGAGCCTGCTTCAGATTCTGTGTCTCCCTTTCTCTCTGATCCTCCCCTGTTCATGCTCTCTCTCTCTCTCTCTCTCTCTCTCTCTCTTTCAGAAATAAATAAAACATTTAAAAAAAAAGAAACAAAGAAAAGGAAAAATTACGTCAAAACTCTAGTCAATTTTTTAGGCTTTTTCTCCTGGAAATATACATATAGATTTCCAGCTTTATGAGATATAATCTGTGCATCACATTGTATATGTTTAGGACATACAAAGTGCTGACTTGATACATGTACAAATTGCACTGGGATTAGGACCATAGTATTAGCTCACACTTCTATCTCATCACATAATTAGTTACCATTTATTTTCTGTGGTAAGGACATTTAAGTATCTACTATTATTGGCTATAATCAACATTCAAGTATATGATATAGTATTCTTAGCCATGATGACCATGCTGCACATTAGATCCCCAAACTTGTTAATCGTATAGCTGGAATTTTGTACCCTTTGACCATATCTATTTCTTCCATCCCTCAACCCCTAGTAATTACCTCTCTTCTGTTTCTCTGAGTTTGCATTTTTTTTAGATTCCATGTAGAAGTGATTTCATATAGTATTTGTCTTTCTCTGATTTATCTTACTTAGCATGGCCACAAGGTCTATCCCTGTAGTTGCAAATGGCAAGATTTCCTTATTTTTCATGGCTGAATAATATTCCATTGCTTATATATACTATATCTTCTTTATCCATTCATCTGCTGATGAACACTTAGATTGTTTCTTTATCATGGCTATTGTGAGAAATGCTGCAAGGAACATGGGAGTGTAGATATCTCTATGACATCCTGGTCTCAATTTCTTTAGACATATACCCAGAAGTGGGATAGCAATTCTATTTTTAATTTTTTCAGGAACCTCCATACTGTTTTCCATAGTGACTGAACCAATTTGAATTCCCACCACCAGTGCATGAAGGTTTCCTTTTCTCCACACCCTCACCGACACTTGTTATTGCTTTTATCTTTTTGATGATAGCCATTCTAACTCGTGTGAGTTTATATATCTTATTGTTTTGATTTTCATTTTCCTGATGATGTGTGATGTAATGTGCAATTTTTAATTATTAGTTAATATATCAGTTTGTTGATAACTATATTTTATTCCTTCCTCTACCTTTCACCTAATAACGGAAATAAAAAATATTGATATATGTTATATTTATCTTTTTTTCTGTTCAGATTAAATCAGAGTCAGAAGTCGTGTAATTTATTTTCCTGCTCATTATCTTGAACCCTCAAGGCCAGTCCAAAACGTTGTTGTATAGTGTCAAAAATTTTACTCTTACAGATAAATATTGCTTAAGCAATTATGTGAATAGTAAAGTATAAATATTTAAGAATGTCATAAAAAGTTTCCTCCAATGAAATAAATGTTAAAAGTAATATATTTCCCAATTTTAAAATCTTTACTAGATTTTAAATAAATGTTAAAAGTAATATATTTCTAAGTTTTAAAATCCTTAGCTTTACTAGAGACTCTTTAAACTTTTAACATTACTATTAAATGGTAGAACATTTTCAAAAATTCTTCCTGACACCTTAATCTTTTATTCAAGGGCTTTTTTTTGTCAGGTCTGAACTGATGTATTACATACCATTTCTTTTCCTCAATAATTTTAGAAATGACACACTTTCTTTTCTCTCTTCTGCTTTTATTTAAAAGCCTAAAAAACACATAATGGGAGGTAATTTAGGTGTGGCTCTTCAAAGCCTGTAGTCCCTTGCACTGACTGCAGGAGGCATGAGGTTAAAAAAAAATTAAGAATGAGGGCTGGGAACTGTTAGGAATGGAGACAAGAAGGTCATTGGTGACGGTCCCAGTTTGGGTGGAGCAGCAGGTTAACAGGAAGAATGTAGGTTCTAAGGTCAGGCCAACAGGTTTTGAATCCTAGCTCTACCACTTACAATATCGTTGACACTGTGCAAGTTATTTTTTCCACCAGGTCTTATTTTCCTTAAGTGTACAATAGAGATAATTTTACCTGTCTTGTATGGCAGAGTAAATGCATTGATGCTCTTTAAAGCTCTTAGAACAATATATGGCAAATAGTAAGCAATCATTAAATGTTTATTGTCATCAGTATTAATACAATGAGTTAAAAAATAATCATATGCTGCAACTGGAAGTCCAAAAATGGTAAAATTCAATGGAGCTCACTTTGGCATTCACTTGTTAACTCAGCAATCCTGTATTTGGGCATGGGTTCCGTTGAGAAACCTACTCGTACACAATATGGCGTGCACAATATTGATAATGGCAGCATTGTTTGAAATAATATGAGTAGAAACAACACAAGGGACCAATGTATACACCAGTCTATATCACCAAAGGAATACCGTGCCACTTATATGAGGAGGACTTCAGTGTTCTGACATAGAAGACCTCCAAGATATAGCATGACATATAACAAGCAAGAAGCAGGTATATTATGTGCTAAAATTTTGTTTAATGGAAGAAAGAGAACATTTTTAAATGGCTTCTCAAATGGTTTGTTATCCCATCATGTATATCATTCAATGATCAAATAATTCTATCATACCAGTATAGCACTGGCATCCGCCTGAGACAACAGTTAGTTATTCCCAACAGGGAGACAGCTTTCTTCTATCGATCTCCTTTTATTCTATCAGTCTGACTCCCTCCCTGGTCTCCTTTCCTCTTTTCATCTTCCCCTTTTCTGCTCTATTCTCTCAATCCTTTTCCCTTTTTTCTTTTCTTTTTTAATTTTTTTAAATTTTTATTTATTTATTTTTTGAGAGGGAGAGAGAAAGAGAGCACAAGCAAGAGAGGAGCAGAGAGAGAAGGAGACACAGAATCCAAAGCAGGCTCCAGGCTCTGAGCTGTCAGCGGTGCTCAAACCCACGAACCGTGAGATCATGACCTGAGCCGCAGATGGACGCTTAACTGACTGAGCCACCCAGGTGTCTCTCTCAGTCCTTTTTCTTATTCTCTTGCTTTTTCCTTTGTCTCCACTTGTCCCTTGTACCCACAGGCAGTCTGAAGCCACACAGGGGGCACTGAGGACTAGATTCCTGTATTAGAGCATATCATTCTGTAAATATCACAACAACAAATCCCTGGTTTTAACTTTCTACTTTATTACTTTCACATTACTCTCAAAACAACTATTCAGCCATGAAACATTTTTGTCTTAAAAACCAAAGCCTAGAGGATGTGTTGACCAACAGTAACACCACCTACCTAGTTCACCATGTGAAGTCCAATATTCCATCTCCAATACTTATCACTTCTCATTAGCTAAAAACTCACTCCTAAGACAAGGGCCACAGAAAGGATCTTATTTTCATGTTATGCTCATTTCTGTGCCGAACAGTATTTTCTTTCTCAAGAACTAGTTTGAAAGAACAAGCATTGTAGATTAAACGAACCAAAGCCTAAAAGAAAAGCCTATCAGCCCCATATTTGCTAAAACCTATTAGTACATCCACAGAATAATATGAGGCACAGAAAACACCAACACTCAACAAGATTTTTCTTGGCCCAGTAGACAGTTATTAAGAGAAGCATTTGCTCATCTTTATCTTATTCCATATAATTTTTCATATTGTCATTCTAGAGGATTATAAAAAGAATTCTATTCAAATTAGTAGGAAGATAGTCAAATGTGTTGGCTGATAATATATTTTAGAATAAGACTTCATCGCTTCAAAATTGTATGGAAACTAGTTAACATCTTTGAGATTAAATCCATCTCAAAATGGTGAGGAAAATGACTTTTATCTCTACAGTGTTGCTGTGAAGATTATATGAAGAGTAGGTCAAGGACTTGGTATAGAACCTAGCATATAATAGACACTTAAAATTGGCTAGAATATTATCACTACCTTTCATAGTCCAAATTGATGATTATCTTCTTATTACTGATGATCTGCAAAATCTCAAATACATGGTCCCATATAACCCATCTCTAGGGTAGGCACTGTATGCCCCTGGCCACTTGTAAGTACCCATTTCACCAAGGCTTCCATCAAGCCTGGTATCTTATTCTGGGTGCTCAGTGATGGCTTGCTACCACTAGAGCTATGCAGGAAACAAAGCAGCCCTCTTCTCAAAAGAAGTTTTAAAAAAAATCAAATTTGAAATATACAGTTCATTTAAAAAAAATAATGATCATCTCTGATGTCATCATTAAATCGTATTCCCTACTGTCCAGAGGCTGTCGACTAGTTCTTCTGTAAATGTTCAAATGGTAAAGCTATAACAATTACAAAAAAAAGGCAGGGGGGGAGGGGAAGGGTACAAAACAAAGTTGTAGGAGAGAGGGAAACAATGCCAGGGACGAGTAAAAACGGGAGAATGAGAGCAAGAGAGTAAATCATTTCAAAATGTCAAAACCGGAAAATAAAAGGAAAAGCTGTTCTGCTGAATATAATCCAGACCTATACGTGTGTTATAGGAAGGAGGAAAAGATAAACCCCTCAATCAAGCTCAAATTGTGCTCTAGCCCTGGCCGGATCCTCTGGTCGGCTGATGTGTTTATAAGAAATGTACAAGTCTACGTTAGTTCCTAATTAGGTTAGGATGACTGCCAAAGAAAGTAGTAGTATTTTTAAATGAAGGGTTATGGTTACAAATGGGTATCAAAAGCCTTGACACTTAAGTGGCCATGACAATAGCTGCTAACCGAAGCTGCATAATTGGTCCCCCAAGGTTGAACCAGCCACTCATGTTTCATTCTCATGAGGGCTGTCCCTGAAAGAATCTAGGAAGTGGTACAATGTCGACTCATTAAATTCATTGGCATTATTCATTTGGGTTGGGGTGAGGGCAAAAAGAAATTGTTTTTAAATAATTGTGGATGCTTCTCACGCTGTTTTCCTCTAGCACTCACCTGGTAAGATGGTCCTTGGATAGTGGTTTCTTTAAATATCCCTTACGTGTACTCAGGAAGAAAAAAATTAACTGCCTCTATACACAATGTGGACACTCTTTGTTCCACACAAGCCATTCCAAGAAATAGAATCATTGACTGAAGTCTCCAAATCAAATTGTCCTTTCAGTTGAATTTGCTATTATTACGCAGGTAAATAAATAAGAAGAATAGACCATTTGGAATCATCATCAGTGGCAGTCTCCGGTGAGTGGTGCAGATGGAATTCTTGCAGGTCACAAATCTAAATGCAATATGTCTTATAGTCCAACAAAATGTCATCGAGAGGCTCAAAGAATCCATTTCCATTTTTACACTGCATTGCCAAGGAAAAAACGGGCAAAGTTCAAAGTGCCTGGAGACCAGAGAAGTCCTCTTGAACAGCTCTTGCCAATTAGCACGTTTATTTTATGTGAAAAACATTTTTATGCCATTTATGTTCCCTAGTTCAATGTTTTGTCTTTAATGAGCCCTAAGAATATTTATTGAAAATGGCATTTATTGTTAATGAAAATTCCTTCTCTTCTCCTTCAGAATTGAGTGCTGGATCAAAAGTAGCAAGTGGAATAACATGCAAATACAATGCACCATTGTTCTCTACTCCGGAATTATACCAGAGAGCCCAGTGGAGAGTTGCAGGTATCCCAGATGGGTATGCTTCAGCAATAAGAAAGCACTCATCTCATTTCCAAAGACCACACCTACTTAAATGTTACAGGGACCCATCTCATCAAAGCCAAGGGGATTCCTTTAAACTCAATTTTATAGCTTTCAGGAAAGATAAGGGGAACTATGTGATCCTAGGGCTGAAGAAAGTGACTTATGATTATTCTTTGCCTGCCAGGGGTTATTGTTCCCCAGGGGACATTTGGCAATATCTGAAAACATTGATTTTGGTTGTAACAACTTGGAGGAGAGGGGGTGCAACTGGCATCTAGGGGATAGAGACCAAGAATGCTACTAACCATTCTACAACGCCCAACACAGCACCACCACCCACCAAAGGGAAAAAACAAAGCAAAACAAAAATTATTTGGGGCAATATATCAATAGTTCACAGAACAATGTCCTTGAGACACTGTTAGAAATATTCTAGAGCTATTGTGCTGCAATTATGTGAATCCAGAGGTTTCACTTCTATTTTTGTCAGCTTCATTATCCATATCCTCAAAGCATCATCAACATCAACAACAAAATAACTCACGTTTAGTGAGCAGTTTCCTTCTACAGTGTGCTATCCTAAGCATTTTCATATGCTGTTTAATCCTCCTAGCAGCCCAATGAGGAATAAACTGTCATCACCATTCTACAGTAAAGAAAATTGAGGCATAGGGAGTTGTGACCCACCCAGGTCAAATAGCTACAGAGGAATGGGATACAAACCCAGGTTACTTCTGACTCCAGATGCAAACCTTTCATCCCCAGTTTCCTCCACAATAGCAAGAAAATAGAAACCAAAGGAGAAAACATAAAGGCAATTCCCCAGAAAGGAGAGAAAAGATTTAATAAGTTGCTGTATGAGACTCAGTTGTATTTAATCAACTGTTATCCCCACCCAGTACCAATGTTCAGTCCTGAGGGGCTGAGTCTCCTTTTTTTTTTTTTTTCTTTTCAACACCTGAGAGGACTAAAAATGGTACAAGTTGTACACACCGAATTAGCCCAATTTTCTTCTGGTGGTTCTCCAAATTGCTCTAGCCTCATTTTATGGTTAAAAAAAATCTGTTTCTAAACTAATTCGGAACTGATTTGTATATATAAAAATAACTAATATTTTCCGTGGAAACTTGAAGCCAAGTCTCCACCTAAATGATATTAAGTGGGTGACGGACAACAGGCTCCAACTACTTTGCCTTGTGAGGGAGAGCTGATGAGAACTCTTGTAAACTAGTTTTGGCATTGCACCCAACTTAGGCTAACCAACTGTAGGGTGGGACCTAAGGGCCACTTGCATTTAAAGAATACAGACAGAAACACAGTGTAATTCGAAATGGAAACAGAGCTAATTGTTGCCATCTGTGACTAACTGAAGTCTCCTTAGTCATGGGTATGGGACAGATTTGGGGATAACATTATGTAAAAGAAAAAGGATAAAAAGTATTCTTTACAGGAGGACAATAAGCAGTTGTTTTCATCTAGCTGGTATGAATATCTAGACAAGATAAAGAATACAGTTGACTGTACCATACCATAGGTGGCCTTCAACTTAACATTTGACCAAAACACAGTCGTGGTAGTTTTGTTTGTTTGTTTTTAGTACAGTTGACACACAATGTTACATTAGTTTCAGGTGTACAATGTAGTAATTCAACAACTCTATATGTTATGCTATGATCATCACAAATGTAGCTACCATCTGTCACCTCACAATGCTATTACAATACCATTGACTATTTTCTCTGTGCTGTACCTTTTATTCCCATGACTTATTCATTCCATAACTGAAAACCTGTATCTCCCAACCCCCTTCATCCATTTTGCCCTACCTCCCCTCTCCTCTGGCAACAATCCTCGGTTTGGTCTCTGTATTTATAAGTCTGATTTTGCTTTTTGTTGTTTGTTTATTCATTTGTTTTGCTTTTTAGATTCCACATGTAAGTGAAATCATATGGTATTTGTCTTTCTCTGTCTGACTTACTTCATTTAGCATAATACCCTCTGGCTCCTTCCATGTCGTTGCAAATGGCAAGATCTCATCCATTTTTATGGCTACATTATATCCCACTGTCTATATATACCATATCTTCTTTATCCATTCATCTATTGATGGACACTTGGATTGCTTTCATATCTTGGCTACTATAAATAATTCTTCAATAAACATAGAAGAGCATATATCTTTTCAAGTTAGTGTTTTTGTTTCCTTTGGATAAATACTCAGTAGTGGAAACTACTGAAGAAAAGAAGATACTTGCAAATGATCTAGTCACTAAAAGGTTAATATTCAAAATATACAAAGAACTTATACAACTCAAAAAAAAAAAACAGGAAAATCCAAATAATCCAATTTTTAAAAAGCCAGAGAACATAGACAAAAATAGACATTTTTCCAAAGAAGGCATACAAATGGCCAACAGACAAAGTGAAAGATGCTCAACATTCCTCAAAGAAATACAGATCAAAACCATAGTGAGATATCACCTGACCACCTGTCAGAATGGCCAGAATCAAATAGACAATAAATAACAAGTGTTGGTGAGGATGTGGAGAAAAAGGAACTCTCATGCACTGTTGGTGAGAATACAAATTGGTGCAGTCACTATGGAAGACAGTATAGAGGTTCCTCAAAAAGTTAAAAATAGAACTACCATATGATCCAATAATTCCACTACTGGGTATTTACCCAAAGAAAAAGTGGTGGTAATTTTTAAAGTGTTTCATAAGAGTGATAGAAAGAGTTCATATGATTGGAACTACACAAGACAAGTGTTTCTAAATTATGGTCTACTTGATCCAAATGGATTTTCATCATTCTATGCTTATTCTACCAAAGCCCTGATTTTACTGTAATCCCTTATGTATCCCTCTGGTACCTCCCTCATCACATAGTATAGCATTTTGACTACTAATTTGTTAATCTTCATTAGATTGTGAATCTCGTGAGACCAGGATCTAGGCCATGCTCATATATTTATCCCCAAGATATAATATGGCATTTGGCACATAATAGGTGACTAAGAGAATATTAACAAATGAAATAAATAATGTCATCTTGAATGGAGATCTCAGAAAAACACAACAAGCCTATTACTGTTAAATGCTTTTTATTAGTGACTTAGGTGAAGGTATAGAAGGTTTGGTAATATTTTAAATGGCACAAAGATGGAAGTGTTAGCTAATTATATAGAGTGATAGAAATAGAATTTTTAAATATCTCCACAGGCATGACAATCAGGCCAAAACTAAACGAGATGCAATTTAACAGAAAGAGATGTAAAATCTCATTCAGACACAATTACACAAATACAAACCAAATTTGTCTTAGTTTAGTTGTGTTTTATGTGACAAAGAACTTCAGGGATTTCACTGACAGAAGTTTTAACATGAGCCAAGTGTGTGATTTGGCTGCTGGAAAAGCTAATGTGATCTTAGGCTGCCTTAGCAGAAGTGAGTTGCTCATGATATACATTTAATTAGGAAATAGTTTGGTGTGGCCATTAGTGGCGATATAGTACACAGAACAAGAGAGATGAAGGACCTGCAGCACTCAGTATGGTCATGCCAGACATCACAAACCTATATTCAGCTCTGAGTACCAGATTTTAAGAGGGACATTGACAAACCAAGTGCATGAAGATGACTGCCAATTGGAAAATGCTCCAGAAACCAGATCATATGTTGCTATGCTGGATAGTGGGGGGGCGGGGACTCAAAAAGTTTTAAGCTGGAGAAGGAAAGGTTTTCCTTAAAATTTTTGATGATTGGATGGAGAAAATGTGCTCTGATCCCTGCCTTGCAATTTCCATGGCTAGGGCCATCTGGCCACCATTTTTATTCACTCAGTAAATGTCTCTAAAGTGCAGTAGGTGGAAACATGAATCCTATCCCAACTAAGGGAAATTTAAAGAAACATGATTTAGTAACTCAGCTAAAGTGCCAAGCGAAACTGTTGGAGACCCTACAATAACTTTATGGACTTCTATCCCCATGACCAAACCATAATCCAATTCCCAATTTCAGCATGTGAGTCTTTGTTTGTTCTGTGATCATGCTTTGATCATCTTCCTGATGATGTTATCATCTGTCTGCCTCCCTACCTAGGATTTCTGTATTTGATCCATTCACAGGCTCTCTGTCACTCTACTGGGACAGTCATCACCTTGAGGACCTTAGGTAACTGTCAACTCTGAAAACTGTTGTACCTGCCAGGCACATAAACATACCTCCAATTCCTTTATTCCCACAATGGCTTTCCCATTGCGTCCCTATAATGATGATCTGTGTGACTCAGAAGGCTGAATACATGAAATGGAGAGAAAATAAGATGAAAACGACTTTTCTCATTCAATTACAAGGAACGATGTTTCCAACAATCCAAGTTTAAAAAACAAACAAACAAACAAAAACAAAAAACAAGTTGATCTGTCTTGTGAGAGAGCAAGCTCACCATCAATGGGAACTCCCAGGAAGCCTGGGAGTAATTGGAGCAATGCAAAGAAAGAATTTCCTCTTGTTAGTGAACTGGTCTGGGTTATTCTAAGGTAGTCTCCCAAGCTTTGGTGTATTGAAAATCAGCCGGGAAGCATGTTTTAAAAATACAGACTTCTCAGAATCCAGTAGGTTCAGGCTGGAGTCCAAGAATCAGCATTTCTGACAAATATACCCCTCATCACAGGTGATTCCAGTACATGTGCATGTGAGTCACACTTTGTAAAACGTTCTTTAAAGGAAAGTAACCAATATTTACTGAAAACCCACCCTGGGTTAAGGGCTTTATACATTTGTGGGTTTGTTTTTTTTTTTTCTTAATTAAACCTCAACACAGTCTGTAGATGCTGTGATGTAATCTTTAAGAACTTGGACTCCAAAACCAGGCTGCTAAGTTTCAAGTCCTGGCTTCTCCACTTCTTGGACTTTTCCATGTCTCCATTTCCTTTTCTGAAAAATGGGGTTCATATTAGCAACAACCTCACAGGGCTGTTATGAGGATTAAATTGTTCAATTCACATAAAGTGCTTAGAACTGTGCCTGGCACACAATAAGCACTCAAGATAATTACTGTGAAGCAGTACTATCATTCCTCCATTTACACCTAAGGAAATTGAGACTCAAGGAAAAGAATTCAGTTTGCCTCAGATCCTTCAAGTAGTAATGACTTCAGTCTATCTGTCTTCAGAGATTATACATTGTACTGCTCACCCCAACTCTTGAGATTCTTTGATCCTACCAGCCAAATAGATCGCTATTGACAGGATTGAATAGGAAGCTAAAGACAGCCATATGCACATGTGGAACAGACAGATACCTACCTCAAATTCCACCATGAATAATTTTATGAATGAAGAAACCAAGACCCAGAAAAGAAGCAATATTGAGAAGAGCTCACCTCAAGAGAAGAGTATAAATTTGAACCCGTGTTCCTTCTGTCACCTACCCGGTGGCTCTGACATAGAATGATTCATGACTGCCTGGAAAATTCTTCTCATTCAAATCAACACAAATGTTTCAGAAACAAAGGCAGGAAACAAAAGTGGAATTCAGGGTGAACTAGTTATTACATAAAGACGCTGCCACTCACAAACATGAAAACAGCATATTTACTGAAAAATATTTGTTTTCCATCACATAGCTACAGCCTTAAAGAATTGGCTAACTATTAACATCTCAAGAGTAGCCAAAAGATAACACTGTGGAGTGAATTTGAGTCTTGAAAACAAAGCCAACTCAGTAAATTGTCATTAAAAGGATTAGCTTTGGAAACAGGCAACCTTATGTCTGAAGCCTTGCCTCAACCACGTACTAGCAGTTTACTTGACTTTTCTGAAATTCTGTTTTCTCATATACAAAAATGAGGATGAGCCTGGGTGGCTCAGTTGGTTGAGCATCCAATTTTGACTCAGGTCATGATCTCATGCCCCATGAGTTTGAGTCCCACGTCGGGCCCTGTGCTGACAGCTCAGAGCCTGGAGCCTGCTCTGGTGTTTGTGTCTCTCTCTCCTCCCCTCCCTCCCTCATTTTCTCTCTCTCTCTTTCTCTCTCTCTCTTCCCCCCTCCCCAAAAGTAAATAAGCATTAAAAAGCAAAAACATAAATGAGGATGATCATGTTTACCTTGCAGAGTGTGAGGTTTCAGTGATGTTATTTCAAGTCAAGCTCCTCACACAGCACCTGTCAGACGGAAGATGTTTGGTAATAGTGACTGCTAATCTGGACCTCTAAAACTGACCTGATAGGGAAGCACAGTGCTCATCTGGAGAGGGCAAGGAACTCATGGAACCCTGTGGGCAGGGAAAAGAAAGTTCAGGATGCTGATGTAGAAGATACTAAGAAAAGCTGAGAATCTGCACATATTGCACCACATCTTGGGATTGAGCTCTTCTTAGCAAAGAATTTGGAAGACCTAAAATTACTATGGTTCTCTGCCCAGTAAGACATTCATTTGTAGAAATTTTGACAACTGTTTTATTAACATGCAATCATTTCGTATAATCTCTAGGACAAAGAACTTGTCCCACACTTCTCTTTATTTCTAAGTCTGGTTCAGTGTCAATAGTAAAAAAAAAAAAAAGCTTTCACTGAGTGAAAGAATGAAAGGGTGAATGAATGAATTACTTAATGTCATACACCTTACCACAAAAGAAACATTACATAAAAACTCCTCACAACAAATACCTTCAGGGATTTTCTAATCCAAAAGTCAGCAAACTTTTTCTGTAAAGGGCCGTACAGTAAATACTTTAAACTTTGAGGGACATATAGCGTCTATGATCATGCTCAACTTTGCCAGTGCATGGAGCAAGAACATGGCCAAAGACAATGCAAAAATGAAGAAATGTCTGTGTGATTTATGGACATTGAAATCTGAAATTCTTATCATTTTCATGTGTCATAAAGTATTCTTGTTTTTCTCAACCATTTAAAAATTCAGTGATTGTTCTTAGCTCACGGGCCATAGAAAAACAAGAAAGCTGTCCCAGACTCTCTTCCATGCAACAAGTATCAGTGAATGTTTCCATGCAAAGCTGTTTCTAATTATTTCCAGTAGGAATGAATCTAAAGTGATTTCTTCAAAGCTCCTAAATATTTTTCTTACGTGGGACCAAACTCAAAATTCATACAAATGGTTAAGTTTTTTTCTAGTTTTCAGCCTTCAGTGGTTGACGTGATATACCTGCATCATGGGATAGACACACGAGAGCTTTTATCATAAACATAAGTAGAAAAATATGTTAAGAGATATATTCCCTCAGAATATTTTGTATTCTTGGGGCGCCTGGGTGGCTCAGTCAGTTAAGCGTCCGACTTCGGCTCAGGTCATGATCTCACGGTTCGTGGGTTCAAGCCTCGCATCAGGCTCTGTGCTGACAGCTAGCTCAGAGCCTGGAGCCTGTTTCAGATTCTGTGTCTCCTTCTCTCTCTGACCCTCCCTTGCTCACACTGTCTCTCTCAGAAATAAATCAAACATTAAAAAAAAAAAAGAATATTATGTCTTCTAAATGATCACTTTTTGGAAAACAAATCAATGGTTATTCCATAAACATAAGAGTAATCAGGTACCCATGGGGGTCTTCCTCAAGTAGCCTACACTTCATGATGTATTTTGTGTGTGTGCATTTTTAACTTATGTACAGAATCCAAATGAATTAATTATGTATGTTTACAGAGCTCAGATAAGCATCCACATTGTTATTTACATTGCATTTCTGTTATCTCTGGGTCTGTCTCCTGTAAAATGTCAACGCAGGAAAAAACAGGAACAGGATATGTGTGAGATTTAAATCTCTACTGATCTAGTTGGTTTATACATTGGCTGTAGAAAGCAAACTGAAAACCAAAACTATGAATAATGAGACACTTTTTAGATATGTAAAAAATCAAACAATGGGTACAGTCTTATCACGTGTTTATTTTTATTTTAAACGGCATTACTTATGATTGGCTGGAGGCGAAGGCATTATCTTACAAGGACCAATCTTAGTGCCTAAAATTTAGAAGACAGAGGAGAAGGATTCTGTTTTAAATGATCGTCCAGGGCCCATCTCAGTGGCACCAGAGACTCACTTGAACTTTGGCAAGTTGGAATGTTTTGGGTCACAAATTTCCTCACTGTTAATTTCTTGTAATAAGTATTTTGGTCAAGTACTACTGATTCAGAGAATACTTTAATGCAGCATCTGTATACAGACAGCAAACCTGGATGAAAACTAAAACCTGGATGAACACAAACCAGAGGTTGTGTTTTTGGTGCAGGAGTCAGGACTGATAATTCCAGATCCCTACCATTAGATAAATATCAAAAATCCCATCTTCAAGGTACTTGTTTTTCTTATATTAGCTCAAGTTGGCCATGTATGTATAGATGTAAGATATAATAACTAACATCTGGTAGCACTAATTAACTAGTGTTGTAAAAATTATATAGCTATGGTTTACAGAAACTCCAAAAAAATCATAGGATTTTTACTGTCCCTCTTCCTTCCCTTGGTTCCCCTGGTTTAGTATATCTGTTTGGTTTTAGCGTTTATTCTTTTTTTAATTTTTTAATGTTTATTTATTTTTGAGGGACAGAGAGAGAATGAGCAGGGGAGAGGCAAAGAGAGAGGGAGACACAGAATCCAAAGTAGGCTCCAGGCTCTGAGCTGTCAGCACAGAGCCCCATGTGGGGCTGGAGCCCACAAATCACAAGATCATGACCTGAGCCAACGTCAGATGCTTAACCAACTGAGCAACCCAGGCGCCCCTATAGCATTTATTCTTTAACATAGAACTCCTAACATTCTTAGAGGCTTAACATCTCAAAATGCTTTACATAATCTATGAATAAATATCTATTTTGTTTATTACTATCATAATTGTTTGAAGCAGTATATGCTTATTGTACTTATGTATTGTACTTATTGTAAAAATTAAACAATGAGCAGAAAAATAAAAGTTAATAATCTCCTCCAACCCCCAATCAATCCTATCTCAAGAAATTTCCAGTATAACTTGTATGGTATCTAATCTCCCACACCTATTTTATACTCAACAAGGCATATACCAACATGCACAACCATATATTTATTTTTGCTTACTTCATTTTTTTAAAAATTCAGATTATTCATTAGACATTACTCACAACTTGTTTTATTTCACTTAAAAACGTATCTTGGAAATGTTTGTAGGTGAATATATGTATATTTTTTCATCAAAACAGAAATAAGGTAAATTCATATATATACAATGCCTGCAAAATATTTCACAGATTTATTAAATATTTTAAATACTTCTCTAAATTGCTGAGCAATCAGACTTTTCTTCCAAATATTTCCTCTATGAACATCCATAGACATATTTTCTTATGTACTTATATAAGTATTCTTCTAGGACATAGTTCCAAAAGAGGTATTTGCTGCCAAATAACTTTCCTGAAGGGTTAAATGAGCTCAGTACAGGTATATGTGAGTGTTGATGTTATGAAGTTCCTCAATGTTTTCTAAAATGGTGGGTGAAAAATTATATTTCATTATTGTTTTGTTACATATTTTCTTGAGTACTAGTGAAGTTGATCATTTTTCAAATATTTATTGGACATTTAACTTTATTATTCTTTTTCTAATAGCTTTTGTCTTTTTGTTAATCAATGTTTGGCAATACTTTATTTTTTTAATATTTAATTATTTCTTTTAAAAGAGAGAAAGGCTGGGGCGCCTGGGTGGCTTAGTCGGTTAGGCGTCCGACTTTTGCTTGGGTCATGATCTCGCGGTTCGTGGGTTCGAGCCCCGCGTCGGGCTCTGTGCTGACTGCCAGCTCAGAGCCTGGAGCCTGTTTCAGTCTGTGACTCCCTCTCTCTCTGACCTTCCCTGCTCACGCTGTCTCTCTCTCTCTCTCTCCTAGAAATAAATTAAAAAAAAAAAAAAGAGAGAGAGAAAGGCAGAGAGAGAGGGAGTGAGAAACTCCCAAACAGGCTTCATGCTGTCAGTGTGGAGCTCCACACGGGGCTTGAACTCATGAATCATGAGATCATGACCTGAGCCGAAATCAAGAGTCTGATACTTAACTGACTGAGGCATCCCAAGGCCTAGCAATACTTTACATGTTTGTAATAATAACCTTTTGTCATTAGTATTGAAAATATTTTCAAGGTGCCTGACAATGTGAAGCCTGCTTAGGATTCTCTCTATCCCTCTTTCATGGCCCTTCCCCCCTCCTCTGTCTCTGTCTCTCAAAATAAATAAACTTTTTTTTAAAACACGGAAATCTTGTCACTGAATTTGTCACTTGACTTTTTTTGCGATGTGGTTCAACGTCTAGAGAAACGTAATCATTTTCTGTAGTCCTTATTTCATGAAGGTCTCTGGTGTTCCTTCTTAATTTTCTTTTTCCTTTTGTTTCACTTACTTATAGCTTAAACGTTTAAGATATCTAAAATTTGTTTGTATATGATATCACATAAGAAACTAGTTCTCTGTTTCCCAAAAAAATTGTCGATTCTGCCAGCACCATGTATTTAATATACCATGTTTTTGCCACCTAGTTAAATGTCATCTTCATGATATATTAAGCTCCATTATATACAGGGACTCTCTTCCTGGTTCCTTCTACTTACCTATCTCTGTGCCAAACAGTACAGGTTAGATTATAGTAACTTTATGGTAAGTTTTTATATCCAGTAATGCAAGCATCCCATCACCAACAGTGTTCCTAGAATTATTGGTAATTCTGCCACACACATTCTTCTAGATAAACTTTTAAATTGTCTTGTCTAATTTTAACACTTGTGGAAATTCTGATTGAATAAATGTAAATTGATTTTACATATCCATTATTGAATGACTCATATTTTCATAAAACCCTTTCAGTTCAGGAACAGAGCATGTCCCTTCATTTATTAGGGACCTTAAATAACGTTTTGTCCACACATAATCTGAAACCTTCTTTTAAATACATTCCTTCTATTCTGATTACTAATATAAAGAAGAACAACTGATCTGCGCTTATGCTAACACTCTATACAATTCTAATACCTTTAGTAGAATCACTTGGATTGCATGCAAATAAAGATATTTGTCTCTTTTTATATTTAGGCCATTTATGGTTTTTTTGTTTCATGGCTTTATCTAGAAAATTCAAAATAGCATTTAATAATGAGAAAACATGTGATTGTCCTAGTGTTAGTCTTACTTTTAAAGAGAATAACTAATATTTTACTGAATTCTTAGATAAGTTGTCTTTATAATGTTGTGATAGCTTTCTCTGTCTCTATTATTGTTAGGACTTTTTATTGGGAATGCAGTTACTTTAAATTTAATTTAATTTTCTTTTTTTATCTGTATTGACAGAATAACAATGGTTTCTCTTCTTTCATTTGATAATGAAATGAATTATGCTGCCAGCCTTTTTTAGTTGAACTTTCCCGGCATTCCTGGAACAAAACTTACTTCGTATATTATTCTTTTAATACACTAATAAATTTGAGTTACCTATATAGGTCTAGGTCTACGATTTTTATACTTTCAGTATTGAGTTTGATATTAAGGTTATGCTAGCTTTGTAAATGGTGTGTGTGTACTTTTTCCATAATCTTGAATAATTGCATTATGTGTGAATTACCTCTTTTTGGGTAATGTTACCCAAAACACAAATGTAAAACCATCAGGGTCTCAAGTGTTTAAAAATACTGAGAGTTCTATAACAGCTTTTTATAAATTTCTAATTTCTTCTAGAGCAATTGTTCTATTTAGGTTTTCTCTCTTTTCTGGGGCAAAATCTGGTATTTATATTTTGCTTGATAAATTATCTAACAAATTATATAATAAAATTTCTAATTTAGGAATATCATAACATATAACATTGCTGAATCATTAAGTTGTATACTTTAAATTAATGTAACATTGTGCATCAACTATACTCAAATTAAAAAAAAGATTTCTAATCTATAACCAGACTGTTGTACATACATTTTAAAATCTTCATTAATCTCAATACTATCTATAATTATATTTCTTTTACCATACCTAATATTATATAATTTTCTCTTTTTGTTCTTAATTCAGACTACTCTATTTCTTCTCTATTATACTTTTAATAAACATATAGCAAATAATAACCGAGAAAATAAATAATAACTCACCTGATAAGGACTTCATCCATAGCTAGACAACTTGGTATAGACACCAAAAATATTTGTTTCCTCACTCCCGTAGTAACAAATAAGCCCAGACAAGAAGGAAACAATAAACCAATTTAATTCCTTAACTCAATACAGTAGCCCTGGATTGATTGATTTATGTGCTTGTGTGTGCTTGTGTGTGTGTGTGTGTGTGTGTATGTCAACTGGGAGAGATTCTACACTATTTTTTCTACTTCCTGTTATACCTGGATTAATGCTACAAATGAGTTGGAACAATCTATATGTAAGCTAAAAGAAAAGATACATCCTGACTTTCTTAATTAGACACAGGAAATTAGATTTCCTGACCAGCCCTGAGAAATCAATGTCATGGTTCCAAAATGTTATCTAGGCCCTTTTTATAACACCTCTGGTTACACTTATTTGCATCACACTTATTCAATATTTGTTGTCCATTGTCTTGAATGATTCTGCATAGCCACTATCCAAACAAATGATGTAACAAATGATTCAAAAATGAAAACAGGGTGCAAACGTGCTGATCAAAGATGAACTCTCATCTTCATGAGAATAAACAACAGTAGGGAATATCTTGGCAATCTTCCTGCAGCTTTATCTGGATAAGGACCAAAATATGGGAGTGTGAATAAAAATGTTCACACAATCTTAGGGAAAAGAATGATTGTTCTTTAGCCATTGTAGCAAGTAACCATCAAAACCACTTTTAAATCTATTCAGTTGATCACTGACAATTTTGCCTCAATTAACATGCTTTTACAAGCTAACCAACCAATCAATAACAGTTCCTCACTTCTGAAAGTCAGCCAGTGAGAAACAGATTTGTTTCAAGAAACATGCTTTTGAATGCCAACCAATCAACAACTATCTCACCTGAGTAATCACACTGAAATGGATAAAGTCAACCCACTTATGCCTCTCAACGTATGTCAATCCTTGAACCTCATGGTGTTCAAGAACCCTCCATATGATCAGCAGTCTACTCTTCTTAGAGACAATATGTATAATTGACACAGTCTTTCCTTATTTTAAGAAATAAATTCAGCATTGTGTTTTTATTTCAGATATTAAGCACTGATCTCACCACTCTTTGACATTCCATAAAGATTTATTTAATGCTAACGATTGGGATTTTTAAAAAATAGGTAAGGCAAGTTTGCTGCTCATTATTGAATTCATAGAATAAAATGCACACTATTTTCAAGTATGTTGAATGTCCCTAAATATCCTGAAGAGTAGTACAGATAGCCATAAGAAAGATATAGAAATAAATAGAAGAAAAATCTCTGACATGAATAATAGCCCAATAAATAATTTTAATTTACCACCTGCACAAATTACTTATTCTTCATGTTACCTATTATTCTAAAAGAGTTTTTAATACACCTTTAAATCTGTTTTTGGAGTAGACAGATGAGGAAGAAAAGGAAAGAGAGAAAGGATCGGAAAGGGAAAAAATCAGTAAGAGAAGAATAAAAGGAAGAGAAAGTAAGTTCTGGCAAATTTTTTATGGGAAAGACAAAGCCTCAATGAATCTACAAATTGAACAAAGTTTTTTGTATGTTCTCTCTTCATTTTCCCTTCCCTCACTCCTGACCTCTGAAGTTCTTTCTATTTGCTCCTCTTGTCTTAACTGAAGACCTAATTTAACCTCACTTGGCTGTCAACTAATCCCCATAAGAATGTAATAAAGCTGCCATTTAAAAACATCTATTGGATACTCACTATGTGTCATACTGGGTGTTATCACTCCCAGGGAAATTCTCAATGACCCAAAGACATCTTAAAACCCAAAGTAATAAATCCATTGTGAAACTGCAAGCACTGGAGTATCTGGTAGGGCATGTATTTGGCAGCAGGGAACCACACAAATAGTCACAATAGTATTTTGAAAATCCCACAAGCCTTATTAAATTTCAACTTCCTTCTACTTTCTTCCAGAACAAGTTTTCAGGATAAGGCAAATTATCCCTTTTACACTTACCTATATCTGTATATGGAGGGAGGGGTTAAGGAAGTGGTGGGGAGTGAGGGCTTTCATTTAAAAGCTTACCATAGCCATTACATAAAACAATGGATTTTGTCACTTTCAGAAATAGAAACATAGGCTGAATGAATCTCTGTGGCCTCGTATTATTTTGTGTTTTATGACTGTCATTATTCTATGTACATAAGAAGAGTTATAGCAGTTAAACTATATCCCCTTTGACTTCAACTTTCTTTGACTAAGATTAAAAACTTATGAGGTGCCTGAGTGGCTGAATCACTTAAGCAACTGACTCTTGATTTCAGCTCAGGTCATGATCTCACAGTTCATGAGATCGAACCCCGCGTTGGGCTTTGGGCTGACAGTGTGGAGCCTGCTTGGGATTTTCTCTCTCCCTTTCTCTCTGTTCCTCCCCCACTTGCATGTGTGCATTCTCCCTCTTTCTCAAAACAAACAAACAAACAGACATAAATAAATAAATAAATAAATACTTCATGATTATGTTAATAAACATGGTTTTCTAATTCTGTTTGTTAAATTATTGCTGAATGTAATACACATTTGATGGTGAAGCTTTCTTCACCATGAAAACGTCAGTTGCCATTATATTTAGTACTACGCCAGCCCTAAAGTTTGCTTATATTTTAAGCTGGACATGGAAGTAATTCAAAATTGTATGGGCTAGAATTAAATTGGTTTTAATGTATTTAACGTCTCTTGAGTGTTAAAACTGATCTCCTTATTAAAAACCATTTGCTTTCTTAAAGTGTATTTATTAAGTAAATGAATTCTTAACGTTCCCTCTAATTTTTCAACAAGACAGAATCTGCAATTTCTTAAAATTAAGTCACTGTTTGAATCCTAAACCTTCCAGCAGTTCTGACCCTACTTCTGAGGTTATCGTAAGACAGGTTAGGTCCAAAAAGAATCTCAGGCATTGTCTGGCATCATTTTCTCCTTAAATTTTCTTTCTTCCTTCATTTCTGAAGCATTGACAAACCTGGTCTAATTCAAAATTGATTCACAGACAACACTGTGTGTGTTTGTGTTGTGGTGGTAGTCATTGTTTATCTACATATTTTTATTACTTTTCTTAATGGAGATAGTTTCATTAACACATTACTCTAAACTAGAAATTCTCATCCCACCAAGCAAATAAGTTGTTTGCATAATTAGGTTGTTTGAGGAAGAACCAAATCAGAGTATTTTTTGATAATCCATTGCTCTATGCTCTCACTGGCTATCTAGCTCTAGGCAGTCACTGAAGTTTCACCGCCTCAGTTTCTCCAGCTGTAAAAAGTATAATTCCTCTATGCAAAGTGTAATTGTTAGGACTAAATGGAGTCAAACACCACAATTTATACAAAAGCACTTTGTAAACTTAAAGAAAAGAGTTTTTAACACAAATACTCTTTTCCAGCATATCTATGGCTTTGGCAAAGGGAGTGTAGAGAAGAGGAATTTAAATTTAAATTTAAGTAAGACTAATTAAATGCATGATAGCTTTACTCCTAGGCAGCCTAGAAAATTAGTAATACGGCTACTATTTTGTTAACACTATTAGTAAGGAAGAATTCAGCCAGGGGGTCCAAGAATTCAAAGGCAGTTTGCATTAAGTCAATTAGTTACTTCAGGCAGATGCACTGAGCATTTCAGGGAATGTACACCATGTATCCTTGAGTTTCTGATGAAGAGACATTTCAATTCACTTTATACATTCTTCCCACCAATAGTATTGGTATTGGTATTTCTTATTTTTACTACCTCTTCTTGCTGCTTTAAACTTACTATCAGGCCAAATACACCTTTATCAAATTTGTCCTGCAAAAATTCTATGATATATATTTCTGCTTCCACTGCATGTTTTTATAGTTAAATCTGCTTCTACGTCAGCGCTTCTATTATATATTTGTTTTCTAGGAGTTTGAAACTCATCCATAAAAATTAACTGAGGCTGAAACTTGGCAGACAGCATAGAAGCACATTTTGTTTTTACCAACCTTCAAGAAAATCCATATGGCTGTTTCTAAATTCCTGTATATCAGGCTTAAATAAAATAAATCCTGGCCAACATGAGACACTTATTTAGGCTAATTCACTTCAAAAACAGGGTTTTTTTTTTAATGCAATTATTCCATGACTGGCTCTCATGTCTCCTCCAACTGGCTCAGCCCTCCCTCCCCTGCCCCGGGTGGATGCCTGGTCACCCTGCTAGCTGGCCTGGCTGCCACCTGCAGCCCAACACTTCTAACCCTGAGAGGCGTAGCTAATGTCTCATGTTGTCATAGGACTGCAAAGGTTTCTAGGAGTTGCCAACTAAATTGTCACATCAGAGATTTCCTTGGCTCAGCCCTGCTCCTCCTCTATCCCACCCGAAGACGTGCCCTTTTTAGTATTGCGGTCACATCCATAAGCCCCAGAAGGCAGCATGTGAAAAAAATTACTTCTCACTCCTATAGGCAGAGCTGTCTCTAATCTGACAAATCAAGCCATTGCTTTGAACTGATGGAACAGAATTTTCCACGGGTCTCTCCTGTTTCTGCATGTCTTGCAAATGAGGCACTGACTGCTCTTTGTTTCACCACTTTCTCCAGGATGTTTGTATAATGAAGAGTCTTGAAAGACAGAGGTAGGGTCTCCCTCTGGAGGAAAGGACAGGTATGTTTACTGCCCAGCATAATAAAGATAATGTCTCTCTCCAGAACAAAGGGCAGTCAGGCTTGCTGCTTGTTTTTATGGATTCAGGCTCCTGAACTCCTAAACTCCTAAACAGGAGCATTCCCCTCCTGCATAGGCAGGTATCATCTGACTCTCTTCATGTTCCCCCTGCAGGAATTGGGGCTTGGAAACCTTGCACATAAAGGCTGGCTCTCTGGCAACTATTACTTCTGTTACTATGAGTAATAAACTGTCCTTGATCTCAGATCCAGGTATTTCATCTCTTCTAACAGCATTCACTAATCCGTGGCCTGTAGGGTGAAACTCAGAACACGCAGGCTGTCTCTTCCACCAGCAGGTAAGCTCCTGGCAAGCTGACACCATATCTGCTTTGTTTATCACTGTATCTCCAACATTTAGACCAGTATCTGGTAAATAGATGGTGTTCAATAAACATTTTTTTCATAAGTGAGAAGTAGAGACCTAAATTCAAAAAAGGAGGGGCGGCCATTCCTGGAGGCGCCCTAGTGACAAAAGTTTCAGGGAAAGAAGTAAGGTGAACTCTGCTCCCCTGCATCCAGTCTCCCCTCTACTCTGCTATGAGAATTTGAAAATATCATTCTGAGACCACACCTCTCCAAAAGCCCTTACATTGTTTAGATTTCTAGTAGAAACGCACCTTGTATCTTTACTTCTTTGCTTCTAATAGATCATAGAATATAGCCTCAGAGATTCTGTGTCCTTTAAGTTTACAGTGTGTTGGGGCTTTTTCCTCTTTCATCTTGGCTTCTTAAATATTTCCACTCTCCCTTTCAAAAGGAAGAATCGGAGCAGTGTAGTGAAGAACAGGTCATTTATGTCTCATCTTAAAAACCTGTCTGTCAGACTCCACCAGAAGCCTACTAGAACTGATCCAAGAATTCAGCCAAGTTGCAGGGTACAAAATCAACGTACAGAAATCGGTTGCATTTTTATACACCAACAATGAAGCAACAGAAAGAGAAATCAAGAAACTGATCCCATTCACAATTGCACAAAAAACCATAAAATACCTCGGAATAAACCTAACCAAGGATACAAGAGATCTGTATGATGAAAACTATAGAAAACTTATGAAGGAAATTGAAGAAGACACAAAGAAATGGAAAAACATTCCATGCTCATGGATAGGAAGAATAAATATAGTTAAGATGTCATTACTACCTAAGGCACTCTACACATTCAATGCAATTCCAATCAAAATTGCACCAGCATACTTCTCACAACTAGAACAAACTATCCAAAAATTTGTATGGAACCACAAAAGACCCCGAATAGCCAAAGTAATCCTGAAAAATAAAACCAAAACGGGAGGGATCACCATCCCAGACTTTAACCTCTACTACAAAGCTGTCATCATCAAGACAGTATGGTATTGGCACAAAAACAGACACATAGACCAATGGAACAGAATTGAGAACTCAGAAGTGGACCCAAAAGTATACAGCCAACTAATCTTTGACAAAGCAGGAAAGAATATCCGATGGAAAAAAGACAGCCTTTTTAACAGATGGTGTTGGGAGAACTGGACAGCAACATGCAGAAGAATGAAACTAGATCATTTTCTCACACCATGCACAAAAATAAACTCAAAATGGATAAAGGACCTGAACGTGAGACAGGAAACTATCAACACCCTAGAGGAGAAAGCAGGAAACAACCTCCTTGACCTCCACCGCAGCAACTTCTTACTTGACACATCCCCAAAAGCAAGGGAATCAAGAGCAAAAATAAACTGTTGGGACCTCCTCAAGATTAAAAGCTTCTGCACAGCCAAGGAAACAACCCAGAAAATTAATAGGCAACCAACGGAATGGGAAAAGATAGTTGCAAATGACATATCAGATAAAGGGTTGATATCCAGAATCTACAAGGAACTCACCAAACTACACGCCCGAAAAACAAACAACCCAGTGAAGAAATGGGCAGAAGATATGAACAGACACTTCTCCAAAGAGGACATCCAGATGGCCAACAGACACATGAAACGATGCTCAGCATCCCTCCTCATCAGGGAAATACAAATCAAAACCACACTGAGATACCACCTCACGCCAGTCAGAGTGGCTAAAATGAGCCAATCAGAGAACTCTAGATGCTGGCGAGGATGTGGAGAAACGGGCACCCTCCTACACTGTTGGTGGGAATGTAAACTGGTACAGCCCCTCTGGAAAACAGTGTGGAGGTTCCTCAGGAAACTAACAATAGAACTCCCCTATGACCCAGCAATAGCACTGCTAGGAATTTACCCAAGGGATACAGAAATGTTGAGGCATAGGAGCACATGGACCCCAATGTTCATAGCAGCACTCTCCACAATAGCTAAAACCTGAAAGAGCCTAAGTGTCCATCAACAGATGAATGGATCAAGAAGATGTGGTTTATCTATACCATGGAATACTACATGGCAATGAGAAACAATGAAATTGGCCATGTGTAGCAACATGGATGGACCTTGAGGGTGTTATGCTGAGCGAAATAAGTCAGGCAGAGAAGACAAATATCATATGTGTGCATGTATAGGAGGATTAGGAGGAACTTAACAGAGGACCAAGGGGGAGAAGAAGGGCAGAAATGGTGGGGGAAAGGGGAGAGGCAAACCATGAGAGACTCTTGAATGCTGACAAAAACTGAGGACTGGTGGATGTGGGGGGGAGGAGGGGTGGGCATGGAGGAGGGCACTTGTGGGGATGAGCACTGGGTGTTATGTGGAAACTAATTTGACAATAAACTATTTGTAAAAAAAAACAAAACAAAACAAAAAAAACCTGTCTGTCAGGGGACAATCAGGTTGTATGACTTTTAAGTGCTGAAATTTATTTTCCACAATTTAAAAAGGTTTCCTCATCATTGGTTCTTTGGTCTGACTTCATGACAATGTATAATTTACTACACTATTTTCAGAAAAAGATTTTAAGTTCCTATAAGGCATTGGGAGGTTTGAGGCTGATTTGGAGACCCTTTTATTTATTTATTTATTTATTTTTTACAAATAGTTTATTGTCAAATTAGTTTCCACATAACACCCAGTGCTCATCCCCACAAGTGCCCTCCTCCATGCCCACCCCTCCTCCCCCCGACATCCACCAGTCCTCAGTTTTTGTCAGCATTCAAGAGTCTCTCATGGTTTGTCTCTCCCCCTTTCCCCCACCATTTCCGCCCTTCTTCTCCCCCCTTGGTCCTCTGTTAAGTTCCTCCTAATCCTCCTATACGTGCACACATATGATATTTGTCTTTCTCTGCCTGACTTATTTCGCTCAGCATAACACCCTCAAGGTCCATCCATGTTGCTACACATGGCCAGATTTCATTGTTTCTCCTTGCCATGTAGTGTTCCATGGTATAGATAAACCACATCTTCTTGATCCATTCATCTGTTGATGGACACTGGAGACCCTTTTAAAACTGAAAGGTCCAGTGTGCTTATGTCTGAGAGCAGTAGCCATGTTGGGCCGAGGCAAGAAGAGAACGGTGGCAATATTGGCCACAGGGTGACAGAAGGTGAGGACTTGTTTGGACTTGAAAGGGGCTCTGACACGGAGCAGCAGGAAAGCCCATTTGGGAATTTTCTATTCGAATCTAAAACTTTGCTAAATTCGTATTGTTATTGGATCAAGAAGTTCCTTAGGATTCATGGTGCAGAAAGGGCAGAACTTGTCACTATCTCTCCATCCTATAGAACTGATAATGCTTTTTTCTGTTAAAGCTATTTCAAAATACTCATACTTTTCCCAAGATTTTTAAAGTCTCAAATGGAAAACCTTACACACCCACATCTTACTTCCAGTCACACACACACACACACACACACACACACACAATTACACTAACACACTAGGGAGTCCATAAATGCCCTAGTGATGTGAAGACAAAATCTTTTCAAAAATAGAATCCCAAAACACCTGGGTGGCTCATTTGGTTGAGTGTCCAACTCTTGATCTTAGTTCAGGTCATGATCTCACATTTTGTGAGACTGAGCCCGACGTCAGGCTCTGAGCTGACATCATGGATGCTGCTTGGGATTCCCTCTCTCTCCCTCTCTCCTCCGCCCCTGCTCTCTCTTTCTCTCTCTCTCTCTCTCCCTCTCTCTCTCTCAGAATAAATAAGTAAACTTAAAAAAATAAGATCCCATCCCAGTCAATAGTTTTATCAGTCAGTTCTTACCAATCCATCTCATGCTTTAAACTTTTACCAATTCCAACTTAAGAGCAAATATCTAATAAATTAGTTTTAAGATAAAACAGAAGTTTGACATGGATATAGTTCTCATGACAGAGAAGAATTAACAGGGTTTGGCCTGAAGAAAACTCAAGCCCAGCCAGGTGGTGGGCAGAATTCCACTCAGAAGGGCCAGCACACCTTGCCGGGACCTGTTTACCCAATCCTTGGCCTCTTCTTCAACAGACACTGCCAGTTGGAGCAAACTGAGCCAAATCGTGTGGTGGTTTTCTAATGAGGCTGAGCAGGGAGAGAACGAACCAAGTAAATGTTTTCTTGTGGCCAAAGCAAGGCTAAGTTATGGACTCAGACCTCCAGAAGTGAGAGGCTTATGTACTTACCAGCTGCTGTTCTGCTGCCTTTTGCACGAAGCCTAGTGGTATGGCCAGGCACAAAGTGCTCTTACAAGTGATGCCAGGAGTTCCCTTGAAAATGGCTTTTCATTCTGGGCAGTGAAGCAATCTCTGGGTGTGAAGTCACGTCTGAGGTTTACAAGTTACTGCTGACATCAATAAAATGCAGCATTTGTTATTCTCCCCTCAGTGTCCTGTAGGCATTCTGGCATTCACTAAATGCTTCCTAAAAATATCATTTGGCAAACATTCACATTTTGTTCATAAAGGCTTATGCACATCATTGAAAGGGTCATTTTAAGAGGCTGTTATAAAAAATGTAACACATGCATTCACTGAATCAAATTGTTCTTTCTCAGGGGGCCTGGGTGGCTCAGTTGGTTAAGCATCCAGCTTTGGCTCAGGTCATGATCTCACGGTTCGTGGGTTCGAGCCACATGTCAGGCTCTGTGCTGACAACCAGTTCAGAGCCTGGGGGCTGCTTTAGATTCTGTATCTCCCTCTCTCTCTGACCCTCCCTTGCGCATGCTGCCTCTCTCTCACTCTCTCTCTCTCTTTCTCTCTCTCTCAGAAATAAATAAAACATTAAAAAATTTTTTTAAAAAACAAAAAACAAATTGTTCCTTCTCTGTGCCTCTAGGTGACTCTACACCTCCAACTGAGTCAAGGTTGAAGATCTATGTGTCAAGTTTCCTCAGATAATGTTTGAAACATAAAGAGTAGGCCATTTAAGAATCCTTCAGCAGGATGTTTCACCAATCAGTTTGTCAGTGGATGTGCCTGCCTACATTCCCATCTGGGTGTCATGAGACCTCAAAGCTATCTTCTCCAGGTATAAATAGAGAATGAGAATTGACTTGACCTGTCATTTGAACCAGGCTAAAAGGTAACCTAATGACCATCTCACTTAACTGAGGCCAAAAGTATACTAAAGAACATTGGTCATTACAACCCTAGGGACCCATAAGAAAATACATCAGTGGAGTGGAAAAAACTGTTGAGCTCTGCCAGCCCTATCCCAATCTACACAGCAGATAAATAGCTGAAGTAAGAATAAACAGTGAGAGTTAGAAGAAAGAAGGAGAGAAAACCAGGCAATTGGCTGAAGATCTGTTTGCTGAATACCTGCATTGGCTGACATTCCCATTCCACATGCAGCAGGGTCATATGCACCCAAGTGAAAGCAGAAAATTATGCTGCAAATAAAGTGAGCTATCTGCCTTGAGGGAATTAGGGCTTCAAAGTAAGGGACTGGAGCCACATAGTATGACCTTCATTGTGTTCACAAGTCTCATACATGGTTGGAGGGGGGAAGAATTCTGCCTTCCTGTCCCAAGCCTCCATAACCTAGAATGAGATCTAGCACCAATAAGGTGTCCATATTACACAGAACATAGTCAACTGTCGTTCAAGACACAGGCTGGTTGTCAGGTGAACAAGAAAGCATGTATCTATACGAATCAACCTCATTCTTCATGCACAAATATATATAGTAAACCAAGGTCATCAGACATTTGAGGAAGACCAGCAAAACCTAAGAGGAGGATCAAGCTGAGCAAATAGAACTGATCCCAGAGGAAACAAAAATAATCCAGATCCAATCAAGAGAAAATTTAATTAATGTCATCCAAGATATTAAGGAAGCTTTTAATAATACATAAGAAAGTCTTTAAAAGGAACAATGAGAAAGAAAGAGCTTTTGGAAAACAATGTAAAAGCCAAAATAAATTTTCAATAGAAAGTTGGTGGAAAAAGTTAACATAACATACAAGTAAAGGAAAAAGATATAATTTTTAAAATATGAGAGAAAAATGACAAAAGATACAGAATCAGTTAATTTCCTTTTAAAGGTTCCAGAAACAGAGAAAAAGTAAAATTGAGAGAAGGAAAATGGTAATTTTTTTTTTTTTACTTTTTATTTATTTCTAGGAGAGAGAGAGACAGTGTGAGCAGGGAAGGGTCAGAGAGAGATGGAGTCACAGATGAAACAGGCTCCAGGCTCTGAGCTGGCAGTCAGCACAGAGCCCGACGAGGGGCTCGAACCCACGAACTGTGAGATCATGACCTAAGCGAAAGTCAGACGCTTAACCGACTAAGCCACCCACGCGCCCCGGTAATTATTTTTTAAAAATAATATTTATCAGAACTGAAAACAGAAGTCTTCTAATTAAAACGTCAAAGTAGGATAAACGAAATCACACACACATACACACACCTGAATACATACCTACAAAACTTCAGAATGAGAAATAAATAAAATGATCAGAAAGTATCCACAGAACAAAGAAGCTATCCACAAATAAGAAAAATGAGATTAGTATCACATTTCTCATCAGCTACATTGAATGCTGGAAACTAATGAAAACAATGCCTTCGCAGATAACACAGGAAACTATTTCAACTCAGAATTCTGCACCTAGCCAAATTTGTAATCAAAATATGAAGACTTTATAAGACATTTTTGTGCATGCAGATAATCAGTGTGTTGATCTCCCTTTCTGTAAAAGAAAATAATTGCTTGAAGCTGCATTACAGTTAAATGAAAAAGGAAAACGACAAAAAGAAAGACATAAAATCCAAGAGAACCCAGAATTATGCTTCTTCGGCAAGCGTAGGGCACATACTGGTGCATCTGACAAGTAGTATAATTCAGAAACTGAATTAACTTGGATACATAAGTTTTTGTTGTTGTTTTTTAAGGCACACAAGTTCTTTCTGGGGAAAAACTCACAAGAGGTAATTAGAAACTCTAAGAAGAATTTTTTAAAAACTGTAAGGGAAATATACAGTCCAAATAAGAAGCACATTGAAATGTCATTGTTTTGAGCAATGGATATCTGAGAAAAGAACTTATTTGACTTTTATGCTGGAACATCTTCTCCTAAACATTACAAATTCAGAGATGTAAGATTCTATTTCTTTTCCTTGGATTTTTACACATAGAAATATTTATACAATCGTGACATTTCATTTTCCATTTTAAATCCAATTTACATAAATGGAAAACCTTAATTTAAAGTATGGAAACCCTATTTATAGTAATGGCAAAGAATTCAAATGCTACAGAACTTAACTATATAAAACACTGGCAGAGTTAGCAGAAGGAGAAAAAGAGAGATGGAGGCGAGGGACATGAAAGCACAAGCAAAAGGTTCATTTGTGTAGCTGGAAGGAAAGAGGAGTGTCCAACATTTATTAGGAAACAGTTTAAGGAGTGGGAGTGATTAGATAGAAATTTAAGCAGAAAGTAAGCAAAGGGTATAGCATAATATTTGACATAATGGTTGTAATAATGAGAAGAGACAAACCCAGAAATGATTCAAAATTATTTTGTCCAAGGCAGTGATGCTTCAAGTAGGTCCCAAAACCCATGTGAGTCCACAGACACTTTTAGGGAATCCACAGGTTCAAAACTATCTTCATAATGATACCAAAATATTACTGGCCATTATCAGTCTCACTTTGCCATCACTGTACTGTGAATGTACAACATTGCAGCGGACTGAACACATAATCAGAGAATCCTTTTGTCTTGTATTAATCCAGACATTTAAAGAGATTTACAAAAAACAAAACAAAACAAAAAACCCACGGCACCATGCTACTCTTCTCACTACCATGGAAAATCTCTTGCAACACTTCTTCTTTAAATGGCATATTTACATATTTACTTTTAATATTTTAGATAGTTATTCATTGGTTTAATTCCACTAGGATAAGAGTAGTGGAATAGTAGTGTTAGTTTTGTCCATGAGTGTATCTCCAGAGTTTAGCACCATGCCTCATATATGAAGCATATGATGATATTTGTGCAGTGAAAGAATATTAGTTTTTCACAATTAGTATTCCTATTTTTGGTTTGAAGGCTGCTTTTGGCTTAACTGGGTGAGACTAACATGAGGGTCTGGATAGAGGCCAGAAGAATTACAGCTATGCGTTGAAGGAAAAATCAAGAGTGGGAGAACATATTCTGGCCTGTCAGTCATTTGAAATATACTCTTCTTGGGCAGATCTGTGTTTGATTATCTTTTTAGATTTTGGAAAAAAAGTTTTTTAGGTCATACATTTATTGTCAAGAATTATTGAATAATGACTCTATGGCACGCACAATGCTAGGCTCTCTGGACATGTCTGTTGGTAAATGGCATTTTTAAATCTGAAGGTGTGAGGGTTTTATTATTGTTTTTAAATGAATTGACACATAGATATCTTATAAGTTTTTGGTTTAAGTTTCTAATATGATAAAAATCGATAGATTAGCAAAAAGTCTTTGGGCTCTTCAAAAAGTTCTAAGAGTCTGAAAGGATCCCCTTTCCCATATGTGCATCTCTGTGCTGTTTTAAATATTCAGACATTACTTTTTTATTGAGCTCTAGTTGTCACAGACATTACTTTTTTATTGAGATATAGTTGTCATATTACATTAGTTTTGGGTACAACGTAATGATTAGATATTTGTACATACTGTGAAATGGTCACCACAGTAAATCTAGTTACTTTTTAATAGCAGTTGTTAAATGCATACACAAATAAGACAGTGGTGCTTAGACGAGAGAGATACAAAAATAGCAGCTACACACGTACTATGATTAAAAGGGAGCTAGAATTTTCAGGAAGTGGAAGCAAATTTCCCAGCAAAGAACTATCACATGTTGAAATCAACCAACAGGTTTCACCTATGGAGAGCCTTTAAATGAACCCAAATAAGCAATCCCCTCATAGACCTTAGGTATACTTCTGGACCAAGGGTAGGACTTGGCTAGACAACTCTGTGGATTCCTTACAAACTCCAGGAGGCAGTGTTGTCAGCGTGTTAAGCTGATACCCTTCATGTTCAAAACATCTATTTAATATCGCTTTCTAATTTTTTACAGTATATTGACGGATGCCACATAAACACATATGCAGATAATAACACTGTGCTTGTAATGCCAGTTTTCTTTCATGAAGCTTAAATTGCCTCACAAACATCACCTCAATCCAAATTCTTATCCAAAAATTAAACTTGTCCTAAGCCAAAATATATACTTCTCTCATCATTCCCTCTCTGCCTGTCTCTCTCTCTCTTCTCCCCCTTCCTTGCCCCTTCCTGGGTTTCAATTTGGTCGTTAAGAAACTACTAAAAAACAAATCATGATTCTTTTGAAAATGTCAAAATTACCTAAGTAAAATCTATTATATTATTTATTGCCAAAGTCAGGGAAGCCAATTAAACTGTGATTTTACTTTTGGCTCTAAGATGCCAGAAACTGTAGCCAAGATTATATTTCAGCGATCTAAATGAATTTAGCTTCAGATGGTTGTTCAAAACGAAAGTGAAGAGGACAGTATTGGTGACTTTAGTGTGTTATCTTTATAATCCACATCGGGTTACAATTGTTTTATTACCATATCATTAGCGAGCATTGTGTGTGCCGGGATTAATGTTTATACTTATTTGTCTTGTTTTTTAAAAGACTGAAGACAAAAGGCAAGAGTGACAATAAGCATATTGAGGAATGATATAACCAAAGACTTTGTCTCACGAGACATGTCTAATCTGTGTCCAAAGACATAAAGGAGTTACATGAAAAGCTTGCTCTCCAGCTAATATTTAATATGAAGGTATCTTAGGACTGGACATGACTACTTAGAGGCTTAGAATAACAACAATAAATAGCTTTTATTTAAAATCTACTATGTGCAAGACACTGTGTTAAACACTTTCCATTCATATTTCATCAATCCTCACAATCACCCTACATTAGAGAAAGAATATTATGTCTACGTTGAGGATAAGATCAGGTTAGTAACTTGTCTAACACTTCATAACTACTACATGGCAAAACCAGAATTCAAGCCTGTATCTGCTAAATTCCATAGCCTGCATCTAAACAATTTTGCTAAATGTGAAGAGCTTATAAATGGCATCTTACAAACATGGGAACAGTGAATCTTCCATTGTTTATCATCCATACCAGGAATGGGCACTTTACTCTGAACCTAAGACATACAACACATATCATTTGAGATATATTTATTGAATATCTTCTATAGCCAAGACATTACACTAGAAGATGCTATGGGGGGCTATAAAGAGGGACAAGTAAGGAAGGCAGCTGAAATCAGTGGGTTTATGGTCTAAAGCGAGAGAGAGAATGAAATAAATATGAAATGAAATAAATTGGAGAAAGAAGCATGGGCTCTCAAAGAGCAGAGAGAGGCTTCATAGCAGATGTTTAAGTGGGGTCTCAGAGAGTGAATGGGATTTATTCATGTGAAGAATCAAGGAGGGGTTCCTGGGTGGCTCAGTCAGTTGAAAATCTGACATCAGCTCAGGTCATGATCTCACAGCTTGTGGGTTCGAGCCCCACATCTGGTTTTGTGCTGATAGCCCAGAGCCTGGAGCCTGCTTCGGATGCTGTGTCTGCTTCTCTCTTTCTCCCCCTCCTCAGTTTGTTCTCTCTCTCTCTCTCTCTCTCTCTCTCTCTCTCAAAGATAAATACACATTTAAAAAAAGACTCAAGGAAAAATACAAAGGCTGAGAGCAAGGCACAATTAAATGCACAGTGGAAATAGACAAGGGGAGTGTCCAAGGGACACAAATATGGCTGGGTGTAGAGGCAAATGAGGCTAGAAAGATATTTTGGGGCCAGATTTGGGGAATGCTTCTATGCCCTTATAAAGAAATTGGCCTTTACTTATGGGGGAATAAAGGGGAAGATTTACAGAAAAAAGAAAGGAATCCATAGCAGCAGAGAAGTGAGGAGAGAAGCCATGCCAGTTCCTGCGATAGCCAATGTGGGAAATGATGAAAGGCTGAATTGAGCAGTGACTGAGAAAGAATGGGAAGAGGAGAGTAACAAGAAGACAATGATAAGAAGACCACTCCTTAGGGGACTAGAAAGTAAAAGGAGAAAATCAGGGAAAAAAAACCAATACAACAGATTTGGTTTGAGACATACTAATTATGAGCCAAGATATTTCATGACTCTCGGAAACTTTTGCCTCCAACTTGAAAGAAAGGTTGGTGTTGGAAGCATTATATTCAGAAATAATCAGCAGCGTCCTGAGTGGTCTCCCCTAGGCGGACATTGAAAGAGAACAGGGAAAAGGTTGAATTCTAGTAAGCATCAATGTTTATAGGAAAGACAGAGGAAGAGGTGCTAGATTCAAAAAGAGGTCAGTAGACAAACAACAGAAAGCATTAGTATTTTAATAGAAGTCAAGAGGGAGGAGTATTTTTAAGAGGTAATCAGCGATCAGTGACATTAACTCTCGGGAGATTAGCTAAAATGAGACTGAGAAGTGGGATGGCTTGGGGTGCTCAGAAGTTCCCAGAGACTGAGAAGTGGGGTGGCTCAGTGGGTTGGGTGTCCTGTCTCTTGATAGCCACTCAGGTTGTGATCTCATGGTCATGGGACCGAGCCCTGCATGGGGCTCTGCATTGATCGTGGAGCCTGCTTGGGATTCTCTCTCTCCCTCTCTCTCCCTCTCTCTCTGCACCTACTCCCACCATAAATAAATAAACTTTTTAAAAAACGTAACTGAGGAGACACTTAGAGCAAAGATGTCCCCATATCTTTATGCAGTTTCTCAGGCTCATTTCCAGGTGCTGGTGCCACCTGCTTCTCCCTTATTGCCTGTAAGTATCCTCAGAAGAGAGGTACAGTTTCATTGTTCAATAAACATGTGTTTGTACGGTGATGTTGATGACGTTGACTGCCTGCCTAGAAAGCATCAGGTCCAGAGTATGGTTCTGATTTAGAATTTAGGAGTCTCGGAAGCGACTCATTTTTTGTCCCAGTTGGCCCTTTGTTCCAGTAACAACTCACCGTCAGATGTCTACTATAAGGAATCTGCATTTCTCACCTGATCTTAGTATATATTAAAGCCAGAAGTATATTCTCTGTGCTTCTAACTTGAAAAATAAATATCTCCTTCTTTTAGTAAAGTGCTATACAACATTTCTCGCCTTCCTCTAAATTCAATCATTCATTCACCAATGAGCATTTATCAAGCACCTGATGTATATAAGGCTGGGTGTGTGGCCATAAGCTGGACAAAGACCCTACCCACATGGAACTCACATTCTAGTGACAGAGATAAATAATTAATTAATACATACAGATGTGCAACCTCAGGCTCTAGTTTCTAGAGTCTCTAGTGCTCTAGGGAAAATAGTAAAGCAGACAGTGTGATCTGTTCAGCCAGGCCTCTCTGAGAAGACATTTGAGTTGAGATTGGAATGAAGAGAGTGACAGACCCAGTCTGGGACTTGGGAAAACAGCATTCCTGGCAGACAGAACAGTAAATGCAAAGTCCCGGAAGCTTAGCACAGGATCTTGGCACATCCAAAGAACAGCAAGTTCATTTCCTTTGGATAGATACCCAGAAATGGAATTGTTGGATCATATGGCACTTCTATTTTTAATATTTTGAGGAACCTCCATACTGTTTTCCATAACGGCTGCAGCATTAGTGCACAAGTCTTCCCTCTTCTCCACATTCTGATCAACACCTGTACTTCTCTTTTTGATAACAGTCATCTTAATAGGTGTGAAGTGATGTCTCATTGTGGCTTTGATTTGCATTTCTCTGATGATTAGTGATGTTGAGCACTTTTCCATGTATCTGTTAGCCATTTGCATGTCTTCTTTGGAAAAATATCTATTCATGTCCTTGACTATTTTTTAATCAGGTTATTTAGGAGTTTTGCTTCGTTTTGTTTTGCTGCTATTGAATTGTATGAGTTCTTTATGTATTGCTGGCATTAACACTTTGTCAGATACATATTTTGCAAATATTCTCTCTCATTTCATAGGAGACTAAGATAATAATACCATCTGATATACTTGAAATTTGCTAAAAGAGTAGATCTTAAGTATTCTTGCCATACACACATACTAAAACAGAAAGAGAGAGAGAGAGAAGAACGAAAAGGTAACTGTGAGGTAATGGATGTGTTAACTTGATTGTGGCAACCATTTCACAATAGACACAAATGAAATCATCACATTGTACACCTTCTAAAAACTCATGTTCTACAACCTAAATATATATAATTTTTATTTGTCAATCATATCCCAATAAAGATGGGGGGAGGTGGGGGTTGAAGAACAGTAAATTCTTCCACAGCCTCAAAGGGGAGCTGAGAAGGCCTGAAGGACTGAGGACACACTCGCTCACAAAGCGCACTATCTCTACTATTTCCTACAGCTTTGCTTCCATGTACCTTGTTAGCTTGCCTTTCACAAATATCAAATTCCTCAGATTTTCTTTCCAATAGAAATTATGAACAACTAGAATGCTTACGAGGCTCTCATGTCTAACTCACTTATCTGAATAAAATAAGGGGAAAAGATTCAGAATCCCCTTCTTTGGGCTGTACAAATAAAAGATGGTTAATTTGCCTTAGTATTAAAATCTGTAATCCTAACCTAATTCTAACCCTTCCTTTGAAATGGTATTCCTGAAAAATAAAAAAAATATGACTTTGGAAGGACAGGCAATGTTTATTTATTGCCTTTTTAGACCTTTAGCCTACTTTTGCACAGCCTGACACCTAACTTCTTCTGGTACTATGCTCTTGGTCATTAGTACTTAGGTCTGCACAGTATTCATGATTGTCCAGAAAACAGCTAACCATTGACCACATCAGTGTTCCTCCATGAACCCATTTGCAAAACTGCTGACAGGTGGGAATCAACAATTTAGTACATATGGCTAAGGCCCAAATTGCTGTAGAGAGAAAACCCCAGAAGATGTTTTAATTTCTGAATAAAGATAATGTGTGATTTACATTTTGTAGAGTGTATCTGATTTGCTATACATTGCTTATGATGGTAGAGAAAACCATCAACCATTAAAAAAAAAAGGTCTATAAGTGAAATCTTGAGGATGGTCATTAGGGATTAAAATTCACATTCCCTGGTTTTCCCATTGCTATTCAAAGAGAAAAATATAAATTCACTCTTAAAAAGTCAAAAACAAATAACATTTCTTGTGCTGATATGAAGTATGGATCTTGTGTAGACAACTGAATTATTTAAATAGGGAAATACAGTATGCAATACTTCTAAGAGTTAGTATCTAGGTTTATTCCTTCATAGAAGATTATCTATCTATCTCTCTATCTATATTTCATACTCAACGAATAGCTCTATAGCCAGAAATGTAAATATAAATTAATGTAATGAAAAGTCATTTATGATATAATTAAAATATGTCTTTTCCCACTGGAAAAATGTATGTGTGTAATATGAATATTAAAAATGCTAAATACTAAAAATATTATAATTTCAAATATAATCTAATAATATTTCAATAACAATAAAATATTTAAAATATAATTAAATATTCACAGATAGATCGATTCTACAAAGGACCCACAAAAGAAATGGTAATAGTTCTTCCCAGAAGCAGAATTACACCTGATACTAGACATGACATGTAGTCCAACTTTTGGTCCTTTTTTATATTCACTGTTAAAGAATGAAGAGCACTAGTAGACCACAGACAGCAAATGAGGCCCTGATGATGTGCAGTAGGGTAAATCAGTCCAGGAACTATACCAAGAAAGGAAGAATAGGTACAACAAATTCTATCACTTAATATGGCCACCAATTATTAGCACCTCCTGCCATGTAATATAAAAACATCCATTTCCAAAAATTCCCAGGCCATGGAATGCAATAGACCTTCTATTCCCTCTCACTTCCTTCAGAAGTGAAGTAGACATTCAACACATTTGTCATTCTATGTTCTATCAACAAGAGTGAACCAACCAGGTAGGTTTGTCTACGGTGTAACTATTAGCTACCACCAGAGTGAACTATGTACTTCTATAACCTTGTTCAATACTATGACTTACTTTACTCCTCTAGGATAAAATTGATTCTTTGCAATTCTGAAAGAAAGCCCTTCTGATTGAAGTTTAAGAAAGGAAAATCTTTTTCCAAGATTGTTCCTCCAACCTCAAATTCTCCAGAAATCTAGTAGGTTATTCTTTGTCCTGTATGCTATGCCTCACTAGTACAAACCTTAAAATACCTAATATTTGGATTATCTCAAGATTTTTGGAGTTTGGATTACATTTCATGAGAAAGAGCGAAATCATCTTTTAAGAGAAAGCCAACACACATCAGACCTGTTTTACAAACCAGGACTCTGGGAAAATAAAAAGGAGTAAGGAGTATTGACACTTTTCAGATATGTAAAATATGACTGTCTAATTTTTAGCAAAAACAATACATGGGGAACTTTGTAATTACTCCTCTCAAATTTCAGAGAAATAGAAATATGTTTAATGACCTCCAAAAGTAAATATCTCAGCATAAAAAAGAACCAACTGGAAAATAAATCATTAAAAAATATTTCTTACTGAAGTTCTTGACTTGTAATTTCTCACTTCTTATTAAATTAAAACTAAGAAAGAATATAGGAAAGTTACAACAAATTCTGTATTTTGAACATAATAAAATCTATATAAGTACATAAATAAATAAAATATATTATGTCAAAGTCAGAAACATCCAATGATTTCTTTGTTAAAGTTATCAGTAATTAAGTAAGCAATATTTCAAAGAATGAGTTCAATGCTAATGTAATTCCTAAAAAAAATGAAGACCTGTCAGGGATATTTATTTCATAATTAATATTGTTCTGTTGGGTTAGGTATTTTTCAGATAATGTTTAATGTATACATTATTAATGCATAAGGATGACTAACTGTTTCAGTTTGCAGAGAGCTGTTCTGTGTCCCAGGAAACCCCTCCGTCCTGGGCAAACAGAGATCTAACTAAACTCTATATCACAGAGTCTTAGTATGATCTCAAAACTTTTATAAGGCTCCGTCAGAAAACTAGGTTAACCAATTATTTAGGGCCTACATCTCCCTCATGGTAAATATATAGACTATATCTGTAATTGGCTAACAGAACTAATTTGTGTTGACAGAAGTTTAAGGTAAACTCAAAGAGTAAGAAGATAGATAATGCAGACTAAGGGAAACAAACGAATTTCCATGTAACATTCTTTCCACCAATATTCATAAACTATACTTTAAGCTAAGAAAATGTTAGTCTCAGATTCTTTAGCATGGCAATCACTGGGCTTACTAATAAAGGGAAAAAAGCAATGAAAGCATGGAAATTTCCATAGGAATATCAAATTTTCTTCAATCATATTGATTTATTGAAATGCTTCACAATGGACTTCTAAAATATATTCTTACCACAGGCGATTCCCTAAAGGGAATTACTTAGACATCAAGGTTATCCATTTTAAATGAATTTGACAATAATAAATTGTTTAGTAGTTTTATGGTTAACATAGACAATAATTTCCAGAGAATTTTTGGACCCCCAGCTAACAAGCATAGCCAATTTTTTGAGAAGTCTAAATAATGTGCAATTCCTTCAGTACCTGATGCCAGTGAATCTATTATTTCTCAGTTTAAAGCTTTTGTTGTATCTGCTTTTCATTTAAGCTCAAGAGAAAACATTTTGTTTCTGGAATTGTTTCTTGGAAAAGGGAGTAAGTCATTCAGTACATTACCAAAACCTAAGGGCTCTATTTCCTTCCCTTGCCGCTGCACCGTATATCACTGCCTGAAAATACTCCACACATGTGGCCCTGTCGTTTGGCAATAAAAACATCTGATCCAACAGTGACGAAAGATCAACGTTTGAAAGAAAGCAATCTAAGATAATTTCACTGCTAACACTTAAGGAAGGTCCAAATAAACTCGACAACACATCCAATATACGAAGCACATTAACAGGGAGAATACTTGGTACCACAGGACACATTTCATCCAAGTACTTTTCAAAATAAGAAGCTTATGCCAGTGAAAGTAATGAACCTTTTCTTATATGGAAGCAAAGGGAACTCGTGGATTGATGTGAAGGACACTTGCTCAAACACTAACCTGGTTTTGATTATTAACGTGTTGCTCATTCTAAGACAAACAGACATGGCAAAATTCAAAGGAAGAAAAAGGATTTCCAAACTTGTATAATTTTTCCTAGATAAATTATCTAAGAGATTATCCATTATGTAGTTTTTAACTAACCTTTTTTATTGGTTCTTCTGGAGTTCTTTATATCCTTCTTGCAAATCCTTGCGGAATGCATTTCCATGTGACTCCCTGGTGTACCCAAAAAACAGAATGGTACTAGTTGGCTGAGCAAGGACGAGCACATAAGATTTAGTAAGTTTGAACCTTCCTCATGTTCCACGAGGAAGAGACATATGATTCTATTTTATCATCTATATGTAATATCAAGTCTGTGCCAAACCCTAATGATTGTGGGAAAATATATGTTTTAAATAAAGTCTATCATACACTAAGGATTTAATTCTAATAGTAGTACTAATATGTTACATTACAGTTTTACCAAGTGCTCATATTTAATATGATTCCATTCGAATCCTTTTAAGTAAATGGAGTAATATTATTATCCTTATTTTATGAATGAGGAAATTGAGGCTCACAGATCCCATACTAAGGACTTTTTTCAAAACCCAATTCAACATTCATTCCACTCCATGAAACTACACCTTTAACGACATTAGCCTATATTTTCTGAGTGCCTACGATGCACAGGACACTGGGCCTAGTGAATATAGTAGTGAACAAGGAAACCTCAGACCCTGTCCTCAAAACGATTTTGGTAAAAATTATCATTTAAAAACATATAAAATAAACTGTATGGTAAGTAAGTCCCTTGAATGGATACAAAATTTACTGACTAGACTGAAAAATAGAACACCAGAAAATCTTGAAAAATAGTTTCTTTATATGTAAAAAAAAATGTATTTACCAGCCTCCAGTATGAACACAGCTCTATGCAAGGTAACACATTTTTACAGAGACATGATTCAATGATTCTGAGAAGTCTCTCAGACAATCAGTGTCAGTATCATAGAGAGCTATCAAAAACTGCATACGGCACTTTTTAGAGACTCACAAGGCATACCAGCATGGCTCCAAAAAGTCTTCTGTCACAAAACTTATTCAACTAAGTATTTCCCAAGCTTCACCATGGAAACCTTTATTCGATATAATACCAGTTAACTTTAATAATTGCCAGTTAAGTGATGCTTGAGTGGCTCAGTTGGTTAAGCATCCAACTCCTTTGACTTCGGCTCAGGTCATAATCTCATAGTTCATGAGTTGGAGGCCCGCATCGGACTCTGCAGTAACCTGCTTGGCATTCTCTCTCTCTCTCTCTCTCTCTCTCTCTTTCTGTCTCTCAAAATAAATAAATTTCAAAAAAAACCTGCTAGTTAAGAAAACAGGTTTTGAAATTAGAATGACAAGGTTTGAATCCCACCTCTACCAATACATTAGTTAAGGCAACAGAATCTATTTGCAACATATTAATCCCAAGATTTCAGTGGCTTGCCACAATATAAGTTTATCTCTAACTCATGGAAAGTCACTCAACAGACTAGAGAAGGTGGGGAAGGGAAGGTAGTTCTGCTCCACATAGCCATTCATGACTCAAATTGGTACAAGTTCAACTATCTTCAACAGCTGGCACCCAGGATTGCTCTGGAGATGGATATCCATCTAAGCCAACTGGGAAAAGGGAACGTGGAGAAAAACAAGTAGTTTTTATGGTTCCAGTTATCCATCTACATCCCATTGTCCAGAACTGTGTCTCATGCCAAACCTAACTGCAAGGGAGGTTGGAAAATGCAGACCAACTGTGTACAGGATGAAAGAGAAATGGATTCTCTCAACAATTAGCCGTCACATGGCACTAGCAATCCTTAGTTGGGTAACCCAGAAGAAATTATTTAATGTCCACAATTGCCTCTATAAACCAAAGATACTGTATTTCATTGCACCCAAAACACCCACATTTTTTAAGTTATGCTATTCTTTTATATGCCACTAAGAAATAATACCACCAATTAAACTAGATACACACATACCATCAATTGTAAGAGACATTCTGACTTAGCGATATTAAAATGTAGAAAGGAGGGGGCCAGGATGTGTGATTTCAAATTCACAACATTTAGGAATAATACCTGCCTCCTTGGATTATTCGAAAATTAAATAAAGCAAAGTCCTAAATAATGGGTCGTGTTGCAGGGTCATCACAGGACTCTAAGTTATCCATAACTAAAATTAAAAAAAAAAAAGATAGTTGCAAATGAACTATCAGATAAAGAGCTAGTATCCAAAATCTATAAGAAACCCACCAAACTCCACACTCAAAAAACAAATAATCCAGTGAAGAAATGGGCAGAAATGGGCAGAAGACATGAACAGACACTCCTCCAAAGAGGACATCCAGATGGCCAACAAATACATGAAGCAATGCTCAGCATCCCTCATAATCAGGAAAATACAAATCAAAACCACACTGAGATACCACCTCACTCTGGTCAGAGTGGCTAAAATTAACAAATCAGGAGACTCTAGATGCTGGCAAGGATGTGGAGAAATGGGCACCCTCCTACACTGTTGGTGGGAATGTAAACTGGGGCAGCCCCTCTGGAAAACAGTGTGGAGGTTCCTCAAAAAATTAACAAAGAACTCCCCTATGACCCAGCAGTAGCACTGCTAAGAATTTACCCAAGGGATACAGGAGTGCTGATGCACAGGGGCACATGTACCCCAATGTTCATAGCAGCACTCTCAACAATAGTCAAAACATGGAAAGAGCCTAAGTGTTCAACAGACGAATGGATCAAGAAGATGTGGTTCATCTATACAATGGAATACTACATGACAATGTGAAAGAATGATATCTGGCCATGTGTAGCAACATGGATGGAACTTGAGGGTGTTATGCTGAGTGAAATAAGTCAGGCAGAGAAGGACAGACACCATATGTTTGCATGTATAGGTGGATTAGGAGGAACTTAAAGGAGGACCACGGGGGAGAAGGGGAAAGACAGTTGGGGAGAGAGAGAGAGGCAAACCATGATAGATTATTGAATGCTGAGAACAAACTGAAGGCTCATGGGGGTAGGAGAGAGTGGAAGGAGGGGTGATGGGCATGGAGGAGGTCACGTGCTGGGATGAGCACTGGGTGTTATATGGAAACCAACTTGACAATAAACTATTTAGAAAATAGTCACATACCACAAAGCCAGAGCAGCAGTATTGCTTTATCTGTAGTACTAAGTCCACCATTACTTTACCCCATAGCCTTTTCCCAGAACTGCGGGGAAAGAGATCCTTTGTTCCTATAATTTGTCTCACTAGCATCCTAAAAATCATGACAATATTGTCTCATTACTTAGACAATATTAAAGTCCTTGAAAATAACCATCAATTAAAAAAACAAACAACAACAAATGACACCCCAGAAATTACTGGACAACTGCTAGAATTTGGGGGGGTTGTTTGCTTTCCATTTTAAACCATTACCGACACCATTTTTGAACCAAGAAGATGGATTTAGATATAGATGCTATAGACATAGACATAAACATATAGATAAATTTGTCATGTAAGATCACCATAAGATTTTAAGTAGTCACTCAACCTAAAAAGATAGTCATAGAGACTATTAAATACAGAGAACAAACTGAGGTTGCTGGAGGGGAGGTGGATGGCGGGATGGGTTAAATGGGGGACAGGCGTTAAGGAGGGCACTTGTTGGGATGAGTACTGGGTGTCGTATGTAGGAGATGAATCACTGGGTTCTACTCCTGAAGCCAAGAGTACATTGTGTGTTAATAACTTTAATTTAAAGAAAGAAAGAAAGAAAGATAAAGTCACCCACCAACTAAAACCATGCATATGATCACTTCTTGGCCTTTTAGCAAAGATCAAGTGTAAAACCATGCATATATATGTACATTCTATATGTAGAGAGTAATAATACATAATCGAGTCATCAGTAGATGGAACCCAGAAGAAACACATGGGGATATAGTTCTGCTGACCAGCATCATTTAGGTTGATCAACAGGCACACAGTTTCACAGAATATAGCTTAGCGAGATTAGGGCAGGGTTTCCTGGGTAAATAAATTACATCCTATAATTGTTCATGACGTGAATTGTAAGAGGAATGTATTGGTGCTTTCTTTAGTAACAACCTCACAATGAACTAGTCCACCTCTTTTTTTTTTTAATATATTTTTTTAAGGTTTTTATTTATTTCTAGGGAGAGAGAGAGACAGCATGAGCCGGGGAGGGTCAGAGAGAGAGGGAGTCACAGACTGAAGCAGGCTCCAGGCTCCGAGCTGGCAGTCAGCACAGAGCCCGACGCGGGGCTCGAACCCACGAACCTGGAGATCATGACCCAAGCGAAAGTCGGACGCTTAACCGACTAAGCCACCCAGGCGCTCCTGAACTAGTCCACCTCCTAATCCATCAAAGACATGAATTCTGCTTCAGGTATAGGGAAATACCATCTAAAAATCAGGTGATCATCACTAATTCATATTCATTGTGGTGGATTGGTGTTTGATCTTATCTGGCACAACCAGTGTAATGCTCCAAATAGGCAGCCATATCCCCTCGTGAACTATCTGGATACCTTTTTCTCCATTGGGCGAATTCACAAAATAGCTGCTGCCAATACTTCATTACTAGTGAACCTACCACAGAAGAAGGATTTCTTCAAAACATAGCACTGTTCTATTACAAACATTCTATCTCAATTTTTCTGATGATTAAAGGGGATTTTAATTATACAATCAATGAGAAAATAGATAGAAACCATCTGGACATTCCTGTGTTTTCTGCCAAAGAATTTTCTTTTGTTTTACATGTCAATGACTTAAGCTAACAAAGGAATTTCAGTGCCAGTCATTTGTCCTTGGCAAGGCTGGATCTTTTTTATGTTATGAAAGATCTTTTAAATTTACTGATTGAGAGTCAAATTATCCCACATGGTCAGCGAATTAACCTCAACATTTTCCTACACATAAAACTAAGAACAAAGGGTATTTTTTTAATTACTTAATCTTTAAAGCATACAACTTTAAATCATTTTGTGCTTCAACGTTTTTACTAATCAGGGTGGTCGAAACTCAAAAGCACTCTCTCCTTTCTTTCTTTCTTTTCTTTTTTCTTTTTTCTTTTTTTTTTTTTTTGAGGTACTGATGGAAAATGCTTAACCAGTAAGGTGCTGAAAAAATAGTATTGGTTTTAAGTTAAATAAAAGAATGGAAATAGATGACATTAAAAAACAAAGGAAACCTTGCAGAAGTTATACTGGTATAATGTTTGGTGGCCAGTCTGTATGAAGTAAACTTTTAGGGAGCTCTAGCAGAGAAGAATCTTTAGGACAGACTGACTGAGAGACTAGTTCTCAGTGTGAGGAACAAAAGTGAACTACCTGAGAAAGAAAATCACATATTGGGTCAGAAACCAATTTTCACTTCTGCCATTGTCCTAGATGTTAGGAAAAATAGCATATTGGCTATGGACTTTGCTTAAGGAGTTTTTCACATTTCTCTGTCGAGGAGGACTTTGACTTTGAAGGGGTGGGTTCTCTTTCCTAAAACCACTCTTTGTAAGGAAATGCACAAAATAATAGCTCCTTCCATGAAGGCAAAGAAGCAATACGATTTTTTCCAATTCTATGGAGGCATCTCTGTAATAAGCAGGATTTGTCAACTTTATACATGGGTGTAGGAAACCAGTAGCTTCTGGAACTTGGAAATTTAGGCCAAAAAATATTAAAGAATTACATTACCTTTTATGGTAGGGGAAAAAAGCCGCTAATATGAAAATTGGGTTCATAGAAATATATTTTGGAGATAACTTGTAGGGCTAACATACAAGAGCCTTTCAAAAATATCTTAAACACTTTGGCGGAAGTAAGGAAAGAACCAGAAACTGGTATAAAATTCATTGAACTGTCAATGGTTCTGTAGGGAAAAAATTTCGACCAAGAAACATTTCCCCCTTTTGGTACTTCTTTTTAAAAGGAAAAAAGAAAACAACTGTGTCTGTTTGAGCTAGGAACTACTGTGAAAATTCACAGGGAAAAATTATTAACAAAAGAAAATGATCTTTTATCTGTTACTAAGTTGACATCACTTTACTGTCTTCATTTTTTAAAAAAAATAATAAACTTTAAAAAGTAAAAAATAAAAATATAATAAACTTTCTGATTGACTACAGTCCAATGAATTTCTTTGGTTACATTACTGTTTTCAAGAAGTGCTTTCCCAAGTCCTTGCTGAAAGTGAAGGAGGACAGAATTTTGTGACTCATGTTGGGGCTAAGAAACTAATCCCAATCTAAAAATATATTCTTATCACATTGGAGGGATTTTTGATAAAGAGATTCAAAATTAAATTAATGAGCTACTGATGAATATAATGAAATTACCTTCACCTTGATATTTATAGATCCTTGATGATTACCAGCTTTTTTTTTTTTTTAGTGTTTATTTATTTATTTGAGAAAGAGATGGAGAGAGTGAATGGAGGAGCAGAGGAGAGAGGAGAGAGAGAATCCCAAGCAGGTTCTGTGCAATCAGTGCACAAAGCACAACATGAGGCTCAAACTCATGAAACCATGAGACTGTGACCTGAGCTGAAATGAAGAGTCAGACGCTTACCCAATCAAGCCACCCAGGTGCCCCTCCAGCGTTTGAATTGTATAACACCCTGAAAATTAAATACAGTGTATTAAAAAGGATGATGCAGATATTTTTAAATAAAACAAATACATTTCCAAAAAGCTATGTGGGAAGGCCTATTTTTGAGATATCTGCTGACAAATTCTAGAGATAGTAATATTGGAAACTGTAAGTGAAGTGGAAGGGATAGGGCAAGGAAGAACATACCAGAGTTAACAGGAGGAGCACACTTTGGCCATAAACTGCTTTGCATCGGAAACCTGGCCCTGGATCTTGCCAATGTGGCCAAGTTATTCTATAAACTTTAGTTTCCTCTTCCTTCTTAGAACTGTTTTCAGGGTTAGATAGGATGATATATGGGACATACCTAGCATTGTGCGAGGCACACAGAAGACACTAAGGAAATGTGAATGCTCTGTCCTCTACACTGAAGGACTGAGGTAGCAAAAGGAAGCAATGAAGGACAGGGATGGTGAAGGTTGCAAGTGGATGATTAGCTAAACCTGACACAGTAAAGACATGATGGCTTCCATGCTGAGCCGCCCGGAGCCCCACTTCCACAGCTGCCAAGGAGGTTGCCAGTGGACAGCTCACAGCTTAGTCCCTTTAAAAGCATGTCTCCCAGCTAAAAAAAGGTGTCTCTCCCAAAGTCATGCCCTATCCCTGGAGGCAGGTACACTCAGTGAATGGAGGACAAGGCTACAAAGTCTCAATTCAGGGCACTTTAAAGTGTCAACTCAGCTTTTGAGTGAAGAGAGGGATCGGTTGAGAAATGTTGCAGATACATCACAGATCAATCTGGCTTCCCCCTTCACAGGTGATATTCCTGAGGTCACTTCCAAATTAATCCTCCACGTGCAAATTTCTATTTCAGAGTCTATTTCCCTAAGACAAAAGATAATTCAGAGAGGGGGAGGGATTAGTTTAACTGCGAAGAAGCACGGGGTTTTGGACTATTACAAATGAACAGTGTTATAATTATACTATGTTGTTTGCAACTTTTCTTTTCTGTTCCACGTGATATCATCCCCATTAGACAGATTAAAAGAGGTTAAGTGATTTGCCTAACATCACAGAGCAGCAATTGCAAAGCTGAGATTCAGCCCAAGTTTATCCAGCACTGAAGTCTGGGCTTTTTCCACGTGATGTTGTCTCCCAATCACATCACTGTAAGTAAGAGCTGTGTCAGATGCAGTAGGAAGAAGGGTGAAAAGCTCAGTGACTGGCTGACTTCCCAATCACAAATCCCAATTTTGGTTAATGTGGCTCAGTCACCACTTTCAGTTTCTTGGGCCCTAAGCTTTAGGGGTTTTTCTTTGAAGCGCTTTCTCAATCCCATAATCCTAGGTGTTTAGCCTATGAATTTTCTCTCTGTGTGTTTGCCTCCTTTTGTTTGCACATCCTACATTAAAGGAAGGCAGTGTTTTATAATTAAAAAATAAAATTCAAGTACATGAACTGTAGAATCTGAGGACTCAATTTTAATTCCAGTCTTGCCATTCACTTGCTATGAGGTCTCAAGGGAACTAGTTAACCTCTCCTGGCTTCTATTTAGTCATCTGTGAACTGCAGGAATAACAGCCACTTGGTGTTAAGCTGTTGTCAAGCTTGCTGAGAAAGCCTATGGAAAGCACACAGTATAGTGGGCCTCCCAGATACCTTCAGCTATGTGTCCTCATTCTTTTCTAAAGAGCTTCCTGGTGGTACCACTCACCCAACCATTCCATTGTCATCCAATCAAATTACAGTAAGTGAATAGTTTGCCTTCCCTGACTGTGTCATATCCCCTTTACAGAATACCACCCTGATTTACAATATACACTCTCACTACAATAGCCATCCCTAGGCTTTCTGAGTCTTTATCATCATGTCTGTTACCTGGGGCCTAGACATAGTGTAAGAACTATATTGAATGGTTAGACCCTCTAAATCACTATTTCCTTTCCTGAGAAGATAAGGCCTCTCTACTTCCTCTCTGCTTGGCTCTGACAAGACAAAACATATCCCACCACACTCAGAGGATCTGGGCCTTCAAGAAAACAGGAATTCTTCCTACTCAGAAAAATAGGCTGGGTTCCCCTGAATTAAGCATTTAGAATCCAATATTGAGATTTAAATCCACAAACTCTGATTTCTGGCAAAGGGCACAAGCCCTCAATTCATAATCACTGCCTGGGGTACAGAAATGTTTGCCATGCTTTATTTTGGACTTTGAATAATAATAATTAATACTTATTTAACATTTACTATATGCTAGACACTGTGGTAATTCTTTTGCATACACTGTGTTATTAATCCTCATGAGAAACTTAGTTAGGTGTTATAATAACCCAGACTTTATGAAAGAAGGAAAACTGTCTCCTTCCCCTGATCCCAGAAAGGATGGAAAGTTGAGACAACAGCAGCTGTCAACCCAACCATACTGGACAGAGAATTGAAGCTATCAATAAGAAGCTTATAAGAAGGGGGGAGGGAAACACTTTTTGTGTTTATATACATAAGCTTATATTTGTACTTCTCAAATACCTATTAATTTTTCCATTAAGTTACCATTTTATTATAGTTTTTATTCTAGAAAAAAAACATTGACTTTCTTAAAATCACAATTCCTTTTTTTAAGTAGAAGAAGAAAACGAAGAGAATTATAAATCTAATCAATTCAGATGTTTGTCTATGTTTAAAAAAAAAAGAACTCTCAAGACAAAGCAAAGGCAGGAAGCTAACAGTGTAACAGCAATGAATTCATGATGCCCAGATTGAAGGCCAAAGTCCTGAAACCAGATAGTTTGCCTAATTCACTAAGCTTCATCATTTTAAGTAAATTTACTCTGCTAGAATGTTATGTCTCTCTCTCCCTCTCTGTAAAGCTTTCACTGAGACTTGACTTGCTTTTTCCTGGATCAAATGAAGCCATTTTCTTGAACTGGCCACCCCTATTTACTGAAAACCAGACAGTTTCTATGTTTCAACCAGGATGATATCATAAATCAAATTATGAACAAGTAAAAGCAATTTAATTTTTAAAAATGAGACCTTGTAGTCTGTGATGATTCAATGAAATTAAGAGCTGTTCATTTTCTCACTTTCTCTCCCATTGCAATGAAGCCATTTATCCAAGCTACATTAAAATCAAACTTTAGACATTTTTTCATGCAGTAAGCTGGGTCTCTACCTATGATGTAAGGAGAACAGGAATATCTTTAGCCCCAATTTCTCAGAGCAGGGAGAACCTCAGTAGGCTTCCACAGATGCACACTCATGGCAGCTCAGAAGGGGTGATGGATTCACCATCACATGCTGATTAAACTTCCACATAAGGGGCTCCTGGGTGGCTCAGTCAGTTAAGCATCCAACTTCAGCTCAGGTCATGATCTCATGGTTCGTGAGTTTGAGCCCCACATTGGGCTCTGTGCTGACATCTCAGAACCTGGAACCTGCTTCAGATTCTGTCTCCTCCCTCTACCCCTCCCCTGCTTGCACTCTGTCTCTGTCTCTCAAAAATAAATAAACATTAAAAATATTTTTTTTAATCCACATATAAATAATGTACGCATCCTCCCTGGAAACTCTTCTACTCCATAGCCCAAAGTTAGAAGCAAGCTTCTCCATGTGGTTCAAAGATACAAGGGAAATACTTAAACTAGGTACTGGAGATACTTAAACTAGCAGTTTAGTGACACATAGATGGCCCTATACCCCGTCCCCTAATTCTGTCTGGCAAGATGAGACTTGAGTTTTCTCAACTAAAATATCTTCCAAGTAGATAGTGATTTGGCTGTGACATCAGCCACTCCCACTGAGCAGAAAGACCAGAGGTGCTGCTGCTTTGATTGTAGTCTCTTTCCTACCTGTCATCAGTCTTCCTCAACCCACTTTGTGGGTTGAATTTAACCCACAAAGACACTATGAGCCCAGCATCAAAAAGGGGTACATTTTAAGTTATTTGTTCTACCATGTTACAATAAATGTACATTGATTAAATCACAGGATTGCAACCTGTCATCCTTCTTCCCAGCACCATGAAATTGCAACATAGTCTACTGGCATTGATATTTAAGTCTGTCTTCAAAGACTAGATTGTAATAACTAGAAAGAAGACAATCTCTCTGGTGAGGATCAAGTGCGTGGTCTTAGGTTTATTAACATGGTGTTGTAACCATTTGAGCAGGCAACAAAAGATATTTTCTGTCCAATTAAAAGACTTTTCAGTATCTACTCTATATATAGTATTAATATTTTTTGTCTTTATTTTCTCTATCCTAGATTTACTACTTCAGAAAGAACCTAGACCAGGGTGAGCAATCTTTTTCTATAAAGGGTCAGAAAGTATTTCAGGCAAAAGCCATACAGTCTGTCACCACTGTTCACTCTGTCATTGTAACTGTGAAAGCTCTAATAAATATATAAACAAAGTCAGGCAGAGAAAGACAAATATCACATGTGTGCACGTATAGGAGGATTAGGAGGAGCTTAACAGAGGACCAAGGGGGAGAAGAAGGGCGGAAATGGTGGGGGAAAGGGGGAGAGGCAAACCATGAGAGACTCTTGAATGCTGACAAAAACTGAGGACTGGTGGATGTGGGGGGGAGGAGGGGTGGGCATTGAGGAGTGCACTTGTGGGGATGAGCACTGGGTGTTATGTGGAAACTAATTTGACAATAAACTATTTGTAAAAAAAATAAAAATAAAAAAAATAAACAAATGACCATGGCTGTCACCCAATAAAACTTTATTTACAAAACAAGGTGATGGGCCAGATTTAACCATTGGTTTGATGACCTTTATCTAAACCAAAAGATAGATGGGGCCAAGAAACTCTCTTCCTAGCACCTAGCACACACTGGGTATTCAAGTCTGTTAACTAAATGAAGAAAATAAATTTCAAAGGACCAAGAAACTATTCTGGAACAATCATAACAGCAAATATATAGTGTTTCACACCTATTGGTGTGGTACAAAGTAGCTTGCCAGTAAAGAAGCATTTACTGACTAACTGAAACTCAACCTTATTTCATACTCAGCATCAAGCTCTATCTTTTATTTTTTACTTACCCACTAGATTATCTTTTGAGAATTTATTCTTGGTTCAAAACATCATTAAAAGATGCATTAAAACTAGGCTATAGCCCAATATATATTGTGTTGGCGGCTCAGAGCCTGGAACCTGCATCAGATTCTGTGTCTCCTTCTCTCTCTGCCCCTTGCCTGCTTGCTCATGCTCTCGCTCTCTTCCCACCCCACCCCATCTCTCAAAAATAAATATTATAAATAATTTTTTAAGTGCTCCAAGTAGAGACAGCTATATTGAAGAACTGTTGCTTTTTAGTGTCTTCCCACTCACATGTAGTTTTAAGATGTCAGCTTTATCAGGACAGGTAGGCTGCTCCATCCGGTTGATTCTTGGCAGTTCTCAGTGGTTTTAGCTAAAACTTTGGTGGTTGTATTTTTTTAAATGAAGGCAGCCGATGTTTTCACAAAATTCAACCCATCATCCCTAGAGAAATGACTGAGTGTTTAGAACTTGTTTTCAGACCAACTTTTCCCAGAAAGGATTCATATCTTCTGTTCTTTTTCAGGAATTCTCCCTTTTTTGTAGTCAACTGTCACAGCTAATAGCTTACTGACTATAAAGGGAGCTGTTAACTTTCAGTACAAAATAAGCAACATGGCATTGCAAATAAGCCTCATGAAATGATAAGCATAATGTTTTTTAAAGGCATTTGTACAATATCTCCTATCATAAGATGCCCAGATGGGAAAATAAAGAAAGTAAGAATTATAATCCCAAAATAAACATGTTTTCCCTCTGGTTAAATAGGCAGATTCAGCTTTAAAGGTTTATGACCAAAATGCCTCATAAGTAAAGACCTACATAATTTATTTTTTTAGCTTTGCTTTTTTTTAATGTTTTTCCACCTTTACTGAGGTATGATTGACATACAAAAATTGTATATATTTCAGGTATACAACGTGATTACTTCATATACGTATACATTGTCAAGTAATTAACATATCCCTCATTTCATATAGTTACTCCTTCTGTGTGTGTGGTAAGGACATTTAGAACCCATTGTCTTAGCAAAATTCAAGTATATGATACATTATTAACAATAGCCACCACGCTGTAGGTTAGACCTCCAAGACTTACTCATGCCATAAGTGGAAGTTTGCAGCCTTTATTAACATCTCCCCACTTCCCCTATTCCCAGCTCTTAGGAACCACCATTCCACCATTTGTTTCTATGACTTGGACGTTTTTAGATTCCACAAGCAGAGAGTTATATAGTTTCTTAAACCTCCCTCCCCAACCAAAACAAAAAAACAAAAAACAAAAAAAGGCAGCATCCTACACTCAAGCCCAAATATGCCTGACTATTGAAATCACCTGGTCAGCTTTTACAGCATGCAGATTACTGGACCACACTACAGGGTCAGGCTGAAGAATCTGTTGGTTTTATTGAGCTCTCCAGGCGGTCCTAATGGCATTTCAAATTTGGGAGTCCCCGCTTTAGAAGAGTCTTTCCTAGAAAGGCTCTTGCATCTGGGCAACATTTTAATGATGATTCAAAAGGCCCCAGATTCCATTTCTCAGAAGCGAGTAGATTTTCTTTTCATCCTTTTGATCTTCACCAAAAATCAGGTGCCAGCCACAAAATCCTATTTATTTTACTGTAAGCCCAGCATCTGTCTTAACAACCACAGACCCTCTTTTCAGTTCATAGTTGTTCCAGTCTTTGAAAACAGAGGCTGATGTTCACACACAGAAGTGTATTTTTCAAAAAGCCACAGAATACAGTGACTGTTTCTCATTCTGACTGAAGGAAAACCATGTGTCAGTTTAAATATCTCCTGCCTTTATTACACACATTGGTATGTGAAAATATTTACAGAACCAAAGAATGGCATTCAATGCAACAATGTGAAATCCACCATTCTTGTGGAATTCAGACAGATAAGCACTAATCATTAAAATGAAGCAGAACAACAGCAAATATTTGCTGGGTTTGTCTGTATACACCAGGCAATGAAAAGACAAATAAAAACTTTGATTTAAAAAAATAAATAACATTTTAGTAATTTCAGTGCCAGGATTGATGAATTTGTTCATTAAATTTCCCAGCAAGCATTTAAGTTCCCCTGAAGAAATAATAGTTCAGCAAAGCAAATTATTCAAATATGGTCATGGTTGGTTTTTCTTTGCTGTATTTCTGGGATTTAAAATATTTTTTTAAATTTTATTTCAGCACATTCAGCAAAACTGTTGACCTGGATTCTATATTGTATGTAGCTGATCTTGTGGACTTTTGAGAGTTCAGTGGGTATCCCACAATGATGGAATACTCTTTGGAAAGTTTAGCATGCACCCTTGTTTTCCCCAGGCTCCCAGGCTTAGCTCAGAGGAGAGTTTATATACTAAGAGAGATCAGTTAGAAAGTTCATGCAACTTTTCCTAATCAAGAGGCTAAGGCTAAAAAACTAAGAAGCCGTGAAGAAGGGGCAGGAAGGTAGCAGAGAAGCAAAAGAAGTGTTAAGTATGTCTCCAAGATTGTTTCTGGTTGAGAGAAACCTGAGAGAGTTCTGATACTATGTTTACCAAGCTAGGAAATACCTAAAGAGCAGCTCTGGTATGACAGAGAGGGGAGAAATGACGACTTCAGTCATAAACATATGCATGCATAACACCTCCAGGACCAAGTGCCTTCTAGTGAGATGTTGGAGTGGTAGGAGAAAATGATACCTGTGCTTGAACTCTCAAGAGTAAGGACAAATGCAAAATATGTATAAAAAAGCTCTAGAGAACTGTGTACCAGCTATCTATTTGCCACAATGATGCTGCATAACAAACAATTACATCGCTTAATGGCTTTAAATCATAAGTAATTATTTAGTTCAAGATTCTGCTGGTGATTGGGTGGTTCTTCTGGTCTCAGCTAGACTCACTCAGGCTTTTGAAGTCAGGTGCTGTCTACTGAGGCTGGATTTAAAGCTTTGGCTCTGACAACTGGGCTGACTCAAGCATAGCTCTTCATGATCCCTCACCCTTCAATAGGCTCATTCTTAAGGCAGTAGGCAAGGTTTAGGGAGAGACAGTGAGACCTTACAAGGCCCCGTGAGACCTAGCTCAGAATTATGTATAGTTTCACTTCTGCAAATTCTACCAGCCTAAGCAAGTTATTAAGCCGACACTGGTTTCAAGAATAGGGAAATAAACTCTTCCTTTTGAAGAGAAAAAATTCAAAGTCGCATTGTAATGGGTATGGATACTAGAGAAATAGGGGCATTTCTGTAATCGATATTTCATGAATCATAATCTATTTTCCTTTGATACAGTCTGTTTCCGTTTCCTCATCTTAGAAAAAGAGAATCAGAGATCCATAAAATTTTAGAGCTAGAAGTGAATTGAGTGGTTATGCTCTTAAATCCTTTCATTTACCAATATGGAACCTGAAACACAAGAGGGTTTGCTGACTCATAACCAAATAGCTCAACAGTTACAAAGCTAAGGTAAAAGATTTTCTGGGGTGCCTGGGTGGCTGAGTTGATTGAGTGTCCAACTTGGGCACAGGTCATGATCTCACAGCTCTTGGGTTTGAGCCCTTCATTGGGTTCTGTGCTGATAGCTCAGAGCCTGGAACTTGCTTTGGATTCTGTGTCTCCCTCCCCTTCTGCCCCTCACCCCTTCTCAAAAATAAATAAACATCGAAAGTTAAAAACAAAAAAAAAGATTTTTCAAGTTCTGGAACTTCCAGCATACCATGCCACTAGCACCCCAGAATATTCAGCCTCTTTTTTTTTTCAGCCTCTTTAAATAATGTATAGTAAGAACTTTTCACTCAGGATGAATTTTTTTGAGGATGAATATTTGGAAATAATATTTTGAAACTATTTTTAATCCAAATAATGAAATCAACTTTTGCAGGGAATACTGTGAACACAAATCAACATTTTACAAATAGATCTTACCAGCCATCATTATGCATCATTATTTAGTGAGAAACAAAAAGATAATAGTGACTAATTACAGTGATACGCTTTTGAAAGAAAAGTACATAAATGCATTTGCTACTTTCTTTGACTTGATGCCACTTCAGTGAATAATTGCTTCAAAGAATAAAACATAAACGCTTCTAATCACTTATTTAAGAAGGTTTTTAGAAACATTTTCTGATGCATAAATAGCACTTTCCAGTTTATTTGATTTTTCCAGTTTATTTTTCTTTACTAATAATCAAGGCACTTTTAATTAAGAGTAAAATGTAAGTTAGAGATCATGATAAAAGTCAACCCAACTTTTCATTTATAGAAAACTAACTTAAGGGGCACCTGGGTGGCTCAGTCAGTTAAGCGCCCAACTTCAGCTCAGGTCACGATCTCACAGTTCGTGGGTTCAAGCTCCGCATCGGGCTCTGTGCTGATAGCCAGCTCAGAGCCTGGAGTCTGTTTCAGATTCTGTTATCTCTCTCTCTCTGACCCTCCCCTGTTCATACTCTCTCTCTCTCTCTCTCTCTCTCTCTCAGAATAAATAAAACATTTAAAAATTTAAAAAAAGAAAACTAACTTAAGAATAGTCATTTTAGGGGGTGCCTGTGTGGCTCAGTTGGTTGAGCATCTAACTCTTGATTTTGGCTCAGGTCATGATCCCAGGGTCATGGGAGGGAGCTTGCATAGGGCAAGATTCTGTCTCTCTCTCTCCCTCTGCCCCTGCCCCCCCACTTGTGCTCATTCTCTTTCTCACTAAAAATAAAAATTAAATTTAAAAAAGAATATTTTCTACTAGAAATACATTTTACCAAATTTTATGGACAGCTTTTATAAACAGAGCCTGAGGGAAAGGATATCTATTTAGAGTAGCTTTTTTCTAACTGCAAATGTGAAAAATAACTACCTAAACTGTAATCTCAAGGTAATAATTAAATAAACCCTGGATCTTCCCGACAAAGGAATATCAAATCAATGACAAGGAAAAACTGTTCTAAAGATAATGTTAAAATCAAAAGGAAAGAAAGAAGGACAGAAAAGAAGAGAATATGTTTATATACAACATAATTATAATTTTTAAAATACATATAATTAAAATACTAAAAGAATCCATAACAAAATATGAACAGTGGTTTTTTTGAAGGACTGTAGTGATTTATACTTTCTTCTTTATACTTTTATATATATTTAAATCAAATCAAAATAAGTAAAAAAAATTACATTATTTAAAAGGTAATTGAAAAAAAAGACAGGAAAGTAACCACAAGACTAATGTGATTGCAAATACGTTAAGATATGAAAAATCCTTTTAAAATAATAGATTTGAGTAAAATAATTACTAGATAAAACATTTTAAATAAACATCATATTCTTTAATCATTCTGCATTCAAAGTGAGTCATTAAACCATGAAATTAGAATGTGTAATCCAATAATCCCGTTACATGGATAAGTGTCATGCTCAGACAATTTAAATGACCAGTAATTAAGACTTCAGAGATCATTTCTATAGTTCATTAAATGATCCGTAATTTACCCAATAATATATAGTCAATCCACTTTAGAATTAATACTCATCATCTCACCATGCTCTATTTTATCCTTCTGCCTCTCTAAAAATAATTAAAAAAAAATAAAGAACTGAGAATTAACACAGTGTAACACCAGGTTTTCAAATATGTGATTGTCTTCATCTTCTCTCATTTATGAGTCCATCTATAGAAACAGTAGTAGCAGTTCTGTTTCAAAACATTATTTTTTCAGATTTGCATATGGAAAAGATTTTATATATTTTAACTGTTTTATTATTTTATTATCCTGATCTCATTTCAGACATTTCCCTCTTGATAACAAATCAGAAATCATCAGCAACTTTAGCTGAGGAAGAGAAAGTAACACATATGGCTGAAAATGGTAATATATATTCCTCACTTACTAGTAAGCACCCTGAGAGCAGAGGATAAGTCTTATCACTTCTGAATTTCTAGGCTGCTGAGATAAAAAGATGCCTTTGACATGGTCTGTTTCAAAGAGTTTGTGGTAAAGACAGATTATACAAGCAACTAAGAGAAATACAGCATTGTAGTTACTATAGAAAATGTCTTGATAAGCTTAAAAGACGGGCCAGTCATTTCTGCCTTAGGGAATATGAGATAAGACTGTCAGGAAAATTTGCAAAGTCAAAGCTTGAGCTGAAAATTCTTCGAAAAAGTTCATTACTAAAAAAAAATAAATAAAAATATAGCAATCAAGTCAGATGATTTACTGTTCTTTGTATTAAGAAGACAGCAAGAGACATTTCACAGAAGATGGTTTCAGTCATCTTATCTGATAGCCACAAATCTGTAAACCTGGACACTTATGAATTAAAAAGTATGTGTTCAGCCCTATATTAAGTATTATGGTGGGTACAAATATATATGGGACACATAACAGTCATGTGTAGGATATGCCATATTATTATAGAGTCGATATATGTACACATAGAAATAGAACAGTGTATTTGAGAAATACTAGCATCTATAACAAATACACCCCCAAATTCTGGTGGTTGAACACACTAAAAGTCTATTTCGTGTTCAAGTAAGTGTCCATTGTATACATTCCTGGTGTAAAGGAGGCTTCCTCCGTTTGATCATCATTGAAAGGTTAGCTAAACAGCTCTGTAACAGAGCTGCCTCAGCCTCCATTTTGTGTGGCTAAGCGACCTCTCCCTCTAGCGCATGACCTAGACAACAGCCCACAGAGTTACAAGTAAATGTAAGTTCCTGATGTGATTCTCCCAGCCACCTTAGGATAAACACTCTCCTTGATTCTTTTCATTTGAAATGATCTGGACTCAGTGCAGGTGCCCCAAAGCACTCCACCCTAAAGACATGGGTCCCAAATGCTGCTGCTCTGTCTGCCAGCACCCTGCCTTGACCTCTCCTCAAGGTCCTTGAGGCATGCTCAGTACTTCCTCAGCACCTGTGAGTAAAGACTTCTCCATTTCACTTCCTTGTGGTCTTCTGTTGAATCTGGGCTCACTATTGAACACCCTAACCTCTGCTGAACAAATGTTAACTTAACAAAGGCTCTTTTCCACCTTGTTTCTGTCACTTACTGGAAATCCTGTAGTGCTCTGAGGTCAGCTGGTGGATGGAGAAAGACAGAATAGAGAAGGCATCCTACTCCTTAACCACCTTAGCCTAAGAGTAAAGTAATTCACGTCCTCTATTAGCTGCTGGTGGTAATTAATGATGTAGTACCCCCAACACCAGGAAGGACTATCTGCACAACTGCCTCCTGGAAACATCTCAACACCATGGAGGGTGAGCAAAAGTTTCATGGACAACTGGCCATTCCTGCCTTAGATTTCTGTGGGGGTGGGGGTGGGGGATAACTTGGAGGGGAATTGGCTCTTTTTCTTGTCATATAAAAACAAAAAGCCTGGGGCGCCTGGGTGGCTCAGTCGGTTAAGCGTCCGACTTTCGCTTAGGTCATGATCTCGCGGTTCGTGGGTTCGAGCCCTGCATCGGGCTCTGTGTTGACTGCCAGCTCAGAGCCTGGAGCCTGTCTTCAGTCTGTGACTCCCTGACCCCCTCCCTGCTTGCACTGTCTCTCTCTCTAGAAATAAATAAACGTTAAAAAAAAATTAAAAAAAAAAAAAAAAAAAAAAAGCCTGGGGCGCCTAGGTGGCTTAGTTGGTTAAGCGTCCGACTTTCGCTCAGGTCATGATCTCGCGGTTCGTGGGTTCGAGCCCCGCGTCGGGCTCTGTGCTGACTTCCAGCTCAGAGCCTGGAGCCGGTTTCAGTCTGTGACTCCCTCTCTCTCTGACCCTCCCTTGCTCACGCTGTCTCTCCCTATCTCTCCTAGAAATAAATAAAACATTAAAAAAAAAATTTTTTTTTAAAAAGCCTGATTGCATATCTGATCGATTACCCTCTCTGAGTGTTAAACTGAATCTTCACTAATACTTCTCTTCAAATCTTACATTTAATAAGATATATATGCAAGCTTTTGAAACTAGAATCCCTTCTAGCCATTAATTAAAATAAATTGTTTCCATTTTGTTTCTCAGAACTACTTCATAATTGAAACCATCTTGTGTGAACCCATTTTAGCATGTGAGTAAGTTGGCACCCTCCTGGGGGCTCATTCATTCATTCAACAAACATTTATGAGCATCTCCCGTGTTCTAGGACACACACAACTTAGGAAACAAAGAGATCTCTTGAGTTGCTAGAAAGAAATGCTGAATTCTGTAATTAATCTAAACTGAGATTCTAGAAGTAACTAAAAGAATACAGTAAAGCAATCTTATTGCAGAATTTTAGATTTGGAGCCCAAACCATAAAAGTGTCTAGAGTATCCTACACGGCCACACATAAGCTGTAGGGCAAGGAGTGACAGAGGGTGAGGCTGGCCCTGGGAGTGAAAGAGACTTCACAGTTTTTCTTGATGTAGATTTAACAGGAGTCTCTATCAAAGCAATGACTGAAGGTATCTAAGATGGAAAACTGGGTAAGCGAAGGTGCTCATGGTGGAACTACGGGAGCCCCACAAATTAGAGCTTTGAGAGAGAATGTTTCATTAGTGTACCAACTTTGAGATAACTATAGATATCTATATGAAAATTCATCTAGATGCAAGGGAAACTGCCCACAAGCAATTAAAGGAAGTCTAAATTCAAGTCTTACTCTACTTTTCAAGCTTGTTTTCTTAAACTAGTGTGCAGTGGGGAAAAAAGACAGAAAATGAAAAAAGAAAAGACAAACAAAGATACACTGTATCTTGGTGTCTCCATGACATTAGATTTGGCAAGATTTAGTGCTCTTTTTTCAGAGGTTCTAACCGCGTTTGACAAATCAAGCCCCACTTTTTATGACAAAATCACCTGGGCTGCTCTTAGTTCAAATGTTGAAGCTTCATCAGACATTTTGAACTGTCTTTCAGGGACCACCTACTTTTTAAAACAAAACCGTACAAAGCAGGTGCCGGCATAAAGCAAACCTGGATTCATTTTAGGTTCGGTGTGAAAACCATAAATATGGTGGTTCTGCTCTATTTTACCTCCTGGAATTTACACTCTGGTTTCAACTGTGCATTGTTTTCAGGTACTCATATGCCAGGATCAAAATTTAAGGTATGGAGGGAAACAACCTATATTAATAATATTTTTTTAATGAACCTAATTTACACTTTCTTAACTTAGGTAGCCAAATTGATTGTTGTTTTTATTTTGTAATCATTAATAACAACAGTAAATACCTTGCAGTGCTTACAGCATTTTAGGCTGTGCTCTGATGCTTCACACATATTAACTCAGGGAAACTTCACAACAGCCCATGAGATAAGGATTCTAGTAATCATCATGTTGGCAAGATGAAGAAACTGAGGCACAGAAAGGTTAAGTAATGCGCAAGGGGCTGCAGAGCTAGCAAGTGACAGAGGTGGAATTTAAAGCCAGGTGGCCCAGCTTTGGAACCTGTTCCCACAACTCTTTTGCTATATCGCCTGTCTGCTTTACAAATAGTGTTTCTCTTTTGCTTTGTATTTGAAGAATGGCTATGAGGCCCTCAGGGCATAACATACAGAACCCTTGATTCACAGGGTATGTTATTCCAAACTGCTCTTGCCAACTAGTCCAGATGCCAGCCAGCATTCACCATGATCCCCTTCCCTTTCCAATCATCTAATTAAAATATAGTGACTGCTGAGCATTAATAGAAGCCATCTGCTGGAGAGAGGAAGTGGTAAAGATAATGTAGAGTGGGGAATACTCCACCTCACAGCTGTTTCCTTCCTTCTTTCCTATAGCGCTAAGGAGTTAATGACTGCCTGTCAGAGAAAGGTAAAGAGGACGAAGGATGGCCGTGCAGTCACCATGCTGGTGATTTCATTCTAAGGATGTATAATTATCCTATTTCACAGAGAGAAATCCGGCTCATTGAGGATAAATGACTTGCCCAAAATAATGGAGTCTGAATTTAAACCCAGCCTTGTTTAACTCCAAAGCCCAGGCATGCTCTTTCCACACCACAGAACCAAGCTCAGAAGGGTTCTCAGGGCACTTCTCCTGATGCTATCTGTATACCTCAGAAAGTCTTAACTTTTCCTCTGTAAAAAATGACATAATGAGTAATTTTCAATATTGTTTCCTGGCTGGCATTACTACTAAATACTAACTGTGCAGTATTGGAATTCATAGTATGCAATATATTGAGAACTGGCTTTATTAAGTAATCTCTAAGGAACAGAAACAAAAATTAGGTAGTGATACAGCGGTAATAGCCATTATATTTTATTTACTGACCTGGAGTTATTTTGGTTTTTTGTCTCTCATGTGTGCTGAACTGACAGATATGTTTATTTTATATAGCCATTTGAAATATTAAATAGCTGTGCTTATTTTTTCCAAATTAATACATAGTGTGAAAGATTCTGAAACATTTCCTAGGGAAAAGCAAGCAAATAAAAGGCATCAATTTCTAAATTTAACAAAAAGTTCTGCATGAGGTTGTTGTGAAAAGAAATGGTATAATATGTTAAAGAATATTTATCATGGGGGAGCCTGGGTGGCTCAGTCAGTTAAGTGTCTGACTTCGGTTCAGGTCATGATCTTGCAGTCCGTGAGTTCGAGCCCCGTGTCAGGCTCTGGGCTGACAGCTCAGAGCCTGGAGTCTGCTTCAGATCCTTATCTCCCTTTCTCTCTGTCTCTGGTATTCTGTCTCTCAAAAATGAATAAATGCTAAAAAGAAATTTTTTTAAAAGAATATTTAGCATGGTGTCCAGCAGACTATAAATGACTAGTAAGTGGCAGAGGTTTTTATTAGGAAAACACCATAAAATTGGGGCGCCTGGGTGGCTTAGTCGGTTAAGCATCCGACTTTCGCTTAGGTCATGATCTCACAGTTCGTGGGTTCGAGCCCCGTGTCGGGCTCTGTGCGGACTGCCAGCTCAGAGCCTGGAGCCTGTTTCAGTCTGTGACTCCCTCTCTCTCTGACCCTCTCCTGCTCACGCTGTCTCTCTCTCTCTCTCTCTCTCCTAGAAATAAAAACTTAAAAAAAAAAAGTTAAAAAAAAAATTGAAAGCACTACTGATCACCCACTTTATTGCTTCTTAAAATGTTGTCATGCTATCTAAGCCAATTTAAATTTTAAGTTTTAACTATTTCATGTAAATTGCAAACTAATAATACTTTCCCATTTACTCTTATATGCAAATAAATTCTTTGTCAAATATTTTTATTGCCCATTCCTATAAAATAAGTGTTCTTATTTGTCATTGGTACATTGATTTACCCATATTCCAAAAGTGATATCAAGTAATTCCAATGGGTCTTCTTAGAATAATGTGATCTCATTTTCTGCATTAAAAAGAAAATAGTTTGCAGAGATTCCCCCAAAAAAAAATCTTTCCTTTTTTTTTTCCCTGTTCTCCTAAGCTATGAATACGCAGGAAATGCTGATATAAAAAGTAAAGTTCTGGACATATTTGTAAGCAAACTTGTTCTTGTAATGCAATCATTAAAATCATAAGAATTATGGTGACCACACACATGCATCAAAACCATAGTGGTTTGTGGGCTGTCAAAAACACTCTTGGAGAGAAAAGAAGGGACCAAGATTCTGTTGCATTTGTGACCCCTAGAGGCCAGCATGAACGTGATATATTTTATTCATTCAACAGCACCTCCAACTACAATCTTCAAGAGTTTAAGATTTATAGGCTTTAGAAAATAGAGCAAATTCAAGAGAAGAGAGGTTCCATTTTAGGTGGGTATGTTGCCTTGAACTAACAACCACAAACCACAAACTGAAGTTTTAAATAATAATTTGAAAAAGCCTCAGACTCTTGGAGAACCTCTATGGAAAATGAAAACCTTGCTATTTCACAGTGGAGCTGTCCAGACTAATTACTTATTGTGAGTAATCATCATATTGAGGATGAACACAGTGAAATGCACCCTTTGGGACCCTCAAGTCAAAGCTTGATTCTAATGTTTGCTAGTTACATGTCCTGGAAAAATCATTAACCTCTCTGAGCCTCAACGCCCTCATTTGCAAGTTAAATAATCACAACAAATCCTACTTTACAGTGTTGTTTATAGAGTAAATGAGATCGTATATATTTGAATTGTATCTTGAAAACTGTCAAGTTCTAAAACCAATAACAAATTTCATCATGATTATATCACAATTTGTTGAGACACTGCCTTCTCTCTCTAAATGGTATCCTTTTTTACCGCAGTGATAAACCCAAGACCAAATATTGGTCTAACGAGGGCTTCTTTAAGCTAAGAAGGAGGGCTTGCTGCACTCTCTCCCTATGTTGTGCTATTGTACAAGGGTCCTCATCACTCTAAGTAGAATCAGCAGGATTGGTAGAAGTTGGATCAGCAGTGAGTCAGCTGCCCAGTTAGATTGATTTCCCCTTCTCTTAAAGATGGTGGTTACAGGTCAAAGACGCTAAAATTAACAACTCAGGAAACAACAGATGCTGATGAGAATGTGGAGAAACAGGAATCCTCTTGCACTGTTGGTGGGAATGCAAACTGGTGCAGCCGCTCTGGAAAACAGTATGGAAGTTCCTCAAAAGAATTAAAAACAGAGCTACCTTATGACCCACCAATCGTACTACTAGGAATTTATCCAAAGGATACAGGAGTGATGATTCATAGAAGCACATGTACCCCAATGTTTATAGCAGTGCTTTCAACAATAGCCAAATTATGGAAAGAGACTAAATGTCCATCAACTGAATAGATAAAGAATATGTGGTTTATGTATACAATGGAATACTACTTAGCAATGAGAAAAAATGAAATCATGCCATTTGCAGCAACGTGAATGGAACTGGAAGGTATTATGCTGAGTGAAATAAATCAGTCAGAGGACAGATATCATATGTTTTCACTCATATGTGGAATTTGAGAAACTTAACAGAAGACCATGGGGGGAGGGAAGGGGAAAAAATAGTTACAGACAGAGAGGGAGGGAGGCAAATCATAGGAGACTCTTAAATATAGAGAACAAACTGAGGGTTGATGGTGGGGGGTAAGGGTGATGGACATTAAAGAGGGTACTTGTTGGGATGAGTACTGTGTGTTATGTAAGCAATGAACCATGGGAATCTACACCCAAAGCCAAGAGCACACTGTACACACTGCATGTTAGCCAATTTGACAATAAATTATATTTAAAAAATAAGTAAGTAAATAAAATGAATCCTGTCCAAAAAAAAAAAAAAAAAAAAGGTGGTGGTTACAGTAGGACCCGTGAAATATTAAGGCATTTCTTCACTTCTATACATGTTCAGAAATGGCATCCACCCAGTTTCCCACATACTGTGCGCCTGTATTCAGGAGCTTTCCCCAAGGGCTAAGCCTTCCAAACTGGCTCCTTTTACAGTTGGGGTGAAGTCTGTATTGTTTGTTTTGGCATGTCTGTGCAGTCCATCTGCTATGTGGGAAGTGTGGAATAAAAGGTGGCTAAGGTGTTCTGCAAAGCCCCCTTGTCCCTTCTTTACTCCCATAAAGCAAAAGTCTAATTATGGATACCTCTATTATAAACATTCTTCCATCCCACTGACCATGACAAGAGGAATTCACTTGACTCTTATGATGTAGTCTCTAACCTCAGTGTCACCCCTAAACCTCACCCCTAAACGTGCCAGCTTTCCCATGCCTCATAATAACTTCTTGTGAAATCTTCAACATCCAACTCAAACTTACTCTACTAAAATCTCTTTTGGTATTCTCCACAAACTAAGTCTACTTCCATTTTACAGGGAAAACCAGTGACTTAAGACACCAACTCTCTAAACTTCCCACTGTCTACTCACCAGTGCATCTATATTCACAACCATTATACGATCCTCCCCTCGCGGCCCAAGGAATTAAGTTACCTTCTGCCTGAACAGAGTCTAATCTACATACTACATCCTAGGACTCTCTATGTTCAGTCACAATTAAGTTCAGAAGAAAGCAAGGGAAAACACAAAATGATAGTGGCCTAAGGAGAACAGAAATTTATTTCTCTTTTACAATAATTAAGACTAGGCCTACATAAGCAAATCAGGGCTATTATAATACTTCCACAAACATCAGAGATACGGCTCCTTCTTAAACATGCGTCTTCATTATTCTCAACATATGGCTTCCACCTCATGGTCCAAGATAACAACTGAAGCTCCAGCCAATATGTATGCATTCCAGTCAATACACACAACATCAACCTTCCTTCCAATGTATTCTTCAAATGGACAATTATGAACCCAGCTAAAATTTAAGGAAGAATTGCTATCATGAGAGAAGTAACAATCCTCTCCTGCCTTCTCATTCTCATCATGTTCACATTTTCTCTCCCCTATAGCCTTTAGTTTCCCCTCCCTAGTGAATCTCTCCCTTGGCCATTTGAGCATCTTCCTAAACCTGTGTCTCTCTAACTACAGCTCTGCTTTTCACCACCAAGAATTGTGAAGATCTTACTCATTGTCTTTACTTCCTTGCAGTATTCACTTCTCAACACACAGGAGTCTCACTTCTGCTCCTGTTGTTGGTTGAATTGTGTCCCCCAAACATGCTGAAATCCTAACTCCAGTACCTGTGAATGTGACCTTAGTGGGAAATACCATCTTCGAGGACATAATCGAGTTAATACAAGGTCATACTGGATACAAGATCATCTCTAAATCCAGTAACTTGTGACCTTATGAGAAGGTCATGTGAAGCCACAATGACACTGAGACACACGTAAGGAATTCCACCACCTTGTGAGGAGGGAAGCAGAGACTGGAGTCATGCAACAGCAAGCCAAGGAACACCAAAGATTGTCGGCAAGCCCCAAAAGCCAGAAAGAGGCAAGGCAGGACCTTCCCCTAGAGTCTGCATGGTCCTGTTGACCCCTTGGTTTCAGACTTCTAGCCTCTAGACTCCTTTTTCTTTAGATTTTTTATTTATTAATTAATGTTTATTTTGAGAGAGAAAGAGAGTCAGAGAGGGAGAGAGGGAGAGCATGAGAGCTGGGGGGTGGGAGTGGGGGGCAGAAAGAGAGAGAGAAAGAGAACCCCAAACAGGTTCCATGCTGTCAGCACAGAGCCCATCGTTGGGCTTGAACTCACGAACGGTGGGATAATAACCTAAGCCAAAACCAAGAGCTGGAGGCTTACATGACTGAGCCACCCAGGCACCTTTAGCCTCTAGACTTCTAATTTATTCTTTCCAGTGAGCAGATAAATTTCTATCATTTTAAGCTACTGAGTTTGTGGTTCTTTGTTACAACAACCCTCACAAACTATTATCACAAACTATCACTCCACTGAAACAGCCCTTGTCAACGTCATAAAGGTCTCTGTTGTTAAACCCAGAGGACAATTTTCAAGTCTTATTTATCTGATGTCTCTCTATTATATTTGATGACATTGTTTACTCCCTGCCCTTAAGATCCTTCTGCCTCTGACTTTTGGGTAGTACTCTCTACTGCTTTCTTCACAACCTTCCTTAAATCTGTGTCTTGGACCCTTTATATTCTTGTCACCTACTTCCAATTTAATATGTTAACAGAGCCAAAATGCACCTAATTCTCCCATCCTCTCCCAAATTCCCAGTGAAATAAGCAGAATAATATAACATTTTAATATACTATTTATTTATGTATTTGGCAAATATTACGTGTCAATTACATTCAGGTAATGTAATTACAAATACAGGTGCCAGGTTCCTGGAGATACAGAGATGAGCAAGGCACACTAAGTACCTGACCTCACGGAGCTTTCGTCCTTGAAGGGATATGATAATAAATAAAATGTTATTTATTATATATAATAAATATATGTAATATATGTAAATAAAAATATATGTAATATATTTATTATATACAATATAATAATAAATAATAATGAGACATTGTTATTAAATAATAATGACAATTAGAGTATGATATATGACATAAAGAAAACAAATAGGATGACAAGATAGAACAGGAGTCAGTGAATTTTTTCTGCAAAGGGCCCTATCAGTAAATGGTTTCACAGGCCATATGGCCTCTGCTAGCACTCTTCCTTCACTGTGATACTGCAGCACAAAAACAAATACAGAGAATACATAAGAGAGTGGGTGTGGCTGCGTTTCAGTAAAATTTCATGTATAAAAAGTAGGCAGCAAGCCAGAGTTAGCCATAGTTCTGTTGCCAATCATTGAAAGCGGGAAAGCTGGGTAGGTCACTTTAGATTTAAAGGTCAACCCAGAAAAGCCTCTCTGAAGAGACAGCACTTGTGCCTGAGAGAAGGGGCCACACCTACTTTCCTCAGCCCATGACACCAACCAAAGGTTTTACTCTTACCTTGTTAGGGTCTGAAAGCTTTGAAGGACTATCTACAGAATCTATAAAATGCATAGCTCCAAATGCTGGGAAAGCATCACCTCCTGCATCTCCAGTGTGGGAATTTGCAGAAAGAAAGATCGCTCAACTTATGACATTATTTAGTAGTTTTAAAGAGGGTCCAGGCATCTGAAACACTCGATAAAAATTTCTCTTTAAACAGACTTACTGAAAGAAATGGAGGAAAACATCACAATATCTTTTATCTGTATTCTAAGCAAGAAGTGAAAATATATTATATGAAATATATCTAAAGGTGCAAACATTGATTTATTCAAAATCATTATTATCATAAAGGCACCACATTTTATAAGAGATTGCTAGAAAAAAATTGAATCAGCGAATTTGTTTAAAACATGTAAAAAGCAAGAGATATGGAGAACAAATCCAAGAGATAGAATTTACTTATAATACAGACTATGTAGAAATAGAACATAAAAAGATAAAGAAAAATCATTAATTGTAGAATAAGTTTTCCTTTAGCTGAGAAGGCTTGTTTCTTTAGCCCCAATGAATTAATGAGCACCAGATCAAATTTATGTGGAAAGAAACAAAGCTGGACATTCACTGATGAAATTCCTGAATTTGAGGGCTTTAGGAAAGGAAAACCAGAATAGGGAATGGGAGGTGGGAAACTAGAGAAAATGCAAAAAGAGAGAAGTATTTAGAAACAGACATCTCTACAGTTCTAACTGTTCCAAATACTTTTAAAGACAAAGACTGTGATCCCAGGATTCTGTACGCATGCAAATTATTATTCACATCCAAGGGTGCAAAGATCTGATACAGATTCAAGAAGTATATCACTCCTGTGAAATAATTACTTTGAGAAGTACTCCAGCCAACTGAGACCCGAATAAAAGCATTTTTAAAAGGGAAAAGGCATGACAAAAAAATGAATGAAAAACTGTGACAGGTTTTCAAATAGGCAACCTTATCTCCCTTCTCCTAAGCTCTTCAGTAATGTGGACTTGATGCTTTGCAACGAAGAAGTAGAATCAATTTCTCCACCCTCTTGCATCTGGGTTACACCTGTGACCGCTTCGACTGGTAGAAACACAACATTCTGCTAGTTTGGACGTAGCCCTTATCTGACCCTGGGCTTCTGCTTCCTTCCTCTCCCTGCTCTGAGCTGCATGTTGGAAAGATCAGTGGTTCTGCTGGAGAGAAGCCACATGGAGGAGCATGAAGCACCTCAAATATCTTGGCAGTTCTACGGATTATCCAACTTTTTAATTGTTGCCATTCTCGTGTGTAAAGTGTCAATTTTCAAGGATCCAGGTTGAGCTCTGTTCAAATGCTTTTTAGTTATTTTAGTTAACCCCTTCTGTGAATTGTCTCTGTATAGTCTTTGCTCATTCTTCTACTGGATTACCTGGCTTTTTATCAATGGTTTGCAGGATTTTCGTATAGTTTCCTTCTTTATTGGTTGTTCAAATCCCAAATATTTTCTCTCATTCTGTCTATTGTATCCTACACAAAATAGAAATCTTTTATTCTGATGTCATCAATTACAGCAATTTCTTTCTTTATGGTCTGTGCTTTTTTTCACCTAATTTAAAAAATACTTTCCCATTCTATTGTTACAAAGATATTCTCCAACATTCTTAATAATAGTCGTTTTTATATTTTATAGTTTTATCTTTTTACTTTTAGATCTCTATTTCAATGGGAGATTATTTTTGTATTATTTTGTGGTGTAAGCTTTGGCCTATTTTTCTCCAAATATTTTGCCAGTTTTCACAATACTGTTTATTGAATAATTTACCATTTCTCAATTATCTACCAACAATTCACCAAAACCCCCTATACACATAGATTTATTTTAGATTCTATTACATTTGATATCTACTTGAAATCTTTACTATCAATATCATATTATTACAGCTTGCTAACATATCTCAGTATTTGGAAGGATATTTCCCCATATGCTTTTGAACAACTGTTTTAGCTATGTATGCATTTGTTAAATGCTCATTTCACTTCTATTGCATTCTTCATTTTAGCTTCATTAAGTTTGTGGTTTAATTGGGGAAGAATTTATATCTTTACAATATTAAATCTTCCCTCCACAAGTGTTGTATTTCTTCCTAGTCTGAACTACTTTTATGTCCTTTTATAATGTTTTAAAATGTTCTCCATAATAAATTTTGCATCCTAGATACTTACAGCTTTCCTTCTAGCTACTGTAAATATCACACTATGGTCTATTCCATTTTCTAGTGTGTATTGGCATAAAAGAATTCTATTGATTGTTACTTATTGATTTTTGCTCAAGCAACAGCACTGAACTTTTTTTTTTCAGCCTTAAAAGCCTAGCTGTTGATTCTCAGCGTGTGTGTGTGTGTGTGTGTGTGCGCGCGCGCACGTGTGTGTGTAAATAATTAAATCGTCTACACATACTGACAGTTTTGTCTCTTCCCTTATGGTCTTATCCCTTATTTCTTTTATTTCTCATATTTCATTGGCCAGGACATCCAGTTCTTCACTGAACAGAAAGGGTCATAGCAGACTTCCCTGTTTGTTAGTGACCTTAAAGGGAAGGCTTCTAAGGTTTCTCATTAAGTATGATGTTTGAAAATTTTTACCATATCTGCCACTTAGGCAATACAATGTCTAATGGTGTGTTTATTAATAAAGAAATTGAAAACCCCATTTTGAGAGACAGAATTTCTTGCCAGTATAACACTGAGCTCCAAACTAAACTCAGTGTTTGAACACATTACGCCAACTTCACATAGTTTTAATTGTGCTTTTACTTCCCAGGCTTTCTCATTTCCCTTTGCCAAATTTTGACCATGGCTATAGAGTAGAAGTATTAGTTAACCATCTGAAAAAGGACTAAAATGATTTACAATTATCATATTATAATATAGTTGTACAAGTTCTGTACTACTGTATATGAAGTATATAATCAATGAAACTGATTCTTATTACTATAGATTAAGTTTTTACTTAATGTATTTTTAATGAAGATGAGTGTTTGAATCTTATCTCTACCCAGGAACTAACAAGCTATGTGGTTTTAGACAAATTACCTAATCTCTGAACTCACTTTCTCCTTCTATAAAATGTGGATTATAAATATATTGGCTTATAGAGTTGTTCTAATAGGATTAATTGTGCTTACTTACTTCATAAGATTCTTGTGAGAATTGTATACTCTAGTGATTACAGCTCTTTCAATGCTCGACATAAAGCTACTGTTACTATTTTACAAACAGTTTATTTGAATCTCACAAAAACTCTAAGAGGCAGGCAAAGCTTCTATGAATAAGTATTTTTTAATGTATTTTACTAATGAGGAAAGTGGAATTAAATTTACAGACAGAGCTAATATTCAGTAAACACACCATGATACATTCCTGTCAAGTGTTAAAATGTTGAAATACTTCCATGAATTCACTATTAACGACTCTCCTCTCCTATTCTCCAGCTATTCTCCCCTACTCTCCACCATAGTTTTAATGCATAAGCTTCTTATAAATACAAAATGTAAGAGAATCCTGATAAAGAAAAGAATGTCTGTATTGCCTTCCTACTGATAGAATTGAATCAACCAAATAATGTTTTAAAGTATAATATAGCAAAGGCTGAACATTATTAGAAATACATATGTGCCATATTTATAATATTATTTATGTTTTTAAAAGAACTGAATGTTTTACAACAAAACATGAAGCTATTATTACTTTTTCAGTTGCTGTTATATCAAAGCCTTGGCAACATCCTACAAAGGCAGTCAGGATCATGGTAACACTCCCCAGTTTAGCTGTACATCTTAATTTTGAAAAGTATTGTATTTTTGGCACAGGATTTAAGAGAAATTCTGGAATAAAAAAAAATAAGGGCACTTGGGTGGCTCAGTCAGTTAAGTGACCAACTTTGGCTCAGGTCAAGATCTCTCGCTTCATGGGTTCAAGCCCTATGATGGGCTCTGTGCTGACAGCTCAGAGCCTGGAGCACGCTTCAGATTTCCTCCCTCTCTCTCTTCCCCTCCCTCACTTGCACTCCATCTCTCTCTGTCTCTCAAAAATAAATAAATGTTAAAAAAAAATTTTTTAAAGGAAGAGATAAAAACACATTGCTATGCTTAAAACTTCGAATATTAAAAAGCTTTTGGGGGCACCTGGGTGGCTCAGTCAGTTGAGCATTCTACTCTTAATTTCAGTTTAAGTCATAATCCCAGGGTGGTGGGATGGAGCCCTGGATCGCTGGGTTCCACACTGAGCATGGAGCCTACTTAAGACTTAAGACTCTCTCTCTCTCTCTCTCTCTCTCTCTCCCTCTTTGCCTCTCTCCCTCTTTTGTGATCTTTCCCTCTAAACTTTTGTAGAAGTTTTAAAATATAAATCTACTATAATAGAAAGTAGGCAGAGCTAATTCAGAGACCCTCAGTTATTACAGGACAGTAAGCAGCATAGGCCAACCTCTTGTGAATTTCATGTCAATTTCATTGGGCACTATAGCCTTTGTATTATGGAAGTGAAATTTAAAACTAAGTTGTTTCATTAATGAGAGATTCTTATTACATCATTTTAAAGAGTTTATAACAGGTAAATAAACAAATATACATATATTAATACTCACAGGTGGCCCTGAGATTACCACAGTTTTGAGTTCCAAAATTCTATGAGCTTGAAACTTACAAACTTGGAACCCAGAATAACTTTTCTCACTGTAATAATTTTCTACTTTATTTTCTAGTCCCTTGCATATATATCATCTCCACTTGAAATTGTAAATCCTTTCAAATCAAGGCCCACATCATATTCCTCATATTTCTTTACAAGGCCTATCACAACTTATAATAAATTGCAGGTATTAACTATAAAATAAATTAATAGACGAACTGATAAACTAACAAAAGAAACTGATTGATGATGCAATTTCTAGGCCAGCCCAACTTCATTTCCCAATTAAATTCAAAAAATATTTACTAATTATTTACTCTGAGTCACACAATTTGTTGTAAAAGTACAAGAACTATAATACCAAATATAATACCAATATAATCTCAGATCATCTAATCAGCATTCACTATGAGTCAGTATTTTTAAAATGCATTTTGAGTTTCCACATCTTTGAAGTGGAAAAACATAGTCTTGTTAGTTCCTTATTTGATATTCAATATTTCCATAGAAGAAAGCAATTTTTCACATTTTCAGAGCTACTCTTCAGGAAACACACATACGTACACCACATATGCACATACACACAAACATACACACACACACACATACACATACACACACTGAAAACTAAGGGGAAAGGGTACAAAACACAAAGGCACCTATTGATTAAGCCTACGTAAATTTGATGCTGATTATTTTACTGCTCAGATCTTTGTAAATTTGGCCATACTTCATTCTCCTCAATCAATAAAAGATAGTTTCCAATCATATTTAAAAACAGAAGGGAAAGCTCTTTCAGAGACTTTAATGCCCTCTTTCACCTACTTCCAAAACCAGTTTAAAATAGGAAGCATTTGCCAACTAACCTGAGCAAGAACTGTACCTGAGACCACAACAACGCATGGAAAGCCATCTGAAATGCAGGTAACAAGTCTTCCATTAAAGCAGGTTACATTGCCATTACTAACAAGTCATCAGTCAATCTGCTGAGAGTAATTTTCTATACAATTTCCTCTCTGAAAGCATGAAGGCCACATAGCACCTTTGTGTTACACAGTTCTGGGAAATCTGAAACTTGTTTAAGATGGAAAGTATGATGTGGTGTATAATTTTCCACTTGCAGTTTCATACTATCAGACTAGCACAAATGACATTCTAATCATTAGCATCAGAGGTTCCATGAACATTATCATAAGTAATATAAGGGTCTAAGGTTGCAATTTGCTTACAGTCACATCAGAAAAATTTCATTGTAGCTGCCTAGTTCCAGGGGTCATTCATTCTCATTTGAAAACCAAAGTCAGCAATGATATGAACAGAGTTGATAACCACTGCTTGGAAGAAACTCTGAATAACTGGAGTATCAGTTCACTGGCTGTTAGTGGATATCTGGGTGGAAATTAGCCTAGATCTGGCTGATCCAAATGCATCTTTTGAATCTATTCCAGCTAAAGCCCAATTTTTAAGATGGTATTTAAAGAGAAACTTCCTGCTCTCTCTAAAACTTGGAATTCATGTGGAATTACAAGGCTTCTTAACAATCTCTATTTGATGTTGCATGGGTTTGAGATATTTTTCTTGTTCTCTATTTCTGTAATCTATTTCCTGTGAAGTTTACCAAGGCCAATTTTCTTATGAGAGGAGCTCAGTTTCAGGGACCAGCAAAGTCCATGTATCAAACTGAAGTCCAAAGTAAGCAGTCATCATAAAAGAATATTGATTAATCGATCCTTAGTCAATTCAAAATTACTAGTGATACAGTTTTTTGTCCACTTTTGTAATAGTTCATTTATTTACAGAAAATATTACTAATGCAGTTGTTCATATGCTTTTTAAGGACATAAGAATGATTTTTATGTTAAAAATTTCGCATTGCCATTATACCACATAGGTGTTTGAGATGACTTTCAGGGTAGCAATGCTACTGGTGTTCCTCTTCACGGATTGTTCCTCTGCAGTCTCCTTTGTTGGTTCCTCCTCAACTTCCTGATCTCTTAACACTTAATTGAAGTTGCAGTATTCCATCCTCAGACTTCCCTATATACATTGATCACTTCAGCTTTCAGGGCTTTAAAGACAATCAAAATGCTGAGACTGCCCAAATTTATGTCACCAGTTCCAAAACACAATTGCTTACTCAGTACCTCCACTTGGGCAGATAGTATATATATCAAGATTTACATTTCCAAAATAGAGTGCCTGACATTCTAACCTTCCCATCTCACAACCTATTCACACACACACACACGCACACACACACATAACCCCCCCACCTCTATTAATAGTAACATCTAGTAGTTCAGGCCTAAAACATTGGGGTCAACTTTGATTCTCCTCTTTCCCTCACATCCCACATCGAACCCATCAGAAAATGTTAGCTCCACAAACTGGCCTAATCTACAGCGATAGAGATCAGAATAGTCATTATTTCTGGGAAGTTGCTGAGGTTATTGACTAAAAAGTCACCAAAAAAATGTTAGGAGAACTGAAATGTTCTGTAGTTTGATCTGGGTGGTGGTTACAAGGATGTATGAACATGTTAAAATCCATGTAACTGTTTACTTGAAATTTATGAATTTTACTGCAAATAGATCATACTTAAAATAAATATTCATATGTGTATAATATATATTGCTAGTGCTTTGGAAGGGTCCAAAAGACTGGAGTATTCAATCACAAAATGGACTCTTTGAAAAGATTAAGCATGTGATTCATAGATTACCCCTGAGTCACCTCAATTAAAGCCAAAAAGTGGGCTGGGATTACCTAGGAAATACCTATGGAAGAGCCTCTCGTCTAATGGAATAAATCCCAAGACACACACAAGAGGTGCATAAGACTCAAAAATTTTATAAAAGCAGAACCAGTTTGGACTGGAAAAGACAGAGGACAAAAGGAAAAAGGCTGCCAAACTCCCAAAATTCTGTAAACAGAAAACAGTCTGATAAAACTTCTCAGCTGCAAGCCCATACTACTCTCCATGAAAAAGTAAGGATGGCTTCCATAAACACAAAGACCTGGAAACATAATGCTATTTGCCCACCTAGACTCAAAATGACTTGGGACTGGTGACTCCTTTTTCCTTCCATTTTTTCTCTTTTAGAAAGGGAATGCCTGTGACTATACCCCTCCCATGACTATATTTTTAGAGCAGCTAACTTATTTCTAGAATATCATAGGCTCACAAATAGAGAGGAATTGTACCTTAGGATGGATTACAACCAGAGCCCATACTATATACTGTTAGATTATGAGACCTGGGACTTTTGAGTAAGTGAGATTTAGATGAGGTTGTCTGGACTTTGAGAGTTGCTGCTGTGACTAGTTGAGATGTTGGGGGATGTGGGGATTGGAAGAATACACTTTGTATGTAAGACAGACCTGAATCTTTGAGGACAGAGGATGGACTCTGGTAGGTAAAATAATGGCTCTCCAAAAACATCCATATCTTAATACCCCTAATCTGTGAATATGTCACCTTTCATGGCAAAAGGGACCCTGCAGGTGTGATTAAGTTAAAGACCTTCAGATAGAAAGATTATCCTGGAGTATCCATGTGGGCCCAAAGTAACTATGAGAATCTTTATAAGTGGAAGAAGGAGATCAGAGAGAGTGAGAAGGAGAAGGATTTGAGAATTGAGAAAAGAACCAAACAATACAAGTGGCTTCTGGAGGCTGAAAAAACAAGGAAATAGATTATCTCCTAGAGCTTCCAAAAGGAATGCAATCTCACTGACCTCTTGATTTTAGCCCAGTGGGATTTCTGACCTACAGAACTATAAAATAATAAATTTGTATTGGTTTAAACTAGTAAATTTGTAGAGATTCATTATAGCACAAATATACCCACCTACAGTTTATTTTATGTCTGACAAAGCAATCCTATTAAAACATAAGTCAGATCTATCACTTCTCTGTTTACACCCTCCAGGCCAGTAGCTGCTTTCCTTCTGACACAGAGGAAAGACTTAAGATCCATCTTCAAGACTATTCAATCTACTCCTCACCTTACCCTCCATACCCTCCTGACATCTCATCTCCTCTGCTCCACTTTTCCCCTTCTCACTGCCCCCCATCATGTCCTATAGGTTCCTTTTTACTTCTAGGCCCATCAGAGCCCATCTGTTTAAAATACTTTCCCCCCATCCCCTGCCCAGATATCCCCATGTCTCTCTTTCTCAACTTTTTCAGGTCTTTGCTCAAATGTCACCTCTAGGTAGGCTTTTCTTTACCATCTTATTTAAGAGACATTCCCTACCCCGAACCCCTAACACTATCTAATCTCCTTTTCAGCTTTACTTTACTTCTTTTTTTTCATAATACTAAGCACCCACTCCCACTGCATACTATCTTTTATTTTGTTCACTGTCTCTCTTCTCCCAAAAGAATTAAAGCTTCCTCAGAACCAAACACCACCTTATACCTAGCAAACTCTCAATAAATGATTGTGATATAAAAGAAGAAAATATATTATCTTCAGCAACTATGACAGAACTTCCACAGGAACTTTCTAAGCATTTTGTGGCAAAAGGCAGGTATCATATTGCTTATGGAACTGTCTCTTCCCCGAGCTCAGGACTAAACATGAGCAGACATAAAATACATACTTATAGCATTTTTTATTTTTTGTGATAAAATACACATAACATAAAATTTGCCACCCTAACTATTTTTAAGTGTATAGTTCTATGAAATTAGTACATTCACATTATTGTACAACCATCACCACTATCCACACTCGGAATTTTTTCATCTTCCCAAACTGAAACTGTATACTTATTAAACAGTGACTCTTAATCCCTTCATCGCCCAGCCCCTGGTGACAATCATCTTATTTTCTGTCACTCTGAATTTGACTGTGCTAGGTACCTCATGTAAGTGAAATCATATAATGTTTGTCCTTTGTGACTGGCTTATTTCGCTTAGCATAACACTCTCAAGTTTCATCCATGTATTGTAGCATGTGTGAGAACTTCCTTCCTTTTTTAAAGAAAAAAATTTATTTGAGAGAGAGAGAATCTTAAGCAGTCTCCATACTCAGTGCATAGTCTGACATGAGGCTTGATCCCACAACTCTGGGATCATGACCTAAGCCAAAATCGAGTCAGATGCTCAAGTGACCGAGCCACCGAGATGCGCTAAGAATTTCCTTCCTTTTTAAGCTTGAATAATATCCCATCATATGTATACACCATGTTTTGTTTCTTCATTCATCTATTGATGAACACTTGGTTTTCTCCTACCTTTTGGCTATTATGAATAGTGTTACTATTAACATGGATCCATAAATATCTAGACCAGTCCCAGCTTATATTTATTTTGGGTATATACACAGAACTGGAATTGCTGGATCATGTGATAATTCTATGTTCAGTTATTTGAGGAAGTACCATACTGTTTTCTACAATGACTGTACCATTTTACATTCCCACTTACAATGTACAAGGGTTTCAATTTCTCTATACTTTTGTCAACATTTATTATTTGTGTTTCTCTGGATTTTTTTAATAGTAGGCAAATTAACGTGTGTGAAGGTCTATCTCATTGTGGTTTTGATTTGCATTTCCCTAATGATTAGTGATGACGAACATCTTTTCAAGTGCTTATTCATTATTTATATACTTTTTTAAGAAATGTCTATTCAAGTCCTTGAACCACTTTTTAATTACATAGCTTTGTTGTTGTTTAGTTGTAGGAGTTCTTCCCATATTCTGGATATCAATCCCTTGTCAGATATGTGATTTGCAAAAACTTCCTCCCACTCCATGGATTGCTTTTTCGTTGTATTGATAGTAGCCTTTAATGTGCAGAAGTTTTTAATTTTGATGAAATTTGACTTAGTTTGTGTGTAAGTCTCCTATGGCTCTGGTGTCATATTAAAGAAATCTCTGCCAAATCCAATGTCACAAAGCCTTTGGTCTATGTTTTCTTCTAAGAGCTTCAGCCTCTTATGTTTGGGTCTTTGATCCATTTCAAGTTAATTTTAATACATGGTATAAGGTAAGGGTCCAAACTTCATTCTCTTCCATGTGGCTATCTAGTTTTCCACCACCATTTGTTGAATACACTGCCCTTTACCCACTGAATGGTCTTGGCACTCTACTTAGGGCATTTTAGTTAAGTAACTTTATAATGAATTCTGCTATAAGTATTGTCTAATGAAATTACAGTTTATTACATTAATTTTAAATTCACTTCTTCTTTTGAATGAATACAAGCAGTACACCTCTGTGAAGAAAGCAGAAAATCACTGCACTCGCTTCTTCATACACAAACTTCTGAAATTATTTCCCTCTGAAAGGTGTACTACATTTCATTATATTTCACCTGTAACTAATAGATATAGAAAACTTTTGAAGAATATAATAAAATAGAATACAAAAGAAATAAAATCTACCTAGAATGGAGAAAATGAAGAGTAATAAGTCAGTGGTTCTGAATTCCTAGATTAGTTAGACTCTTAGTTCTTCAAGGTCAATGCAAGAGTTATATTGATTTTGTGTTCTCCTTCTTAAATTTCTTATGCTCCGCCATTCACTCCCATACTTCCCTCTTATTATCTGCAGAAGATCTCATTAACCTTATCAATTATAACCCAATACATTTTAGTCAGTAGGTTATCTAAAAGGAAGTAGAGGGCCATATAAAGCTTATAAAAATAAAACTACGGTAATGAAACTAGATCGATATTATTCATAATTTTTAGTGTCTACTCGATATTTGTATGCAATTAACCAAAATTACAGACAAAAGTAGTAGTGGTGATAGGAATAGTAGAAACAGAGGAAGCTAACATTCATTGAATGCCTACAATGTGCTGAGGACTTAATAATAAATTTCATTTAATCCTCAAAATAACTATATGAGATAGGTACTGTTATTAACACACTTTGGAGTTGAAAAGACTGAACCTTAGAAAGGATTTTATACTCACCCAAGTCATGGACCAACTGGAAGAGACAATCTTGAAGTCCAAAGCCTGTGCCCTTACCAGTTACACCAATACTTCACAACCTTTTATCAGTCAAGTAAAATATTCATTGTTTAAAATATTTGTATACAAATCTATTTCTGTGATTATTTACTTATATTTTTCTTTAAAATCAACTTCTTTTTTTAAAAAGCATCTTTTTAGTGACACAAAAAAAGTAGAGAGAAAAACTCTAATGATACATAAATACCTACCAAGACTCTGAGTATGAATCCTGTTCCTCTTCTTTAGAATGAAAGGTTCGTTTTTGCTTTTGTTTCCCTTGCCTCTGGAAACATGTCTAGTAAGAAGTTGCTGCAGCTGAGATCAAAGAGGTTGCTGCTTGTTTTCTCCTCTAAGATTCTGATGGTTTCCTTTCTTACATTTAGGTCTTTGATCTATTTTGAATTTATTTTTGTGTATGGTATAGGAAAGTGGCCCAGGTTCATTCTTCTACATGTTTTCCCAACAACATTTTTTGAAAAGACTGTCTTTAACCATTGGATAGTTTTTCCTCCTTTGGAAGATTAGCTGGCCATATATTTGTGGGTCCATTTCTGGGTTCTCTATTCTGTGAATTATTGGAACCTCATCAAGATAAAAAGCTTCTGCACATCAAAGGAAACAATCAACAAAACTAAAGGACAACCAACAGAATGGGAGAAGATATTTGCAAATGACATATCAGATAAAGAATTAGTATCCAAAATCTATTAAGAACTTACCAAACTCAATACCCAAAAAGCAAATAATCCTGTGACAAAATGGGTAAAAGACATGAATAGACACTTCTCCAAAGAAGACATCCAGATGGCTAACAGACACATGAAAAAATGCTCAACAGCACTCCTCATCAGGGAAATACAAATCGAAACCACAAGATACCACCTCACACCTGTCAGAATGGCTAAAATTAGCATCTCAGGCAACAACAGATGTTGGGAAGGGTACAGAGGAAGGGGAACCCTTTTGCACTGCAGGTGGGAATGCAAACTGGTGCAGCCACTGTGGAGAACGGTATGGAGATCCCTCAAAAAATTCAAAAGAACTACCATACGACCCAGCAATTGCACTACTAGGTATTTATCCAAAGGATAAATGCTGATTCGAAGAGGCACATACACCCCAATGTTTAAAGCAGCACTATGAACATTAGCCAAATTATGCAAAAAACCAAAATATTCATCAACTAATGAATGAATAAAGAAAATGTGGTATATATATACATACCACACACACATATACACAAACACACACAATAGAATATTACTCAGCCATCAAAAAGAATGAATACTCACCATTTGCAACAACTTGGATGGGACTAGAGTGTATAATGCTAAACAAAATAAGTCAGAGGAAGACAAATATATGATTTCATTCATATATGGAATTTAAGAAACAAACAGATGAACATATGGGAAAGGAAGAAAAATATAAGATAAAAAGAGAGAGGGAGACAAACCATAAGAGACTGTTAAATATAGAGAATAAACGGAGAGGGCTGAAGGGGAGCTAGGTGGGGAGATGATAAATGAGTGATGAGCATTAAGGAGGGCACTTATTGGGATGAGCACTGGGTGATATATGTAAGTGATGAATCACTAAATTCTACTTCCTGAAACCAATATTTCAGTATGTGTTAACTAACTTGAATTAAAATAAAAATAAATAAATAATAAAAGTGTTCCCCACAAAATAAAATAAAAGATTCAAAGTGTTCAAAAGATATCGTAAATGTAATTAACACGAAACAAGACTGTGTTTTAAAGTAATTAGAAGAATTGAAAGAAAATGCAAAAACAATGATTTACCCACCATCTAATTGAATGCTCTTTAAAGCCTATGATCATATTAAACAGACTGCGGAATCATTTACTATTCCCTCATGGTAGCTGCCCCTTACCTTGGGGAAACAATATATTGCTTTGTATTATGCCTGAATGTGCTATTTACACCAATAACAAGTTAACTCTCCTACCAGTCACATAAGTGAGGTGTCTACAAGAAGAAGATTCTCAAGGTCCTCTTGCCTACTGTAAACAACAGTTGAAGGAAGAGTCCGGTGGAGGGAAGAGACAAGTCAGTTTGCAAAGTCACTGATAAGAGGTGGTAAATAGGTGTAATAGAAGGTTCAATCCTCTTTAAAAACAAATAGAAAGGTGCCTAGGTGGCTCAGTCGGTTGAGCATCCAACTTCAGCTCAGGTTATGATCTCACGGTTCATGGGTTTGAGCCCCTTGTAGGGCTCTGTGCTGACAGCTAGCTCAGAACCTGAAGCCTGCTTCAGATTCTGTGTCTCCCTCTCTCTCTCTGACTGTCCCTGCGCATGCTCTCTCTTTCAGAAATAAATTTTAAAAATTAAAAAAAAAATTTTAATAATAAAAAAATAAAGCCTTGGGGCGCCTGGGTGGCTTAGTTGGTTAAGCGACCGACTTCGGCTCAGGTCATGATCTCATGGTTCGTGGGTTTGAGTCCCACGTCAGGCTCTGTGCTGACAGCTAGCTCAGAGCCTGGAGCCTGTTTCAGATTCTGTATCTCTCTCTGACCCTCCCCTGCTTGTGCTGTATCTCTCTCTCTCAGAAATAAATAAAACATTAAAAATAATACATAAGTAAATAAATAAATAAATAAATAAAGCCTAAAAATAAGAGGAAAAATATGTAACACATATTGTAATAAGATTTTGTGAATAAGAAATAATTTTTAAATCTATACTTTTATCTTCACAGTATCCCTGTTGTTAATTTCTTAGACATCATATCTTCAATCTAAATATAAAACTATGCTAAAAATTTAACAAAAGAAAGGCAACTTATTTTAAAAACTGAAGTTAGTATTGAAATAAATACCTGTGAATTTCTGTCCTCAAGGCTGACCCATGTGCCAGACTGAGAAATGCAAGACTGCTCTGAGCTCTGCCCTCAAAGCACCTTACATCTCCACCCATGAAGTGAGCCACCAGAAATTCTACTGTCAGTTGAATTCAGTTGAATTTCAGTTATGAATGATAATCAGCTTCATCATTAAATGGCATTTTAAGGGCCACCTGGGTGGCTCAGTCAGTTAAGCATCTGACTTTGGCTCAGGTCATCATCTCATAGTCAGTGGGTTTGAGTCCCACATCAGGCTCTGTGCTCAGAGCCTGGAGCCTGCCTCAGATTCTGTATCTCCCTCTCTCTCTTTGCCCCTCCTCCACTCACACTATGTCTCTCTCTCAAAAAGAAAATAAACATTAAAAAAAATTTTAAGGCATTTTAAGCACTTGCATGTGTTGAAGACTGTAAAAAAATATACAGAAAAAATAACACATAGAAAACGAACACTAACTAATCCTAAAATTTTTTTCTAATAGTTAAATGATTATGATTACTCAAGAGAAAGATTTGAGGAATGAATGTGAATAATAATTCAATTATCTAAATTTAGAACATAGGCAGTTACCTGGCACTGATGGGCCATTGGAGAGTTGGGGTGCATTTAGCCTAAAGAGAGAATATATTCCCTGCTGCTTTACCCACAGGATAGGTATCTTGGGCAAAAAGGGGAAGGTCCTAAAGGGCTGAGAAAGCCCACATGAGTTTCGGAAGACAACTCCAACATGGGAGACACCCTAAGACAAAGGTAGAACCCCAACATGGTCAATAGGAGTCTATGATGTAACACGGAGTTTTAGCAATAGCTAGACAAGCCCTCTTTTCTGAGGCCATAAAAAACTACTGCCCAAAGACTTAAGCCTAGGGAAAGCTGTAGCTGTGCCTTGAGAATGCAGTCTGCAAAGTGTCCTCTAGTGTCCAAAAGTGTTCATTGCATGTCAAAAATCAAAACCTTTCTCAGTTGCTAGGATCAAGGATTGGCTCTCTTACCACAGTCTAATACTTGGTAGTCATCAGGTGGTTTTTCAAGTTGCTACTTGATCTTTTTTTTTGTTTGTTTATTTATTATTTATTTTGAGAGAGAGAGAGAGAGAGAGAGAGAGAGGCTGGGGAGGGGTTGGGGGCTGAGAGAGAAGGAAAGAAAGAATGCCAAGCAGGTTCTGTGCTGTCAGCACAGAGCCCTGAACAGGTCTCAGACCCACCAGCAACAAGATCATGACTTGAGCCAAAACCAAGAATCAGATGCTTAACCAACTGAACCACCCTTCCATTTAGTATTGTTAACAGCAGACAAAGCAAACAATGTAATCAAAAGCATAGTGATTTAGCAGCCAAAAGGAGGTGATAGAGAAATGATTCTAATATAGGCCCAAGCCTTGGAGCCATCCAATAGAGTGACATGAGTGTCTCACTGTCATTTAAGGTTAAATTAAGACCTGTGGACATCAAACCCAATCCAATTCAACCATCACTAGCCTATCTTCAGATGGGAATGTCCTTACAGGTGGACAGAAAACAACTCATATGCCACACTGTCAGGCTCCATATTGTAGAATCTCCCATGTCACACTCATGGCTCCACTTCTATCTCTTTCTAGGAGTCACTACTTCAATAGAACATTTCCTGGCTACAAGCACATCCAACACAGGATATCAAATAATCAGTTTTGTATAAAACACATGAAATGAGAATTTTTTTTTAATGTTTTATTTATTTCTAGGAGAGAGAGAGAGACAGCGTGAGCAGGGGAGGGTCACAGAGGGAGTCACAGACTGAAACAGGCTCCAGGCTCTGAGCTGGCAGTCAGCACAGAGCCCGCGGGGCTCGAACCCACGAACCGTGAGATCATGACCTAAGCGAAAGTCGGACGCTTAACCGACTAAGCCACCCAGGCGCCCCGAAATGAGAATTTTTTAAAACAGTCTAGAGTCATGAAAAATGTGTAATGGATTCCCACCTCTCCTTTTTTGGAACTGTATTTAAACTTGTTATTGGCTATAGAAAAGGTAACTGGCAATTGCTAAGCTGTTACTTGTGCCCAATACTTTACATAAACTCCTTCATTTGATTTAATCCCTACAACAACAATAATCTGGGAAGATTGGTATCATCACTGACATTTTGGAACAGGGAAGATGAGCCATGCCCTCCAAACCTCTATATCTCCCAGTGTTCCCCATCTCAGTGAATGTCACCACCACCCTTCCAGTTACCCAAACAAAAGAACCTATGTATCATCCTTGAAGTTTATGCAAGTCTTCATGTCCACTGTTCCCACCAGTCAATGTAATCATTATGACTTGAACTACTGCAAGAGCCTCCTAACTCATGTCCTTATTTCCACACTTGTCCACTCCATACCCTAAGCCACCAGCCAGAGTGATCTTTGTAAAACATAACCCATAAAACAAACTAGCCTAGGCACTTGAGTGATTCCCCACCATGTCTCAAATAGGAGCCAAATTATTTTATCCTGCATACAAAACCCTGGAGAATCTGCCAACAACTCTAACTTCATGCCTTCTCTCCCCTCTCTCCAGCCAGTAAATCCATTTCTACTCCTAGAATCCTACGCTGTAACTATATTACAGGGCTATTCATGTGAAAAGTTCATTGTCATTCAGACAATGGGATATCACCTCTTCAGCTGGGTCTTTTCTCAGGACAACCTAAAGAAGCCCATTCACATCTTCTTATCACACTACCCAGTTTTATTTTATCACAGTACTAATTACTCCTTTCTGTTTTCTTTTTTTTATAATTAATTTTTGCATTTATTTCTTCCCATCTCCTCCCACTAAAATGCGTACTATTAGATACCCTACCTGTCACATTTAGCATTGTAACTCCTACACCTAAAGCAGTGCCCAAGATAGTATAAGGACTCAATAAGTGTTAGCTAAGCATCGCCTAAGCTTACACTGTTAGATCCAGAGCCAAAATTAAAATTCGGATGTCCATCTACAAATTCTTTTTACTACATTCTGACCTCTACATAAGTTTACATTGGAATATAATACATTTTAAATTTTACTACTTATTTTACATATTCAACTTTTATCGCCTCCTTTAAATTACAATTCTGCTTATTTTTCAAGGCCTGTTTTATTTTCAGTATCATGCCTTTTTTCATCCCCCAATCAAGTTTCATCACTCCCTTCTCAGTATCACTAAAACATCTTTATTATACTCCATTTTTGAAACATCTTACAGTGTTTTTCTTTATCTGTCTCCCCACCTAAACTATAAGTTGTTTGAAATAGGAATCATGTCTGATTGTTTTTCATTTCTCTCAATGCCTATAAGACTGCCTCGAATACAGAAATATTTCAATAAATCCTTGCTGAATTATTTTCTCCTCATACAAAGGTCTTGTTGATTTCCAGAAATATAGGGTGATCATATTACAATAAAAATCACTCAAGGAGGCAGAACAACCTGTTTATTGACAATAATGATACTTCCAGGGAATTGGTTGGAGTTACTAAGGTTCAAGGCAATATTCCACACATTCTCGAATGAATTCCATGGAGGAATAAATTGCATCTCACTGACTCAGAACCTATAAATATTTTTCAAGTAATATCTACACAGAATGTTGAATTCCAAACAGCTTTTGAAAACCACTAATCATTTACATTCTTCCCCAAATGTCACACAGTGTAAAACTGATGGATATTTTGTGACCTGATGACATTTGTCTCCATTCCTGAAGGCATCATAATGGAAATGTGGCCTTCTATCATCCTGCTACAGTTGGTAAAAATCCACTAGATACTTTTTAAAAATATTTTGGGAACACACAGTCATGCAAACCAATGTCTGCCTGTCCCAGCAGGGGATAGTAAAAGACTTTACAAACACCAGATGGGATTTAACAACGTTAGTAAAACATAAAATGCTCCAAGAGTGCTAAGTCACTTCACGAACAACTCAAAGCAAATATATTTGATTTCCATTTTACATATTTGTCTTTCTTAAGAAATTCTAAAATTTTCCAATAAATGTTTTATTATGGTCCTCTAACATGTAATTTCTCTTGAAATTAAATTATAATTATTTACATTTTAGGTACTATGCATAGATTATTATTTGTGGATATATTAAAACTTTCTAATTTTACCACAAGTCTAGAACATATGGAGTTCTAAATAAGCATTCACTAGATTTCAATATGTTAAATGCTTGCTTCTGCAGAAATCCAAACAATCCAATGTGAGTTTTTATTTTTGTCCTAAGTACAACCTTCTAATTATGCAGGTATTGGTATTTTAATAAATATTTGATAAAATAGTAATTGCTAATCACTTAATAAGATATGCCCTAGAAGGCCATTGTTATGTAATTTTATTTTAAAAATGATTTTCTCAGATTTTTTGGAGAATGTTAAGATTGTGATAATAAAATGGAATCAATTTTCTATTCAGAGTGAGCAGAAGCACAGATAACCTTCCCATTCATGGAAAGAATAACTTATGCAATTGGATTTCATTGTGTGTTTCATTCAAATAACAAGAGGCAGGTTGGAGGTAAGAAGAGACAGAGGGTCTACAAATGTTCCTTACTATTGTTTTACTTACATTAAAGTTAGACAAGGGTTTGCTTTGCCTAACCATCTCTCAGTAAATGGCTGCAACTGAGAAGAAAGCAGTTGAAAGTCAACCTGAAGACTAAATTTTAGCTGCATTTAATATATTAAGTATAGGCAATTAGGCAACTCAAGAAAAAATGTATTCGTGTGGCCCACACCACAGTCCACAGCCTTGTCTATGATGTCCTTTCCTATCCTTAGAACCGCCCCACCTGGGGCACCTGGGTGGCTCAGTCAGTTGAGCGTCCAACTTCAGGTCAGGTCGTGATCTCATGAGTTTGAGCCCCACGTTGTTGGGCTCTGTGCTGACAGCTCGGAGCCTGGAGCCTGCTTCGGATTCTGTCTCCCTCTCTCTCTGCCCTCCCTACTCACACTCTGTTTCTCTCTGTCTCTCAAAAATAAATAAACATTAAAAAAACAAAAAGAACCACCCCACTAAGACAGGGAAATAATTCAGACTCATAAGACGTTATAGCAGAAATCACAGCAACGGGAGTCAAGTACCTGTTTGATGATACTTGATGTCACTTGCTGACAGTTCTAAAACCAGAGGTCAAGATCATAGATTTGCTCTAATGTGGGGTCAAGAAAGGGTCTCTGTTCACACAGTATCTTTAATCTCAAAGAGAGCGGACGTCACTGAAAGCAAATCTAATTATGTCACTCTCCCACTTCAAACTCTTCACTGGCTCCCTCCACTTCTGACCTCAGGAGAAAGTTCAAGCTCCCTAAAATGCCATCCAAACTTCTTTAGGAAAAGGGTTGCTTACTTTTCCTGCTTGTTTCTCTACCTGCCCACTTCCCGACCGTGCAGCTGTGCAGCAACAGGCAATTCCCCAAGAACACACTAACCCTTCAACCCAGCACACGCATCCCTTATTTTATGGTGACTTGCTCCCATCCATAACCCAAGCCTCCACGTAGAGAGCAGCTCCTTGAGGAAATCCTGGGAGACTATCCCCAAAGTCCTGGGAGAGCAGAAAATCCTCCTGCAAGATCTTCCCAGTGTTACACGCCTGTATCCCATGGATCTCACTGAATTCAAACTGCAGGGTCATTGGTTGTCTATCTCTGCTACTGGCCTGTATTATTTAATCCTCACCAAAATCAGTGAGGTAAGCCTTATTGTGCTGTTTTACAGATTAAGTAACTAAGACTCAGAGAGTACATTACTTAAGGTCACTAAATTTCTGGTAGAGGAAGAAGAAAGCCCTATACCTTCCCTTAATCATCATACTATGCAGCCCTTCAGGGTGGAGGTATTAATCCAAGCATTATGAACTTTATATTAAATAAGATCATACATATTTTTTATGTGTGTGTGTATATATATATAATGCTTAGCATGGGACTTGTGACATACACTATGTGCTCAATAACATTAGCCATTGTCCTCATCATTACTATTAGCATAAGTATTATTGCTGTTTGGTCATCATCTCTGTCAAGGCAAACTTCCAAGACTGATGCCAAACCCAGGATCCTTCCAAACAGTGAGAACAATCATAGGTGATGGTTTCCTCCAACTATTTCCCCTCCTTTCTCTCCTCAGAAATCTTTAAGACCAACCTGTGTTATGCTTCTAAAACAGACAAAAAGGGATTGCTCTCAAATGAAAATCCTTTTCACTTCCACTGACCAGCAATCACTCTTTGGTTATTGAGGGCTACATTAAAAGGGCTAAAAAAAAAAGTATGTGTTTCACATCTTTAGTGTTGTTATTCTATCACTGTTTTAGCATGATATCCATCTTGATCCGTCTGGCTTGACTTAGGCTCATTATATGCGAGGCCAAGGTAGAGTGGATTTTTACAAAACTCTTTATTTCTTTAGGGATGTGAAACTGAACCTTGTCCCAATGGCAGCAGCATCTATTTAAAGACAATCTGATTTTGTAGGAACTTAGATGGAAAACAATGAAAACAGGAACTGTCTGCTATTAAATATGTTTCCTGTAACCCAAGCTCAGTAAATTGAGTCTCTTGGTTTTGCTGTTCTTCCACCTCTGGGAGTCCTGTTTAAATCAACAGGGTTTTGTGAGTACAGATCAATGGCAGGATTTTTGGTTTCACAGAGAAACAAAGCTTTCCCGGAGAAAGAATCAGCCAGTATACAGCAAGTACAGTGTCTTAATTGCAAATAAACTTAGAGCTCTGAAGAATTTTGTTAATTCATTGAATCTGGGATTCGTTCCTCCACATTAAAAAAAACTAAGTGCACGATTTAACATACTTGGCATTTTCCTTTTAAGGGCAGTCCAAAATTTGAAATGCCTCTTGCATTACAGGTCCAAAGAGCCCTCATGAAAAAATACAATAAAATCTTTGATTATCATCTTATTCACAGTAGCAGATTAGAGTTGCAGTTTATAACTTTCAGGTTTCCAAGACTACATTTAACATATTCAGCCATTCAGGTCAGGCTGAATAAATTCAGGTCAATTTATAAATGACCGTACAATTTTTTCAGTCAGCTTCCATACTGAAGATTCAGCCTCTTTATTTAGAAATCAGCTTCTTTTTTTTTGTTTGTTTATTAATTTCTGAGAGAGAGATAGAGTGTGAGCCAAGGAAGGGCAGAGAGAGAGGGAGACACAGAATCTGAAGCAGGCTCCAGGCTCTGAGCTAGCTGCCAGCACAGAGCTCAGTGCTGAGCTCAAACCCATGAACTGTGAAATCATGACCTGAGCTGAAGTCAGATGCTTAACCAAATGAGTCACCCAGGCACACCTATAGTTTCAATTTTTAAGTTTATGGGTAAGAATGAAGAGCTAAAACTTGACCACACCTCTGTAGTACAACACTAGAAAATAAATCCAACTAGAGCTCCTAGGTATAGGAAGAGTATATCTCACATCATACATACAGGGCTGAGTATTTGGAGAGGTGGCAAGCAAGCAGAGAGAAACTGAACAGGTAATAAAATGTAGCCCACGAAGAGAGCAGAATAGAGGGGAAATCATGAGGCATGATCCTCATATAAGAGCATCTAGATAAAGATGAAAAAGGTGCCCTCATATCACATCTGCTCTCAACCCTATATTGCAAGCTCTGGAGACCAAGTGGGAACTCCTCAGCCAATAGGAAATGAACTTCAAAGCACGAACCATCTCCCACCTCCCTTGTCTACACAGTCTCAGAGAAGCTGACAGAGCTCCAAGATCTAGGAGATTTGGACTATTCACAGATCTCAAGGCTCCTGGAAACATCAGAAGGGACCACAGTCTTCCCTCAGTGCCAGTTCCCCCGTTCATTCCAGCGTGAAGAAAAGGCCATCACATTCTTCATTCTACTCTCCTACCTTTGTGTAGAAAATATTCCAGGTTTTCATAGACACAGGTCTTGTCTCCTCACAGTTAAGCTGAGGAATGTTTACATACTTGGGAGCCATGACGTTGTTCTCTGAGTATCCTTTTTTTTTTTTTTTTGTCTCTGCTGTGCTAAGAGCTCAAGCTCATACTATCTTTCCTTAAATTCCATAAATATAATCTTTTTTATTAATTGTAAGGGGAAAATGAATTGAACATTTTAATGGTTCAAGTACAATGATTCTACATGCATTTTCCAAGTTTTCTGAGGAAAATGATAGGATTTTTTTTTTTTTACAAATAGTTTATTGTCAAATTAGTTTCCACATAACACCCAGTGCTCATCCCCACAAGTGCCCTCCTCCATGCCCACCCCTCCTCCCCCCCACATCCACCAGTCCTCAGTTTTTGTCAGCATTCAAGAGTCTCTCATGGTTTGCCTCTCCCCCTTAATGATAGGATTTTTTAAAGGTAAAAACAAAAAATTTCATAATGCCTAAAGGGGAGCTACATAAATAATCTTGCACATTTAATGAAGCATTTATTAGCATGGACCTCTGTGGTCTTTGGTGCCTCTGTACGTGACTACCCTGAAAGTTTATGAAAATTTTAGATAGATACACATACGAACATTTTTTATAGACAGGGGTCACTGCTTTTGTAAGATTTTAAATGGGGTAAATGGCCTCAAAAATGTTTTAGAGAAGCCAAATTAATAAGAAGTTCAAAATCTCTATCTCATCCAATCTTTCAGCCCTTTAATGCCACAGAATTTTTGCCAAGGTTGAGTATTTTGCTTCTGAAGATGCAGATATAGACTGAAGACTCCACATATGTACATTTCATACAACATTCATCCTGATTGTTTATTCTTTTCCTCTCCATGCTTTCTAAAGGAGCCCCTATTGGGGTGCATGGGCGGCTCAGTTGGTTACACATCTGACATCAGCTCACGTCATGATCTCATAGTTTGTGGGTTGAGAGCTCCCTGCATTTGAACCTGGCACTGTGTGTGGAGCACTTTGTCTCATTTAGTCTCCATAACAATCCCATTAGATTACAACTATCATTATCCTCATTTTATACAAAAAACTTAGGAAATTAAGTCTTTGTTCAAGGTTATACAATGAGGAAGTGGTGGTGGATCAAGGATCTAAACTCAGATAACCTGACTCTAGAGTCAATGTTCTAAGCCACTTATCTAGAAAGATATTACAGCAGTGTCTTTGAGGAAGCTCGTGATCAAGACAGTATTTTGGTTTTTCATTCTCACCTGATATTTTTGAGTTGAGTGGAAGCTTAGATATCATTTCTTCACCTAAATTTACAGCAGGGAAAACTGAAGAGATTACACAGTAATAATGGAGAAAAAGACAGTGAACACAATTAAAAAAGCAAATGATAATAATGTAAAAGTACTTCAGTAAAATAGAATAAGTGATAAGTAATATTTATTAAAGTTCTCCTTCTCCTAAATACTACTTTTTAAAATTTTTTTTTAGTTTATTTATTTATTTATTTTGAGAGAGAGAGAGAGAGTGCACACACACAATTAGGGGAGGGGCAGGGAGAGGAGAAGGAGAATCCCAAGCAAGCTCCCTCCCTACTGTCAACCCACTGCCTGGTTCAGGGCTCCAACTCAGGAACCATGAGATCATGACCTGAGCTGAAATCAAGAGTTGGACACATAACCAACTGAGCCACCCAGGTGCCCCTTAAGTACAAAAGAGAATGTGTGTGAGGCTATAAAATGTTGCAGCCACTTTGGAAAATAATTTGGCAGTTCCTCAAATGTTAAATATAGATATGACCCTGCAATTCTGCTCTGAAATATACACACAATAGAATTAAAAACATATGTCCACATAAAACCTTGTACACTAATGCTCATAGTAGCATCCTGTATAATAACAAAAAAAGTGGAGACAACAACCCAACTGTCCATCAATTAAAGAAAAGATAAATGAAATGTGGTATGTCTATGACATGGAATACTGTTTACCAATAAAAAGCCATGAAGTATTGGTACATGCTATAATATGGGTGAACCTCAAAGACAGTATGCTAAGTGAAATAAGGCAGAAGACCACATAATAACATGATCTCATTTATATAAAATGTACAAAGTAAATAAATTTAAAGAGACAGAAAGACTCGTGGTTGCCAGGATGCTAGGGGCAAGAGGGAGTTGAGTGAGAAATGAGGAGTGATGGATAAATGGAGGGAAAGCTAATTTTGGGGGGGGGGGGGTGAGAATGTTCTAAAATTAGGTTATGATAGTACCTGAGCAACTCTACAAATATGCCTTAAAAACTCTTGAATTGGGTGCCTGGGTGGCTTAGTCGGTTAGCGTCCGACTTTCGCTTAGGTCATGATCTCGTGGTTCATGGGTTCGAGCCGCGTCGGGCTCTGTGCTGACTGCCAGCTCAGAGCCTGGAGTCTGTTTCAGAGTCTGTGACTCCCTCTCTCTCTGACCCTCCCTGCTCACGCTGTCTCTCTCTCTCTCTCTCTCCTAGAAATAAATAAAAAATATTAAAAAAAAAAAACTCTTGAATTACACACTTCAAACAGGTGAATTCTGTGGCATGTAAACTATATCTCAACATGGCTGTTAAACATTGTTTGAGAAAGAGCACGTGTGCTTCCTCCCTTTACCAGAGGGAGTGCAGCCTCTATGGCGAAGAGTTCCATCCCGGTCTTTTAGCAAGATTTGCAAGGTCCACTCGCTTCCTGCTAAAAGTATCACTCACCACCAGCAGAGGGAGCTAAAACAATAGCTTTATCTCGTCTCCGCTCCCAATCTTGTTTCTTAGGAGGACAGGAAAAGTATTTCCAAATTTAAAGAAAATAAAGGATAGTTAAGTTTGTCTTTCCTTACCCCCATCAAAATGATATAAAAGTCTATATGAATATTCATTTCTTTAAAAGAAACCCACACTAATACACTTACATATCCCAACCTTTCAATTGTACATTCTCTACAACAGAATTGTGTAGACACAACAGAATAGAATATGATGCTTGACCCAGTCTTTCTGTGCTCCTTCCCTGTCATATGCTTGTATGGCAGTCAGTGAACTCCGGTAGAAAAATCAAGTTAGCCTAACTATCCATAATATGCCCTTATCATTACCCGCTACATAATGCACCTCCTATCTTTGCTCGAGTGGTAATATCATCATAGTGCTTAGGATGCTGGTGCAAAATTATCATTTCCATTGCATTCCAGGCTGAGAAAACAGTTTGTGAAAGGGCATTCATCTGTTCAAGACATTGTATTGCGTATCTACTCTAAGCCAGGCAGTACTGAAAAAAAGCAGGTATAAAACCTGTCCTCAGGCAGCCCATGTCCATGTGGGGGAAAAGTGATATTAAACAAACATGCAGATCAAGTGTAATCTGAAATTGTTATAAGTACTTCAAAGGAAAAGCACAAGATAGTTAGAGAAATGATAACAGGGGATCGAATCTAGATTGGGTGGTCAAAGAGGATCTGTCAGAAGGTAGCACCTCATGGACAATACAGCGGAGAATATTCTAGGCAGATGAAACAGTATTATGTGAGTCTTGAGTCTAGAAAAAACTTGAAGGAGCCCATTGGGAGCACAACGAGCTGAGGGGAAATGGTGCAGTCTGAGGCTGGAGAGTAGACATAGGCCAGGTATGTACGGCCCTATAGGCTACAATAAGGGGCTTGTATTTTATCTTAAATATAATGGGGAGCCATTGACGAATTGTAAGCACATAAGTGGGTTATCAGAGTTACATTTTTTTAATGTTTATTTATTTATTTATTTATTTCTGAGAGAGAGAGAGAGAGAGAGCACATGTACAAGTGGGAGAGGGGCAGAGAGAGGAGAGAGAAGTTCAAACAGGCACCATGCTGATAGTGCAGAGCCCACTGTGAGACTCAGTCTCACAAACTGTGAGATCATGACCTGAGCCGAAATCAAGAGCCAGATGCTTAACCGACTGAGCCACTCAGGTGCCCCAGAGTTGCATTTTTAATAGACCATTCTGGCCATAAAATGGAAGCTTGACTAAAGAGCCTCAAAAGCAGAAGTGGGAAGAGTATGCTCATTTAAAGGACCAACGATATTGTTGTGAATGGAATATGAGGTGGGGGGGTAGGGGATAATCGGAAGTTGTAGGGTTCATTCTAGAAAACCTATACATAATCTCTGGCCCATTTCAGGGCAGTCTCCAGATGGCATGGCACAATTCTGTGTTCACTCCAGCTCTCTACCAACACCAATTCCAGCTACATCCTCAAAAAAGATGAGCAACTATGAAAAGCATAGCTAAGCAAACAGTATTGAGTACAGTTTTGTCCTCAATAAGGTTAGGTGGAACCAATCTTAATAGAGAAAAAAAAAAACCGACCCACTGACATATTTCCCAGAGAAAACTTGACTAATTAAAAAACGTATACGTGCTTCCTAGAGTTTCAGGCCCCTGTTGCACCAGCTGTTAGAGTTCCAATGGTGCATCAAATGAGGGTAATCAATTTTACACAGATAAGGAAAGATAATATTTCAAGCCGTTCTTTGGAATTAACTAAATTTGTATGCATGTTGTAGTGGAAAGAGCATAGAATGTAATTTCAGAGGACGTGGGGTCAGGCCTTATTCTGCCACTCACAGCTCTGTGGCTGGGTAATTTACTCAACTTTTCCAAATCTCTGGTTCCCCATCTGTAAAATGTAGATGATAGCAACATCCACCTCACAGAGTGGTTGTAAGCAGGAAATAAGCATATTAAATCTTCAATGGTTTTCCATACCATTGTCTTAAATATATGCTTCCAAAAATGCAATCAAGTTCTTCAAAAGAAACTTCTATATAAAAATAGAACTCATTCTAGTATACTGCTTTCTCTTTAATATTTTAACATGAATGATCATGTAAACCTAATTCAATACATGGAAACATTTTGGTAATTCTCTGCATCAAAAAAGAAAGAAGAAAACAACTATTAAAGCAACTGGCTATTAATTTTCAATATTGTAGAAGTGCTACATATTTGGAAAATAATGACACATGAAATAAATGGAATGAATGAAATGAAGGAACGATACTTAGTGTCAAAAGAATGAGACTATTAGTTTCTAAAAACAATAGTTATATCTTGAAAACAAATACTTGTGTACCTTAAGAGAAATATGGAAATACTTTCAACACCCTATTCTATCACTTACTCATTATATGACTTGTGAAAAACCTCTTAACCTTTGCAAACTACAATTTCCTCACATAAAATGGAGAAAATAGGACCGCATTCATAGATTCATTGTGAAGGTCAGATAAAATCAGGCCTCTAAAGCACTTCTGTACAGTGCCTGGCACAAGTAGGTGCTAAATAAATGTCAGCTGCTGTTTTTTGTCTCCGTATCCTAAACTATGTTTTTGGTCTTTTGCAAAGACAGTATTTTTGAGTGCTTCTATTTACCTCAGATATTATCATGTAGACTAAATTACTTCTATTGCTATTTCAAAAAGGTTAGATGAGTTCTCTCCAAGTAGATTCTGTTCCCATCACTCTGTCAAAATTGCTCTTGTTAAAATTAATGACCTTCACCATGCTCAACCCAACAGACAGCTCCCCCTCTATTAGAAGCATCTTTTACTGTTACTCACTCATTTCCATCTGAAATGTTTTCTTCCCTTGGCTCTTGGCACACATCATTCTACTGATTTTCCTCTTCCCTCACTGGACTGATCATGTTTCTGTGCCCCAGCTTCCCTAGTTGACCTGTTACAGGGTAGACTTCAGAGTACGTCAGGCTCAGGCCTTGGATCTCTTCTCTTTTTGTTCTGCACTCACTCCATTCATGATTTCAAAAAGTCTTGGGGCTGTTAATACCTCCTATATTCTGACTATTATCAATTTAAGGTTTCCAGCCTAGAGTCTCTGAAAGCCAGACTTATATATTCAACTGTATAGTCAGTGTCTCCATGTAGACATATAATATGCTCTCAAAATTAACATGCTCAATTCCAACCTTCTCCATCCCCCCAAACCTTTTCTTCCCACGGCCTCCCCATCTCACTCAATGGCAACTTCAATCCATCCAGTTGCTCAGGTCAAAAACCTTAAATTCTTCCTTGATTCCTTCCTCCTTCTCACAAACCCCACATCCAATCCATCAGTAAATTCTGTCAGCTCTATTCTCAGAACATATCCAGAATCCAACCCCTAATCCAGCCACTTGTCATCGCCTCCCCACTACCACGCCGGTCCAAGTCATCACTTGGATTACAATAGCCTTGCCTTTTCACTTAGCCCTCTTCATAAATCACCTATTCCTCACCTAGCACACAGAATCATTCTTTTACATGTAAATTATACCACGTTGCTCCTCTGCTCAAATTCTCCAGCGGCTCCCACTTCACCGAGAGTAAAAGTCAGGGTCCTTGCAATGACCCTTCCCTCCTCAGTGCTGCCCTGGCCTCTTTGCTGCCCCTCAAACATGGCAAGCCTGATCCTGCCAATGCAGAGGGCTTTGCCTTTGCTATTTCTTCGGCCTGGCGAGGTCTTCTGCACAGATGTCTGCAAGGCCACTCTTTACTTTCTTCAGGTCTTTGCTCAGATGTCACCTCTCCATGGGCCTTGCCCTGGCCATGCTACTAAAAACTGCATTCACTCTCTTGGCTCACACAATTCCTACCTCCCCATCCTTGCTTTATTTCTGCTAACTACCTCCCGCTATCCTATATATTTAGTTATCTATTTGTTAATTGTCTGTCTTTCTAGAATGTAAACTCTCTGGAATGTAAAGGGTAAGAACTTTTGTCTGTTTTATTTGCTTGCTGTGTCTCCAGAACCAAGAACAACATCTTGCCTTAGCAGGCACTTAATAACTGTTTGTTGAAAAAGTGAAAATGATGAAGGGGTCGTTTTCCTAGGCCAAAACAAAAAAAAAGATGTTAATTAACCATAAATATAATTAAAGCCTTAAGGCTTTTGGCACTTATATAGATCAATATTAAATTTTAAAAACTTGCTTATGAAACCAAATCTATTATAGCACACTTAACAGTTGGTCCCTTAGCATGCAATAGCCTTTGTGTATATGCGAGTGTGTGCCTCTGTGTCTGTGTGTGTGTCTCTGTGTGTGTGTCTGTGTATACACGCATATACAAAAATATCTATAACCCACGAGGCAAACACATTCCTTTTATAGTACCTCACTAAGTTTAGTTTATACATCAAACTAGAATTTAAGCCTTAGCAGTACGGTGCTTCTCTCTTTCTTCCAAGGATTACCATTCTTGCTTCTCTTTGGGGTAACAGTGATTCTTTGCAAAGCAGCCCCTTTTTGGAATGATAATTAATATGTATAAGAATTTAACTGGAAGGCAAGAAACAGCTTCCTTCTTTTGGTAGAGTTTTCAATAGAATGAAAACCATCAATTTTTCTTCCTGGAATCTAGAACCTAAGTGAAATAGACAAGAGAAAAAGAAGTCACGGGTCCTTAATTAACTACATTTTTTGGATTTTCATGTTTGGTTTTTGTTTTTACTATCCCCTAGTACTTAACAAAATTCCGATCCTTCCAAAAAGCCATCTTAGAGCTCTGGCCAGTAAACTGGCATAAGATCTTATGTTCTACTAGTCAGAGATATTAACTACATATTATTATTATTACAATAAATGTTTTCCTTTACTATTCTAAATTCACCATGTAAGGAAGGACTCTTTTTAATACTCTTTTAGATGATTTCTATTGTCTTATCCACATTATGCAAAATAAACAAAACTTTTACATTGTAAATGGCTTTTAGTGAAAAATTTTGCCTATCTCAATGCTTTCTAAGGAATGACAAGTTAATTTTAGAAATCATATCATATATATTTTCCATTTATACTTCATAATAAATTAAGTTGTTTGGCTTTTTTTTTTTTTTTTCAATGGGGTCTCTTCTTTTGGATTTTTCTCCATTTCCAAGGTCTGTGATATTCACTTTTTTCTTTATAATTAATATACCTATTCCTCTGAAAGAAGACTTACCAGATTTTTGCCACATGTCCTGTTTTGGGCTATGAGCACAGGCTCTCAGTGTGAAGGTTGAAAAGCATTTGGAAATGGAATAAAAACGTGTTGTCAAATGTTTTGAATTTCATGGAAAAATACAACCCTTTCTGACATTTTATATATAGACAAATCCAGAGTATAAAACAACATTAGATCTCAACATTTGTGTCAATTACCAACAGTCTGTGGTCACTGGGCACTAGAGTAGTCACTTGAGATTTTTTTGACACTGTAGGAAATACTCATCTTGCCCTCAAAAGATTTCAACTTACTAAGTATCAAAGGAAGTTCAACTACTTAATATAGTTACATATCTCTATGCTGAAGACAACACACCCGCACCTTTTACAACACTTAAAGCAGCGTTAAAATTGAGGTGTTAAAACCTCATTTATCAATATGATTTCTTGCTCCATTTTCCTTGTCCACTTGCCGCTAGAATGAACTTGCAACCAACAAGCCACCCCCACAATTATATAGCTTCATAAGCCATGGAAAAATAAAAAGAAAGAGGAGAAAATGCCCAAACTTAAAAAGGCAGGTGCAAAGTAAAACTGTACCCCCACTAACTCAGAAGGACAATAATTTTATTAGTGTTTAGATTAGTGTTCACTTTTGTCTAGGAGAAGAGGGATTGCTAAACAAACTAATGGTATAAAAACCATTCTAGGAAAGGTACTCATTTTTGCATGGGATTTTATTTTATTCTTTCACTGGAAAATCTTACTTCCCAGAAAGATCATTCATGGCACTTGGTTAGTTTGTTAACAAATATTTATTTGTGTGTGTCTGTTTTTAATCATTGTCTATCACTCTCACTAGACCACTAGCCTTAGGAGGCCAGATTTCTGTTCTACTTTTCCATTGTATCTCTAATGCCAAACACAGTGCCAAGCTCAGAGTAAGTTCTCAATAAATATTTATTCAACAAATAAATAATTGTCCCTTTTATAGCACTCAGTGCCTAGCATACTTGAGGCTGTAATAGTGGTTAATAAATTCTTACTGAATTGCATTAAAAGGGTAGTCTTGAGTGAGGTGGTTTTGCAATTACAAATTCATTCATTAAAACACTGAAATAATACTTGCAAGTCAGTTGTAACTTTCCTTCAGGCATGTGCTTAATTTGACATAATTTTGTTAAACCCAGTTCCTGTTGCAGTTTTCTCTTCTGTTCTGGCCCTACATTATTAAATGCATTTCTTTTTAGCAAAAAGCATAGAAGTCAGGCTTTCCTCTCCCTCAAAAAACTGTTTCCTCCAGGTACCCAAAATTATTAGAGGGTGTGCTTATATCAAATTTCCAATTAGTTTGATATAATTAGTCCAATTATATCAAATTTCCAAAATTTCCAATTTTCTAATTAGTAATTAGATTTGGTATTGAAAAACTGAGCATATTTAAACGTAGGTACAGACTATTATCAACCAGCCAGATAGTAGATGCTTAATAACCATATTTCTCCTGAATATTCTTCTTGGTTAAGTAACTGAACAAAACCGTGTTTCAAACCAGGTAGATGCAGCCTTAGTGTTCGACCTGAGCCTGCTTCCTACCAATATGATGTACCTTTCAACAGGCACAAAATGCTTATAGTATCTGACGCTGTGCCTACCCATCATCCTGGCCACAGCCTTGCCGGGCTTCTTTTCAATGCTCTCTTTGAACTGCTCCTTTTTGGTTTCGGCTAACTCCTCTTCCTGACATCTGCTCTGAGCATTGATCATCCCATGTGTTTCCTCTTACAATTCAGTCTGGCAAGCAGCATAAAGTAGGACCTAACAACACAGGTTTTAGAGTCAGCCTGCTTGAGGTCAAATCCCACATCTAACACTTTGTAGCTGTGTGATCTTAGGCTGCAGTTTTCCCATCTATAGAATGAGCATTTCTATAAAGTGGAGATGTTAATAGTACCTCTCTCATTGGGTTGTTGTAAGGATTAAATGAGATAGCATCTATAAAATGCTTAGAACAGTTCCCGATGAGCAGTTAGTGCCCAAAAAAAGTTAGATATTTATCTATAATCTCTTCCTCCACAATTTCATCAGTCCCCACACTTATATCCATCGTCTTTCAATATCAGAATCAACTATGAGCACCTCATGAACAGAATTCCCAAACATAAGGATATCTACCCCTGCCCTCTCTCAGAGGCACCAGCCTGAGTAGCCAAATGAGTGTTGGACCACTCAAACTCAAATCTGGACTCTTCTTCCCCAAATCTTCTCATTTTTAAATAGCACCACCTTTCTCCCAAAAAGTCAGCTTGGAAACTCCTCTATCTGTTATATTCTAGCTGATATATTGGCACCTAATAGTGCTCAGTGAGTTTACGCTGAGTCAGTGGTCTTTCCGCCACCTTCCCCCTTCAATCTGTCCCCTACTTGGCTGCCCAAGTAAGCCTCCTAAGGAATAGTTCCTTCACTACTCATCTTGTATTGCTCTTGTAACTGACTCATCAAACAAACGTTTATAGAATGCCTTCAGAAACTATATTATGGCCCAATGATATAAAAAGGATTAAGAAAGAAGACATTTTATAAGAAGAAATATTAAGTTACTGGTATAAAAAGCTCAGTACCATCCAAAAGAGAGGGGCATTTATACCTTCAAAATGCATCAAATTTCAGTTGCAATGGGACTGGAAAAGCTCAAATATGATAAAGAACTTCAGAAAAAAAATTCGCCAAAAATATTTGCCACCATCATTGGTTAGTACACCGACACAGTTCCTGTGTCTAAAAATCTTTTTGGTTTTTAGAGCCCTGCATCCAGTCTACCATTGGGAGAAAGCAGTAGAAACAGAGAGGCCATTGCAACAGGCCCGTTATCAAGAATTTATGTCTGGCTCCAATCAAAGGGTCCACATCAAGAAAGATTTGAAGCTGCAGGGGCACCTGGGTGGCTCAGTTGGTTAAGTGTCTGACTTCAGCTCAGGTCATGATCTCATGGTTTGTGGGTTCGAGCCCTGCATCAGGCTCTGTGCTGACAGCTAGCTCAGTGCCTGGAGCCTGCTTCAGATTCTGTATCTCCCTCTCTCTCTGCCCCTCCCCTGCTCATGCTGTCTCTCTCTCTCATTCTCTCTGTCTCTCTCTCTCTCTCTCAGATATAAATGAAACATTAAAAATTTTTTTAAAAAGAAAGATTTGAAGCTGTAAAGGTGCATGTTATAGTCATCACTTTTCATGATTTTAGAAACTTTTCTCAACTGCAAACTCAACATAGCCAAAGTTAAATTTACGATCTTCTTGTCACAGCCTGTACCCTTTCCAGGACTTAAAAGCATGGCTTCAGAGTCCAGTAGACCACAGATTCAATGTCAACTCTGCCACTTTTTGGCAGAGTGACTTTGGAAAGTTATTTGGTTTCTCTGAGCCTCATTTTCCTTATTTGTTTAAGAGGGTAATTATATTTACCCTACAGGTTGAGAGGTATAAATTAGAAAAAGAATGTGTTTAAGTCACTTAGCACAGCACCTGGCCCAAATAAGGGCTCAAGAATGGTAACGATATTTTGCAGTAAATAATCACTGTCTACCCAGTCTCTCAGGCTAGTGACAACAGAGATGTTACAGCTGTTCTGTTCCCTGGAGTCACCACAGTCACCAAGTTCTGCCAGTTCTGCCCCAGAAACCTAACACCTGTCTCCTCCCCATGTGCACTCCTCTATGCTGACGGCTGCCTCCTGCCCAACTCTGCATACTCACACCAGCAGTAAGTCCTGACTCCTGCCCCTGCCTACAACTCATGTCTGACTTCTCCAACAGTTCCCTGTGCAGATCCACATGTTCTCTTCCCAAAGATGAAACATGACGATGTCATTTCCCTGCAATAAGATGCCTGGGCCCTTAGATGTACCACGATCAAGCCCAAGCTTACTAAAAATGGCATTTAGCCCCCCCTCTCATAATGGCCCTGCCCTGGAGTATCTCTCCAGCTTTACCTTATGCCTGTCTCCCAAGCCTCACACAAGTTCACCCTAAGCTAGAGTCACCCTACTCATCATCTGAAGATTACGTTGTGTCACCATCCAGCTCCTAAGGATACCCTTCCAAGCCCCTTCATTTAACGAATCCCTGGTGCCCTTTTCTATGAAACCTTTCTCTAAGGCAGACTTAGTTGCCCTCCCTAAGAGCACGTATTTCACCCCTGTATTCTACTGCATCTTAACAATCTGTTTTCCACATCTGTCTTCTCAGCCTAATGATAAATTACTTGAAAGCAGGTGCCAGATGTATTTATCCCCCTTTCCCAGTGCTGGCCATCTGTCCCATATGCAAGAGTTACCTTTGATTAACTACATTCCAATTAAAATTAGGAACTGAGGCTTTACTAAAACTGAAAACTGAGGCATGCTGAATGTAACTCAGACTGTTTCACTAGCAAATGTTGCCAACCAAGGTGAACTCAAAATTTCATGATACATTCTACTCTCATGAGAATCCACAGTAAATGTTCCAAGTACCCATGCCACTAGCAAAAGAAAAAAAAAAGTGAAATATCTATTTACCAGTTTTGATCTTACAATGTCTATGGAGTTGAACAGACTTTCTTAAGGAAAAAGCTCTTAACACTTACTTTCCAAGCATGGAAAGGCCACATATTAAGTGCTTTCTGCATGCAAAACCCTGTATTGCATTAGTCCCTGTTCTACTAACAGTCCTACAAACTTGGCAGATCCTACTCATTCGTCTTCATCTTGCAGATGAAGAAACTGGGCCTCAGGGATGAAGTTCCTCCAAGCACCACAGCTTGGCGATGACACAGCAGAGATTTGAATCCTGGTCTGTGACAACCCGAAACCCAGACTGTGCTGCTCTGCCACACTGCCCTTCCCCTAAGTGACCCAGCCAATGACCCTCTTGCTCTTCTGCCCGCTCCCAGAAATCCTGACAGGAAGTCAGGGAGAAAACTGGGAGTGGGAAAACCAGAGAGAAGGTAAACAAAGGACAGTGAAGGTTCATAAGGAAAGGAAGGGGATTGTCTCTTAGAAAATACGTATTTCTTGAAACTGCAATGAGATGTCTTTCTGCCAAGTATCAAGCTAAAATCTATGCCAAAGAACAAAAATCTATGAAGCTTAAAATCAAAATGTTAGTCCTAGTGAAAGAAAAATTAAAACAAACAGGCTCATTTTATTAACCCACAAACCTAACAACATTCAACAAAAGGTTTCTGTAAATTTTAATTGCAGTAATCTGGACAATGTTTTATTATGACTCATTTACTTGAACCACAATGTTTGTGCAATATATTATGCCCTGCTTTATGAGATTGTAATTGCAGTGAAATGCTACTATGCATACTCAATTAAAATACACCAGACTTATCAAAATAAAGCATTTTGGGAAACAGCGTGCTCTGTATTTGTTTATTTTACTTTAAAAATCCTGAAAATTCAGAAAATTGTTCTTCTAGGTATGCTCTACAATTTCTTCTCCTTTTACTCTTTCTGTCTAGCATCTTGCTTTTCTTTTCTCAAACATGCTTACCAATCATTAGGAGAGAGCTAACTCCTAACATCTAGAATGTCTTCTACTGGCTGTTTCACAAATATGTGTCCAGAGCAAGAGACAGGAAGTTTCTGCCCTGTACTTTGCAAAGGGCACCGTATTTCAGTGACGGCCACTCACTCACGTGGATGACTACTTCCTTTCTCTGAGTTTTGTCCTTGATGGTACGAGTTCTATCTTTTTTTCTTTCTTTTTCCTCTGAAAATTGTTTATGAAATAAATATTCCAAATATAACTATCTATAAGTCTATAATCCCTTTACCAAAAACGTCAGGGTCACAGATGTTGCCAAATGCAGAATTTTGGAAGATTTTAAAAAATGAACCACATTGAGAATGATATCCCATATATTATATGGAATCCGGGTAGCAGCCTGCAATTGAGTGCATCTATATTCCTGCAGCAACCTGAGTGAATATGAACATAAAGAAAGACAGACTCGCATCTGATCAGTTTAGATGGTGCCACCAAATTTGTTTCAGAAAACCTCCCTCTTTTCAGAGTTCTTAGGATTTCAGAACTGCAGAGGAGAGGGTTGTGGATTTGAATATACTGTAGCAACAGGCCTTGGGAGGAACAGTTCTGGGAATAGGAAACTGTTAGCACCTCATCATTTTGGAGTAAGGCCTATGCTCTGTCTGAGCCCTGCCATTTAAATATGAGCATGTGGACATGGTAGATGGTTAAAAATCCAAGAAGTGTACCTCTAAAAAGACCAGAGAAAGACCCATCATATTGGGCATATGGAAGAGTTTGTCTGGATATTAAAGCAGTATTTAGCAGAATTAAATAAAGTTGTGAATAAACAGTAAGATCATTTAATTTTGAAGTATTTTATTATCTTTTTTCTCATTTCTTTTATTCTTAGTTTGAAAAGAAAATCTACCCCTGGCTTACATGTGAGTTTGGTTGGACATATGTTCTCAGGAAGCAGACCACATACCAGTAGAGCCATGTTCATTATCATCCGTGAAATAAGACAAGGGGAATCAAAATGAGTTGAAGAATTGATAATATCATATCTCACTGTCCTTTCTTTTAGCATGTTGTGAACATGTGGATATATTTAAAAGTTCCCTTAACGTTGGATAATATCAAAGACAGATCCAATTGACTGTGCATAAGAGGCTATTTCAAAGTAATGAACGAACTGGACTAATGCTTTCTCGCAAAATAAAGAATTCAGAAAGAAAAATAGATCTTTATTCTTAAATCCTCCTCCCTTCTCAATTAATTAGACTTTGTTGGTGAAAGGAAGTTAAGAAATTCAGCATTAGCCTGATTATATCATGAATGTAAAATGAGCAGGGCAAATAATGGGCTCTATACTCTTTCAAACAAGTTAAATAAGTCCATAATAGCCCACCAGTTGTGTAAACACTATTTCACTATACTTGTAAAAGAAATATTGACTTACCTGTTAACTAAAATTATCCTGGCATGCTTCAACTAAGCTTATTAGTAATTCTTGTGGTGCACATGAATGTTTTTAGTTGTGGACTTTTATCAAAGATTAAAGAATTAGGAAATCATCCATTTAGCAAGCCCAGAAGGTAGACACGTACCAGATTGCACTTTACCAGAATTGATTTTAAGAACTTGCAATCAAACAGTCTGAGAAGTAATAAGTGATTGAAATTCTGGCATGAGAAATTGTATTACATACCAGCTCATTAACACTGAGATGCCTTCCAAAATCATAAATAAGGATATTTCACCCAGACACAGTGCTAAATGAGTCTACTTTGGCCTACTAACTTTACTATCACAGGTAAGGGTACTGCTGTTTTGCTCTGACATCTCACCAGCATGCATTCCTGAGTTGTCAAGAGAAAATAGAAAAGAATATATTTAAAAGGAAAAATCTTGAATATATAGTTGCTCCTACTCTTCACCATAAAAAACCACCATTCTCTACTCCAGTTGGGTCCACTGCAGTGCTAAAGATTATACTTCTCTTTAAAAAAAAAAAAAGATATGTGATGAGTTGCCTGGCTGGTTCAGTAGGCAGAGCATGCATCTCTTGATCTCAGAGTTGTAAGTTCGAGCCCCACATTGAGTATAGAGATTAATTAAAAATAAAATTTTTCAAAAACAAAAATTAAAAAGTACACAAATTTCTTTCTCAGGGAAATGAGAGTAAACCCAAGATCTTATCCAGTTTAAGTCTCTCTCTACATATATACACGTTGGGGAGTGGATGGTCAGAATTCCCAAGGGATTTGGAAAATAACTGAAAGTCATAAGACTCCAGTTAGAATTTTAGTTCTATGACTGACTTACTGGTCACTGTTTGGAAAACCACTTACACTGCCTTTCCTTAAACTTGGAGTCAGAACAATATCTATTTCATAAGGTTTTATGAGGACCCAGTAAAAGCATATGAAGGTGTAAAAGGCTCAATCAATGTTGATGGTCATTAGGACGCAATTTGAGAACCTGATCCTATAAATTAAAATGGTATTTGCCACAAAACAGAGAGACTACTGCTCAGTGTCCTTACTAAAATGTTTTAATCCCCCGGTGTTCAAGGAATCTGACTTGCTGTATTTTCATCTTTATTAGTTAAGATAAAGTGACTAACATACATGCATTCAGGCAATAAAATTACCATTAGCCAAATCATTCTTATTTTCAATCTACATGATTTTCTATCTTTTAAGACCTATAAGGCCTTGGGAGTTCCTCAGGTCCTCCTAAATGTCCATGCTTCCTGTGCCTTCAGGTTTTTACTGAGCATTCTTGCTCATAAATGATCACAACTAAAACCTCAAGCAAAGCAAAACAAAATTGATTGATTCATCAATTTGGAGGTGATGGGTAGAAACCGTCTTATGACGAGGTGTTTAAAAGATGACTCTAGAGGGGCGCCTGGGTGGTTCAGTTGGTTAAGCGCCAGACTTCAGCTCAGGTCACGATCTCACAGTTCATAGGTTCAAGCCCCTCCTTGGCCTCTGTGTTGACAGCTCAGTGCCTGGAGCCTGCTTCGCTTTCTGTGTCTCCCTCTCTCTGCCCCTCTGTCTCTCTCAAAAATAAACAAACATTTAAAAAAATTAAAGATGACCCTAGGATTTTGCTTCTCTCTTTGCTAATGTTCATAATATCTGTGAGTTTTCTCTATAGCAGAATGGCAGCCCCCCTGACTCCAAATTTCCTTGTTCTTACAGCTCAAGAAGCCAGAGAAGATCTTCTCACCCCAGGGTATATGACAATCCCCCAAACAGATTCAGACTGCTTTGCTTGGGTCGTACATCTGCCCAGGGGGCAGAGCATATAATAGATAGCCCCACCAGAACTACTTCAAGTTTGGGAGGTAGTTTCCCAAGGAGAAGTGTGGAGTGTTCCTTACCAAAATGAGAGAGGAGAAGCATTGGGCATGCACATAGATGATAGATAGATAGATGATAGATAGATAGATAGATAGATAGATAGATAGATAGATAGATAGATAGATGATAGATAGATGATAGATAGATAGATAGATAGATAGATAGATACTCATGATACCTGGCTTCATGCAGCACAGTTGTCTGTTCCCATTTAATTGAATCAGAAATTCTGCTCTACATGAATTTATTAACAAGCTTCAATTCCTGAAAGAAAAGGAAAAGGCACTAACACAGGTTGAAAGTCTACTCTGCTCTCGACCAATCCAGACATTTTCACATTTAGAAGAACACTGGAGAATAATTATCCCCCTTTTACGGAGAAGGTAACTGAGACTCAGGCAGGCTCTTTCTGTGCCTCTGATCAAATAGCCTAAAACTCGCAGAACTTACATTCAGATCTGGTTCTGCCTGATTCACTCTGCAACTAAAGTGTTATGCTCTTTTCAGCAACCCTGAAGCCACAGAAGTATTGCCAAAAGTTTTGAGGCAGATGGTAGACACAACCCTATTTGGATGCCTGTGCTGATAAATCGACCCATCAGTAAATATTTGTGAGGTTTGGGGTCACTACTGTGAGCTTCAGCCCTACAGGTAAAGATAAGACACACGGCCCAGGCCCTGCCTCCAACGTGGTTACAATAAAGTTGGCAAAACAAAACAAATATGCTTTCAAGAAAACTTCAGAACTAAGTTTTGTGGTATTTAGAACATACTGTTCAGTGAGACTCATCTTCCACAGGATTCGTGCTCAGTCTGTGGTCCTCTTTGGACTACAAGCTCTGTGAGGTTGCCACCACATCGTGATAGTTGGTCGACAAATACTTGTTGCCTGATGATAAATGGAGACTAAGGTCACGCATGGGAGGTTCACAGAAAGAATATGTCTTGTGTTGCACGTACAAAGTAAGTAATCTGGGGAGAGAAAAAAAAAGTGGGAAGGAAAATAGGTAATTAGTAGGCACTCTATGCATGTGGAAGGAATGGCTAGAGAAAGAAGAATAATGCAAGAATAAGCAAAGTGTTGGTAGGGAATGTGGTGTGAACAGGGCCAAGTGAAAAAACAGTCCAGGACTGATATCCAGAAACCAGGGTTAACTCTCGGTTTTCAGCAGCCACTCACTGTCAAACCTCCCAAAATCTGGGGGGCCACAGTTCCTTTATTTGCAAAATGAGGAGGATGGAGTTTAAAATTCTTAGCCACCCTGTCCCTCCGTCTAATCCAGAGAATTACAAACTTGCTAGTGATGGGAGTCACCCAAGAAAAGAACATGTTCGGAATACTGATTTAGGTCTAAGTACCTATATTATCATAAACGTTCCACAGGTGATCAGCCAGCTTTGAGGGTCATTCCTTCAGTGAAAGAGGGTGGATATACCCGACAAAAAAGAAAAATAGCTTCCCAGTCGGAAAATTCATAAGTTTATATGAGAAATTTGGTGGGAAAGGCTAAGTAGAAGAATACTGAGGGGCCTTGAGAGCTAAGAGGGTTTTCCACCTTCACGAAGCAAGGAGGCATTGGTGCCCCAGAGTGAAAACTGTGCATTTTTATGAGTTGATGTGACCGGCTTGGGCTGTCACCTCTTTCAGCCACTCTCTCGGGTCTGGAGACGTTGACTTGTTGCTACTGAGGCCCTCACTCCAAGAAAGCCGCAAGTCCTTTTTCTCCTTTCTCCTGCAGGCTTACTGTAAGACACTTGCTGAGGTGTGTGAGAACACACATTTTGCGCTGGTACTCGGCAGGGTTCTCGAGCCCAGTCAGCGCCTCTCACCTGCGGGGACTGCACTTCGAGAACTGGGGCACTTGGGAAGAAAGGGCCCCTGAGCAAAAGCAAAGAGCCATCTGTCTGTCCGGTCGGGGCATTGGCTTATCAAAGGTGACTTCCGGGGGATCCAAATCAGTTTGAAAAATAGCCACTTCGACTTCTCACCCCAAGAGTTAGGAAGGCAGTATTGCAGCACTTGCCCATAAGCCTTATTTATTTAGCCATTAACCCGGCACTTTGATTTTAGGGCAAAAGCGAGCTACCCTGTGTGCCCTGAGGTAAAGATCTAAAAGGCCACCCATCGTTCGCCCGGGAATGCCTGCCTCCTTACCCTGATAACTTCAACTGTTTTTTCTGGATTGAATTTTAGTCTTCTCCTCCCCCCTCCACCCCCCACCCCCCTATCACTCCATGCGTTGCATCCATTATTAGAAGTGGTCTTGGAGGAAGCGTGCAGCATCCTTCGGTTCCTGAGCGTCTGTGTCCCTCAGGCAGGTCCCTTTCTACTCTCGGGGCCGGGTCCCCGAGACGCAGAAGGGAATGAAGGTGTGGGGTCCCCTGGGCCTCCCACGGTGCCGAGCGCCGGAATGCGCCCCGCGGCGGCCAAGCCCTAGCGCCGGGAACCCGCCTGCACCTCGCGCCGCCAGCCTCCTCCCGGCCCGGGAGCGGGAAAGGAGGGAGGGGGCCGGAGGAGGGAAAGTGCGGCCGGGCGGGGGTTGCCTGGGAAGCCGGGCTGCGCTGACGTCACTGGGCGCGCAATTCGGCCCGGAGCGCTTTAAAAAACAAGCGTGCGAGCGGAGATGCTGCTCCACACAGAGCAGGGCGCCTGCAGCAGCAACGCTCTCTGCCCCTGCAGCGCCTGCAGCCAGGGCCGCGCCGGAGGCCCGCGCGGCTGCAGCGGGCACCTCCCGGCCCCGCGGCGCTTCTCCTCGGCGCCCCCGCCGTGGGGCAGGAGCGCGGCGCCCGGCGCTGCGCGCGCCCTGTGAGCCGCAGAGGCCCGCGGCGACCCGGACGCTGCCCTCCCACCGCGCCGCGTTCGCGGCCCCCCGCCGGGGCACCATGGGCACCTCCCGGGTCGGCGTGCTCCTGTCCTTGCCGGTCCTGCTGCAGCTGGCGGCCGGGGGCGGCTCGCCAAGACCCGGCGCGCTGCTGCGGGGGTGCCCCGCGCACTGTCAGTGCGAGCCCGACGGCAGGATGCTGCTCAGGGTGGACTGCTCGGACCTGGGGCTCTCGGAGCTGCCCTCCAACCTCAGCGTCTTCACCTCCTACCTGTAAGTGCGCCCTGCTCAGCTCCGGGAAGGGGGCAATCGGGCGAAGGGAGGCTAGCCCCAGGCCGGCCTGGGGGTCTGGAGGGGGCGGACTAGTTTGCAGAGTGCGTCTGGGACCGACGTGTTTGGGCCGCCTGGGAAATGCACGTGTCTCGGGGGAGCACGGGCGCACTTTGTAAGGAGAAACCGCGGAGAAACCGCTTGGTGTCCAAGCCGCGGAAAGCGCCAGTGCGTCGCAGCTTCCCGGTCCAGCTCTAGGCAGGTCGCAGGTCGAAGTCTTCCCAGCGTAGGCATTTGCCTGCTCTGTGGGCATTTGCGCCCCTGAGCCTGGACCGTCAGGGCGGGCTGCCCGGGCGATCCCTGCCCCAACCTCCCCTCCGCGCCCTGGCGCGTTCCACCAAGACGTGTAAAAAGTTGCCCCAAAGGAGAACTCCAACTTGCCCAGCCCCAGGAACTTGCTCTGCATCCCTTGCACGGGCGTGTGATGTAACCTTTTCCTTTTCTTTCTTTCTTTTTTTCTTTTTTAATGAAGTGATTAAAATGTGGCAACCACAAACCCTGATTAGAGCTGCCAGAACGTTATCTTTACCTTTGGCTGCCCGAGCCGCCCTTTGAAGTGCCCGCGGCCACGGTGTAATCTTTAACCATCTCCTCCTCCCGGGGAGGAAAAGGGAAGTGGGCCGAAGGCGGCGGGGAGAGTAAACAGAGGCGCCGACACCCCAGAGGAGACCCAAAGCTCTGGGTCGTCCCTCGGGGATCCTCCCACACACCCCCTCCCGCCCCCACCACAGCCACAGGAGCCCCAACCGCCAAGACCAGGCGGCAGCTCAGTCCGCAACTTTGTCTCTGGGAAACTCAGGCCCGAAGGATAGCAGGTGGTTGGGTAGATGTAGTGACCCGGGAGGAACCCGATTCTTGGGAACAAGGCGACTACTCCCCTCAAATCCAAGAGACAAACGCGGCTCGGTTCCTTCGGGCAGAGAGACTAGGGTCGGAGCCACTCTGAAAAAAAGGGCACTCGTGGTCACAAGGTGACACGTGTAGGTTTTAATTCGAATCACTGAGGTGAGCCCACCCCACGCCCACGCAATCCGGGTTTCGGCTTCTCTGACGTACCTTGGCAGGACGGGTTGGAATGTTTGTGAACTCGCTCTTCCCTCTACTTAGCTGTTTTCTGGAGAAAAGAAACATGAAGAGGCTTGCACAGCGCCTTCCACTAGATAATTCTTTTTCCCGAGACAGAAGGAGAAAAAAAAAAAAAAACTAATTTGCTTTAATATTGCATTGAAAAGAAATACTGGATTTTAGTATTAGCAGAGAGCAGTGCCCTTCTCATGCTACCATATAAAACTGTTTGGGGCGCTTTTCTTTACTTGAGAGGATGATACGTTTTTTTGTTTCCCAGCCGGTTTCCCTTCAATTGCACTCATTGCATCTGGTCGTGATATTTTACACGGATGGAAATGACCGTTCTCCAAGACTTCACATCTACAGCTGTCTGTGCTGCAAAGTGAAACGCTCATCCCTAGTCTCTGGTTTAAATGCTAAACTCACTGTTTCAAGGATCCCGTGGTCTTCTATGTAGGGACTTTTTGCGAGAGCAGTTTGGCAACTACACTTAAGGGCCTGGAACTATCCTTCCCCATCACCCTGAGGAAATTGATTATATGCAAGGGAGGTGTGCAATCCCCCCAAACACTTAACTATTTAAATCATGCACTTGTTATAAAGCATGTTTAAGAAGACAGAAAATAAATTTATGAGTAGTGTCAGGATGCTTTTTTTCTCCCACTTGAAAGAATGAACATTTGTTAGGCTTCTGTTACTTAAAGTTGGCATCAAACGCTGTTTCAAATTATTTCCCGCCTACCTCAAATGCATTTAACTGTGTCCTGCATGTGTCAGATATTCCTGCTGCTGTTCTTTATCTATCCTTATAGATAGCCCCTTGGAGTTAAGATGCTATTAGGAAGTTAAATTATCATCTTTTTCTCCTGCTGTTTGATGACAGCCTGTACTCTGGCCTAAGGGGAAATTTTCTCAGTGCCCTATGAAATATTAATCCCAAAGCGTCTGAAAAGTGTCACAGCGAATGTTAAATACCTGCTTCTCATGGCTAACATGTCAGACAAAATGAGTGCTAAATGTGGAAATGAGTCCTGACATAAATAGCCAAACTGATGTTCTTCATAATGTGCGATTTCAGAATTTGGTCTCCTTTAGAGCACAAAATGTCAGGAGCCACGGGGAGCCCTTTCTTCATTAGGTGAGGGGTTTAGGGGTTTTTTGGGTTTTGTTTTTACAACCACAGGAACTCTGTGCAGACGTTAAGGGTAGATGGTGCCCTCTTTTGGTTACACCTAGAATTACCTGATCATTTCTGCCTTCACGTACACACTCATAACCTAAAAGAGAAATTTTTATTTACTCATATTCAAATAAAAAAGCATGTATTGTAATGGTTTACTTATTTTAAGAAATAATTTCCCCCTGCTCTTGAAAGAGACCACTGAGTTGTAGCCCCTTACCCCTGGGGCCCCATGGTAATTAAGCTTTGGCGAGAACATGGAAGTCTGCCAGGACTGATGTGAGTAAAAAGCCAGACTACTGTCTTCTATTGTTTGTGGCAGGTTATCACAATTTATTTGAGTCGAAATATTATCTCTTAATCTTCCTCCTCTCCCCGCAAAAGAACAAGCATTTAATTTTCTTCAAACAGATTGATGATGGAAAGTTGCAGCTATAAACATTTGGCAAATGGACTTGCCATAATCTGGTGGTAGCTGGCTAGTTAGACTCATAGGTAAAGAAAGTTTCCTAACGCTCTTCATATAAGGCAAGAGCTATTTATGTGCAGTTTTATAATCTTCTTTCCCTAGAAAAGCTCAGTCCTATAAGCCAGTCTAAACATTAATATTAATTCTCTTTTCTTACTGAACTGCATTCCCCACTAGATCTGCAACTGGACCACCGAACATTCTGGAAACATCTCTGTCTTAATCTCTCTCTCTCTTTCTCTCTTTCTCTCTTTCTCTCTCTCTTGGAGTTGTGTTGGGCTCTGATGTCACAAAATAATAAATAGGCTAATAAAGCTCACTCTGCATAAGATAAGGAAAACACTAAGGTTGACATAAAAGCAGGCAATGATTGTTCACAATGTTTAATACATCACAACCTACCAGTAGTGATCTGTCAGAAATAAAGTAGCTCTAACATATAATCTTATTATAGGGAAACTATTTTAATGCATGAAACGTGGACATTTTTTGCTAACTGGGTCTTAAAAGTAAGTTCCCTTATGCTACTTAGATGTGTCTTTCATCCAGTTGGTGTGGCATCCACATAGAAAACTAAATCCGTATGAACATCCTAATATAGTTTTAGTAGAGGAAATATACTTTTCTTTATTGATCTAGAACAGACATTTTAATTTTTAAATGAAAACTGAGTTTTTCCCTGCTGTTGCTTAAAGACATGAACATTTCATCCACAAGCAAATTCATGTCACATGCACTAAAGGAACCGGGAGAATGATTTTTTTTTTTTTTATTTTCATATAGTTTGCTTACTTTTCCATATGTAACTTTATAACAAAATTTAATTTTACACATAGTTAGCAAAACTGGAATTAATAAAAACTGATCAAAAACCTCAATTATAACTAATTAAGTATGGCCCTGGTGTCATACATATGTTTTAAGCATTTAAGGTGCAGTTTCAAAATTAAAGAATATTTTTAGAATCTTCTTTGAAATGGCTTAATATATTTCTGCTTCTCTTCAAGCAAAGAAAAGTATTTTAAATCAAGGAAAGTGTCTATAGTTTAGAAATGGTTACAAAAGCCATTAACTGTTTTAACGGTCTTAATATTTAGATCAGTTGCAAAATTTACAGTTTGCTCTACAGACTGCTTTCAAAATTCGTTGCAAATATAATGATGTCAATGAATATTTCAGTTTAGAGAAGTTCTTTATTTTTCCCCAGGATTCCTAGGATCGTTTTAGTAGTGTTTTTGTTACGGGGGCAGTTACTGAAACTAATTGACGAAATGATTCCGAGTGATTTTTTTAAGTACTGGTTCTGCTTCAAAAAATTTTGTGGTGTAGACTTAAAATAAATATTTTATTGAATATGATCAACATGTGCATGGCAGAGTTTGTGTGACAAGAATGAATTTTTACATAAAAGAAATATGACCTTCAATCAGAGACTTAATCTTTTTTCTCCTTATGCGTTTTCTTCAAAGCAAAGGAGTTCTGATAGCAATCACAAACAAATTAGAAGATGGAATTAAAAAGGAAAGCCTTTGTAGTTCAATAAAATTGTGCTTTGATAATGGAATCATTCCCACTTGGATGTGTTTAAAGAAGTTCAGAAACTCTAAGCTGGTCTATGATTTCTCATAGTTAACTTTTTATCTGAACGGTTTGACTTTTTTTCCCCCCATTTCCAAGACATCTAAGTGTCAAAGGCATAGAAATAGTATCCATGTAAGCAAGTAACCCAATAAAGCTGTCATATAATTAAAGACATTGCAGGATATTTGTAATTTAATAACTGATACCTCATATCTACCTACCTTAGTAAAGCATTTTTCTGTTTTCCTATTAAACTCATACATTTAAGTCATTTTAGCTATAAATTGATGTTCCCAATTAACCCAAATCATATGCCATAAGACAGAAATGAAAAACAGTAGTGAACTCTGCATTGAGCAATTTTGTGAAGTAATTTTTGGTTTTTGTTCGGTTATTTATATGAATTTAGAATAATGTTAAATGGCACATTGCCTTGTAAACACCCCACAAGCAGATATTTCTGGAAAATTTAATTCGTGAACAAGCAAATTCCTTCCTATAAGATTCAACCTCTTCACTTCTGTTGCAATGTTTTCTTTTATGAAGTTTCATTTTATAGTAGAAAGATGAATCAGACTGGCATCAGAGCCACAACTGATATACCACGTACGAAAGAAAACAAGCTGATTATCTAGTCCTGTTGCTGTTTTTGCTGTATCTTAGCAGAATTTCATTTGTTAAGTGTACCCATGAGTTCTAACCTGCTGCAACTTTTTTATTCCCACATCTGTCAGCTTCAAGCCACATTTTTATTCACTCGTTATAGATTCCAACTACACTCTTGGTTTCACCCAGGAACTCATTTTCTATCGGAAAGGGAGAGATTTCATAGCCTATAAGGCAGAATTTTTCATAACAGTTTTCATAATTCAAAATTAACTTTGTTCTCCAGAGGTAGGAAGCAAGGCCCATTCTTGAAACCCCTGGCATTTTCTCCTACCTTTCCCAGGTAATTTTTTTTTTTATTACATTGACCGAGGCCAATGGAAACGCCTTATTTGAAATTGGTAGGTAGAAGAACATTAATCATTTGGTCTCAAGAGATAGAATTCTATTACCTAGTGGCAATGCTAAAAGACTGTTAACAGGGTGTTGGCATTGGTTGGAGAACTGTATAAAAGAGGCTTCGGAAGCCAGACTCCTTCCTCATACCTTCCTATAGTTAGTACCTCCGTTCTAAATGTTTAAGTCTGGGATTGGAGAAGCAGAAATTTACTGTGAAAAGATGCAGAGGAACCAGCCCTGTCCATGAAACTGTCTGTCTTCCTTACGGTCAGGTGGAAGAACATTCTAGGATGTGATGATGAATTCTATTTCCTTCAGAGTTTATCGTCCTCACTAGACTGTGAGCTCCTCCAGGATAGGAAAGTTCCCACTTTGTAACCCGAGTGATCACACTCAGTGCCTGACATTTAAGGGATGTTCAGGAAATATTTACACTGTTGAGCCGAATAGAATCGGCTGAACCAGCTGCTGAAATCCCAGCGGCTAATTATCAGTCGGAGAACAACTACTTGTCCGCAAGTAACGGGACAACAGAGGGCTTTCCGCAGTTATGGCCCAGCCCCACTTGAAAAACAAATTGTTTCCAGCTTAAATGATGCAATGACCTGTAAATTTGAACAAACACACCATAATTTACACATCAAAATTACTTTATTATAATAACAGCTGACATTTATATTGTTCCTCCTGAGTACTAGGCATTATGCTAAGTACTTCACTCATTCATAGGCCCCACAAACACCCTATGACACAAGTATTCTCATCATCCCTAACTGGTGGGCCTACCTGCTTATTGCAAGGGTATTTACATTGTTCAACATGTTTGGGGGCCTCTCTGAAATTATCTTCAGGGCCAGTTTGCCAGAAACAGAGGAAAACCAGCCTTCTAATTTACAGTTATGCTTCACAGTAATTGTAATTGGTGCTGAAATATTTCAGCACATTTTTTTTTTTCAGGAGGAACACAATTTATGAAGCTCTAATACCAGAAACATTCCTTCAAGGAACGGGGCTATGCAGTTTTTTAATTTTCAGTAAAATGAGAATTACATTATGTAGCTTCCAGCCAATATTTTAAGTTTAGTAGATATCTTTTCATATGTCCATTTTGTTACTACCACAGAAACCATTTCTCTTATCTCCAAGCCAAAGATAAATCGTGGCAGCTGCCTAAGTATCATAAAGAGTGATCAACTGACTAGTAATCTTCCAAGTAAAAATAAAACTTCTTATTTTTTTGTCTATGATCAGATCTATATGTCAAATAAAATAGCTGAATTCTTCAGAACTATTTCCCAATTCAGAGAGACATGAACTTTCTTAATAAGCAAATTTTATGTGAGTTCATTTTCACTTTAAAACCGATAAGATGAATTGCTGTCATAAAGGTTGCCATATATCATTTGATTCAGAATAGAGATTATGTCAAAGTTTTACCTACTGTCTGTAAACTATGCATGGTTTAATGGTTGGGCCAGTGATACAGGCTTCTGCATAAATTAGAAATCTGAATAAATCATTGAAAATTTTCCTCCTTCCAACAAAGAAAACCTCTTCCTAAACTATCCATCCTATTTCTTCAGTCTTTCATTTCATTTGCTGCTGTAAACGTGATGTGTGTTAATCATTTATGGTATTACAAAGTCAACATGAGAAACCAATAGCTGGCCAATTAAATTAATTATAGGGTGTATTCAGTATAAAGAGAACCTCATCAAGTAAGAATTGATCTTTAGAAAATGTACAATACATTGGGATATAATCTCTAAAATCTAAAACGCCACTCTCAACTCTAGTTTTCTGTTAACATTAACAACTGAAAATTTTCAAGTGTCTCATTTTTAATGTATACACATTTAGTTTCTGCATTCATTTTATCCTCCTTGCCTTCAGAAGGAATTTGGCTTCATCTTCTAAAGAGGACTGTGGTCGTCAGGAGGGAAGAAAGCAGTCTCTGTCATGCACACACTCACACACACAGCATCAACATACCAATAAGAAGCGGTTCCTTTTGTGCCACTTTCCGGGTGGAAGGGATACATAACGTGGACATGGCATGACAGGGGAGAGCCGACTCTTTCAAGGGGAGAGATGAGGAGCTGGCTGTGTGAAGGCACCTTCGGTTTAGTTCAGAAGCTGAAATGCAGAAGACAATTGTCCTGGCAAAGGGAGCCCAGCTCCAGCTGAGAACGCGTGCACTGAGCTGACCTTCCTCGTCAGCCTGCCAGCTGAGATTAAGCTTTCCTCAAGTGGTCCCTTGTTAGCCCAGCCTTTTCCCCGGCGTTGCTCATCTTTCACGACTGGAAGCCAAGTGTTTCAAACTGTTACTCGATTTTGCAGCCAAATTCCTTTATTTCCTCCTTCCTCCTCCTCCTTTTCTCCCTCACACATTCACACACACACACACACACACACACACAGAGTGATGGCTAACCTTACATTCGTGCCATCCTTTCCAAAGTCTACACTCAGAAAAGAACATAAGAATTTTTATGTTTCACTAAAAAACTGGTAAATATTTTTGTGCTTCTTTTTTTTTTCTCGAAACCTTGATTAAGTAGAACAGGGACCTCAACAAAAGATGTCTATTTGCAAAAATAACCTGCCTTTGATCAAAAAACCCACAAAAGTGTACTTCTCAGGAAAGCAGAAAAACCACACATGATCTCAAGTGGAAAAAATATAAAGAATTTGCTGAATTTTTAACCTTAGTACATAACAAAGATATTATTTTAAAGTTGGTTGGTTAATGTGGGCTGTGTTAGAAATTTCATTGTGTTGTGTTTGGGTTTACCCAATGTTATTTTAATGAGTTTATTGGTTCAACACACAAAACACCACATGGCCCTTGAAGTTTTCAGGTTATAAATTTTCTTGTGAGGCACTTACTTGGAGGAACTCTGTTACATAATCAATTGGTCTTTAAGTCTATCAGCACAAAATAGCCTCTCACTTTTTGTATACATATACAGTGAAGATGATTTGGTTATAAAAACCAAATAAAATTTTCCATGGAAGGAGTTACATTCTTCAATCATCTATTTTGTATATATATTGAGACTTTTGCAGTAAACATTTATTTCACCATGTTTGTTGAATGAATCTATAGAATGAGTTTGGAGTCTTCTAGTTAAGACTGAAATAAGAAATCTTCTTTATTGTCTCTTCAAACTTCCTTTCCCGAAGGGCCCCTTAGCAGACATGCCTGCATTTGGCCTTAGACCTACTCAATAATTGTCGTCAACTGCCCAACAGAGTAAAGCCTGGAAAAAACAAATGCCAAGAGAGGTGGAAAGACTAAATGAGGAAATCTGCCACCCAAAAAACAATGCAGGCGGAATGGAGAGACTGGGAGGCCTCCATGAGGCATGGGACACACATGGTCCACTTCTCCTGTGTCTCTTTATCCTTCTCCATCCCCTGATTCCAGATAGTATCAGAGGACTGGAAGCGCGTATTTTCCTTATCTCAAACCCTCCCCCCCACCCTCCTCCCCACCTAGGGCTTCAAACAACAAGATGAAGGGAAGTTTAGAAAGAAGAGTCTTCGGGATTAAAGTATCAACTCTAAGTGCACTGAAATTGGGGTCTTTGATTTTAACTTGGGGGCAGCCGCATCACTATTCCCGGGTGGGAGGCCTTCGCTCACAGCGGCCCTCTCTCCTCGGCAGCTGTTGGCTCAGGCAACGGAGGAAGTTCAAGATCTTTTTTCATTCAGTCTTCAAGCTCGGGTAGCAAAAGGAAATCCTAGTTAAACCAGATTCTCCCAGGGTGTAAGCATATCTCATTTGAAGATCTCAAAAGTTTTAGCAACCTGATTAACCAACAGCAGGTTTCCACCTTCCACCTTACAGCTGCTGGCCATCCAGCATAAAGTCCACTTCCCCAGGGTCTTATAATCGTGAGAAGTGTTAGGTGGATATGGTCTGGTCCTGGATGACTGTTAGATAGTAATTTGAAGCCCCCTTTTACCTTAGCTATAGAAACTCCTCAGAACATAGCTTATTGTATATTGGGAAAAAAAGGCTAATTTTGATAGATGTACATTAATTACAATAAAACCAATTCAGAGCTTGAGCTAATAGCCAGCTACATTTAGAGTAAGTTCCACTATAAAGAACTAAGGGGGCACCTGGGTGGCTCAGTTGGTTGAGTATCCAACTTTGGCTCAGATCATGATCTCGCAGTCCATGAGTTCAAGCCCTGTGTCAGGCTCTGTGCTGACAGCTGAGAGCCTGGAGCCTGTTTCGGATTCTGTGTCTCCTTCTGTTTCTCTGTCCCTCCCCCGCTTGCACTCTGTCTCTGTCTCTGTCTCTCTCTCTCAAGCATAAATAAACATCAAAAAGAAATTTTAAAAAAAGAACTAAGGATAATCTTTTATGCACAAATTACCAGAAGGACTAAGCTGTATACCTAAGTTCACATTACACAGTGCAAAACTGAAATTTAATCATGATTGCTAGAGCATTACCCTAATTGCCCAAATAAACAGAATTAAAGTCACTTAGATGGGTTGCAGAGGTTTCTGATGAGCCAAAAGCTGTGTCTCTACCCAGGGGATTTAGAATGTAAAGGACCTTGGAGTTCACCTAATCCAACCCCTTCATTTCACAGATGATGAAATTCATGCTCATAAGAGGTAAATGGAATTCCCGAAAGCCACATGGCTGGCAAAGATGGAACTGGAACCCAGGTCTCCTGAAAACCCCAGATGAGTGTTCCTTCTTGTCACTTTTTTGTTCCAATGCCAGATACTCAAGTGAATTCTAAAATCCCCAGTTACTTTTCTAGATGTGGCCACATATCCTGTTGCTTATGCATATTGTATACATAAATTTTTCTGTCTGAACTTTGACCTTTTCATCTTCTGGGGGCCCATTGTAAATGCAGATATAGTGCCTATCACCTAAAAATCTGCAAAACAGAAGGAAACAGTCAGATCTGGTTTGAGGAATAAATAAATAATTTCCCATATTTCTGATCATAGTAGCTAAACATGTGTTTATTATCGTTTGAATTTCATCTGTGACTTTAATTTGACCCAGTTTCAGTTGTCTTCGTGTCTCTTGTATGTGCTCCCTTTCTCATCCAGCACTGAGGTTGCATTAGTTCAGGCTCTTGTTGCCGTTTGTGCGGATCACTGCAGCAGTCTCCTATCTTGGTTTACAAAGACCCTCAAGACACACACATTCTCTACCACCACACTAGTTGGTCCAAGATGCAACTCTGGTCATGCCTCTCTAATAGTCAATCCTTCAGTGGTTTCGCATGATTTCGTGAGAAAGTTTCATATCTCAGTTAACCCGCAAAGTAAGCTTCTCTTGCCTCATTCCTCACCCACAAATTCTGCTGCCAGTTCCACTGCCTAGCCCCTCATGCTGTCTTCTCCAGCCACATCAAGCTACACCTACGACTTCCATGTTTCATTCCTCCAGGGGTCCGTTCACATATGTGAGTGTCTGCTTGGAATGCCTTTCTTCTTTTTCATTTTGCTGAACTCTATGAGTCTTTCCACAATCAGTTCAACCATTACCTCCTCTGGAAAGCCTTCTGTGACCCACCACTACAGAAACCTCTATCTGATGCTTCCACATCGTGATGAGCCCACCTCTGTCATAGAACTCACACTTGATTACCACACTTGATCTGCTTGTCTGTTTTCATTCCTGGACTATGTATACCCCTTGAACTGTAGATTCTCTTGGACCAAAGAAGAAAGAGTCTTCCTGGGACTTAGATCTGACACAGAATCCCATGTACTTTTTTCCCCCAGCATCCCTGTGTATTCATCGTGTTTTATGATTTCTGCATTTTGTAATGCTTCGCTCTCTTGGGGACTTGCTGATCCAGGAGAGACTTCCTCTCTTGGGGCAATCTAAAATTCCTAAAAATAGCCGTGACTCTCATGCTAGTGTGTCTTTCACATTCAAGCCAATGAATGCAAACCCACACCCTCACCACCTTCATTATTGGGCTCCTACAGGGCTTTTGCAGTCTAGGTCAGTATTGCCTATCTTAATCACACAGGGCCAGGTACCAGACCACTCCCATGGCCCCTGCACCACAGAACCTTCTGAAATTATTTAAATTAATCAATTCCTAGCCTGCTTACCCCGTCCCTTCCTTCACGTGGAAACCACGATAAAACTTCTTGCCCGTGCTTTCTTCTCTCTCCTTCTTCCTGCTAACTGACCCTGTGCTCATCCATGTGGTCCCACATGGCCTTATGTGCCCCTACTCTTGGGAACCGTAAGAAACTATCTTTTCACTAACAATTGTCTCCTAATCTATTGGCCATACCATACCTAAATAACATTAAAACCTATATTTTATTTTTTTTTTAAGTTTTTTCATTTTTATTTATTTGTTTATTTGGGTTGTGTGTGTGTGTGTGTGTGTGTGTAAGATAGAGAGCAAGTGGGGGAGGAGCAGAGAGAGAGAGAGAGAGAGAGAGAGACAAAATCCCAAGCAAGCTGGGCGTGATCAGCGCAGGGCCCTGTTCAGGGCTCAAAACTCACAAACTGTGACTTCATGACGTGAGCAGAAGTCAAGAGTCGGATGCTTAACCTTTTGAGCTACTCAGGTGCCCCTAAAACCTAGATTTTAAAACACCTTCTCTCCATGCATGCCTGTGTCAGGGCCCATTCAAAGGACAGTCAGTACCATTTCCTCTCCTTGGGGGCACTCCCCTTCCTGTTCCCCTAAACTCTACAGAAAACCTGCACTTTTCCACATCTAAAATATAGGGCACCATTTTTTTGTCCATCAAATGTGTAACAGAAACTGAAATAAACTGATCATCTCGGTCTTATAACGTGATAGAGGAAGGTCCTTCCCTCCAAATGTGGCAGACTGCAACATTTGTAAACTCCCAAGAAAGAGAAAGAGAGACAAAAAAAAAAAAAATTCAGAAAGTACTCTTAACACTTTTACCCCCAATTTCTCATTTGACCCTCATAACAGACAGTAAAATAGTTACTATTACCCCTACTTTAGAAATGAGAACATCCTTGACAAAGATCACAGACCTATCTTAAGCAACCTTGGCAGGCTACTCTGTGTCTCAGTTTCTCATCTGTAAAATGGCAATAATTAATGATATCCACCTCACTGGATTGTTGTGAAGATTGCTAAGATAATGCATGTAAAGCACTTTTACACAGTACTTCCTATGTGGAGCATGCATTAAATGTTAAGTGCTATTGTCTTTGTTAGTGATGAAATAACAGTTGTTAAAACACTACACCCATGTTTTTCAAATACAGTGTGGCCTCGTATTGGTATTCTCCAAAATAGCTAAATTCATTGCCCTAAAACTTTACAATTCTCATTAAATGGAATTTTTAATGTTAAAAACAAGGGGAGAACATCAGGGAGGTACCTACTGGGCAAAAGAACAAGGAAGCAAAGAGGGGCAGCTTCAAATGAGTAGTGTATCACCCAGCACTTGTTAAGTAGAAAGATTCTTTCATCTCTGATCCTTGGTATCAAGTAGCTAGAAGCTTCTGTGTACTGATTGAAGTCTCATATTTTCACATGGGTGCCTAGCATTTTGTAGACACTGCACAGGCCTCCAGGGTGCTTGATGACTGAGTAAATGCTTTGTTACAGATCGAAGTCCGTGCTTCACATGTGATTCAATGAGTAGCCCACACTTTGTGGTCCTGGGCTTAAATTGTTTTCCTGCTCTCATTTTCATCTCGCCCATCCCCATGATTTTTCCGGAGTATGTAGGCAAAATTCAGTTTGGTACCTGCCTGAGCTATCAGAAGCCCCATCTCAGCAGCTGACCTGCTGTAGCATCAGACAAGAGATAATGGATTTAGGAGGGCAGAGAGGACATAGGGAATCCAGCCTTTCTCAGAGCCAGTGATGCACCCAGGAAAACTAAAAATGTGTTTGATTTTTAAAATATATTAACAGCTGAACAAATAATTCTACTCTAAGGGAAAATAAAACGTGTATAAGGAATAGGTTTATGTCCATCTCCTGAAAACACCTTCAAAGGAGTCGAATTTTCATGAGGAATTTCGGTAGCTATCTCTGATAAAGAAGCAGTTAGTTAAATACAATTGCAGGAAGGATCTTTGCAGGCAGTGATGACAACGAGGCCAAAATTATTTGCTGGAGAATAATAGATACTGATGACTTGGAACTGTTAGGGGGATGGGATTCAAAGTTAAATAGAGGGTCAAAGTATCACTCGGGCTTGTCTTTGAGCAGGGGGCCTTGGAATTAGGCCCAGTGATCCCCAGCAGAGAAGAGAGATGGGTGGGCGGTTATTGGACCAGACAGCCTTTTAATTCTGCTGGATGAGCCCTGTGTCCCCATCTCTTCAGATTCTCTACAACCTCCTGCAGAAGAGGCAAGCTGCTTCACCCATGACCAATGAAATCAAGAGAGCAGGTCTGAAAAGGACAAGGAAAATCTCCCCTATAGGAGCACTTTCATATCTTACTACATGTGAAAAGATGATTCTGGAATTCTCCAAGTTCCTACTGAATTAGTAAAGTTAGGGAGCTGATTTATTTTACAGCCCTAAAGCCAAAACTGAAGGAACGTTCAGGCAGACATCTATTACATGTTACCCAGCAGCACAGATCGGACAAGTGGGATCTCTTGGACGAGCTTTCTTAAGTCATTTAAACAATCACCAAACCAGGCTGAATCAGCAAACCTCAAACAATTTCCAATGAAGAGTCAGAAGTGTCTCCCTCAGGCAAAGTAAAATTCTCCAGGTGCAGAGGGGATAAGAGAAAAGTGACAACCCAGACGAGACGGTGGCAAATAAGAAAAGGATAAAGAAGTGTTAAACACTCAAAGGTGAGGTGAACTGCAGGATAGAGAGAAGCATGAAGCATGAGGACAGGCTGCCAAGATGACATAGACCCTGGCTGCTGTCTCCTGGGGGGAGTTGGCTCACCCAACCGGGAGACATCAGTCTCAGGGCATCTACGTGCACACTCACACATACTGCGCATGCGTGCACGTGATGGCGGCACATCTCAGCATTTACATGTGGAAGAAATGGAAACTCATTTTGGAAACAACCTCAAAATCTCTGACACCTATCTACACTAGCTGTAGGATGATAAGGCAACTGGCATCCTCCTAAGAGATGAGAAATAATTAACAGTATAGTGCGACAAAACAAAGCAAACGTGCAGAGGAGCAGTGAGCTGGATTAGCATCTAGTCCATGATTCTCAAATTGTCTGCACATTAGCTCCATCTGGATTCTAATATAAACCCCCTCTAGGCCTAGATCCCACACCATACCGACTCAATCAGCATCTCTGGGGGGACGAAGCTAGGCATCAGAGTGACTTTTTACTCCCCAAGGCAAATGCAACATGCAGTCAAGTTTTGAGAACCATTGAACTAGATCTAGCTACCCCACTAATCAGCATCTGGCAAGATGCATAAACTCCTTGCCTCAGTTTTCACATCTGTAAAATAAGAGAGGGGAGCATATGCTCTGAGGTCTCTCCAATTCTCTATGAATCTATCAGCCTCACATTTGCATGTGTTGTGCTGAGACAGGTGTAGCAAGATTGCAGAAAATGGAAGGTTTCTACACACCCACACCCACACCCATTTTGTGCAGCAAATCTGGGAGCATTGTTTACTCTCCTGCAGTGAGCATTACTTAAAATGACTTTATTTGTTTTGCAGTTTAGAGGGCCTCTGTAGGTAGCCTCAGGAGCCCATTCATTTCATTAACATTAAATCAACAAGCAGACCTTCTTTCTGCCTCTCTCAAGCAGGATTAATGGATTTTGGCATGATTTGTGCATCTAGCAGCAAAACCTCTTGCTGAGAAAGCTGGCAGGCTTGACTAATTCCCAGCAGTGCTAACTTCATAAACTTACTATAAGCTTTTAACTTTGACTGAAGATTAAAGGTAATGACTTCACACTGTTACATTTGAACACATGACACTCAAGATGTATAAAAACTATACAAAAATGACAAACTTTGATAAATTAACACTATATATATATATTTGCATGTGTGTATATAGATATGGTTTTTATGCTTATGAAAATATTCAATTCTGTGTATGTGAAAAAGGATCCTCTTAAGCAGAGAAAAAGATTTATGCAATAAATAATGTATACTAAATAGAGCATTGACAGTTGTATATGTTAAGTGGACGCATAAAAACCTATGGTTAGGATACGATAAATATGCCAATAGAAGACCCAGTTTTGTGTGAAGCTGTAACACGATGGACTGTTGAATATGAACAATTTTCTAAGAAACAAAATGATTCCGTTCTATGAGACCAGTGTTCACCTATAAATAATCCCACATATGAACTATGCTTATATATTTTTTTCTTCCAGACAGTCTTTAAATTCAAAATTCAGAGAAGTCTGCGTGAAGAAGGGAGAGAAAAGGAGAAAAATACAATATTTCCAGCCCATCTGACAAGACTACATAAAAAGCTTTTGATCAAAGGGTCTTAAGTACACTTTACTGGTGTGACAAACAACATTTTTATCCCTTTATTAGATTTATTTTCTTCTGAAAACTGCAGTGACCAGGGTATGGTTTGTGAAAGAAAGCTGGCAGGGTTGTGTTCTTTGATTCCTAATTAACACCTTCGGTCTCAAAAGAGAACCAACAGAAATACCATAAAATGTTGCAGCTGCATTGTGATTCCGCTTGGTTGGTTTGTTAAAAGTCGGCTGGGCATTGGCGGCTGCAATAAAGGGAAAGCTCAATGGATGTTTTGTATTGTGCCCACTGAAGTGAAAGAAGGCAACCATTTTATTTTTCAAACGGGCAGCTGCAGAGGGAGGCTTAAATGGAGCTAAATACAAGATTTACTGTTAATTTATAGTAAATAAATAAGGAACATAAAGCCTAACATTCCAGTTTTTACAGTCACATAGAAATTTTAGAGAGAAATTATTAAGGAGGACAATTTTGGAGCTTTTTAGCAACCAATTTGGGGAATTTGGCAACAAGGAAGAGCATTCATTGTTAAAATCAAAATAGCCTTTTTGAAACAACTGAGTAAGCCAAAGCTTTGGAAATTGTCATTTCCTCTTTGAAAGGTAAAGGTGTATCTTCCCTGTCTTTGGTAATGTAACTCCCTCATCCCACTTTATTGAAACCCTAAAATTTATTCAGATTGGAATTAAGTAAGATTCCCTACACCCCCACCTCACTTTTTTTTAAAGAGCATGGAGTTGAATTTTGCCTTGGGTAGGGGAATAAAGGAGGCATTTAACTCTGGTCAGATAAATCTCACTCACATTCAAAAATGCAATTAAGGAAATATGTAAATCTAGATGTTTCATCAAATGCTAGCTAAGGGGTTACTAGTTCTTTTCGAACACAATGACTGAACTAAAGAACTTTAGTGTCTGTGTAAGAACCATTGTCCAAGCCGCAGTCCCTGTTGGAAACAGAGTCCGGCCTGGCCGTGGGAAATACCTACATATTTGACACAGGCCCTATTTCTGAGAGAAAGGGGATGGAAGAGAAAGTATGGCGATTTTACTGTTGCATTCTAATCAGCCATGATCTGCCTAATTTGCTTTGATCAGGAAGATAAACTAATTTTTCTATGGGCTGGATAAAAGTAATTAGCAAGCCAAAGCTTTCATGTTATTTCAAAAGAGCTAAAGTAAAGAGGATCAGAAATTGTAATGGTGGGAGCTAAATACATCTTTTCGGCTCATCTGAGAGCATTGTTAGTTCAAAATAGGATACGGACACAGAAGAGGAACTCTGGCTAAAGATAGTTTCATGGGCTGCACGACCATTGTAAATCCTGGGATCTACAATGCTACGTAACTAAACAGAATTGCCAAGTGGTGATTTATAATTGGTGTCTGTGTCATGTAGCCCTGTTCTTGTACCTTTACACACCTTTACCTTTACTACCTAGTCCTAAAACATTGTTGGTTTTTCCAGCAGCTCTGCATTTAAGTTGTTATATTTCAGTGGGGGTAGCTGGATGTGATTATTTGAACCCTAAGCTGCTGCTCCTCTAAAGCACACAGACATGGCCAGCTTGGGATCTTACGATCCTGGATACACTAGAGTGGGGATCTGAGATCAAACTGAGAAAGCTAATCAGGAACCTGACCCTCCAGATGCTTAAATTTCACAGCCTGGTTCACCGGCTTTTGTGCCAGTCACCAGCTTCAGTAATGCCGCGTTCTCGTCTCTTGTTTTTCCCTAAACACCCAAACACATGTAGTTATTAGATGAGAAGGAAAGATTCTGGAATATGGGATTTTGTTTCTTAAAAAAAAAGAAAGTCTACTATTTAATGTTACTTTTTTTTCTTGTTGATATGACCTTTGCTTTACTTCCTTTTCCAAGCTGTTGTACTAGATATGGTATCTGTAACCCTACTGTAAACTTAATTGCTTTTTTGGCTACTAATCTCTTTTGCTAGGGTTCTTAGATACCAAAGTGTACATTTCATGTCAGACTCAATGTGTCTTATAAAATAAGTGAATCTTTTAAAAGAATCTCTCTGTGAGGTTGGAGCTCACCAAACTTCAAGATTATATACAAACTGCTGTTACAGAATAATTCCAGAGAACACTAGGAAATAAAACCACCATTCTACCCTATTTTTAAGATTATTCAAAATAATTTGACTTACTTTTCTCATGTTTTTGTCCTCTTTTTGGAAAGCTGCAGCCAACAAACATTTTTTAAGCTTATTTATTTATTTTGAGAGAGAAAGAGAGAGCACAGGCAAAGGGAGGAGCAAAGAGAGAGAGAGGGAGAGAGAGAGAATCCCAAGCAATCTCCTGTCAGCACAGAGCCCGACGCAGGGCTTGTGGTGGGGTTTGATCTCACGACCATGAGGTCATGACCTGAGCTGAATTCCAGAGCTCAACCAACTGAGCCACCCAAGGCCCCCCAAACATTTTAACTCTTTGTTTAAAAATACCAATAGGTTAGGGCGCCTGGGTGGCTCAGTCGGTTAATCCTCTGACTTTGGCTCAGGTCATGATCTCACGGTTCGTGGGTTTGAGCCCCGCATCTGGCTCTGTGCTGACAGCTCAGAGCCTGGAGCCTGCTTCAAATCTGTGTCTCCCTCTCTCTCTCCCTTTTCCCTGCTCACACTCTCAAATATAAATAAACATCAAAAATTTTGTTTAATTAAAAAATACTAATAAGTCTTTTCATTTTGTTCCTGACTGTCATAAGGTCTAGAAAAGGTGGCAACTGTTAGGAATAAGAATTCAATCAATGGCTGTGAAGGAAATCCTTAGTCGTATTAACATCATGGTCCTGCGTATTCATTAATTCATTCACAAAATTAATGTTTATCTATTGCCAACTCTCTTCAAGATCCTGAGAGTATAGCAGTATAGCTTTTGCAGGGGAAATAGACATGAAGTAAATGCTTATTTAAATTTATGTTACTAAGATTATGAAAGACTCTGGTGGAGAACGGAAGTGCCCTTCAAGAGAACCTGCCTGGTCTTGGTGATCAGGGAACACTTCCATTGGGAAGTGACATTAAATCTGAATCCTGGAGGACCAGTTGGGGTTGGCAAGAAGGAGAGGGAAAGAACATTCTAGACACACTTTCCCATTTCAGTCTAAGCAATGGCTGGATTCTCTCCTATGCATTCTGCACCTGTAACATACAGCATGATGCCAAGGACTTGTAAATACCTTCTACTGTAGGAGATCTTAACATAGTTACCCCTAGGGGGCAGGATCCTCCTCTGAGATCCAATCTATCATTTCTAGGAAGACTCACAGGAATACACTACAAAGATCTGTGTGGCAAGGGGCTCTGCAGCTGTGTTCTGGTCTCCCAAGTGTACCTTCTGTTTTATCAGCTTATAGTTTTACCTAGCATACTGAATTCGTTTTCAGTTCTCTGAAACATAATTATGATCTTATTTATCTGCACCCCTAATAATCACCTGGAGAAAAGTAGTAATTGTGGTGTATGGACCGTATGTTTCTCCTGCATTAGATGGGGAGCCAAGAAGCAGAAGCATGATCTTCCCTCTGTCCTTCTCTCATTCACAGTAAACTTTTCCAAATTCTGTTCACATGGGGGAATTGGTCAGACCTAAGTGTACACATTTATTAATTCTTTTCATTATTCACCTACCATTTGCTTGGCACTTACTATCAGGCAGGTTCTAGATTAAGTCCAAGAAACAAAGATGAATCAAGTAACAGCCTCAGCTCTCTGGAGTTCACAGTTGAATTGAGGAAGACAGATGAGTAAACCAAAGCAGTGCAGTGTTTAAGAGCCTCATTCTGGCCTTTTTGGAATCCTGGCACTGCACTTATTACCTTGGGCAGATTGTTTAGCTGCTCTGTGGCTTCAGATTCCCCATCTGTAAAACAGAACGTTTCTCATAGGGTTGTTCATGAGGGTCATTCTTTGCAGAGCAGTTAGAACAGAGCCTGACAGGTAGTAAATACAAGGCAGGGTTAGGTCTGATTATTACTAGAGGTCAGTATAAAGTCCTGAAGAAGCATAGAGAAGGAAGCCATTCATCACCCCTGGAGTTGAAAGTACTTCCCAGAGAGGGTTGTGTTTGCCCTGCTTTTAAAGGATGGTGAGGATTTCACCACATGGGTAGGGAGTGTCCTTCAGAAGCACATCAGCATATTCATTAATGAACATGCCAAGTAGGAACGCACATGGAAATGTTCAGATTTGCTAACCACGAGGCCACAGTGACTGGAAATGAGAGAGCTTTGAAGAAAGAGAACACAGAAAACATCAGAATGACTGCAAGGCACCCTGAGAAGAGATCGAATGTCCAGTAGGGATAAACTTGCTAAAGCACAGGTCAGGTATGACTGACACCTGCCAAATGAAGTCATAGGTCTTTATTCAAGTTTTCCTTCAAATGATTGACCCCTCCACAACAGACCAAACCTCTGAGGGCCAGGGTTTTAATCTTACCCTGCCACTGAGTAATTATATGACCAAAGGATACTATTTCTCCTTTCTCATCTGTTTTGTCCTCTGCTAAATAAGAGAAGCCATCCAGTGTCTATTTTAGTGCAAAGGTCACCCCGGATTGACTTTACATATGGCAAGGAATTCTTGACTTGCAAATTAATGCCCCAGCCATGCTTAACGCACAGGCATTGCGTGTGGAAAAAGTGGATGTGGAATCAGACTCGGGGCTTCCTCCACAAGCAGCGTCTGTTCTCCAGCTCTTCCTCTTCCTTTACCAGAGTGACTTCCATTCCAACTTGCCTTAGACCTCACTTCTATTTCCAGTTGTTAAGACCAGGTTGGGTTTCTTCCTTCTCCATGTCCTTTTCCAAAACCCCAAAATGAAAATACATGAATGAATGGTTTCTGAATGATGCTTTCAACTGTACTGTATCTTGAAAGTCAATCCTACTCACTTCTGAGGGCCTTCGGTCATTACTGCCTCTGCTGAACACAAGATTATAACAGATCTTCCCCCCAGAAATTGCTCCCTATCCATTGCCGGAGCATCTCCCATTTAAGGGTCAATAATCTCAACTCTTGCACCTTTCCTGGTCATAAGCATTGCATCTGGAATCTGCAGTTGAGTTTTATCTAGAACCCCAAGCTTCTGATGTCCTATGAGTCCTCCCTACCCCACCTCTCCCTCCCTTATGTCTCAAAAGGCACCTGTCCCACCTTTTTGCCAAAGCTGCTCCCCATCTTGGATTTCCCTTTAATCTCCTGACACCCATGGTTTACTCCTTCAGCAAACTTTTATTGAGAGTGTGCTATGCAAGGTGCTATGGGAGGACACAAAGATGAAGACAACATCCATTCATTGTCTTCTAGAAGCTTGAAGTCTAAAAGGTTCAATCACTTCATATATTAAAGTTGGTAGCCTGACATGTTATCTGATAAAGGGATTTCCATTTAAAGATAGTTATTACCAGGACCTCCTCTATTTCTCCCCACTTAATTGACTTATCATGGTGTTCCCTACCACCTAGTATCATATCAGACACACATGCATGTTCTAGAAATGTTTTCTGTGGGTGGAATGAGGGATTATTCCCTCTGTTCTGCTATTTCCCCAAACTGTTGCCCTGCTTTCTCCTCCTTCCCATTGCCAAAGTTCTTCAAAGAAGAGGCTATATCCACTGCTGCCATCCATTCACTCATTCATTCCTTTTGAAATTAGCCTGCCACTTCCATCATTCCATTGAAACCACTCTTTTTTTAATTTTTTTTTTTTTAAATTTTTAAATTTTTAAAAAAAATTTTTTTTAATTAAAAAAATTTTTTTTTTATTTTTTTAAATTAAACTTATTCAAAATAAGTTTACTTATTTTGAGAGAGCGTGAGAGAGCAAGTGTGTGAGCAGCGAAGGGACAGAGAGAGAGAGAGAGAGAGAGAGAGAGAGAATCCCAAGCAGGCTCCACGCTGCCGGCACAGAGCCACATGTGGGGCTCAAACCTACTGACCAAACAGTGAGATCATGATCTGAGCTGAATCAGGAGTCGGACACTTAACCGACTGAGCCACGCGGGGGCCCCAAAATCACTCTCTCTTAAATAAACCACCACTGACCTCCTACTGCCAAATCCAAATGATCTCTTCTCAGCCCTTAGTCTTCCCAGACCACTCTGCAGCATTAGCCTCTGCCAATTATCCCCTCCTCCCACCCTAAGTGAAGGGAGTGTGCCATACTTTCAGCCTCAAAATGCACAAGTTCTGGAATCTGCCGGGCCTGGGTTTGGCCACAGTCCAAAGATCAGTTTCCTTATCTGTGAAATGGAGCTAATAAAGCCTATTATCTATGTCTGGCACACACCCCTTCAACCTCCTAATTGCTCTCCTTACCTCCCTCTCATCTCACACGTGCCCTCCTGCCACATTGACCTTCCTAAACTTCATAATGATCATGTCACTTCCCTGGTCAGAAAGCTTCAGCAACACTGGAAAGCTCCACATCCACACACAAGGTCCCCACAGCCCCTCATCGTGCCCAGCTGTGCTCCAACAGCAGGAATTCTGGACACTCTTCCACCTGGCCTCTACTTGCCATTTAATATCTTTATCTCATTTAATATCTTGCTAGTGCCTCCATTAGCAAATTGAAATATTAGATTCATTAAGAGCTAAAGCTCCTCTTGGCTATAAAATTCTGTGATTCTACATTGTGGCCTTTCCATAATTTGCCTTCAAATTTTTGTTCTTCAGGCAAATTGGATAGGACCCCACTTCCTTAACACGTTCCTTGCTTCTCTGCCTCTGACTTCTGCTCTTACTAGTCTCTCTGGTTGGACTGGCTGCTTTCCTATCTCCATGTATAAATATTCTTCCTTCAGGCTTTTCTCAAGTGTCATTTCCTCTTCCATGTCCAGGAGTCATTGTCCCAACTGATGGATGTCAATCATCATCTTCTATTACGGTGGATTCACATTAGCTAAGTCTTGTCTGGACCGCTGCAATTTTTCTCCTTACTTTTCCCCCAATGCCCCACTGGCTTCCTTTGTACTTTGGTCAATTCTGTCTTCTTGCTAGCTTTGATTGTGCCACCCTTTTCTTAAAGGTCCACCATGCCTTAACATCACCCAGTACCCCAAATCCAATGCCTTTGGCCAAGGCTTCAGAAAATGTCACTGAAATATCCCAAATAACCTTTGTTCTCTCATCTGTCAACCACTCTTTAGAGCAAACTTAAGCCAATGTAGCTGGAGTCATACAAGGAGACCAATGGGCTGTAAGGAGCCTGAATTTTAATATTTAATTGTGTCATGACTAGCGTAATGCATTTACAAGTTAGTATATAATCAACAAAGAGGAAAAATGTGCTTAAAAAAACTTTAACTGTGATTATAGTTTATTAAAAGTCTGGTTGTGGTATTATGGTTACAGCACATTTAACCACTTAACAATAGATTTTAGGTAAAATTCCATAAATATTTGAATGTGTTTATACTCTAGTTCAAGAGTTCGTAACTGGGGCAAAAGTCAGAATCACTTATGGAGATTTTTTTAAAGTTCACGTTCCTAATTCTGATTCAGTACATGTCGAAATGAACCTGGGCATCTGTGTTTGAACAGTGCCAAGGTGTTCGAGCTTGCTGGACCACACAACTCTAGGAATTGTACAGTGCACAGCTTATACAGCAGCTCAGTGTAGAGTCGGACTGCACAGTCTCTTAGCCTCAGTTAAGAGCTTTACCCAGACTTTAGCATCAGAAACATTTGGATTAGTATCTTAGCTCTGTCACCTATTCATTATGTGACTTTGAATAAATTACTTTATATCTCTAAACCTTGGTTTCTCCATCTGGTAAATGGGACAATGATAGTACTTACTCTACAGAAAGATAAAGGTAAATTGAATCTACACAGTACTCAATCAAGACAGCACGTAATTGATAAATGTCAACTATGATGATGACAATGATGATTATTGATGTCCCTCTCTTCAAATCTCTAATTGGCCAGGCAGCTTCAAGACCAATGTATACAGTACTGAAATATTAACACAAGTTAATTGATCACTCTACTGGTGAAATTATATCTCTCTTACGTTTCTTATTTATCTATCTGAAGGTTATTAGAATAAGTGCTAGCATATATGAATTATATTTTGTTTATGTAATATATATCCGTGTGTGTATGTATGTGTATTTGTCTGTGAATGTGTATGTAATCTCTAATATTTCAAGTGGCCATATTAAAGTCCTTGACCTTGTCTGGCTTTTAAACCAAAAGTGTTTGGAGGCCTTTTTTGGCATAGATGAAAGCAAAGTGCTGTCTCAGAAGTTATTTGATAGTTCTTTCATGTGTCCATCTTTGGTCAAAGTGATATAAGCTTTGCCATAGATATAATATATGCTATATTATAACATAGAGGACTTACATGTTAGTTTAATAAAGACTATTTAAGTCATTTTTGTTTCAAAATATGTTATTTTTCTTCACAACACTTACAATTATAATTAAATAATCATTTGCCTTACAGTTAGTTTACTGTCTGTTTCCATTACAAGTATCTCAATATAAGATTCTAGAAAGACAGGCACTATGTCTGTATTGTTTACTCTTGAACTCTCTGAACCTAGCACAGGGCCGGCCAATGTAGTAAGTGCCAAGAAAATACTTGTTGAGTGGGAAATAAAAAAGAAGATGAGAGATAGGGGATGAGGGGCATCAGACATACATACTTCCACATATTTTCCCCAGACCCAGGAGCAGTGTACAGAATAAACTACATGGAACTACATGTGAAATATATAGAAGACTATATAAAGACTATATAGTCACATAAAGGCTGTGACAACCTCAACTTACCAAAGTTTCCAATCTTGCTATCTGACATTCAGAAATCTGTACCATCCAGTACACTTAATTAATGTTTTTAGGAAGATGATGACAGCCCAGATGGGTTAACATAATAGAGGAGAGGTAAGGCTCCAGACAGATCTTGAAGATAGGGTGAAAGAGACAGAAAAAGAAACAAACAAGTTAAGAAAAATTGGAATTATATCATAGAAGCTACAATTATAGCCCTCAAGTAGATACAAGGGAAATCGTCCTATGTCCATATGAAATTGAGTTCCAACAAGCTAAATTTTATGAGTTTATATGTTGTTTGAATAAGGTACATTCAATATCATCATTGCTTTGATTTATTCCAGTAGTGATATTTAATTTGAAATCCTTTGAACATTAAACATTAGGCATGAGAGGGGCGCCTGGGTGGCTTAGTCGGTTAAGCGTCCAACTTTCGCTTAGGTCATGATCTCGCGGTTCATGGGTTCGAGCCCCGCGTCGGGCTCTGTGCTGACTGCCAGCTCAGAGCCTGGAGCCTGTTTCAGTCTGTGACTCCCTCTCTCTCTGACCCTCCCCTGCTCACGCTGTCTCTCTCTCTCCTATAAATAAAAAAAAAAAAAAAAATTAGGCATGAGATTTCTATGTTCAGAAAAAAGGATTGGAGGTTAAAAAAGAAAAGTTTTCCTGGGAAGCAGGCTCAGAGTTGGAGATTTGAATTCAGAAAGTTTCCTGGAGCATGCCCTCAAGATGAAACCTTTATGGGGGAGGGGAGTGAAGGAGGCAAGATTGCCCAGTAGGAGAAGTGGAATGAGATGAGGCTGCAACAAAGCCCTCTGCCAATCCTACGGGGGAGCTTTAACATTGGGGTGGCCGCCAGAAGCATCCCTTCAAACCTCAAACTGACCAGTTGCTGGAGGTACATCTTCCCCTCCCAATTTCCCTCCAGAGTGTGACCTTGAACAAGGAGGCTCCCTTTAATTGTTCAGCAGGGTGACTCCGCTGGAGCCTTAGCTGTGGAGATGAGTGATTCAGTCCTGAAAAGGGGTCATCTGGACAGCATACCATAACATTCACTACAACTAGTTTAGAAAGATTTCGCCTGGAAAGGGAGGGAACAAAGATACCATGTTTCTTAGCAGAGTAATCGGACTTAGTACATTGAGGCCGTGCTACTCTCTGAGAGTGGCCAACCCTTAGTAGGATCCTGAAAATTATTTCAGACTTTAATTATCCTCCTCATCTTCCATTTTCTTTCTCTTTCTGTTCCATAGACTCCTTTTACATTGTAGCCAGTTTCTGTCCCATCGTAATCATACGTATGTATATTTGTGCATTTCTACTGTCCCAAAGAATGTTTATGCTCTTTGGCTTTCCTCCACCTCTCTTTTAAACGAAGCTCTGTCCTAGGATTCCTCAGGGAGTTATAGAAGAGCCTCAGAATACTACCATACTAGCACAACTCCATCTCCCAAACAGCTGCGTAAACTTCCTTCCTTCCTATATTTATATTCTCCTGGTCCATTGGGTAAGCCTCCTGCCTTTTAACACCTGGCAAAAGTATGTTTCCCAATTCCTCCAGTAGAAACTCACCTCAAAACTCCCTTTTTAAGTAACATAAACTCATTAACTGGAAGTGAGAAAACAAGCAGTCCCTGGTAATTCACACAGCACAGAGGTTATCAAATGCCACTTCTTAACCACTCAGAAAAATCTAAGTAAAAATAATTCAGTGAAACAGCAGCAGCAAAGACTTTTTGTGGTCTTCAACCATGAACTCCTGAAAGGCAGTAATTGTTGCACCTGTTCTGTGCTTCTTTCCATTGCACAATGTCTAGCACACTGTTAGAACTCAATAGAATGAGATAATTTTTTATCCAAGACTGCACCTGGGAAGACTGGCAGGCTGCCACCAACTAGATGGCTGGTGTACTTGAGTGATTCCTGTGTCTTTATGTAGAAGTAGAAAGTCATGAATTAAAGACAGACTGCTATGAGGATTATCTATTCAATAGAACAGTTTTCTGTTTGTATTTTTTTAATGAGGATGAAATATACTGGTATAATCTTTCTTTATGAATCAAGAGAAGAATTAAAGGAGCAAGGAAGATTATGAAATTATGTTACTTCTGTAATATCAATCCTGAAGGAGATTAACATTCCTTCATTTCATTTTAGCAAGGATTTCCTTTCATTAAATAGAGTTCAAAAAATTTAAGGTGTTCTTATTAAGCTTGCAGTAATTCAGGACTTCTTGCTTGGTAAAATATTAGATGAAGTGGAATTCTTATTAAGCTTGCAGTAATTCAGGACTTCTTGCTTGGTAAAATATTAGATGAAGTGGAATTCAGACAGAGAAAAATCCTTTGCATCAATACCTTTAAACTGGAAAGATGATGAAGAAATGGAAAGTAAAGGTAGCTGATTAAATAAAAATCATCCGGGGCGCCTGGGTAGCTCAGTTGGTTAAGTGTCCGACTTTGGCTCGGGTCATGATCTCACAGTTCATGGGTTCAAGCCCCGCGTTGGGCTCTGTGCTGACAGTTAGCTCAGAGCCTGGAGCCTCTTTCAGATTCTGTATCTCCCTCTCTATCTGACCCTCCCCTGCTCACGCTGTATGTGTCTCTCTCTCAGAAATAAATTAAAAAAAAATTTTTTTTTAAATAAATAAAAATCATCCATTTATTTGGGAGCTAAAAAGAAAGTAATATGAAAAGATGTTCTGCAACTACAGTTCTTAACGATGATACTACTTTGCATTTGGCTACCTGCTAAAAGAACCAAACCAGAATCTACATGTGATTGATGACTTCCTCCGGCTGCCTTGGCCTTTTATGAGTAGTAGCTAAGGAAATCTGGCATTTTATAAGGAATTAAAAGGCTTTTTTGGGTATCTAAGATCTGGATGTCATTTTCAGATTTTCCAAATTTAAGGAAACTGAGGAGATAGGAATGTACTTTCGGGAGCTATTCTTAAGTGAAATTGGCAACATGTCCTCATTGGAAACAAGGAGAATGCCACTGATTTTAACATTGCAGTAGATCTTGAGTGATAATTAGAGTTACCAAAATAGTTATGTGAGGCAGGGTCTACATATTTGGAGAATGAGGAAGGCAAAAAAGAAAATAATGTAGACCAGATTTTCTTTTTTTGGCAAAAATAGCCACAGTTTATGATGTGCCAGACTTTCCATATGTTATCTTATTTACTGCTGATACCAAACCACTGAGATTTGTTATTTCTGTTCTATAAATAAAGAAATCAGAGTAGTTAAAGAATTTTCCAAGGTCACCAAACTAATAAATAATGGAGAGAGGGGATTTGAAAAGAGGTCTACCTGATTCCTACACTTCCCCAGGACTACATAAAGAATTTTCAAATATGAGCTTTGCCTTAACATCAACTGTGATGACTATTTTAACTTGCTTTCAGAATGTTGAAATAAAAAGTTACTTTAAAAGGTGGTAAAGGTAATTGTACAATTGTGAGAGAATTGTTCAACATTTCACTGGTGTGGAAGTACCTTTGGAGTGAATTTGGCCTTGAAGAAATGGGAGCGCAATAAATGCAAGGGGTGTTAGTACTAAAGATACTATAGAGTCTCCATTGTTGTCATTTTTCACATCTGCATCAGGGCTGGCTGGCTGTTGTTCCAAGGATGTCTCTAACTATCTTGATCTTTCTTGGGGTAATCAAAGTGGTTTTGTTTGTTTGTTTGCTAGTTTTTAGTGTTGTTTCCTAAGGATGGTGTTATCTGCATGTAACTTCAGTGATAATTAGTGCCCTCAAAAAACATCTTGGAATGATGGTAGAGCTCAAAGTTGATATTTTCAGTTGTACCTGAAAGTCTAGAATAATTGAGGACAAATTGGCAGATTGCATGAAAATGACATGGACAGTAATTTTTGTTGCCATAATTTGGAATACCGTGCCTAGAAACTACTTGTTCTGTTCATGTCATTTCCATGAAAATGCTGTAAGTTCTGGAGATAAACCTCAGGTGAAGCTCCTACATAGGTGTGCTTTAACCTCATGGAAATCCTAAGAAGCATTGTATTGTTTAAGCTTGTAGAGCAGCACTACATCCAAAAATGCCCCACAGTCTTATCTGAATTCTCATTAATTCCCACAATATTTCTAAAGAGTTGACATAAATTATTTTTAAAATATTATAGAGAGCAAGGAATATTATATAATATTAATGTGTGATACGCAGATTAATTTTCACTAGACATTGTGAAAGTTAAAGATTATAATTGAATATTGTTCATGCGTTCATCTATTTTGTTTCTATGTTTGATCACCAGAAACTGTGCTATAAATAAAGAACTGGTAAGCAAGACAGCCTCTAACTCAGATATATGTAGTTTGAGCAGGACTACTGGTGCCCTTGGAGAAATAAAATAAAATGTTGTCTCTTTTAAATAACAACAATTGTAAAGTTGTCAAACTAAGGCACTTATTTGAACTGAATACACTTGATAAAAAAATAACAAGCTGTGAGAAATAGAAAGGGCAAGATTTCAGTAATTCACTAAAGAATGTCTCTACTCAAAGCTTTGTAGAAAAAATGTCTTGTTTGGGGCACAATTGCAGAGTTGAAATAACAGCCCATGAATACCCTAGAGAAATGACAGTGTACCCAAGGTGAATGCTAAAGCCTTCCCTCTTGAATGAGCCTTTTAATCAAGGCATTCTCCAGTCTCTGAAAAAGTCTTCAGTGGTCCTACCTAAAGATTAATGGGAAAAGCCGAAACCAAGTTAGCCTATTTGCAAAAACAATTTTAAAGATTTACTGATGGTTGACAAATGCCACTTAAGCTTTCAAAGCCAGCCATATGCTTTTGAAAAGGATTTAAAGGAAATCTTCCCACTGTAGAAGAAAACTTTGAAAAGTCTCTATGGTAGCCTCTGGTTTTTAGGTGTGTAGATATGTGGTTGAGTTTTCTCTTTCCTGCCTTCCCCCTCTCCGCCCCCCCCCATCTCTGCTGAATTCCTAAAATATGTGGCTCAGAAAAAGAAGATAGTGAGCTTTCCTCTAATATCTTTCCATGTTCAGAAGGGACCCATATAGTTTTGTCAGGGAGAGTTAGATAAACTCTTACCAGACAATTGTGTGTACAGAGTGTCTTTCTCAATTACCTTTCTACTAATATAGGTACTGTAAATAGCCCCCCAATTTTGAAAGTATAGAACACATTGTTCAAACATTCAAAGCTTTTAAAAGGTGTTTTAATTATTTTTAGGGTTTTTTTTGTCAATATGAATCTAGAAATCCTTTAGATTTCTAGAATGTCAGTCACATATACATTATAAATCAGATTTTAGTGACTATTGGCATCATTTTCCTTGCCAGTCGGTCTTTTGTGCATTTTGCCATTGGTTTTTAGTGCAAGGAAAACTTTCTCAGCCTGAAGAGTAATACATTTCCAGAGAGATCATATTCAAAATGTTTCTTCACAGGATGAAAGTCCGAATGCAATTTTTGAATATCATGCAATTATAAAATACCGGTCACAATGTGAATTAGAATTGGCCCCACTTTATACTTTGTCATCATCTTCTTCTACTCATTACAATGAAATCGCAAAGGGATTTCATAAACAGGATGACACCGCCTATCTTCTTGACTGATCCCCAGAAAGCTGGATGAATCACTTTGTGCTGGGTGTGGCCTGTTAGACTCCAGCCTCCCTGTGGCTGCCCTGGGCGCCTGCGGGTTCAGGAAGAGCATGCTCTGGCCTTGTTTGCCCATTTCCCTGGGTCGCTGACAATGATCTGACAGAAAGAGACACTGACACAAAGAAGCTAAAAGGGGCAGGAGATGAAGGTGAGGTCAAAGCAGAGAAACTGAGAAAATCCAGTGACGTGGAAGCAGAAGGGATAAGCACATGAAGGCTTAGAGCCGATTTCTGGGCTCACTTCAGTTGGCCACACCCACCCCAAACCAAGGAAGAAATACTACCACTTAACTGCCTTGGTAACAGTTAAAGGCCCAGTCCCATGAAGGAAGGATTTGTATACATGATCCTCAAACCCTTCCCTACAACAGCCAGAAAGCTGGGTAGTCAGTTTCCTGCTCTTTTAAAAGCTAGCACCCTATAGGGGCGCCTGGGTGGCTCAGTCGGTTGGGCGTCTGACTTCAGCTCAGGTCATGATCTCACTATTTGTGGGTTGGACCCCCGCATCGGGCTCTGTGCTGACAGCTAGCTCGGAGCCTGGAGCCTGCTTCAGATTCCATGTATCCCTCTCTCTCTCTGACCCTCCCCTGCCCACACTGTCTCTCTCTCTCTCTCTCAAAAATAAATAAAACATTAAAAAATTAAAAAAAAAAAAAGCTAGCAGCCTATAGAGGCTCACCTATAACCAAAGTAGCATCACAGACACATGTACAGTAAACATAACCCACTTCTTTCTGGTCCTCTTTTCTCACCTGGATTATTGGAATGACCCCCTCTAGGCTGATTGGCCTCCAGTTCATTCTCCAGGCAACCCAGAGTGATCTTTCTAGGAATGCCATCCTAAAACCATACATGTTTCTGCCAAAAAAAACTTTACTGACTTTACTGACTCATCATACCCATCAGTATCTGAGTATTGGCATTTGGTCATGGTATCTAAAACAATGCATCACATAGTGGGAAAGTTACTCCCTTCCTTTTTGATTCTTTATCAATGAGAAAGTCTTATCAAGGGCTAATTTGTCTTCAATTTCTTGCTTAAACCCACTACACTCCATTCTTATCATAGGGAAGATAGGTTTCAGGCTGAGTTTGACTTGGCAAATACAGCTAGGCATCTAACTAGAATTTAATAACATCATTTGACTTTCATTGTATATACTTGAACAGTTTCCTTCTATTTATGACAGGTGATACTGGCTTTCTGGTTATAGGTAGTAATAGAAATTTTCCCTTTTTATTAAACTTAGGCAGTTTGAGTCAACATATATCTATAGGTACATCTACACACACACACACACACACACACATACATGTACATATATATGTATATGACGATATACAAAACAATATAAATATAATAGTTCGGGGATGCCTGGGTGACTCAGTCAGTTAAGCGACTTTGACTCAGGTCATGATCTCACAGTTTGTGGGTTTGAGCCCTCCATTGGGCCCTGTGCTGACAGTGCAGATTCTGCTTGGGATTCTCTCTCTCTCTCCCTCTTTCTTCCCCTCCCCTGCTCACACGTGTGTTCTCTTTCTCTCTCAAAATAAATAAATAAACAAAAAATAGTTCAGCTACTCTCTTTATATGGCAAAATAATGAGCTATGAAATAAAGTCCAAACTCCTTACATGGCCTATAATTCCCACTACAGTCTCACTCGCTCCTATCTCCAGGCAGGCTCAACTGCCTCCACTACCTCACATCCATCTTGTAACACATCATAACAAACCATGCATGACATAACTATGCATGTACCATGAATAGTCTGTGCTGGGCTCCCTTGTGGAGCATGTGCTGTCCCTGTGGCCAGATTGTCTTCCTCATTCTTCTCCACTTAGATAATCTTTGCTCATCCATCTAGTTCTGGCACGAAGGCACCCCTCAAGAAAGCCTTTCTGCCCCATTATTTTACCCATCTTTCCATGCTTCCCTTGGCTAAATTAGGGTCCGCCTCCATTGAGGTCCCACATCTTGGTTCCATTTATATTTACATTTACATCTTGGTTAGAGTATTTATCACTTTTGCAACTCCTAAATTGTTTATCTCTCCTGTTCAATAAACCCCATGAAGACAGGAGTTTTCTTTAAGTCTCTGGAATATAAGTGTTCAATAAATATTTGGTTTTTCTGTGTGGGGTTTTTTTTTACATTTTTATTTATTTCTAGGAGAGAGAGAGACAGCGTGAGCAGGGGAGGTCAGAGAGAGAGGGAGTCACAGACTGAAACAGGCTCCAGGCTCTGAGCTGGCAGTCAGCACAGAGCCCGACGCGGGGCTCGAACCCACGAACCTCGAGATCATGACCTAAGCGAAAGTCGAACGCTTAACCGACTAAGCCACCCAGGCGCCCCCTCAATAAGTTGTTTTTTAAAAAAAGTTCTCAGATCCTCCACAATTTACTAGGTAGTGATCATGGGTAAGGTACTTAGTTTGTCTGTGACTCAGTTTCCCTTTCATAAAACAGAAGTAATAATAGTATCCATCACAAAAGATCATTAGGAACACTGAATATGCCTAGTACAGTGCCTGTGAAATAATAGCACTCAAAAAAATATTAGTTATCATTATTGCTAAAAGATTATGTAGTATATTCTGAATCATGAGGGAAAATATGATATATTTTGACATACTTGTAAAATGGACTGTCTTAATTCTTTCAGAAATTGGATATGCCCATTATATGTAATATTCGTGGTTAATAAGCCATCCTGTATATACCATCAACAACTCATAATAAAATTCATGCATATACACACATAATCTGCAGATATCTGTGACATAACTATTATTATTCCCAATTTGTAGATAAATGAAGGAGTACACAGAAAGGGTAACTTGCTCAACTTCCTGTGCCTTGTAAGTGGAGAATGGAGAGCTTTTGACCCCTCAGGTTAGTGCGCTTTTCTGGTGCACCAGGCTCTCCCACATTCAAGTGTACCCGTATACATGTACCCAGCAAATAGGGCAATTGCCCATCGAAAGAACTGTCTCAAAGGATGTGATGGACTTCACAATGCTTTCCTTATTTAAACACATCTCCCACATTAAACGGTCATAACAGCCCCTCCTGTCTTGTGTAAGATTTTACAATAAGAAATATTCTTTTGAAATGGAAAATAGGCAGAGGCTTTGTCTCAAGAATGCCGTTAAACAAATATAAGCTTAGAAAGGATAGGCCTGGGGGTTCTGTACCAGAAGAGTGTGAGGGAGCCTTTTCTCTCAACACCAGTGTTATGACACTATTAAGAATAGTGCTTATAACATCTGACTTCAATCATTGTAGTCAGTAGCAAAAAATGTGTTACACATGGCATATGCATACTGCAGCACAAGTTGATTGTATGAAGCACATCCTATGATCAAAAAAGACAATGCAAAACTAATCCTAAGTGGATAGCAGAATTCACTTGGAACATCTGGGAACAAAGTTTATGGGGCTTCAGATTAAATTCTGTCTCTCCATGAGTATTCAATGAATCCACAGGTCAAATCTTCAGCCCACATACACTAAATTATAAATGATTCATTTATGAGCATAACCATATTTTGGTATTTAATTCTCACTACACCTCTGCTGTCAAAGAGGTTGCAATCTAATCTGAAAGGTTCTAACAGTGTCCATGTATTATTGGTTTTTGCATTCTCCACACTTTCCATCGGGCTGACACATAGAAAGTTCTTAATAAATGTTGGATGGGTCAAAAAATGAGTGAATGAGTGAGTGAATTATAACTTGTGGGGAAACTGCATAGTGTATTTATAAACTAACACCTACTCAACACTTTTTAAAATGTTCATTATTAACTTGTTGAATGATGAATGAATGGACTTTAAATGCATTTCATAATGTATATAAATGTTGACTTACTATGTTGTACACCTGAAACTAATATAATATTAGTTTTATAATATTAACTGTACCTCAGTTTTTAAATTTAAAAATTTTTTTAATGTTTATACTTCAGTTTTTAAAAATTAAATAACTAATATGTTGAATAATGAATGAATTGATTTTAAATTAATTAATATGACAAGCTGAGTTTCTGGAAGGAGACTGAAAGATGAATGAGGGTTTCATTCATTTCCACCATTCTGTCTGTTTAATTAATTTAAAATATTTTTAAGATTGGATTTAAAAAAGAATAAATCTGGGGTACTAACCTAAGTCATCCTTAATTTTTGGAATATGATTATTTAATGAAATTGAAATACGATTTCAGAGTATGACATTCAGTGAAATTATGAAACAGTTATATATCTTCAGATCCCAAAGTGATATACTTTGTATTTGTCAGCAACCATTAAATAGTTGGCATGGGGCATCTGGGTGGCTCAGTTGGTTGAGCGTCCGACCTTGGCTCAGGTTATGATATTGCCATGCATGAGTTCAAGCCCCATATTGGGCTCTGTGTTGACAGTTCAGAGCCTGGGGCCTGCTTCCAATTCTGTTTCCTTCTTCTCTGCCCCTCCCCTGTTTGCACTGTTTCTCCATCTCAAAAATAAACAAACATTAAAAAAAAAAAAAAAGTTGGCGTCCTACAGGGCAGATGAGTAACACCTCACTTTCCCAGAGGTCAGTCTTCTAGCAAATTTCGTCTCTAACAACAGAGCCAGGAAATGTAATAGGACTCTGAACATCAAGTATTACTGTACAAATCCCATATACGTAAGCCTCTTTGAAAAGGAGGCTTTGACTCTCTTTCACATAGTATTGGGGTTTGTTTTTTTTTTTTTGATGTATAATCTTGATAAGGTTGATTATTTAGATTTTGAGTGCGCATCGAATATAAATAGCAATAACATAAAAGCTGAACACTGAGAAGTCTTTCACTTTTCATTGATGACTGCAAGATTTATCACCTGATAATCCAATTAATAGCAAAGGAGAAAGAACTCCTTAATTAGATACCCAAAATTAAAGAATATCCTCTGCCATCATTTGGTATGCAGACAAGAAATCCTATGGCCCTCATTCAATAGTTTCAAAAGATGTTTCAGCCTAGGTACTGGTGTTTTTACAATGGCAACCATGAATAATTAAGAAAAATGTTAATTTATTTAAGATGGCAATGTAGTATAGAATCAAAACTTTTAAAGTTCTCTATATATAAGTTTTACACTGGAAAAAAATTAGGCATTTTAAAGGATAAGGGTCAATTTAAGTGGGAAACCCACATGTATGGAGTATCTATTCTAAGATAGATTCAGTAAATCAGGAGAAATTGTTTTCACATTTAAGGTTTATAAATGAGTGTTCTTCCAAAATCTTTGAGAATACTGGATTAGTAAAAATATTGGAAAGCAACATGCATTCATAAACTCTAGAGCGTGTCCTTGCCTGTGTTCAGTTTCACGTGACAACATGTGGAAAATTCGATTTACTTAGCTTTAAGTTTGTAAGGTTTCTTTTAGATGATGTTAAAAACTATAAACAATGTGGCAACTGACCATCTACAAGAATGAGGCTGATAAAAAGGGAATTATATAATGCTTTAACTTGGGAAAGGAGGAAAAATACATCATAGCATAGAATTACTTTAAAGCTGTAATGTTGGCCAAAGGAGATTAAATTGCCTTTGGGGTGTACAGATGCAGAAGATTCCACTGGTGTGCTTTTCAAAGCAAAGACAGACGATATTAGGAAATAAAGCATGAGGACTTCTGCTTTAATCTGTCCACATTAATGTTTTGATCTATGACTAATTGGAATTGCAAGTAGGGTTTAGAGGATTCTTACAGCCAGTCTGAGGCTAGCAGACATGTAAAGTCTCCTAAAAATGCATTGACAAAGATTGCCCGACCACAAAAGAAAGAACATGTGAAGAACTATTCTAATTTAAACCACTTAGTGTGTCTAATTCAAAATTAATATGCAATATGCACAAAAGTGAGAAAAAAATTCAGTGCTTATTCTCAAGAGAGAACATAAAGTTAATATACTCCAAAAATAAAACTTCATTCCTTTTTAAGTCTTTAAATAAAAGGAAAAAGGCTACTGTCCAACAGATTCACTAAATCCAGAGATGATTTCTCTGCCTAAACCCCAGCAGTGACTCTCCGAGCCCCAGGATGGTCTGAGCTCCTGGGCAAGGCATATGAGGCCAGCTGGGTTTGGTTCTTGCCCTTAACGCGCTTTGCTCTTCGAGCCTTGTGTTGAGTCATATTACAACATAAGCACTTCCATTCAACTATGCCAACCGACTTGTAGCTTCTGGAGAAGAGCCTACTCCTATGCCCTGATGCTTCTACACATGCTCTTCTCCTCCAGAAATGCTTTTCCCCCTTTCACTCCTCTCTCTGTCTTAGCCAGTACATCTCTCAAAGCCTCAGTTTACCTGTTGATGTCTCTCAGAAGTGTGGCATTAGAAACATTGTGATTCACTGTTTAACATGAGTGAAAAGAAAGTCCTTTGAGAGTTTGGTGGCCGAAAAGATTGATTTCTTCTTTTTTTTTTAACTGGGGTAATGTTTAATGTAAATTAAAATATAAAATTATAAAATACAGTACTACTCACTAAATAGTTTATTTTCCTTTTGTACCTTCATTGTACCATTCTTGATTCCCTAGTTAATTAATCATTTACCACTACAAAGAAAATCTTCCTGTCTTCTTTTTTTTTTTTTAACAAATAGTTTATTGTCAAGTTGGTTTCCATATAACACCCGGTGCTCATCCCCACAAGTGCCCTCCTCCATGCCCATCACCCCCTTCCCCTCCCCCCCACACACCCATGAGTCCTCAGTTTGTTCTCAGTATTCAGGAGTCTCTCATGGTTATGCTGAGTGAAATAAGTCAGCCAGAAACGGACAAATATCATATGTTTGCACGTATAGGAGGTTTGGGAGGAACTTAACAGAGAACCATGAGAGAAAAGATTGATTTCTAACCAGCTTAGATCGGGGAGGGATTTTATGGGGAGATTGGTCTTATATTAGATCTCATAGGACTAAGAAACTTAGCATTTTTATCTTACTTAGAAAATGAAGATGTTTATTCTGTCCATTTCATTTCCTCTTTGGTCATTTTACTCCCACCTTGGGACCTTGAGAGTTAGCTTGGGGATACTAATAGAATAGAAAAAGCACCAATATGCAATGATTGAAATGCAGGTTTCTTCTGTTTAGGATGGTTGTCCTCTTTGAGCAGGTCAAATGGGACTCACATATTAAGGGAAGACTAGGATACTGTCCACCAGTCAGATTAGTAGGTAGACAGCAATTATATAAACCCACCAATTGGGACTCCAACCACTCCCTTTTAACACCCACTTTACTATTCTTCTTTGACACTAAGACCACTGCTGAAATCTCAACTCCTCCAAGAAACCCTCCCTAACTAATGAAAAATATACCAACAGCTTTCTGGACCTGTAGTTATTCAAGACATGTTCTTGGAGGCCTATAGACTTACAAGTGGAATCACTCTGGGTACATTACTTATTCATTTACATGGGGGAATCTTCTAAGAAGTATGTAAAAGAAATTGTGCTGAGGGGCCTCTGATTGGCTCATTTGGTTAAGTGTCCAACTCTTGATTTCGGCTCAGGTCATGATCTCACAGTCGTGGGTGTGAGCCCCTCGTCAGGTTCCTTGCTGACAGCACGAAGCCTGTTTGGCATTCTCTCTCTCCCATTCTCTCTCTCTCTCTCTCTCTCTCTCTGCCTTTCTCTCTCAAAATAAATATATAAACTTAAAAAAAAAAGAAATTGTGTCTAACTGGAGAAGTTTGGGTCAAGAGCCAGACTTTGGTAATGGTGGCACTGGTGATGGTGGTACCAATAGAGCCAGATATTTTTTAGTCTCAGATAGAAAATGTCTGAGATGAGTGTCTAGGAGACAACTGACTGATCATTTTCACTGAAAGCATTTTGACACAGCATCTTCTGTCCTGTGGTAACTCAGGGCAGAAGAAGGGGTGAACAGCAGATACCATATTGTGGTAAAAAATACTAGTTCTTGCATTGGAGATGAGTCACCCCAGCCAAGGCTGGAACTTCCAGAATGATTTGGGAAGGAAATCTGTTGGAGATTAAAGCTCCTAAGTGTGACTGGGAGCAACACCCTGTAAATGATATGTTGTGGCTATTTTTAATCAGGCTGGCATAGATTGGAAAAATGAAAGATTATACCTAAAACAAGCAGATATTTGAATAATTGTCATGTGGTTTCAGCTTAAGAAAAAAGTCAGTAACACATACTATATTAAACATATGCTTATCTCAAGTGGCAGAAAAAGAATTTAAAAAGCATGAACCTACAATTAGACAAAGAGAACTGGAGAGAAAATTATAATAGATGAGATGTGTTAACAAATTTGTGACATGACTTAGGAGAGAAATGGCATAGGGTTAGTCAAGAAGCAACCCAATTCCTGCATAAAGCCCTAAAAAAGAATATTTTTGAAGGTCCAACTATTATTTAAAATAGGGAGATTCATCGAAAGTCTTAATAAACTAAACATCTCCCTTAGCACGCAGAGCCAGACAACTGTTTCTTCACCACCCAGACTTCCAGGACAGACAATTCTGGTGGAAGGCTGGAAAGTTACAGTCTGAAGAGACTGAGCACTGAGAGACTCCGGACTAAGAAATACAAACGGTGGCCTCTAGAAAGTGAGAATCAAGGATGGAAGGGGCCTGGAAACTTTGTTTTTGTTTTTGTACTTGTTTTTTCATTGTAAGGCTTGCAGTTGCTTAAATTATATATGTATAACACACATGTATATAACATAGATAATATAATATATTAAATTGTATATATACACACATATAATTAACATAGATAATATATTATAATGCATATGTATATAGTGCAAATATACAATCACTTTGACCTAAAATGAAGCTTAAATTTAATTTTAATTTAAAGTAAAACAAAAAAATTAAAAGTTTCATATTCATTAAAAATACACAGTATTGTATCAATGAATAAAATTGTTATCTTGTCACCAATATGTTATTCCACGGGCTGCCCTGGGGATTTGTCTTTTCATTGATGACCCCTTCTTGACACTGAATTACCAGGGCCATAGTACAAAGACCGTCACATAAAGCCACACAGTTGTGCACATCCCAACCCCAGGGCAGCCAGAATTGGCAATGTGACAACTAACAGTAAGTTTCTGTGAGAGTTAGAGCTCTCTTTCTTACTGTTGAATTTGTGGGAAGATTTGTAAACTCGCTTTCTTATGGTTAGTACATCTCCTTTGTTTTCATTGTTTGTTTAGCTTAATCATCAATATGCACTTGTTGGGGCGCCTGGGTGGCTCAGGCGGTTAAGCATCAGACTTCACTCAGGTCATGACCTCGTGGTTGGTCGGTGCGAGCCCCACATCAGGTTCTGTGCTGACAGCTAGCTCAGATCCTGGAGCCTGTTTCAGATTCTGTGTCTCCCTCTCTCTCTGCCCCTCCCCCACTTGTGCTCTGTCTCTCTCTGTCTCAAAAATAAAATAAACAAAAAAAAAATTTTTTTAAGAAAAAAATACATGCACTTATTGAATTCCCACATGCAGTTCAGTTCCTTTAGCAAGATTTATTGTACAAATACAAACATGGCTTTTCCCTTTTGAGGTTTCCCCATTTTTTCTCTTCCATCTTTTCTCAGTTAATAATTATACCTTTGATGTAGCTTATATGGACATTTTGAATCTCTAATTATATATGTAGTCACACTTGGTCTAAAAGACTGTAAATGTTATACTTATTTTTACATTTTCTTAAGCTTTGTAACTCATTCACCAATAACAACAAATGGTTATGCCTTTGGCTGTTTTTAAAAGTTCATCAGTGACTTATTGGTTCTTGAGTCCTTGGAGCATGTAAATGAATGGTCTGTAGCAGATGTTTAGGGAAAGTAGGCAATTGCCTTTATGACAGATAAACCATGTTATTGGCAGCAAAACTGAAGTCTTCCCTACTTCTCCAGTTGACTTAGCCCTTGATTGTTGCACTGTTGAGTGTCTGAGTTTTTAAAATCTCTAACTGTTGACACTACATCCAGTCCTGGGATCTTGGTTAAATTGAGTGAGAAAACAGTTTGTTTATCTGAAATGGAATAGTGTCTCTTTAGAGTAGGTCTATCAGTCCCAGAGAGAAATGAAGACCAGCATGAAGCTAGAAATGGATTGTCACTGCATAATTGGAAAGTGCCACTGTGACATGAAGACGGGTTTTGTCTTTCATCTTTCTTATGCAAGCAGTAGTCTAATGCAGTGTCCATAGAGTTGTTTTAGTTTAAAGAAAAGGAATGTTTAAATCAAACTCTTGGGTAGTTGGATTCAGTTCAGAGTCTATCTTGTAGCATTTGTTCTTTTGGAGAATTACATTTCTGTTTTTACTACTTTGAGTTTAAAATGCTTAAAAGCATTGCAAAAATAACAAGAGCCCATCAAGTATATTGTAGGCACTTCAAAGAATCTCAGAATACACTTTATAAATATTTCATTCACATTCCCCATATCACTGAGGAGAACAGTAGAGATTTTTCCATTTAGTGGGAGAAAAAATTCAATTTGGGACAAGTTTGTCTCTGCAGGTTCAGAAACTATTCAATGGCAAAATGAAAATACAATCTATGCCCTCTGTATTTGTTTGAACTGCAGTCGTGTTTCTATAGCTTCCATACTTGGCTAGAAACTAATTCAAAAATTAGTGAGATTTACTGAGTTCTCTTTTATATTTTCCTATCCATTATTCATTAATATCTTCTTGATAAATAGATTAGCATTTGTAGTCGTGTTATTTTTAAAAGTTATTTTTAAAACATTGTGCCAACTGTTTAAAGGAAACACAAAGTAGACACAGTATTCTTTAATCTGCTTGCTGTACTCTCCTCGGAGACCCACAAAACATACTTAGTAAAAATAATCCTCCCAGAAATAAGAAAGGAAGGGAATAATGCCAGAGAATGCAGCATTCATTCAGCTGGTCAGTCACTCAACAAGAGTATTTATTGATCGTCAAGCATGTGCCAGACGCTGTGCTAAAAGCTGGTGATTTAACACACCCTGCCTTCGTGGCATTCAAGAAAGGAAGACAGGAAAGTAAATAAAGATGTGACCACAAACCATTCTAAGTGAGAAGAATAGTAGTGGGAGGTAGGGAGACGGGGAGGAGGCCAGGGGTAAGCAGGAAGAAGAGCCGGGAAAGGTGGGGAAAGACCTATTCTGGATTGGGACACCAAGAGGAACATCTGAAAACGTGACAGTTTATGAAGGAGGAAGAGCCAGCCTTTGGAAGGGAGGGTGAGGCACAGATGAGCATTGTGGGTGCAGGTGAATGGACAAGAGAGGCCTGAGGGAGAAAGCTCTTGGGAGGTAGAAGGACCAGCACGGTGGCAGCTGCGCCCTAAGTGCAGTGAGCAAGGAGACAGTGAGGCGGGATGAACATGGGTGGTCAGGCATTCAGGGCCTGCAAGCCATGCTCAGGCATTTGGGTTTAATCTAAGAACAAACAGGAATCCACTGGAGGATTTCGGGCAGTGCCAGGGAATTATCTAGTTCTGTTTTGAAAAGCTAAGTTTGGTCTCCATGTGGAGCATCTGTGCAGGGGGCTAAGGGGCTAAGAGTAGAAGCAGGAAATGGAAGAGCACTTAGAAATGAGGACTGAGGGGCGCCTGGCTGGCTCAGTCAGTTGAGCGACTGACTCTGGGTTTCGGCAGGTGGTGATCTCACATTTCGTGGGGTCGAGCCCCACATTGGGCTCAGCACTGCTGGTGTAGAGCCTGCTTGGGATTCTCCGCCCCCCACCCCCCTTGCTCCCTCGCTGCTCCTCTCCCACTCGTGCTTTCTCTCATTCTCTCTTCTCTCTCAAAATAAATAAATAAACTTAAAAAAAAAAAAGATAATGAGGACTGAGTGGGACCTAAGCCCTAGGTGACTAGGAGTTGATGGCTGCTTCCCCTGGACCAGCCTTGTGCCAGGCCCTTGACATGCATACTCTCTAGTCTGCACGACTCCAGAAAAGCCTGGGTGCAGGAAACCATGGGACGAGATTCCTCCAGATCCCTTCCCTTGAACAAAAAGTTCACTGGAAATAGACTGTGTCAATCTAAAAAGCAAAACCTCAGGACACAATGGGAGAATAAAAAGCAGTCTGGTGTGACTTGAATAGAGTTGACATATGGCCCCCAATTTACAGTGATTGGACCTTGCAATTTTTCAACTTTACGATGGTGCGAAAGCAATACACACTTAGTAGAAACCACACTTGGAATTTTAAATCTTGCTCCTTTCAGTGCTGGCAATATGTGGTATGATCCTCCTTCGTGAGACTGGGCAGTGGCGACAACCCAGTCAACCCCGCGATCACAAGGGTCAACAACCCAGATGCTTACAACCATTCTTTTTCCCACTTTCAGTACAGTATTCAATAAATTACATGAGATAGTCAACATTGTGTTATAAGGTATGTGTGAGATGATTTCACTCAACCATAAGCTAGTAAGTGCCCTGGGCACATTTAAGGTAGGCTGGGCTAAGTGATGATGTTCGGTAGGTTAGGTATATTAAATGCATTTTGACTTATAGTATTTTCAGCTTATGATGGGTTTATCAGGATGTAACTCTATCATAAGTCAAGAAAGATCTGTATTTGGAAAGGTTGAGAGAGGTGGAGACTTCAACCCACAACTGATAAAGCCCTTTCAACACCAGACACCAAGCCAAGGGTGCACACCTGCATTATCTCATTTAACCCTCACCATGGCAATATGACAGAGCTGTTGCAATATATTAAGAAGTTAAGGCCACAAAAGCAAAAAAAAAAAAAAAAAAAGGTGACAGGGTATAATAGCTAGGTGGTGGCTAAACCATCATTTCAGACCCTGACCCATTTTCCTTCCCACATACCAAATAACAGCATGGAGGCTCCATTTTGCAGATGATGAACTACCAACAAAGGTTTTTTGAACCGATAGGATTGGGTAGGATGATGGATCAAATCCACCTTTTGAAATAATAAGCCAGATTCTTTGCATGTGCTCCAGGATATTAGACAGACTGTGAGTAGGAGAGAAAGATCTCATCTTGTGGGGATGGAAGGATCCCATAGTCACACCATGTTGACTGCAAGACATTTCAGCATCTTGCTTACTGCCCGGGACAGGAAAAACAATGGCGCTTTCTGCCTGGGTGAAATAAAATAGATCTAGTGCCCGGAGCGCCTGGGTGGCTTAGTCGGTTAAGCATCCGACTTTCGCTTGGGTCATGATCTCGTGGTTCGTGGGTTTGAGCCCCGCGTCGGGCTCTGTGCTGACTGCCAGCTCAGAGCCTGGAGCCTGTTCCAGTCTGTGACTCCCTCTCTCTCTGACCCTCCCCTGCTCACACTGTCTCTCTCTCTCTCTCCTAGAAATAAATAAAAACATTAAAAAAAAATAGATCTAGTGCCTTTAATGAAAGCTCTTGAAAGATTTTCTTTGAAACATTGTCTTGGAGCTATGTATTTATGTTATTATAGCCTTTTGCTCTACTTTTTCTTGCATATTATTGTTGTCCAATAATTAACAAAATTATCTGCTAAAGGGATTTATGGTATGAAAGAGGTGTAGGGAGGGAAGGTTTTTCTTAATTTCCTCTTTTGAAGAAAAAAGTCATTAGAAACTTACTTTTTCTGTCAGGTAAAATTAATGTATGTGATTCACGTGTGCTAGTTCAGTGATTCTCAACCATGGGCGGTTTCACCCTAGGGGACACTTATTTGGCTATGTCTGTCCATTAGTTTTTTAGGGCTTCCATAACAAGGTACCTGACTGGGTGGCTTAAACAACAGAAATGCATTTTCTCACAGTTCTGGAGGCTGGAAAATCCAAGATCAAGGTGTTGGCAGTGTTGTTTTCTTCTGAGGGCTCTCTCCTTGGCTCATAGTTGTCTGTGTTCTCCCTATGTCTTCACATGGTCTTCCCTCTGTCCCTATGTCCATATTTCCTTTTCTCATAAGGACACTAGTCATATCAGAATACGATCCACCCTAATGACCTCATTTTAACTTAGTTGCTTCTGTAAAGATTGAATCTTCAGGGTGCCTGGGTGACTCAGTTGGTTAAACCTCTGACTTCAGTTTAGGTCATGATCTCAGTTTGTGGGTTGGAGACCTGCATCAGGCTCTGTGCTGACAGCTCAGAGACTGAACCTGTTTTTGATTCTGTGTCTCCCTCTCTCTCTTTCCTCCTCTCCTGCTTGAGCTCTCTCTGTCTCTCAAAAATAAATGAATATTTAAAATAATTGTTTAAACTATATCTTCAAATCAGTCACATTCTGAGTTGGCAAATATTAGAACCATATACAAATGAAGGGGTTGCAGAATATAATTCAGGTCATAACAGTCTATACAAATTCTTGGTTGTTACAACTGGGGTTTGATGGGAGTAGGGGTGCTCCTGGCATCTCGTGGATACAGCCAAGGATGGTGCTCAACACCTTACAATGCACAGAAAAGCCCCAACAGCAAAAAAAAAAAAAAAAATCATCAAGCCTCAAATGTCAATAGTGTCAAGATTGAGAAATCCTGTTCTAGTTCCAAAGTCGTTTGTCTGATTATTTCTAAGTGTAAAGAAAAGAGAATGTATTCTTCACGTGAACATTACTATTGTGAATCATAGCACAATCTTAAGTAGAATTCTATCCATGTTCAAATATCTCACACAGAAACCAATTTGTGACATGAATAAGCTTTGTAAACTGTATTGACAAATAAATGGAGTTATCATTAAAAGAAGAAAAAGAAGCATAATATAAAATATTAACTCCTTTATCCTTCAGGGGAAAAAATTAAGATGACTTCAAAAGGACTGGGAAGGGGGAAAGAATGAAAGCAGAGAGGACCATCAATATCCCATTGCAGTTGCTTGACTTCTCTTCCCAGATAAGTGAAAGGTCTAGGGTTTTGACTGGAATTCTGAAATCTGGGGCTGGGAGAGAAATGGACCAGGGGCTGCATACCATGAAGCCAAGAAAGACCCAAAAGATGATAGCCAAAGACTAAAGGGAAGCAGAGTCGATGGTCCAGAGAGGTATTCTGAATAGTGTACTCCAAGGGCCTGGCCAAGAGGTAAAAAGAGCCAGAGATGCCACATAAAGGTGTAAACAGTGGAAAGGAGACTCCTTGAGGCACATGTGGTGCTCCTGAAGAGTCAAAAAGGTCAAGCAAGTATTAGGACCTGAACCTAGGCTATGGCAGGAATTAGATCACAGATCTCAGGATACGATGTGTATATATATATATATATATACAAGATTGTATATAAATATACATATTGTGTGTGTCTATATATTTATATTTTTATAATTTTATTATAAATTATAATTTATATATATTATATATAATTATATATAATTTTTATATATAATTATAATTTATATATATATATATATATACACACACACACACACACACACACACAAATACAAATACCAAAAAAATACCAAAAAGGCCCATCTCACAGCTTTAGTGTCAGATGGACCAGATTCAGACCCTGGCTCTGCCATTTACAAGTTATTCTGCGTGTCTATTACTTCATCTATAAAATGAAGTTATCTGAAGATTCATTAAATTGTGTGTGTGTGAGAGAGACAGAGAGAGAGAAAGAGAGAAATGTTACTTACCATTATTTGGCACAGATAAATTTTATAATAAATAGAGCTAATGATGATTTAGAAAGTGGGGGATAAATGATAGATAGGGTGATGTTAAATCAATCAACCAATAAACAAACCCAAGGTTTCTAAAATGGTTGCTTGAAAGAACCATGATATACTAGTCCATATGAGAAAAAGCAGAGGGGAAAGCTGGTTTCAGGAAAAGAGAAAACAATGAATTCAGTTTGTGTTTTAGGTGACTGGTTGATTAGCCACATGGAGAAGTTCAGAAATAAAGCCTTTGGAAATAAAGATCTGTAACACAGCTGCAAGCTCAAGGCTAGAAATTGTTCCTAGAGAATAGAGAAAAACAGAATAGGGAGCATCTTAGGGTATTCCTAGATGTGTAAGTAACTTTTCAGGTGATTTTGGCAGTTGTATAGTCCTTTAGAATATATGAGGTGCTACACTATTTTGGAGGGAAAAAAAAATGGTTCCAAGTTGGATGAAAGCTTTTGAAATGCTGTGTCTAGAATTATTACATTCCATGATCAAAGACCTGTGTGATGACAATGATGATGATGATGACGATGATATTTGACTTCTTAAATCTGCTGTCCCACATCATTGCCAACCTTGCTGTGTTTGCTTCCCACTGGTAATTTTCTGCAATGGATTTCAAAATGAAACAAAACCCACCAAGAATGCCCAAATAAGGAATACTTCCCTTCTGACTGGGACCTTTGCCGCTGAGACAAGTACATAAACATTCATGACTGATTTTGTGGGTTTCTAATTCTGACGGTTGTAAAGGGTTTGGTTTGCTGTCATAATTTTTTTTCCCTTTGTCTACTTGTTTTTGTTTTGATTTGTTGTCTGTTTGCTTATTTCTCTTTTTGGGGTGTGTTCAGAGTACATGCGGTTTTTAGATAAGTGACCCGCCCACAGATAACTACATTGATCTCTACTCTTGCTATTCACGTAATATAAATAAGGCACATGACTACCCAGCCACATTGAGTCTTTCTATCAGATTAGGATGACAATGTAAAATGTTTCAAATGAGCTTTATTTTGAGGCTCTGTCTTTTCAAAGCATCTGTTAAAAAATTAATAAAGCAAAAAGACTCATCGTGCATAAGCCAGGTATCTCTAAACATTTTTTAAATTATACTGTGATTTTAAAAAGATTTTTCAAGGTAACCAAATATCAACAAGCTAACATTTCTCTACTCCTGATACATCTGTACAGGTAACAGTTTTAATTTGTAAATACACTAAGAGATTCTATGTTGTAGTAATAATGCTAGCAAACTCTGCAGGGCTTATAACATGCCAGGTACTACTTAAGTACTTTATATATATTAACTCAATTATTTCTTCACAGATTAGGTAACTGAGGCACAGAGATGTTAGATATTATTTCCGTTTCACAGATTAGGTAACCGAGGCAGTCAAGGTTATTGAGCTTAGAAACAGCAAAGCCAGGATTCAAACTAAGGCAGGATAGCTCAAGAATACAGGGTCCCAATTATTACATTACTAACTATTTCAAAGAATACCTTTGAAACCTCTGGAAAAATAATAATATTAGAAGAGAAATGAAGAAATTATTAGCTCTTTCTTTACATATAAATGAATTGCTTCACTTACAAGCTTTACTTTTAACTTAAAGGTCATCAAATAAAATAAAATATTTTTCTGGCACTTTGCAACAAAAGATATCCTGATGGCCAAAAGTTCTATGAAAAGATACCCAACTCTTCTAGACATGAGGGAAATGCAAATTAAAGCCACAATGAAATATCATTGTACATTTAGCAAAACTAAAATTAAATAGAGAAATAATACCAATTTTGGTGAAAACAAATGGAGAAAAACAGGTGTAAAATAGTTAGAATTCTCATACCCTGGATGTATGACTCAACATAATCATTTTTGAAAAGTGCTTGGCAGAATCTATTAAAAGTGAATGAACATATGCATAAACCAAGACTCAGCAATTCTACTCCTAGATATACACCCTACAGAAATGCACACATATATATGCTCAGCAAAAGATATATTTAAGAATGTTTATAGCAGCATTACTCATCTTAGACACAAACTAATCCAAATGTCCATCAACAGGTTAGTGGATAAATACATTGTGGTATAATAATAAAACAAGATACTGTATTGGGTTGAGTTGAATAAACTATTGCTACATGCAACACATGGATAAATCTCATTAACATAATGAGTGAAAGAAACTAGAAACACACACACACACACACACACACACAACTCTGTTTTGTATTACTAAGAGAAAGAAGCAGTCTGAAAGATTACATACTATATGGTTTCAACTGTATGACATTCTGGAAGATGCCAAATACTCTGTATGATGCTATAATTAATGATGGATACATGTCATTATACATTAGTCCAAACCCATAGAATGTACAACCCCAAGAGTAAACTCTAATGTAAACTACAGAGTTTCAGTGATCATGAAGCATCAATAGGTTCATCAGGTGTACCAAATGTACCACTCTGGCAGGGGATGTTGGTAATGGAAAGTCTATGCATGTGTGGGGGCAAGAGGTGTATGGGAAAGCACTGCAGTTTCCTTTTAATTGTGCTGTGAACCTAAAATTGCTCTAAAAAACAAATTGTGTTGTTTTTTTTTAAGAAAGGGAACTATGCGCTCTGTGATTCCATTTATAGAAAGATAAAAACCAAGCAAAACTAATATAAGTGTTGGAAATCAGCAGACTGGTTCCCTTTGGGGGAGAGGTGGCTGGAAGGGAAGATTAGAGAGCTCCTGAGGCAATGGCAACATTCTGTTTCTGGATTTGTGCTGATTTAGGAAGGTATGTTCACACTGAAAATTCATCAGACTGGACAGTTAAGATTTGTTCATTTTCCCATATATGTTACACGTCAATAAAACATGTTTTTCAAAGATACGTTGTTTTGGAGTTAATAACATGAGAAAGTACGTGGAAATAACATTATTCATACTATCATAAAATGCTACTCAAGCCTGCACCTTTCCTTTTGAAGTTCACAGGAGGTCTTATCTCTAGAAGCATATTTGAAAAGTGATCAATTAAAAAGTGCTGGAATGGCTCCAGCCTGGATCCATTGTTAACAAAGGTATCTGGCAGAGGGCTAAATGCTCCTGGATCTCCCAAGACAAATCTAAAATGCTTGTACTTAGAAGAAATAGGAATTGCACTGTGCTGCTAAAGAAGAAAATATTTGTCTTCAACAGCGGCAGAGATTAAAGAACCATTTTGGGGAGTTGTTTTCTTAATTCTTTTAATAGTTACACTATAAGGAATGGCCTCTTTGTTCACTGATTCATGTAGCAAGGCTCAAATATAAACAGTATAGCTGGATTTTAAGATGGTGGACTAAGTACCCAATGCAATCATTCCTCCCGTAACAAAACAATAGAAATGATAAGAAAGATATTTTAGCAGAGTAAAGAGAAGAAAAGGGAAAGTAGAAAGAAAGAAGAGGAGGGAAAAAATGGGGTAAGACAGGAAGGGGAGGGGAAGAAGAAGCAATAGCAGCAGCAGTAGAGGTATTTGAGAGTGGGGGTTAGAAAGGAAACTTTCAATGGACTAGAGTCTTTGAAGAATCTCTAGGACAGAAAGCAAATAAGACTGACTGAAAAGAGAAAACATAACACTAATTTTGAGCAAAACTTATTGCGGAAGGTGGGTACACACAAAGTGGGTTTTGTTTCCAAAAGTGTTTCATACCAGAACTGCTGTATACCTCACACTTAAAAGCAATGTAGCCATTTGATGAGAAACATGGATTGGGTAAGATCATCTCACTTATAGGAAGGCTACAGTAGAAGAGATTTCAATTCAGCATTCATTGTGTATCTTCTATATGGCAAGGCTCAGCTAGATGCTGGAAGTACTATAATAAAAACAAAAACAAAAACCCACAGCCGCTGACAGAGAAGTCACAGCCTACTGTGGGAGACAGACATATAAACATATCACTTCAATATGATGTCATTAAATGGGTGGGGTGATATGGGAAGACAGACAACCAATCACTTACCCTAACCGTACAGTTGGGCAAAGGCTTGGTTGAGGAAAAGACACTCTACCTGAGTCTTAAACAACAGATGAGAATCAATATGCCAGACTGGTAACGAGTTGGTGTGCTATACAATGGAGCTTGTATACAATACTAACATATGTGGATTTTATTTGGAAAATGATAGCAATTGAAAGGCTTTAGGTAGGGTGGTGATTTGGCTAATTCTGCATTTTTGGATGGATCTATCTAGCCATTAAAGGGGGCCTAAAGGGATAAGACTGGTAGTAGGCAGCCATGGGGTTGGGAAGTGATTTCAGATGACTGGGGAAGAGATGGTGAGTACCTGCAGCAGGGAAGAGTAAAGACAGAGGAAAAGAGATTGGTAAAGAAGATGAAAAAATGGAAGAAGACTTGAATAGTATATAAGAGTTGGGCTCTTTTGACAGGAAGATGGTGATGACGCTAACTAGAAGGTAGCATTACAGAAAAATAAACAAGTTTGGAATAAAAATAATTATTTCTATTGTGGACATGATTCACTCCTGCAAGATGGTTAAATGGAAATATCCAGAAGTAAATTAGATATATGATTCTGAAATCTAAGAGACAGAGATTAAGACTAGGAATATGTATGTAGAGAATTATGGCCATCTAAGAGATACTTAAATCCATGAAAGTAACAGTCTCCAAGAAGAAAGGGCAGAGATTGAAGAGCACTAGGCCAGGGGCAGAACTCCAGAGAACACTGACATTTAAGGGATAAATAGAATAAAATCCCACAAAGGAGCCTATAAAGTGGAAAGTATGGAAAGAATCCTGAGAGAATGATGACTTGGAAACCAATGGAGTATAGAGTTTCCAGAAAGAGCAAATCTAATGCAGGAGAGAGGCCCAGTAAGTCATGTGTTCATTAAACTTGACAATATGGAGGTCGCTATTTCTTTGGCAAGAGCAATTTCATTAGAGTGTAGGGATGGAAGTCTCTGTGTTGTGGGTTGGAAAGAGAATGGGAAGTGAAGACTATAATTCTAGGCTATAAACAACCCCAAAGGGAATGAGAAAGATTGGGTAGCAGGTAAAGGAAGACATGGTATTAAAAGATCCTGTTACCCATCTGCTTTGGTAGTGGAAGAGACTTGACTGTGTTTATGCATTGAAAATAAGAAGAATTGGTGAAAAATAGAAGAAGAAAAAGGAATTATTCATGGAGTAAAGGGCTATAGCATCCTAGTGAGGATGAGACCCATAAGCATGGCTAAGCAAGGATAAAAGTATGGGCATAGTAAGCAGGGGCCAAAAAAAAAACACCCCAAGAATTTGGTTTATTTCATGTTTGTGGTCTAAAGAATCACAGTTGTTTCCATGAAGTAAGAGGGAAGGTGTCCCATGATAGGAGTCATTGTTGATTAAGAGGTTTCAGGCAAGTGATAAGGACTGGCCACAGTCCCGTAGGAGTAAATTGAGCAATCACAAATAACGGAATTGTGCAGCAGTGTTGAGAACCCACAAAGACCATGAATTTATGGTCACTGCTCTACACATTTGTGAGTTACTCTTTTCTAGTAGCACTCAGTACACTGAGATAGTAACAGGAAATGAATTATGGTGTTTTCCTAGAGCTAGAATTTTTCCAGGAGAATGAAATAAAAGACAAGGGACCAGGGAGTTGAGGGTGTTGGTGAGGTGGTGATCCAGGTGACCAATGTGTGATCTAAGCTGGAAAGATAAAAAGACTATGTCAGAAACACAAGGGTATGTTAAGCTAGATCTTAAATGGGGACGAGGCAGGTGGGGGAGCACAGGAGAAGGAATCTGGAAATAGAGAGGCTAATGCATTCCAGGGAAAGAGAATCACATGTATAAAGACAGATGCAAAGGAAAACAGCAAGAATTTCAGTGTAACTGGACCACACATTGCATAGAGGAAAGTGATGTAGAATCAAAATGGAAACATATATTAAGCCAGATTGTAGCGAGTCTAAATAGTTTAGGCATTCATTCCTTTAAGAAGCCTGGAGCCAGCAGAAGTTCTTAGATGGAGGAGTCCCAGATGGCCACAGCTATGCAGGTTGTGCCCTACAAAGGGACTCCTCCAGTGGGACTGAACTTCAGGCCAAGCTCTGCTTGCAAGCCTTTCACCTTGTTCTGTTGCTTCAATGCACAGAAGAGGATCTTTCCTGTAACCCACCATACCCACCTCCAGAGGAGGCCCCCTTTTCCTGTGGATGCACCTGAGGGGTTGCCTTTCTTATTGTCTAACAGGGGTCTGAGGGGAGTGATGATCAGATGGGCTTTTCAGGGCAACCTCTCTGGTCATGGTACAGAAGATGCTCTAGAATGAGGAGACACAGTAAGCATGGAGAGCAGAACACTTATCAACATAACAAGGATCTGGCCAAAGGTAGCAGATAAGAAGAGGGAAGAGAGGCCAGATCCAGAAGTAAGCTCCATAGAACAAACACTAGGTGTCTTATGGATGTAGGGACAGCAGGAAAGGGAAAAGTTGAAGATGACTTGGATTTATTCTCCGCTGTGTCCCTAAATTTGCCCACATTTAATGTTCAACTCACATTTGTCAAATGAAGAAAAACAGTAGAGTTGCAAGCAACAAAGATATTTTCAAGAAAGAGATACTGTCTGCTTGGACGGAACTTTATTTCTAGGAAACAGTTAACACCTCCTCAACTCTGAGCGAGTTGTAGAGTTCAGAACACTCACCTAGAAATTCAGAGTTGCTCCTGTGCTGTGGTTTTAAGCCTTGCCTGAACATTCGAATCACCAGAGAAGGTTTCAAAAATCCCAGTGTCCATACTGGACTAATTAACTCAGGTACTCTGGAGATGAGACCCAGGCATCAATATTTCATATAGCTTCTGAGGTGACTTGAATACAGAGTCAACTACTCCCATAGAACTTTACAGTCTCTTCTCTAGATTTCCAGACATGGACATTAACACAGCATCGACAAGAGCAGGGTCAGAGACAGGGCAGAATGGTGGAGCATATTTGACCATCTTGTCACAATGAATCCTCCGTGTCTTATGAAATCTTTGTCCACAGTGACCACTTTTTCAAAATTAATTCCAACATCTTGGCAAAAGATGAAAAAATTAAAGAAATCCATTACATTGTTTCACAAATGTTAGGAAACTGAATCATAGACAGGATGGTGCAAAATACGGCCTCTTTTTAAAATAATAGTTTAAAAAGTAAATAATGTACAGGTTTAGAAATTATTTTAAGACCCCCTTGTTTGCTACTAAGGTTATATGTGTTCCAGGTGTCAAAAAGACCAAATACTTAAAAGAAAAGATTAAAAATAACTTAAGTAAGAAAGGGAGTATTTTTTTTACAGAGTTTTAATGTTGTTCTCATTCTATCATTTTTAACTAAAATTAACATGAAGGCAAGAAGGGCATTGCTAATCAAAGAGTGGTCCAAGGACCCTTCCCAGGTGGATGTTTTTTACTGATCACAACAGATAAGAATTTGAGAGTAAAGGTTTACAAACTTTTTTAGTAATTGAATAATGTATGTTGAAACACATAGCAAAATATTGAGGCTCCTATTTTGTGTGTTTTAGCTTTTTTAATTCCCCTTTTCTAGTAATTAATTTTACTATGTTTTTTTTTTTTTAGAAATTATAGACCCATAGCAAATTCAAAATTTTCTAGATGGGTGATGGGTATTAAAGGGGGCACTTGTGATGAGCACTAGGGTGTTGTATGTATGTGATGAACCACTGAATGCGACTCCAGAAAGCAATATCACACTGTATGTTAACTAACTAAAATTTAAATCTAAAAAAGAAATAGTCTTTCACCATAGATAGTTTGGGAAGCACTGAGCTAAAGGACCACTATTTCATTTGAACATCGCTGCAAAAGTGATTACAGAATGAAAAAAGTAAACGCAGACAAATTCCTTTTTACCTAACCCACTTTGAATTTCTATTGTGCAGGCCTATTTCATTTTACCTTAGATTGTTGATCTTAAAAGTGATTTTCTGGGGAACCTGGTTGGCTCAGTTGGCTGATTTTTGTTCAGGTCATGATTTCATGGTTTGTGAGTTTGAGCCCTGCATCAGGCTCTGTGCTGACAGCTCAGAGCCTGGAACCTGCTTCAGATTCTGTGTCTCCCTCTCTTTCTGCAACTCCTCTGCTTATACTCTGTCTCTCTCTCAAAAATAAAGATTTAAAAAAATTTTAAGTTATTTTCTGTTATAGGCTTATATGCATTGCTTAGAAGCTCTTTAAAAGAAAATAGCCTTATTAGAAAACAAGTGGTAAAGGATGGATTTAGCTCCATCCTTTAGGTAAAAGATGGATTTAGTATTTGCTCATTTTCTAAGAGGACCTCCAATATCGGGTAACACAGAGAAGTTGTTAATTCCTTTTGGGAAAAGGAGATACTCTTCTTTTTAAGAAGTAAATTAAGTCACCCTCTTTTGATTGGAAACAGCTAGCAGAGGGTCTCAAACTATTAATGTAGCTCAGTTTCCTAGTTTGAAGACAAGGAAGTCTGCCACACGGAGATCAATTCTCCCAAGATCGTGCAGCTACTGAATAGGGAGGTCTGGATCCAAACCCAAGACACTACCCTCTGACAGTGCCTGCGCTCTTTCTGCTGCTGTTCTACCGTAAAGAGTTCTGTGGGGGACCCTGAGAGTGAAGGTTCATATAAGCTTCACTTTCAGGAGCCTGAAATAAGATAATAAGTATTAAAATAATGTGGAGGATTTATGACTCTCCTAAATATGTACATTTCCTTGTTCTATTTAGAGCTTTCTGCATATGGACAAGATAGATGTTTATCCCCGACTGATTTGCACATCACACAGAAAAACCTAAGAGCAGGAGGAAGTCAGTGCTCTCCATACCACTTGTCTTCATGTTGAAACTTGTTGCTAGTAAACATGATCCTAAACAAACTGCCTTGATTCTTTTAGGGAATACGTGGAATATCAATTAGAAAGGAGTGAATACTTGGAGCGCCTGGGTGGCTCAGTCAGTTGAGTGTCCGACTTCAGCTCAGGTCATGATCTCACGGTTCGAGGATTTGAGCCCCGCGTCGGGCTCTGTGCTGACAGCTCAGCACCTGGAGCCTGCTTCAGATTCTGCGTCTCCCCTCTCTCTCTGACCCTCCCCTGCTTATGCTCTGTGTATGTCTCTCTCTCAAATAAGGAATACACAATAAAAAAAAAATTTTCTTAAGTGAGTGAATACCTGAGAAATATCAAGTCTTTGCAGAGATGATACAGTCCCTGTAAGGAATTCAGAAACTTCACTGATTAGTTTAATGCATGTCTGGTCAGTGAACTAAACACCTTTACTACTTCAGAGAAGTATCTGCACAACAAACTTAAATTGCTAATCAATCATTTGGCACTCTTATATAAACAAAGCCAGAAAAAAAAATCTAGATATTTAATATATGGAAATAGAAAAATTTTAGTGAATACATTTGGCATTGTTTAGTTTTAGCCCAAGAAAACAGCATTTTACTCAACTATATAATTGTTCAGTAGCAGACACTAAAAGTTATAATTGTTTTTGGTTTTTTTTTACCATACTCTAAGCATTTAGCTGAATATTTTATCCACCTGTACATACTCATGACTTTGTAAAGAGTAAGTGATCAATCCTCCAATTTTACCATCAATGATTAAAAGTTAATATTTGATAAGGGAACCAAGCAGTCCATACTGACATCAACTGGTTAGGCGCTATGGATGTGGCCACTTAAATAAGAAGGATTTTTTTTTAAAAAAGCTCATGGGTGAAATGGGGAAAGGTGGTCAAAAGATAGAAACTTCCAATTCTAAAATAAATTAGTCCTGGGGATGTAATGTACAGCAGGGCAAACATAGTTAACAATACCATATTGTTTATTTGAAAGTTGCTGAGAGAGTAAATCTTAAAAGATCTCATCATAAGAAAAAAATGTTCTGTGTGGTGATAGATGTTAGCTAAACTTATTGTGGTTATCATTTTGCAATACATACATATATCAAATCGTTACGTTGCACGCCTAAAATTAATACAATGTCATATGCCAATTAAATCAATTTTTAAAATAATAAATGAAAAGAAGCTCATTGTCTTATCTTGAGGTAAATTTTAAGTATGTACACCTGATCTGAGATTATGATGAATTCTGAATATAATGTGAATTTTCGGGTTTGACCAATGGGTCATTTTTAAAGTCGACCTGTAGCTGACTGTTATATAAAATCTTAGTTGGTCTTGAGGACGATCTGTCCGGCACTTGGTCTTTTGTCCTCTCAGATCCAGACGGCATATATCAGTGATGCTGTAGGGTTCTGTGGGAGACAGTGAAGAAATAAAAAAGTAAAAACTGAATAAAATCTAATTACACGGAGTTTCCCTTAAAACAAAAATTGATTGAGTTCTGCCCAAAGTGGCTTGTTGTTTCCTGTGCCAGGAACTACCGTGCGGGCCCAGCAGGAAGTGTGCTCCAGAGCAGGATCACATTACACCCTTGTTTTATGGTTCATTTCACTTATTTAATGCAATCCGAGAACCTGCAAAGGGAACATGTTAGAAGGAGGGAATAGGCTTTTTGTCTTGTTTTGTTTTTTTAAGTTTCTTTGAATCAAAACATTTGTTTTTACAGGGTGCTTATAGCCCCACAGAAGCAGGACTTTCAGAGCTGCATGGTGAAGACATTTCTCTTTGTCACAAAATCCAAAGCAAGTCATGAAGTTGGGTTATGTCTGGAGTTGAGTTATGTCTGTTTCTTTTGCTGTCCTACTCACATAATTTTAAACATGAAGTATTACAACCATGTCCATGAGTGGCCTAAATCATTTTGAATTCACATGAGCTCCTCCTAGGCTCTCTAATTTGATAGAGAGACCAAGATGGTTTGGGGCAGGGAAGGTGATGGGCAGGAATATACTTCAGATGCAAAATAGCAATTCATTTGTCAAGCAAAAGAATGAGTTTGGCTGTATAGCTTGAAACTGTGTGAAGCGAGCAGCCGGATTTCCTTGTGGTGGCGCACACCACTCCTCACATGCTGTCTGTTTTCCTCTGCAGAGACCTCAGTATGAACAACATCAGTCAACTACCCTCGAATCCCCTGCACAGCCTCCGCTTCCTAGAGGAGTTGTAAGTATCGCCGTAGTAGTGATGCGTCCAGTCAACATTGTGCGCATTCTTCCGTTTCCCTTTCATTATTGCGTTTGCCTCCCACATCTGTGGGAACCAGATAAAACAAGGCAAAAAAAACCTGTCAGCACCAACAATTTTGGCACATGAGGAAACACTTAGTTGGGAGGGGAGAAAAAAAATTGCCTATGATTCTGGAAATCAACTTATAAAAGAGTTCACCATGACGCTACAACTTTCTAAGGTGAGACTGAGCCAAACAAATTAAAATTTTAAAACAAAGCCTGTTTAAAAGAGCTGGATGTCTCTTTGGAAATAGTTAAGCAGCAGGATATTAAAAGTTTGAATACTCATTCGTGTTTATTAAAATAGCAAGTAAAGCTATAATCAAAACCAAAAACTGCCGCTTGGTTTGGGTTGTGACAAGGAGAATTGGGCCCACATTCCATAGCACCAAAACTTCTTGTCCTAATCACTTTTAATTACTATTTTCCTACTTCTTAATTTAGCTTCCCTCAAGGCTTGAACAGAAAAACATGAAATCCACAGAGGACTTCAGACTGGGCTCTCCCAAATTCACTGTAAAAAAAAAGTAAAAAATAAAAAAGGAGGAAGCTAAAATTAGCTAATGATACACAGAGGAATCTTGATTAGGTCTAGTAATCATTTTCCAGAAGATGAAAAAGAACTGTATAATCCAAAAATCTGCATTTAAAAATTCATTTGATCTTCTTACCCTTTTGAGTGATGGAGATGAAGGGAGTGATGTGCCATCACCGTCTTCATGAAGAAAGTTTGGCACCATCACTAGAGTAAATCCTCTGACTGTTGATTAAAGGAATTGCTTAGGCAATGACCTCTTTTGAAAATATTTCCTTTATAATTCTTAAAGTCAGGGTCCAATCTGGAGCGTAATGTAAATGGTTGATGCACTCACTGCATGATCCACCATGGGAAGTGGGAAGAATATTCCATCATAACCAAATTATACTACGTCAATTTTTTCCTGTTTCAAGAGGATAATATTCCGAAACTTCTCTAAGGGTTTTATCTTTATTTTTGATGGCCTTATATTTTAGCAAATGCTATTGTTGTACTACTGAACATCGAATGTGTGTCCAGATTTTTATCCAGAGGTAAGGTGGGGAAGCTCAGAAGGCGGGATTATACAGCAAGTTTTTAGCATTCAAGGAATGGGTTTTCAATGGGGTTTTCCAGCTCCTCTTTTCCCCTTTTCTTTTTCTCTCTGGCCATTTCTGTTGCTAAAAATTAACCTTGATCAGGGCTGAGAACTTGTCTATCTTAGTCATGGCCTGTATGTAATAAATAATCAATATATTTTTGGGTGCTCTGTTGGTTGAGCATCTGACTCTTGATTTTGGCTCAGATCATGATCTCACGGTGGGACTGAGCCCACCATTGGGCTCTGTGCTGAGCCTGGACCCTGCTTAAGATTCTCTCTCCCTCTCTCTCTGCCCCTCCCCCACTCATACTTGCTCCCACTCTCTCTCTCTCTATTTCAAAATAAACATTTAAAAAATAACCTATGCATTTTTGATGGATGAGTAAATGAATGAATGAACAATGAGAAAACAAAACATGTAAAAGGAGCTTCTCGTACAAGTTAGCTGCCTTAGATAAAAATAACAGATGTGGTAGACATTAGCCAATATTTCTAAAGGTTACCTTTAGCAAATTTCAGTTGGGATTTTTTTTCTCATTTCCATCCTTCTCATCTTCCTTTTCTCACCATAATTAACATATGACGCTTAGTCGTATTTACCCCTGTATTTCTAAGGTATCCATTTCCTATGCTTTTCTCTTTAATTTCCTTACACTATGCAATGGCACAAGGCTTCCGTTCTGTGTCAGCATGCACCTCAACTTTAGATCACAAACTGAATCAACAAATAATTCACATCCCTAACGACTTTGTTCAATAGAATTCCTCCATCAGTGACCCAACTCATTGAAAATAACTCTTCTTTTTTCATGAGGTAAATGTTAATTCTGTTCCAAGGCCAGTTTCTCAAAAGGTAATTGAGAAATGTCGGGGGGGGGGGGAGGGGCAGGGACGGAGAGAAGGAACTACCATTTGAAAAAGATATTTTTCTATATTGTCTTATTTTGATATCTGCAAACTCCATTAAGTGTCTTGACAGTGGAATCATGGAATTTCAGAAATAGAGGGGACCCTTAAAGGACTATTCCTTCTAGTTTTTCATTCTGCCCTGGCATTCCCTCTGCTGAGTTGGCTGACTTACAGAATCTAAACTCTAGACCACTTTCTCATATATAATTCTGTGTTTTATCTGACTGATGTTTTGAAGACATCATTATTCATTTCATGGCAAGAGGGGATAGTATTTATAGAACCTGGAAAAATGATTAGCTCTGTTTGGTTTATTCTTTTGTTCCCAAGGCTAACTTTTAGGGTGTTATGTTTAAGATAAAAAAATTTTCATTAGACTTAGCCATGTTTAAGTCTGTATTCTCTTCTAGAGTATAAGATCTTCAAAATAATAATGTAATTATAATGACAATAATAGTAGCTTACTCTGTTCAAAATGCTTTGCACACATGTTTCCACTGAATTCAACTAATAACCCCATAAAGGTAGACATTATTATTATTCCCACTTCATAGATTTTTTAAAAAATGACATACAGAGAAAATAAGAAACTTGTCCAAGATCATGAAGTAGTAACTGTCAGGGCTAAAATTCAAACCCACCTTTAAAGCCACACTCAGAAGGTAGAGGAAGCGGTAGGAATTATATGTGGTTTGTGCATCTCTTTTCCCTAATAGTACCTAGAACGGTGGTTTGCACAATTGAACACTTTAAACTGTTATTTAAACTGAAATTTGTAATCATAGGTCTGTCATATATCTGTGTCTATCTGTGTATATCTGGAAGAATGAAATAGAGAGAGTAAGAGAGAGATCTGTCTACCCAGCAGGGAGAGATTGGATTGTCAGGTCATTAATTCACTACCATCACTGATTATTGGCTATGTAGAAATGTCATCAGAATTTTCAGATGTAGAGTATCACCAACTTAGCACTGCTCCACAGGTACAAAACCTTAGTGATTATTTTTACATGTACATACATAGACTTAAACAGCATATTTACATAGCATTCTACCTGAACTAACAAATGACAACCATACACTTGGATACAGACATTTAGATATCTGTCATTGTGTGTGTGTGTGTGTGTGTGTGTGTGTGTGTGTGTGTGTGTGTGTATCTTTTGTTATGACAGTACAGCCCTGTTCTAGAAGTATTCTTTCATTCAGTTTATTCAGCTTATCTCTGTGCTTTTCTCCTTATTAAATAAGAGGGTGTTACCAATACTATTAATGATTTTAATAAAACCCCCACCACAAAACTCAATTTTTAAAAATCACTATGATCAGAGGCAAGTAACCACTCTTCCCTATTCGCTAATTACCCAACTTATTATCATTTCTGTAGTTTAAGTCATTTAACTATGTTGTAAACTTTGTAGATAGCCATGATTCATCCCTCATCTCTCCCTGGAGCTTAGCAAAGGTGTTGCAGTTTAAAATCCTCTAAAAATCAAAAAAGCCCTAACAGTACCCCCTGACTCAGTGTTTAGAAATATATGTATATTATAACCCTGGAGAAAGTGACTACCTGAGGCAATTATTTAAGAAGAATAAAGGCCATCACGATTGATGAGCTCCTCTCCCTCCTGATGTTCTAGAATGCTTGCTACCTGTGCCATGTATGTTGGCACATTCAAGTCTTATTTATCATGTGTTATTTATTTTTTTAATTCTACACAGAGACTAGACATGCAGAGACCAAAAGTCCTATTGTTACAAAGAGAAGGAGAGCCTTTTACTTTTGGGTAAAAAACAAAACCACGGTATCTGAATGTGGTGAGGCTGTGCTGTGTTGGGAGAAAAGTGCAGGATCTAGAGGCAAAGCCCACGTCTGTCTCTGCACTACCTGCTAATCCAAGTGACCTCACTGGATCTCTGGGGATAATGGTGAGAGCTGGCCTTCCCCGTGTTTTGAGATGTTTCTGAGAATCAAATGAAATGATAATGAGAGAACTTTGGTGAGCTCTCATTCACGTATTGAGTTGTATTAGTAAAATGAAAACACTTTCAAGAAGAATCTAATCTCTTTCTTTCCTCATTCACAAGCCTGATTTTGCAGTAATCCAGGGATCCATGACTTGGGAAGGAAAAGCTCTTTCAGGGGCTCCTGGGTGGCTCAGTTGGTTAAGTCTTCAGCTTTGGCTTAGGTCATATCTCTTGGTTCATGGATTTGAGCCCCATGTCAGGCTCTGTGCTGACAGCTCAGAGCCTGGAACCTGCTTTGGATTCTGTATCTCCCTCTCTCTCTGCCCCTCCCCTATTCCCCCAGTCATGCCTGCTCTCTCCCTCTCTCTCTCTCTCTCTCTCTCTCAGAAATGAACAAACATTTTTTAAAAAGGAAATTAAAAAAAGAAAGAAAAACTCTTTCAAACTCTTTCAAACATGATGAGCACAGAATAGTTCTTTCCCAAATTTGAACATGCTGAGCGCTAATTGCATTTCTCTCCAACAGTGTCTCTCTCAGTTCTGTTGATTCAGTTCTGTTAGGGACTTATGTTAATGTTTGCTATTTGGACAAATTAAACAGCCTACATTTGGTACTCAGAGTTTGGTTCAGATGTTAGGAGCTAATGGCAGAGCGTTGCTAATGCTGACATCTACAAGTCCCATTAAACTTAGATTAGTAGTCTGATGAAACCAGAGGGGAAAATGAACTGTTACCATTTAAAACAGTGTGAGTTGAAGGCCTTTATTTCCGAGTAGTATTTTAAAATCTTTCCAGATTCTAATGCTATTGGAATCAAATACTCGATTTAGCCGTCAAAGAAACACGAGAAGCTCTAGGGAGGTCTGTTTTTAAGTTACTATTGTTCCCTGGAACTGTTTGCTCATATTATGGTTGGCCTTGAAGAATCTCTATATAAATAGTAGATACCGATTATTGCAGATGAAATTTGTAACGAGAAATACCACCAAACTTCCTGAAAGCACAATCTACGCTTGATACTTCTACTTCCTCATCATGTGGCTGAAAATGGTGAGAGCTGTCCTGCCTGTCTTTTGAGATGTTTTTCCTCAGGATCAAATGAAATAATGATGAAAGAACTTTGGTAAAGTCTAATTCACATATTGGATGTGTTAGTAAAATGAAAACACCTTTGTGCCCATGAATAATCTTCCTGCCCCTTGGCTTTGTCTCAGTGTTCCGTCTCTCATCTTCATAGATCTGGCAAATGATTAAAAATGCTGCCTCTTTGAAACTCATTTTCTCTAATGTTATTTCGTGGCAGTCATTTTGGTTATTTTCCAAATGTCTATCCATATATCCACATGTCGTCCATATAGATGGATATTTAGATATCTGTCCTTGGGTGTGTGTGTGTCTGTCTGTCTGTCTGTCTGTCTGTATGCATGTGTGTATCTTTTGTTATGGCAATTTCAGCAGCGTTCTGAAAGTTCCCTAAGTCTCTGGCTTCTTTGGCTTCTTTTTCCCTAAGTCTTCTTCTTTTTCTCTTTAGCATCCTTCCTTCTCCTCCTTTAAAAGGTAGACATTCCAGAATCTGTACTTCGTTTTACTGTCTCCTTTCTCAGGTACTTTTTAGTTCGTTCATTCAATGCATACTTATTGAGCCACTGGGAACATAAGAGAGAATAGGACTCAATCATTCAGCAAATCCTTGCCGTAGGGGAGCTTACAATCTAGCAGCGGGAGATAGATGGTGAGTGAGGACACTAGCACCTATGATATTTGATGATTGTAACAGAAGTGATGAAGAGCACAAACACAGGGAGAGAGTAAATGACAAGAGAGGACAAAGAGGGAGGTCTGAGGAGATGACATCTACACCAAGATCAGGAGGAAAAAGGGACGTCGGGGTCCTAAGAGCTGGGATAGAGTGTTTCTGCCAAAAGAACAGTGTGAGTGGAGGTCCTGAGGTAGGAAGGAATGTAACGTGTTTGCAGACATGGAAGAAGATCACTGTGGCTGCTACAGGGGGAGAGAGAGAGGGACTGACATGGGATGAGGCTGGAAAAGAAGGCAAAGATCAGATCATGCAAGACCAATCAGGCTACGTATAGAATTAAAATAAGAGCAGTGGAAAGCCATTGGAGGGTTGTGTACAGCTAGTGAGATAATAGGATTTATGATTTTAAAAGATTTCTCTGATTTCTATATGCAAAAGAGATTGGAGGATTATAGCAAAGAGACCTGGTAGGAGGCTACAGACCTTTCAGGAGATAATTGCAGTTGTCCGAGAAGGAAACCCAAGAGCTGATCCATTTTTGTTCAGCAGACAACCACCCAATCAATGTTTTTGGTTCAGATTTCTCTTTTCTTTCACTGCTGACCCGTGGTTCTCAAAGTGTGGTCCCTGGACCTACAGCATTGACACCCCCTATGAGCTTGTTAGAAATGCAAATTCTCTGCCCCATTCCAACCTATTGAATCAGAAATTCTGGGAATCAGGCCCAGGAAACCACCCTTAACAAGCTCTTCAGGGAATTTTGATGCATGATAAATTTGAGGACTACTCTGGGCCAGTGGTTCTCGAATTCTGGTGAGATCAGAATCATCTGGAGTGCTTGCTAAACCACACATTGCTGAACCCCACCACAGCGTTTCTCCAGCAGGTTGGAAATGGAAGGGGTAGATGTCAAGAATTTGCATAATCAAATTCTCAAGTGATGCTGATACTGCTCGTCTAAGGACCATACTTGGAAAATCCTCAGCCAAGTGGCACTTCCATCTACCCCACCAATGCTGTAAAACTTAGCAAGTGCAGAACCAGATTTATGCATCCTGCCTCCCAACAGGCTTTGTCTCTTGCCTTTCCTACTTGCCATCAGCATTCTTATTATCCAAACGTGTGATCACTGTGTCTGTCATTCCTTTCGTATCTGTCATTCTTTCTCTCTCACCCCCTAGTATCAGCCATGTTCCAAGATCCAGAGCTCATAATTCCACACTCTTTCACATTTTTAATCTATTTCATCACCACATAGTTCAGGTTCTTATTGTCTCTTTTGGATAACTATTAAAACCCATTAACTAACCTCTCCTAATTCTCCCAACAAGTAATGGATGAATCAGCATCTCTGGGGATGGAGACATAAAGGCCTTAGTTGATCTTATCAGTATTAAACTGCAAATTTTTTCAGAGTTTCCTGCTTTTCCATATGCATTTGAATCACCTGAAGCGATTTAAAAATTTTTTAAGTTTACTTATTTATTTTGAGAGAGAGTGAGCAGGGGAGGGGCAGATAGAGAGAGAAAGAGACAGAGACAATCCCAAGTAGGCTCCATGCTCAGCCAGGAGGAGCCTGACACCGGGCTCCATCTCACAACAGTGAGATCTGACCTGAGCCAAAATCAAGAGTCAGATACTTAGCCAACTGAGCCACCCAAGTGCCCCTCACCTGGAACATTTTTAAAACTATTAATTCCTGTGGCTTGTTCCCACAGATTCTGATTTAATGGGTCTCAGTGGGGATCCAGACATTATTTTTTAAAACTCTGCAGGTGAGCTGAGACCCACTGGGATATATGGAACCATCACAGGGCAGAAAGATAGTCATGGACTCATCAGTTAATTGTGAGGATCTAATGGGATGTCCAAAGGTGAGAGATGAATCTAAGTAAGGTTACAAGATTAGGTGCCAGGAGACTGGTGAATCACAGTCAGTGAAACGGGAAGTTCAAGGCGAACAGCTGATATTTTGGAGGCAGAGGATGTCTGGTTCTGGAGATACTAGGTGTAAGGTGCCAGTGGGACATCCAAGTGGAGATGTCATTCCAAATTGGAATATGAGTCTGGAGCATGATGAGCCTGCTATAGAAAGAATGACTGAAGAGTTGTTTACAAAGAGGTGATTCTTGAAGGTCCTGGGGCACATGAGGATCTGGAGAGAAGATGTAGGCTCTGTATTTTCCAGGGTGGCTCTCTACCCATATCAACATCACCTGGGCTGCATATTTTAAAATGCAGTTTCCTGAATCCTTCTCTCTAGAAGTCCTGATTCACTAAGTCTGGGTGAGAGCCCGGGGATCTGAATTTTTTGTAGCTTCTCTGGAGATGGCAATGCACACCGAAGTTTGAACACCACCAGACAGAGAAAAAATAATTGGCATGAGGACAGAAACTTGATGATAATTAAAAGAGGGGCTAAGCAATAAGAGAAACCACTAGTCATAGTGGTGAGGAGAAATAAGGGTGCCCAACATCTGCAGGGCGCTGGGAGGAATCTGAATAAGAAGCAGTGAACAATGAGCAGTTTTCTTATGGCCTTAACCTCAGTGATACAGCCTTTTGTGTCCTCACTGTTTTTCCTGTTTTAGACTGATTTTTCCTGGCCAATCTAAGCTCCAGGTCAACCTACTTTTAATAAAAGTATTGGTTAAAAACTGAAATTTTTGAGCCAAAATGCTATGTTGAACCAAATTTTCTTTTGTAAGCTTTCTTACGTAAACCTAAGCAAATAACCTCTCGGAGGCTCTGTAAAAGGCAAATAATCATGTTGTTTCATATGGTTTTTATAGTAATTAAATAGCACAATGTATATAAAGTACTTAACACTGTGCCTGAAACTTACGAACTGTTTAATAAAAGGTAGATACTACTCGCATGCCCCAAACACTGTACATGGCATACTGAAACCCCTCAAAGAAATTACTGACTTTCGGGGCGCCTGGGTGGCTTAGTCGGTTGAGCGTCCGACTTTCGCTTGGGTCACGATCTCGCGGTTCGTGGGTTCGAGCCCCGCGTCGGGCTCTGTGCTGACTGCCAGCTCAGAGCCTGGAGCCTGTTTCAGTCTGTGACTCCCTCTCTCTCTGACCCTCCCCCGCTCACGCTGTCTCTCTCTCTCTCTCCTAGAAATAAATAAAAAATATTAAAAAAAAAAAAAAAAAGAAATTGCTGACTTTCAATTTGATGCACAATGAAGAAGGCATATTCTTCAGCTGTTTCTGATCTGGTTATGTGACCAGCCAGCCGTCTTGCAATAGTTATGCCAGACCTAAAGCTACTGTAGCACAATGGCCAACTGTCTTTAGAGATAAGATCAAATGATCATGGGGCGCCTGGGTGGCTTAGTCGGTTAAGCGACCGACTTTCGCTTAGGTCATGATCTCGCGGTTCGTGGGTTCGAGCCCCGCGTCGGGCCCTGTGCTGACTGCCAGCTCAGAGCCTGGAGCCTGTTTCAGTCTGTGACTCCCTCTCTCTGACCCTCCCCTGTTCACGCTGTCTCTCTCTCTCTCCTAGAAATAAATAAAACATAAAAAAAAATTTAAAAAAAAAAGATCAAATGATCAATCAGTAAATATTGATTTAGCTCCCTGCTGTGTGCAGGCAATAAGATTCTTGGCCTTAGGAATCTATAATCAGATCAGGTGGACTACAAATAAAAATGAAGAAAATGAACCTTACGGGCAGCCTTGTATAGAATATGTCCTATAGTAAAGATGATGGTAGACTGAGGTAATTAAGGGAGGTTTCACAAAGGAGTTAATATTGAACTCTACTAGTCTGTGGCTAAAGAAACCATAGGGCTCTATGTCCACTGAAATATTCTATGTTGCCCTGAAGAATTCATTTATTCATTCCAGTGGTCTTAGCCTTCGAATCTTGAAATCTGAATATTTTTATCCTATATAATAATGAAAGCAAAATGGACAGTTCATAAACACACAGTTTAAAAAAGGAAAGATTTTTTTTTTACTGGATTTGACCAACTGGATATGCTTAATTTATTGGGGGGAGACCACATTATTTTGAAAATCACAACTTCTTAAGGCATATTAGGGAAGACACTTATTTCCTCCAATGGGAAGAAAAACAGTTGATGGAATTTCATAGTCCTTGAATCCAAGACTGCTAAATAGGCTTCAGCAAACTTTACCAAAGATGAATGCCAGAGGGTTAAACTATAAGCATCTGGGCCCAGGGTGCCTGGGTGGCTCAGGCAGTTAAGCGTCTGACTTTGGCTCAGGTCATGATCTCGCAGTTTGTGGGTTCAAGCCCCCATGGGGCTCTGTGCTGACAGCCAGCTCAGAGCCTGGAGTCTGCTTCCAATTCTATATCTCTCTCCTTCTGACCCTCCCATTCTCTCTCTCTTCTCTCTCTCTCTCTTTCTCTCGGAAATAAATAAGAAAATTTAAGCATCTGGGCCCTTTTCACTTGCCTGGGCATCTTATAAAAGAAAACCCACCCTGCTGAGCTTGGTCAGCTACAGTAACGATGTATTACTGCCAGCAGAGAGATTAGTAGATTACCTGACTATGAGTTGCATCTTATTTTTGTCTAAATCTTCATCACCAAGCCACCTGGCTCCTTTAAGGATAACTCCGAGCCACACTTATCAATGACCCTAAAACAAGAGCATTTAATCAATACAGTTGAATCACAAATAACCAATCTGAACTGATGATAATGTTTGTATTCATAATTCCGACTTTTGAAGGTCACTAATTACAGGGGCACCTGGGTGGCTCAGTCAGTTAGGCGCCTGACTTCGGCTCAGGTCATGATCTCGTGGTCTGTGAGTTTGAGCCCCGCTTGGGGCTCTGTGCTGGCAGCTCAGAACCTGGAGCCTACTTCCGATTCTGCATCTCCCTCTCCCTATCCCTCCCCCACTCACTTTCTGTCTCTCTGTCTCTCAAAAATGAATAAATGTTTAAAAATTTTTAATAAAGTCATTAATTACAATATTATTATGGTTCTTGCTAACTTTATTTTAGAAGAATTTCTTCATATGAGAATATGTTGACAAATCGTACAGGAATAAGAGACTTCAGAGATTTTATGTTTTTTTTTTTAATGTTTTTTTTATTTATTTCTAGGATAGAGAGACAGCGTGAGCAGGGGAGGGTCAGAGAGAGAGGGAGTCACAGAATCTGAAACAGGCTCCAGGCTCTGAGCTGGCAGTCAGCACAGAGCCCGACGCGGGGCTCGAACCCACGAACCGCGAGATCATGACCTAAGCGAAAGTCGGACGCTTAACCGACTAAGCCACCCAGGCGCCCCAGAGATTTTATGTTTAAGTGATAGTTTAACTACAATTATTCAGGTAAATCACAACTCAGAAGAGTGAAAAGAAATCCATAAATAGTAACAGAGTCCCTGGAAATTAATATCAGAAAATCACAGAGAAGGAAAATAGTACCAGAAAACAGGAAATTGGCAAGTGTCATCAGATCTTCAGCATGGGAAGAGGGGGAAACTACTACCTTTAAGCCTGATGTTAGCCGCCACCAATTTTCTAGAACAAATTAATTGTGCAAGGATAGAATGTGTGCCATCCAGGTCTCGTGTACTTTGTGGAAAAGTTAGAAAACAAAGCAGCAATTTCCCAGAGCCAGCACAAATTTTGTAAGTAGTCAGAAAAGTCTTCTTTTAAATCATAAGAATTATCATATTCAACTTCTTCCTGCCCTGAATGTTTAAGGGGCCCTGCTGTCACAGAGCTTTGATGCACCCTAAGAAAAGACTAGATTATGTTTAAATGATACCAGGAAAAAGATGTTTTACATTTTACATGAAACCTTTCTGAGCTTTGGTATCTTTACCTACAAAAATGTGGACAATAATAATTTCTGATCTACCTCCTGACATAAAATATTGAAAAGTGCTTTTAAAATGTTAGTGACATGTAGTAAAGGAATCTTACAATAAACAAGAAAGAAACAGCAAGGTAGAGGGAGGCCAAAGGGGGAAAGACTGAGGGTAACCAGAAAAAGCACATGTCCCTGTAAAACAGTTTGAGGACAGATAAAGACCTTTGTGAAAGGACTTATCATTTTAAAAGAATAAGTGAAATGAAGCCCAGGAAAGTTAAAGGACTTTTTTTAAGCCTCACAGCACACTAATGGTGAGAAGAAAGAAAACTGAAAAGGGAAAGGGGAAAAAAAACCCTAAGAATGACAAGGCAAAAGGCTCTCACAAGAACTGACCCAGGAGGCCTGGTAGAACTTGCCAGGCCCTCTCACTAGCTCTGGAAATGCTCCCCTGACTTTGGAACTCAGCCAGGGAAACCCATATTAGAACATGGTTCCCCACACAGTAATTTCTGTGAGGCTGTCAGTCAGAGAGCAGAGTCAAGCCCTTCCACTCTCCAGGCACACCCCATTCTACCCACACACTTTTCACTCTCCAGGCCAACATGCAGAGAAGAGAAATCAGGAGAAAGACCAGATATGACCTCCGATTGCTTTGCTTTCGTCCTTCTGTTTTTCACAAAATGAAGCTGCCCAAAAGACAACGACAACAAAAATCCTTGAGATTTCTTTACTTAGGGATTCAAATTACTATAGAGATGAAAAGAAACATACACTCTCAAAGATGTTTTTAAAATTTATTTCTTCATTTTGAGAGAGATAGAGAGAAGGAGCACCGTTAGGGGAGGAACAGAGAGAGAGGGAGAGAGAGAATCCCAAACAGGCTCTGCATTGATAGTGCAGAGCTCCGCCCAGGGCTCAAACTCATCAAGTGCTAGATCATGACCTGAGCCGAAATCAAGAGTCGACCACTTAACCCACTGAGCCACCCACGTTCCCCTCAAAGATATTTTAATTGGTGGTTAAATAGCAAAACATCTACTTATTTGACTTATGTAAAGAGGAATGTGTCTATTATAACTTGATTTTTTTTCTTTTTATGGCAACTGAGTCAGGGAAACTAACAAAAATGGGACAATATAAGTCATATATATGGAGCAGTATCTTTAGGAATAAACATGTTATTTATATCACATAAAAAGATATAAAAGTTTTCCCTATTAAGTTGTATCTTATTATAGAAAAGAAGATGATGGAAGAGATATTCCCATGAAATAATTTTAGAAACAAGAAAAAAAAATCCAGCTCTCAGACAAATGGTATGTGGGTCTCTGGGAACATAGTTGCCAGAGATTTGTTAGTTCAGATTGTCGCAGGAAAGATTTGTGTGCAGTTTTCACTATTCATGTATTCATTTGAAAGCTTTCCCCCCCTATAGTTGATATTTATTTAATTTTAGAATTACTAAAAACACCCACATAGTAAAGAAATAAGAGAAGAATCCAATGATTTCCTTAAACTGTTATTTTTGTCAATGAGACAGATCTTCCACCAGCTCAGGAAATAGTTCATGGCGCATCATAAATTCCTTTGCTTTGGGGCGCCCGGGTGGCTGGGTCAGTTGGGTGTCTGACTTCAGCTCAGGTCATGATCTCACAGTTCGTGGATTTCAGTCCCGCGTTAGGCTCTGTGCTGACAGGTCAGAGCCTAGAGTATGCTTCAGATTTTGTCTCCCTCTCTTACTGCCCCAACCCCACTCGCACTCTGTCTCTCTTTCTCTCTCAAAAATAAATAAACATTAAAAATTTTTAAATAAATAAAATAAATTCCTTTGCTTTAAGACACACTCAACTAATAACACAGGTTCATGGTCCCATGGGTTAGTTCTGAATACAGACTCAAGGGTTCTAAAAGTCCTTGCCCAGAAAAGAAAAACAGTTCATGGGAAGTAAGCTACACTTCAGGAAATATGACAGAAAGGTATTTACGCTAACAATAATTTAAACTAATAAGATAAACAAATAAAAAGTTTTTACTTTCTCCTTTTCACGTCTAAAGGCAAGGTCTCTGGAACCATCAAAGCTACTTGATGACACTGGACACATGAGCAGCAGTAAGAGTTAAACATTCATTTGAAAGCTCTGCTCTAGAACTCAGAAATGTATTGTTGACATTATGACTGTGGGCAGGAATAGTTAACTACTTTTTGGCTGAAATAACCATTATTAGTCAGCTCAGTGTGATTAGCTAAGTCAAATGTGATCATCAACCAAGCCTGAGTCTGTCTTCAGTCAATAAGCAACTCTTAGTCGCACACAATTCATTTACTTCAGTATTACATGAGTATTTTGGATAACTAATCAAATGCACGTGAGTTATATAAAAAATATAACCATAAATATAAAATGTTGCTCTTTTTGGCTGCTTACGTTTCACCCTGACCCTAGTACTTGCCAGGTTGGCACCGATTCCCCCCACATCTGGCCACCTCGGTCACCGGAGCATTGCACCAGCACCTCCCACTGAACTGCCCTGGGGGTCTCCTGTGCTTCCACTCCATTCTCCCCCTTTAAAGCTTCCACTTGAAGGACCATTTTAAAGCATAGATCTAATCACATCCCCTCTCCTGGTTAGAGCCCTTACCTTGGCCTCCAAAGGCCTGGGTGAAGTGTCCCCAGACGCCTCTCCAACCTCATCCCTGCCATTCTCCCCCTCTCGTTCCTCTCCAGCCATGCTGGCCTCCTTGCAGTTTCTGGACCACATCATGCCCACTGTCACCTCAGGGCTTTTGTAGTACTGCTCCCTTCACAGAGGTACCTGCATGTCTCAGAACTCTGCTGAAATGCCCTCTCAGTGGAGAGGTTTCCTTGACCATCTTATCTGGGATAATAGCCCATCACCCTCCACATTGCTCTCCATCCCCTTGGCCTTGGCTTTTTTTTTTTTCAGGGTATGTTTTGTGTGATTCCTTTATCTTTTTGTTAATAATGACTCTCTCCACATTAGAAAGTAAGTCGCATTTATTTAAAGCAGAGGGAGGCAAGCTTCTGCACAGCAAAGGAAACAACCCAGAAAATTAATAGGCAACCAACGGAATGGGAAAAGATAGTTGCAAATGACATATCAGATAAAGGGTTAATATCAAGAATCTATAAGGAACTCACCAAACTACACGCCCGTGAAACAAACAACCCAGTGAAGAAATGGGCAGAAGATATGAACAGACACTTCTCCAAAGAGGACATCCAGATGGCCAACAGACACATGAAACGATGCTCAGCATCGCTCCTCATCAGGGAAATACAAATCAAAACCACACTGAGATACCACCTCACGCCAGTCAGAGTGGCTAAAATGAGCCAATCAGAGAACTCTAGATGCTGGCGAGGATGTGGAGAAACGGCACCCTCCTACACTGTTGGTGGGAATGTAAACTGGTACAGCCCCTCTGGAAAACAGTGTGGAGGTTCCTAAGGAAACTAACAATAGAACTCCCCTATGACCCAGCAATAGCACTGCTAGGAATTTACCCAAGGGATACAGAAATGCTGAGGCATAGGAGCACATGTACCTCAATGTTCATAGCAGCACTCTCCACAATAGCTAAAACATGGAAAGAGCCTAAGTGTCCATGAACACATGAATGGATCCAGAAGATGTGGTTTATCTATACCATGGAATACTACATGGCAATGAGAAACAATGAAATCTGGCCATGTGTAGCAACATGGATGGACCTTGAGGGTGTTATGCTGAGCGAAATAAGTCAGGCAGAGAAGGACAAATATCATATGTGTGCACGTATAGGAGGATTAGGAGGAACTTAACAGAGGACCAAGGGGGAGAAGAAGGGCGGAAATGGTGGGGGAAAGGGAGAGAGGCAAACCATGAGAGACTCTTGAATGCTGACAAAAACTGAGGACTGATGGATGTGGGGGGAGGAGGGATGGGCATGGAGGAGGACACTTGTGGGGATGAGCACTGGGTGTTATGTGGAAACTAATTTGACAATAAAATATTTGTAAAAAAATAAATAAATAAATAAAGCAGAGGGAGGCAAACCATAAGAGACTCTTAAATATAGAGAACAAACTGAGGGTTTCTGGTGGGTGTTGGGTGGGAGGGGTAGGCTAAAGGGGTGAGGGTTATTAAGGAGGGCACTTGTTGGGATGAGCACTGGGTATTACATGTAAGTGATGAATCACTGAATTCTATTCCTGAAATTATTATTACACTCTATGTTAACTAACATGGATTTAAATTAAAAAAAAGAAAGAAAGAAAGTAAACTGCGTGAGGTCAGGAGCTTTCCCCACCTAGTGGTCAGCGCTGCATCTCTGCACCTACAGCAGCGCCAGCACAGAGCAGGCCCTCTACACACACTTCCCGGATCAGAAAAGATTGCTTGAAGGAATAATAAAGTAAATGCCTTCCCACTTTAGTGCGACTGTTAGAAACATAGAAACGTACAATGGCTGTGATAGTTTGGATTTGCCAGCTGCAAGCTAATGATACAAGGACAAAAGGGACATAAAGCAAGAAGAGTGAATGCTGATGTTTGTTTGGATCAGCTTTGCACACATCGTTCCTCAAGACCAGCATCTAGATGAGGTCTCTAGACAGCAGAGGTTTACAAGCCTTGCCAACTAAATTACCCTTCAGTCGTGGACCTGTTTGCAGAGGACAACAAGGCATCCATCACACCGAGCCCGTTGTCCATCCAAAGCCAATTTCAAGGCTAGGCAATGGCTTTCCTCCGTAACGTCATCCAGGAGCTCAGATTCCTTCTGTCCCTTTTGCTGTTCTTGTTTTGCCTTCTTTGGAATGCTTTCCACACCAGAATCCTTAAGGCTGTCTCTCCAGTGCCACTTCTGCAGGAATAGCCTGTTAAAGACAAAATTGGGGACAAGCAAATTCCATTTAAGGAGGTGACACAGGAGTTTTCACACATCACTTTTGACCACAGCTAAATTTGGTTGTATTGCCATGTTTAGATGCAAGGAAGGCTGGGAATTGTAGTCTCTAGCTCAGTGACCATACTCTCTGCTAAAACTCTGGGTAGAGGGAATCATTCTAGGTGGAAGGAACAATGGATACTGGAGACAGTGAATAGTCTCTACTTGAATGGCTATTGGACACTACTAGGGCATCCTATCTGTTTCAGACACTGTGCAAGACACTACAATGGATACAAAGAGAATTCCTACTTTTCAAGGAGCTCCCAGTATTATGTGTGTGAAAAGGCAGGTATACACTGTAACACAAAATAGCCAGCAAACCCATAAGAGAGGCACAAAGTGCTACCAAAGTGGTTCAAAATAGAGAGATAGCCCATCAAGTGGGAAAGCTCAGAAATAAAATTACTTTGCAAGAGAGGGAGGGAGAAGAGGGAGAACATTTTAGATAGAGCAAAGGGCCGGAAGGGAGACAGCGGAGGGCATGTCTACGAAAAGCAAGCCTCATAGTTTGATTTAGTTACAGCGTAGAGCACAGATCAAGGAATTATGGAGAGGAGGCTGGGGGCTTCGCATTTCTTTTCATTTGGCATGGGAACTGGTGAAGCATTTTGAATAGGGCAGGGATACAATCAGAGCTGGCTTTACAATGACCATCAGTGGATATAGAATGAGTGGGAGTAGGGAGGGATTCAATGCGGGAAACTAGATGGAAGGCCAGTGTGAAAGTCTAAAGAGGGTTTTGTAGTAAGACAACTTCACAGGAAATAAACAAAACACCTCTGAAACCACCCTGGTTAAATATTAGCTGAATTACATGTTATTGACATACATTTATTGAATGTCTTACTATGCTCTAGGCTGGTGGCCTTCAAACTTTTCTGACCATATACAGGAAGCAATCAATTTCTTCCCCTCAATCCATTTTTGCAAACATATTTCAACACAAAGGTTTCATAAAATGATACCTTTCTACTAGAGTGGAAAATGCAGTTGGTCATTTTTCTACTCTTTTTTCTTACTTCTATTCCAAACCACTAAATTTATTTACAGTTTGAGAAAGTTTCTTCAGGCACCATGAGGAAGACAAAAGGAGCTATCTGGATCTTAACAAAATTATATTTGTTAAGAGAAGGAAAAGAGGTACATGCACAAATAAACACAAGACAAGACAGAGAAACCATAGAGTGCAGGAGATAGAAGGGACCTGAGTAGCTACCTTATCTCAGTATTTCATATAATTAGTGAGACAATTAAATTAAGAAATAAAACCTTCTTTAACAGCTCACACCAGGTTAGTGCCACAGACCTGAAAACAGTCAGAGCTTCTTGGAAGGTTCAAGTCTTGTTATGTATTTTAATTTTTTTTAATAATAAAAGGAAGATTATAAAAATTGTGATGTTTTCATTTTAAGTCAATTCAGTTTGGATTGAGAAAATATGCTCTTTAATACACATACCAAAGGTGCCATTCAGAAATTCTGTTTGTGAGCTACTATTTATTTCAGTACTCACAGTTCAATCTCTATGACGTGGACCGGCAATGGGCCACTGACATGAAGTTGTATGCTGAATGGCTTATTTCAGTCTGATCACTGGGACTCAGTGGAAATGAATTCTCTCTCATGTGGAGATAATACCAAAATATAAATTTGAAGCTGTTAGGCCCTTCAGGAATAAGCACTAGTCAAATGGGCTGTTCCACCCTGATTCCCCAACTTCTATCTCCACCAAGAAAACATGGGGGTGTCTTGATTCTCAGTTTTACCCAAAATTTGACAATGTGATCAGCTCCTCCACAGTGGTCTTCTGAGTCACTGTGTTCTTGGATTTTCCATTTTTGTGGAACCATCTAACTCCTGAGGCTTTGGCTTTGATGTGACTGACAAAAAGTACCGAACCAGTTGCTTTAGGTACCGTACCTTATTAATCTTTTTTACATACGCTCTCACCGTGACCATTTCCCTCTTCGAAAAGCATTGTAAACTGAACTGCTTAAATTTTACCAGTTAATGATGTCAAAACTTTCCATTAAATAAACCATATTAATGTCTTTCATACTAAACACTCTTTATTGTTTTCAATTTTTAAGGTATTGCTCAATTAAACCATTAATTAAGCTACTCTAGCCTTTTCTTTTTTTTTTTAGGTTTTTGTTTATTTATTTTGAGAGAGAGAGAGACTGTGTGTGTGTGTGTCTGTGTGTGTGCCCACGCCCTATTGGAAGAGGGACAGAGAGAGAACAGGAGAGAGAAAGAATCCCAAGCAAGCTGTGCACTGCCAGCTCAGAGCCCCATGTGGGGCTTGGACTCACAAACCAAACCGTGAGATCATGACCTGAGCCAAAGTCAAGAGTCGGATGCTTCACCAACTGAGCCACCCAGCACCCCTATTCTACCCTTTTCTGAGAGTTTGGAAAAAATTGATTGTGATGGTCTGCATTCATTTGCCAAACTTAGTAAGAAAATAGGATATTTTGTGGGATGATCACAACAGAAATATTGTTATGTTTGATTATCTGACTTATTTAGGCTTATAAAGAATTACAAAAATCATGTGACAATCACATTTTGACAGTACAGTTCTTGAAGATTACTATATGGTGCTAGCTTTTGTATACAATTTTTTTAGAAAGGAGAGTTAAACATATATAGTCTAAGCTATTAAATTATTTAGTGTAAAACAGGTAATTTATTATAATTCTTCATAGGCACTTCTTTTGTCAGCTTTTTAATTAGAAATTTACAGAAACTTTTTGGAAAATATAATAAGACAAGGTTCTTTACGGTTGTGTTTGGTACTTGTGGTTTGAACAAAATTCTATTGCATTTCTTAACAACTAAATGAATTCATGAAGAGTACTATGCTTACTGTCTCTCTTCTCCCTTGAACCCCACAGACGTCTTGCTGGAAACGCTCTGACATACATTCCCAAGGGAGCATTCGCTGGCCTTTACAGTCTTAAAGTTCTGTAAGTAAACAGGGTGTTGTTATATTTCTAATTTTAATGTCACATGGATGCTAATTAACTTGTAAAGATTGAATCCCTCTAACAAGCTATTTAGAACCATAGGAAAGCTAATGCCTACTCAAGTCTACCTTCATCGGTACCATAGGACACAGTAAGATACCTGGCTGGATTAGTGTGTGAAAAAAAAGTTTATCCCTCCTGTTCTACTTTAAACTCTAAAATTACCTCTAAAGAAGCAACTTATCAACTCAAACTTTTAAGAGTATTTCCCTTCCTTTTGTGTAAAGAAGTTGGGGACAATCTCTTGAATCATCTTGATCACCAAGTGAATAAATCGTTATGATGCTTGTATAACGAGATCACAGCCTCAAGCCATTTGTGAAGCTTGGCTCCTTATAATGCACTAAATAAGGATCAGTTTAAAAAAATGCCAAGTTTATGTTCCATTTGTGAATAGATGTGGAAAAGCCTAGTGCATAATAGCTCTACTGAGTAATTATTTAATTGAGAAATGTTAATTCATTGAGACTTGTAAAAGTGGTTTTCTTTGTATGTCATATCCAGTTTCTCAGTCTGTTCATCAGAAAGCTCATTTTTATTGAGTGCCTCCTTCTTCTAGTACCCATTGCTTAATTTTCTTTTTCTTTTTTTTTTTTTTTTACAAATAGTTTATTGTCAAATTAGTTTCCACATAACACCCAGTGCTCATCCCCACAAGTGCCCTCCTCCATGCCCACCCCTCCTCCCCCCCACATCCACCAGTCCTCAGTTTTTGTCAGCATTCAAGAGTCTCTCATGGTTTGCCTCTCCCCCTTTCCCCCACCATTTCTGCCCTTCTTCTCCCCCTTGGTCCTCTGTTAAGCTCCTCCTAATCCTCCTATACGTGCACACATATGATATTTGTCTTTCTCTGCCTGACTTTTTTTCTTTTTTTTTTTTTTCATTGCTTAATTTTCTTTCATTTCTTCTGTGTAAGGAAAAAATCAGCTAGGTAGAGAAAATAGGTAGCATAAGTTGAAAGTCATACCAAGAAAATATTATCTCAGAGACTGTCCTGATTTTATTTCCTTTCCTTGAGACAAAAGTTATAAACTCTAAGAAGGCATTTGATACATTTCTCCTTAATGGAAATTGCATTCCGTTGACCTGAGGGATCCACAGGTTATTAGAAAAGCAGCTTTACTTAAATTTACTATATTGTTAAAAATTGAAATGTAACAGTAGAACCATCGTTTGGTCTGGTTAGATAGTGGAGTTCGGTCCCCCATTCTTAACTTGTTTTTGCTATTGGGCAGAATTTTTTTTGTAATGTTTATTTATTTATTTTTTTTTTAAGAGAGAGACAGATAGAGCTCAAGTAGGGGAGGGGCAGAGAGACAGATGGAGACACAGAATCCGAAGCAGGCTCCAGCCTCCAAGCTGTCTGCACAAAGCCCAATGAGGGTGCTCAAACACACAAACCATGAGATCATGAGCTGACCTGATGTCAGACACTTAACTGACTGAGCCACCCAAGTGTCCCTAGGCCGAAATATTTTTAAGTTGCCATATTGACAAATCCTAATGTGTTAATTCATTGTGCTAAAATTCTGAGCTGTAGCACCAACTTTTTAATGCACCTATGTCTCCATGAACTCAGCAAAATATTTGGAACCATTCAAAATGCATCATAAATAAATCAAGTTGAGATAAGACAACTAAGAGAATGGTTTTTCGATGTTGAGTTACATACCACAAAGTATTTTAGATACATGCTAAATAAATTATACTAGAATCAATTATTTAAACTCCCTTAACAAAATGTATTTTGGAAGTACTGAGCAAGAGAGAGAGAGAGAGAAAGATAGAGAGAGAGAGAGCATGTGTGTGTGCATGTGTGTGTGTGTGTCACTGAACAAATTATTGCTAAAAATGCAAAGATCAGTAAGTATGGCCCATGCCTTTGAAGACTTTATAATGTAGTGATAGGTTGTGGGATCAAGATGGTGGGCCAAAGTCAAAGAAACAGATCTCTTCTGATTCATCTGAAAAGCGTGTCTAGTGATCTGTGTAGGCCACTGCATCCAGAAATTGGGAAGCATTTAGTCCAGTCTGATGGTTCAGATTTGGCTTCCTGGGAGACATGTTTTTCCAAATAGATGACCTGGGAGCTGAATCTTAACACACCTGTGACACAGCCATAAGGTAGTCAACTGAGGGGACAAATGCAGAGACACAGAGGCAGGAAGCACCTGGGATGAACAGGCCACTCTAAGAAGACTGGTACTCAAGCATTTGGGAAAAGATGAAAAGTATCTGCAGAAGAGCATAGAAAGATGGAAAGGGTCCTGGTCCAGGGAGCCTGTATGTCATGTAAAGAATGCATGAGCATTGTTATGATCTAGGCATGCTGAGAAGCCAAGGAAAAGTCATAAGCATGGGAATGGCATTTCCAGACTTTGCAGTGTAGATAGATCACTGCCCGTGTGCAGAGAAATTTAGAGGAGCAAGACTTCTGCCAAGAATTATATTCACTCTTCCTTTTGCTTTGCTGACTTAGAACTAATAATCAATGACCAAATTCAATCATCAAATGTTTTGAAAGGTTTTCAGCAGTAGAACAATGGTTCTCAACCGTAGTCATTCTGCCTGCCCCAGAGCATTTGGGAAATTTGTGGGAACATCTTTGGTTTTCCCAGATGATTGGCCTGTAGTAAACTGTCCTGGTATGTGCTACTCGGCCCAGCATAAAAGATGCTCCCTCATCTGACCTGACTTCTGTCTGTCCCTCCACACCAAATGTAAATCAATAATATTTTTATGCATAATAATCCTAAAAGGTTATATAAGAAGTTCTATATAAGCCCAATAATTTGTACAGGAAAAGTTAAATGGAATAAATAAATTCTCATAAAATCACTGAATAATTCAGTTTATGCATCCTGTCTATTCCAGGTATTGTATGATTTAGTTGAAAACAGTATTGGTACAGTAGAAGAATTATCTCAAAGCCACAAAATAACTTAAAGATATATAGCCATGAAGGTGTAAAACTTCTTCTTAGGGGCACCTGGGTGGCTTAGTCGGTTAAGCGTCCGACTTTCGCTTAGGTCATGATCTCGCGGTTCGTGGGTTCCAGCCCCGCATCGGGCTCTGTGCTGACTGCCAGCTCAGAGCCTGGAGCCTGTTTCAGTCTGTGACTCCCTCTCTCTCTGACCCTCCCCTGCTCACGCTGTCTCTCTCTCTCTCTCTAAAAAAAAAATAAATAAATAAAACATTTAAAAAAAAAAAAACTTCTTCTTAAAAATAATTGTCATTAAGTTAGCAGAGAAATATGAATCATAAGGCTCTCATTGAATTTTATTAACAAAATTTGCTTCACAAAGATTTTGTATTATAGCCTTAACATTTTGGAGAATAGTCATAAAAATCTGTTGTGACAGTTGTATAATGATATATTTATTTGGAGGTGGTTTGTTGCTTTCTTAATCTTCCTCTTCCACTCTCCAGCAAGGTCTGCCACCCAACTTCCATGAAGGAAATACTGTGATTTTTTTTTCCAATTTGGCTTCAATTCTCTGTTGCCAATATGCTCTCCACTACTGGAGAATGAATGCTTGCCTCAGCGTATGATGGAGCTTTGAGAGAGGAGAAATGTGCTTTGTGATAGTTCAACCCTATCTTGTCCTAAAAGAGAACTATTTTGACACTACTCTCCTCTAAAAGGAACAAGCATTTGTGAAAATGCCATGCTCATTTGTGAGAGTGTAACACTTATTAATTTTCTCCCCTACAACAACTATCATGTATCTTAGCATGTTACCCTTATTTTAATAAAGGTTGTTTCCTTCTCTCCCATATAAGCGTAGTCTGTTATATATCTTAACTCTAGTTCCTAATCTAGTATCCATCTAGAACTCTAATCTCACTATCAGAATAGCTTCTGATCATGTTTCTCTCACACCCAACCTTATTCATTAAAAGTAGAGCCAAACACGAAGGAAACAATCAGTAAAACTAAAAGGCAACCAACAGAATGGGAGAAGATATTTGCAAGTGACACATAAGGTAAAGGGTTAGTATCCAAAATCTATAAAGAACTTACCAAACTCAATACCCTAAAAGCACATAATCCAGTGACGAAACAGGCAAAAGACATGAATAGACACTTCTCCAAAGAAGACATCCAGATGGCTAACAGACACATGAAAAAATGCTCAACAGCACTCCTCATCAGGGAAATACAAATCAAAACTACAAAGAGATAACACCTCACGCCAGTCAGAATGGCTAACATTAACAACTCAGGCAATGACAGATGTTGGCAAGGATGCGGAGAAAAAGGAACCCTTTTGCATTGCAAGTGGCAATGCAAACTGGCGCATCCACTGTGAAGAACAAGATGGAGTTTCCTCAAAAAAATTAAAAATAGAACTACACTATGATCCAGCAATTGCACTACTAAGTATTTATCCAAAGGATACACTTGTTGGGATGAGCACTGGGTATTACGTGTAGGGGATGAACCACTGGATTCTGCTGAAATCATTATTGCACTATATGCTAACTAACTTGGATGTAAATTTTTAAAAGAATATTTTTTAGGTTTGTAATTTAAAAAAAAGAGCCCAGCGTCTGACTCATTCATAAATGAGTCTCATAAATCAGTCTCCTATCTGAGCATTATTTATATAATTTTACATGTATCACTTTATTATAAATTTCTTTTATTTCTCCCTTATAATATAATTAGGGCAGTATGTTCTACTGATTTTTTCTTTGAAATGATGTGTGGAAGTAGGCTATATTTTTATGAATTTTATCTAAATATAATAGATGGGGCATTATAAATATTTAGTATTAAAGGGAGAACTGAGTCCCATAGGGTTGAGACCGCAGGGCTAGGGCTAAAATGCTGAACAACACAAGCCTGTTTCTTTCCTCATGGCAACTCTCCCAAATGTTTTATCAAACCCAGAAGTCACTGAAAGAGAAAACTGATTATTGTATAGCATGGTAAGAAAGGTAGTATAAAAGCTATATTCATCTGGGTCCCTGACCAGCTAGAAAGAGAAAGACAGGGGCACCTGAATGGCTCAGTTGGTTAAGCGTCCGACTTTGGTTCAGATCATGATCGCACAGTTTGTGAGTTCAAGGCCTGCATCGGGCTCTGTGCTGACAGCTTGGAGCCTGGATCCTGCTTCGGATTCTGTGTGTCCTTCTCTCTCTGCCCCTCCCCTACTTGTGCTGTCTCTCTCTGTCTCTCAAAAATAAATAAATAAAAGTAAAAAAATTGTTTTAAAAGAGAGAGAAAATATAGTAGTAAGCCAGCCCATTAAGAAAATGAAGATAGCAACAGCCCTCCTTAGCTAGGACTCTTATAGCTGAAATCTTGCTACTATGAACTCCGGAAGACCACTAACATTTAAGGTTTCCCCTATAAATACTGGCTTCATACATAAGTTATTGGTTCTATATTGCAAACTTCTCAGTCCAGTGGAATTCTGAACTAGGCTCTTTTCAGCAAAGGTTCATTTTCCCGTCGACCGTCAACCATTCAGTCAAGGAACAGTTCATCCTCCCGGCACTCAGCACCAGAACCGAAGCCACATGGAGGTGATGGTAAAATTAACCATGGAAAAGTCACAATTAGCCAAAATTCTCAATTTTCTGTTTCCCATGTAGGCTCACAACAGAGTACTTTATGCCTACCTATCTAAACACAGAACAATTAGGCAGAAGGAGTACCTAAGGACCAAGCCATCGACTGCAATGAAGTCCCCCTGTAACATATGATTTCTCTTCCTCTGCTTCACTATACCTGTTCCCATGTAGTCCTGGGGGCAAAAAAGAAAAGCAAATAAAATATTGTTAAGAAGCATGGGACGCTGTAGGAAATATTTTAAATTTTAAAACTTCAATATTTTAAAACTTTTTAAAAATGTATTTAAATTTTTAATAAATTTTAAAAATAGAAGCATTTTCAAATTTGTAATATTTTAAAATCAGGGAAAGAAATTAAGAAAATCCTGGGGCGCCCAGGTGGCTCAATCAGTTAAGCGTCTGACTTCAGATCAGGTCATGATCTCATGGCTGGTGACTTTGAGCCTTGTGTTGGGCTGTGTGCTGACAGCTCAGAGCCTGAAGCCTGGGTCTGATTCTGTGTCTCCCTCTCTCTTTGCCCGTCCCCGACTCATGCTCTGTATGGGTCTCGCTCAAAAATAAATAAACATTTAAAAAATTAATTAAAAGAAATATGCAGCCATCCTTTGTCTCTAGAGAAAGTGTTATATTTTCTTTTCTTACCCATATGTGAATGATAAAAATGAAGCTCAAAGTGCCTAAACCCTTATTCAGTTCACGGTGCTTTCTGCTTCTATTGAATGCACTGAATAAAGGAGTATTTGCAAAAGAAATCAGCTGCTATGTTGTGAATGCTTTCTGTTTTAATTGCACTCCATAGTGCTGTAAACCCTTTAATTGTTTTGTCTCCCACTAGGCTATCTTAAACAAAAACAGAATTTTCTAATTAACTCACTGGAGACTTATAAGGATATAATGGAGATAACTTGCTCTGGTTTTTGCCATCGAAAAGTAATTAAACAGTAGTCCTTTAGTTTAGGGAGAAATCAGGACTTAAGTGATTTCTAAATTATATTTTTGGTGTTTTACTTGAGGAGTAGTTCAAAAATTAAATTGCTAGGGGGTAGTTCAGGAGTAGCTATAAAAAGTACCATTAGCAAAGCTCATATAAGTTCTGTTTTCTGAAGCCAGATATGTAAAACTTGGGAGAAAGTTTGCCACTATTTAAGGGAGGGAAACCATCTAACTATCTCTTATCCTCTACTCCACTTTTCCAATTTTTTAGGAAGACCACATTTTAATAGTTTCACTCTTTGGTTAGCAAAGCGTAGAAGGACTATTCAATACTTTATAGAGTATATTTATTACCTACAAAGTTTAGACATCAATTAAGTCCACTATCTGTCTTACCATCATTTAAGTGTATCACTCAATTAGTAAGTGACTTAAAAAACACTTCTGTGAAGTTAAAATTCTATAATATGTTAAAACTACTTGGAAAAGTGTAAAATAATGTAGAAATGTAAATTTTTAATATTCATGTGAATTATGTAAAATATGGGATTCAAGCTATAATTTTACCAATTCCTTAACGGGGAAGTGAAGTGTGAGATCTTTCTTAAATTTGACTTTGTTCATAAGGAGCAATGGGGCGCTTGGGTGGCTCAGTGGATTGAGTGTCTGACTCTTGATTTCTGCTTGGGTCATGATCTGATGAACCATGAGATTGAGCCCCACCTCAGGCTCTGCACTGTAGGCCTGCGTGGAATTAACTCTCTCCTTCCTTCTCTCTCTCCGCCCCTCTGCTGTTTGAGCTTTCACTTTCTCTCTCAAAACAAATAAATAAACTTTAAAAAAAAAAAAGAACCAATACATTTGACACTCTTGATTTGTGAAATGTTAGTTGAATTCAAGCTTCATAATGAAATTACTTCAGTAAAACTATTAGGATACAAGTGACATAATTACGTTCCTTAGTAAACAGAATCTCAGCCATGATAAGAAAAGCATAAGTTTTATGACCTCTAAATTATTTTCGTGTCTTATTTATATATCTCATACTTGTATATATGAAAGTATTATAAACACCTTCATATTTTTAATCCTCAAACACCTTATCTATCAGATGATATTATTCTATTCCCATTATACAGGTAAATGACAAAAGGTCAGGGAGAGTAAATGTTTGCTCCCCGAGACTTAAAACTTAGGCCTCATCAGGGGCACCTGGGTGGCTCAGTCAGTTGGTTGTCTGACTTCAGCTCAGGTCATGATTTCACAGCTCATGGGTTTGAGCCCCATGTCAGGCTCTGTGCTCACCTGCTTCACATTCTGTGTCTTTGTCTCTCTCTGCCCCTTTCCAACTCACAGTGTGTGTGTGTGTGTGTGTGTGTGTCAAAATAAGTAAACATTCAAAAAAATTTTTTGTTTACTTACTTTGGAAGGAGAGAGAGAGACAGAGCATGAGCAGGGGAGGAGCGGAGAGAAACAGAGACACAGAATCCAAAGTGGGCTCCAGGCTCTGAACTGTCAGCACAGAGCCCAACAGGGCTTGAAGTCACAAACTGTGAGATCATGACCTGAGCCAAAGTCTGATTATTAACCGACTGAGCCACCCAGGCGCTTGAGTGGGTGTTTTAACTTGGGTCTTCTCTCCAAGCTCAATGTAGCCTCAACTTTAGGTGAAAATATTTTAGTAGAAGTAACTTAGGACAGCACAGGGTGGTTCTCAGTGTGTGATGCCTTACTCTGCAGCACAGGTATCACCTGGAAGTTTGTTAGAAATGCAGGTTCTCTGGCTCCTACCCAGACCTACAGAACCAGAAACTTTGAGGGTGGGGCCCAGCAGGCTGTGTTTTAACAAGCCTTCCAATGGAGTCTGATGAATCCTGAAGTCTGAGCAACACTGGCACAGATTTTTCTTTTTCTTTTTCTTTTCTTTTTTTTTTTTTTTTTTGGCTCATTTTATTTTCTGGTCAATTAAACTGTCACATACAGTACAATCCCATTGTATTGTTAGCTTTGAGAAGGAGTCTCTCAAGTCATACAAAAAGGGCCAACCTTTATTGAATACTTACCATGCACCAGGTAGTGTTCCGTGTACCTTCACTCATCGGATCATAACAATAAGCCCTAGGGTTAGGTATGATCGCTGGTCACTGAGATGTAGAGAAATTGGATGATTTCCCTGAGGCCACACTGCTAGGGGCAGGGAAGGAGTAGACAGATTCGAGAACCCATACTCTCACCCATACCTTAATCATACAATACAACGTACAACCTGAGAATTTGTACATTCAGAAAATACCCCTCAAGAGATTGCTGCAAGGTGCAGCAGAAAGTATATCAAGTCTGGAGTTAGACATGCCTGGGGTTGGGTCCCCAATTAATCATCCAATGGAAAGAAACTTCCATTGTGGAGATCAAGGAACCATACAAATTGTTTCAGAGATCCAAATATAAGTTTGTGACCTAATAAGTAGAAGCATTTCTGTAAAATGGCTGCTTTCTTAAAGTAGTCTGACTTTGGCTTACATAGACCAGGAAATACTGGGAGAATATATGCAAAATTATTGTCTTAGCAAATACTTATCAATAAGATAGCAAAATATGAAGAACAGAATGTGAATTTTTTTCCATGTTATTTCCCTACTAACAATGATAGTTTTATTTCCTTGTTGCCCACTGCTTCCATTCTGTAGTCATGTTCTAAAAAGAACTGTTGAACCCAGGCAGGCAAGCAAAAGCTCAATGCTTCACAAAAAAAAATTAATTTATATTAACATATGGCCACTCACAAGAAAGAAGATCTTTAATAGCCTCCTGCTATATCCATATTTCCATTTTGTCTAAGTTATATAGTCCTCAGAGTGGTCCTTTAAAAACAAAACAAAAAAATAAATTTTAAATAAATTTTTATAAATAAATAAAGCAAGTGTTGGTGAAGGTATGGAGAAAAAGGAACCATCATGCCCGGTTGGTGGGAATGTCAACAGTACAGCCACCGTGGAAAACAGTACGGAAGTTCCTCAGAAAATTAAAAATAGAACTACCATATGATCCAATAATTCCACTGTGAATATTTACCCAAAGATAACAAAGACAGTAATTCAAAAAGATATATGCACCCTGTGTTTATTGCAGCATGAGTTGCGATAGCCAAATTAGAGAAGCAACCTAAGCGATCATCAATAGATGAGTAGATGAAGCTTGCACACATCCATGTGTGTGTGTGAATATTACGCAGCTGTGAAAAGGATGAGATCTGCCATTTGAAACCATATGGACAGACTTAGAGAGTATTATCTAAGTGAAATAAATAAGACTAAGAAAGACAAATACCATATGATTCTACTCATAAATGGAATCTAAAAAAAGTGAATAAACAAACAACAACAACAACAAAACAGAATCAGACCTATAAATACAGAGGACAAACTGATAGTTGCCAGAGGGGAGAAGGGTGGGGGTGTGAGCCCAACCAGTGAAAGGAAGTGGGAGATAAGGTCTTCCAGTTATGGGGTGAATAAGTCACAGGAATAAAAGGCACAGCATAAGGCACAATACAGTCAGTGATCTTGTGATAACAATGTACGGGAACAGATGGTTGCTACACTTGTGGCGAACATAGAATAATGTATAAACGTCAAATCAGTAAGTTGTACACTTGAAACTAATGCTGCATTGGCATCAACTATACTCAAATTTTTAAAAAAGAAAAAAAACCGGGGCGCGCCTGGGTGGCTCAGTCGGTTAAGCGTCCGACTTTCGCTCGGGTCATGATCTCGCGGTTCGCGGGTTCGAGCCCCACGTCGGGCTCTGTGCTGACTGCCAGCTCAGAGCCTGGAGCCTGTTTCAGTCTGTGACTCCCTCTCTCTCTGACCCTCCCCTGCTCATGCTGTTTCTCTCTCACTCTCTCAGAAACAAATTTAAAAAATTAAAAAAAAAAAAAAGAAAGAAAAAAAACCATAAATAAGATCATGTCATTTCCCTATAAACCCTTCAACAAGACTTTCTTATCACACTTAAAATAAAGCCTCATTGTGGCCTGCAAATCCTCCATGAGACAGCCTCAGTCTCTCTCAACCTCTTGCTCTCACTTGCTCCTCCTCACAAGTGATCTTGTGCTGCTCCTTGAACAAATCAAGCAAGCTCTGGCCTCAGGGCCTTTGCACTTACTCCTCCCTCTTCTCAGAAAGTCTTCCCAGATATTCACTGGATTTGTTCCATGACTCCATTCTGGTCTCCACTCAAGTATCAACTCCTAAGAAGGATCTTCCCCGACCACCTTTAAAATAAAAATCTCACCCCTTGTATCCATCTATTCCAAATCCATGTTTTGTTTTTTATTGACAGTACCTGTCATTTGCCTGATGTTATATACTCACCCATTAATTTTTACTTATCTTTCACTCCACATAGTAACTCAGGCTCCCCTAGGGCCAAGGCTTGTCTGATGCTCTGCTCTTTCCCTGATACTTAGAACAGTGCCTGGCAGTGCCATGGCCAGTATTCTTAATTATTATTAACTTCCTTTAATATGTTTCTTCATTTCTTTTCACGTGCAGTATGCTGCAGAATAATCACCTAAGACAGGTACCGGCGGGAGCTCTGCAGAATCTGCGAAGCCTTCAGTCCCTGTAAGTACAGCTGAAATTGCAAATGTTCCTGGGATCAATACGGGAAGGAGCACTGAAATGTCCAAATGATCATTTTCATCAATTCCTTGGTTGAGGACCATAGCTAAATGAGTTATGAATGAATGAGACTTTTCATTAGAGCAACAACCCTCTGAATCCTCATTAAACAATATGAGGTAGGAGGGACCAGTGCCTCCTGGAGTTTCAGATCAGACAATCATAGCATCTGCAGTGAAAAGCCTCTTAGATATGCTGGTATCACAGGACAGAACATCCAGGATTTGTCCCTCATTCCCCTGTAATATTTTAGTTCCTGAGTTCAAATCAGAAATAATGCTTTCTCCTCTTATCTAGAAAAATCTAGGTAAGATTAGCATCTTCAGTTTATTCCTTTTGTAGATGATCTGAGCTGACTTATAATGAAACTTTTGCTGAGTCAAGGGAAGGAAAAATAAGACAAAAACAGAGAGGGAATAAGAGACCCTTAAATACAGAGAACAAACTGAGGTTGCTGGAGGGGAGGTGGGGGGTGGGCTAAATGGATGACAGGCATTAAGGAAGGCACTTGTTGGGATGAGCACTGGGTGTTATATGTAAGTGATGAATCACTGGGTTCTATCCCCTGAAACCAAGACTACACTATCTGTTAACTAACTTGAATTTAAATAAATTTTTAAAAAGACTTAATCTTTAAAGTTCTGTATGTACATTAGGGGTCCTCAAATCAATGAGCTAAGATCTAATAGTATATCTTTTTTTATTAATTTTTTATTACTTTTTTTATTTACATCCAAGTTAGTTGGCATATAGTGCAATACTGAGTTTGAGACTAGATTCCTTAATGGCCCTTTTAGCCCATTTAGCCCATCGCCCCTCCCACAACTCCTCCAGGAACCCTCTGTTTTGTTCTCCATATTTAAGAATCTCTTATGTTTTTGTCCCGCTCCCTGTTTTTATATTATTTTTGCTTCTCTTCCCTTATGTTCATCTGTTTTGTGTCTTAAAGTCTTCCTATGAGTGAAGTCATATGAAATTTGTCTTTCTCTGACTGACTAATTTCACTTAGTATGATACCCTCTAGTTCCCTCCACATAGTTGCAAATGGTAAGATTACTAATACTCCATTGTGTGTGTGTATATATATATATATATATACATATATATATATATATATATATATATATCACATCTTCTTTATTCACTCATCTGTCAATGGATGATCTAATCGTATATCTTAAAGCCTCACTGCACAGCTTCCCCATCACCTCACAGAGACATACAAATGTACTCACAAACAATCTCACTGATACACTCACTCGTACCTCAGATTCACACACCACACACAGACACCTACCTACACATGAACATACACAGCACTGGTGTTATTGTTCCTTACTCTGAGTATACAAGTTTTCTATCAGGAGTTTCCACTCTTCTTTGATTTAATAAATAAATAAAAATTAGTATTTCTCACAAAAGGAACTTTCTTACCAGCTAGATGTTTTAGAGCTTGGGTTGTAAGCAAGTGAACTTTACAGTGACTATTTGGCAAGACTGTGCCAGGAGTAGGTGGTCAGTAAATCTTCATCTCATCAGAATGTGCAAGTGTTTGCAATACATCGCATGATTTCCAATATATGCATGCATAATATATGCTTTTATCTTACTCTGGAAGTCCATCTCTGTCAAACAAAATACTGGTTTCTTTTTTTTATTTATTTTTTTACAAATAGTTTATTGTCAAATTAGTTTCCACATAACACCCAGTGCTCATCCCCACAAGTGTCCTCCTCCATGCCCATCCCTCCTCCCCCCACATCCATCAGTCCTCAGTTTTTGTCAGCATTCAAGAGTCTCTCATGGTTTGCCTCTCTCCCTTTCCCCCACCATTTCCCTCCTTCTTCTCCCCCATGGTACTCTGTTAAGTTCCTCCTAATCCTCCTATATGTGCACACATATGATATTTGTCCTTCTCTGCCTGACTTATTTCGCTCAGCATAACACCCTCAAGGTCCATCCATGTTGCTACCCATGGCCAACATAATACTGGTTTCTGGTGTAGAATGATGCGGGCAATAGATGCATTTAAAAAGGACATAAATATTGCAGGCTCTAGTTAAAAAGTGTCTTAAAGAATCCATGGGTTAATAATTACATAGTCTGCTTAATGCCTTTTATTGAGGTGATACAAGAGGAGGAGAGGGGCGCCTGGGTGGCTTAGTCGGTTAAGCGTCCGACTTTCGCTTAGGTCATGATCTCGCGGTTCGTGGGTTCGAGCCCCGCGTCGGGCTCTGTGCTGACTGCCAGCTCAGAGCCTGGAGCCTGTTTCAGTCTGTGACTCTCTCTCTCTCTGACCCTCCCCTGCTCACGCTGTCTCTCTCTCTCTCTCCTAGAAATAAATAAAACATTTAAAAAAAACAAAAAAGAGGAGGAGAAACATGAGATTGAAGATGATACTTTCTTCCTTTGATCTTTTTTGTTTTGTTTTGTTCTTCTAATCCAAGCAAATCTGTGCTTGAGACCATTTTAAGCTTTGTAGTCCAGTCAAAGTGACTTCCTAGGTTTTCAGGAGCCTATAGATAAACAAGCCCACAAGGGCCCCTTTGTGGCAACGGATAGGTCTGTCACATTTTCAGGCGCTCCTTAATGACGTCACAGTATCACTCCTTTGTTGCCAGAGGCTTTTCCTGGAGGAAAGAAGCCAATGGGCAAAACACTCTCAAGTCGGGCTGTCTATGTAAGGGCACAGGGTCTAGTGGCTGCATTGAAAAACGAGATAATAGCAGTGGCCAATAGGAACTTTAAACAGCTGTGAGGCAGGCAACAGATAGAAGGATTAGAGTTTGTAACCAAAAGCCACTATCAGCTGAAAGAAGATCACAAACAGAACACACAGCGAAGTGAACCCTTTTGAGAAAGAGAAAACCATGAATCTTTTGTTCCCTTGAACAGGGAGGTGCCTCCCTGATAAAGGTGTTCAGATTTGGTTTCTTACCGTCTAGAGATTCACTGTTCACCAGGTGTCTCTTGCCTTATGGTTTCTGATTCACAAACACAACTGTGCTTGAAACCTTATAAGTATGCGTCCCCTGTGAAAAAGCCAAGGGTTAACTTTCTCTTATGATGTTTATCACATCTAGATAGATACTCGCCCCCGGTGCATGCTGAATTCTATCAGCCGACTGTGTAATGTTTGTCCTGTGGTCCCTTTGCCCAGAGTGCGGACAGGCCCATGTGAGGCGCTGAATGATGGCAGGGTATGCTACCATGCCACATATTCTCGTGGTTTTTTTGTGCTGCTTTGATACAAGGATTAAGATTGGACAAAACGTATTATACACATACACTTAAACCACCAACCGCACAGCACCGCATTGTACCAGCTGAAGGAGCCCCCTGCGGGGTTGGAGGGTTTGGGCCACAGTGAGCCCTTTTAAAGTTTGACCGTCGTGGGGCGCCTGGGTGGCTTAGTCGATTAAGCATCCGACTTTCGCTTAGGTCATGATCTCACGGATCGTGGGTTCGAGCCCCGTGTCAGGCTCTGTGCTGACTGCCAGCTCAGAGCCTGGAGCCTGTTTCAGTCTGTGACTCCCTCTCTCTCTGACCCTCCCCTGCTCACGCTGTCTCTCTCTCTCTCTCTCTCCTAGAAATAAATAAAACATTTGAAAAAAAAAAATAAAGTTTGACCGTCGTCCCAGATTCAAGATGTTTAATGGTACTTCTCTTGCTTCCTTTATGCAGTTCCAAAAATGAAAACATCAGGCTTTGTTTTGTTTTTTAAACAAAACTTGTGCACGCAAGTGAGGGAGGGGCAGAGAGAGAGGCAGCCGGAGAATCCTAAGTGGGCTCTGTGCTGACGGCAGAGAGCCTGACGCGGGGCTCAAACCCACAAACTCTGAGATGATGACCTGAGCCAAGGTTAGAAGTTTAACTGAGCCACCCAGGTGCCCCAAAAGCATCAGTTTTGAGGCTAGTAGTCATTCTAACATGCATTCATGTCTCCATTCATTTCCCGTGACTTCATGCCACTTCGGTTATCAGTACGGTAACAAAGAGGAAGAGCCCTGCCTCGTCCATGCTGCCCACATCTGGGAGGCCTCCACGCCGACACTCGGCTTTCCTTGCACTACAGTCAACCCTCAGCCTATCACTTGGCCCTTTTTCTAATGGTTCCTCTTTTTCCCCTCTCTGGAATTCACTCTGTTTCTCATCACTTTGTTATTTTCCCTGTCTTATACATTTGCTCTCTAAGCAATGCTCCGCCCTCCATGGGAGCTGTGAGCGCGCCACCCCCCTACATGGCTGGCCTTGTCATTACCAAAGAGGGTTTCTCAACCCTGGCTGCAAAAAAGAATCATCTAGAGAGGCTCAAAGCCCGAGGCAGCACTCTCCGAGTGTTTTCTCCCTGGTCCCATTACAACGTTGTTAAGTGCTTCTTAACTAAAGGTTGTGAAAACTTGTGTTGGGCAGCATTCCTTCAAATGTTCTGCAAATATTCTCCTGAACTATTTTCAGACCTGAAATAATAACATAATCCATAATTTTGCATTCCCGTGTGAACTAATAATGTACTTGGAATATGAAATAAAAGTCCGGGATTGCACTGTTTGTGTCTAATTGAAACAGCTCCTACCTGCCTATTAATTCTACTGACAGTCTGGGGCAGATAAAGACAGGAGGCCACATGCTGTGTGGAGAGCACACCTTGCCACCCGAATGTGTTCATCATGGCACCAGCGCCTCCCGGATACACAGGACAGGACACTGGGCCTCATCTCTGACTTAGTTTATCAAAAACTTCATTTTAACAAAATCCTCCAGGGATCTGTATAGCCAACCCATTTGAGAAATTAAGATTTTTATTGTGCTCTGACACTAACAAGTGGTCTACAGACCAAAAGTGGCTGATAAGTACTGAAATCAGATCTGTTATACTTTGCCCCACCATACAGATTTGGCTTCATTGGATATAGTTTAAGAAACTTGATACATTAAAATTGGTAACACTGCTGTGAGGAAGAAACAAATTGTACTCAGGTTTCAAGAGATGCAATTTTCATTTATTTTTACATATACAAAAGATATTCTTTGTTGTTGATATGGCTTTGTTCATAATGAAAACACATAGGTACGTTTGTGTTCTTTTAATTCTCTCCTGATGCTTACAAATTGCTTGCCTAAGGAATAAGAGGTCAAGCCCTGCACCAGAGCCCAGTAGCCCAGAGCCTGCCCGTGTACAATATGTATGTTTGCTTCTGACGTGGTAATGACTGCCCAGACACCAGTTGGATTTTTTGTAATGTAATCAAATGTAACTTAATTTCCTTTCTGGTTTTTTGGAAGGGGATAGGAAATGTAATCAGAATTCACAATGAGTTGTATTTCACCAAGAAACTTTTGGCATTATAGACATTTGAGGACTAGGTTCAGATTACAGCGATTTGATGGAAACCCAAAACTTAACCCTCCCCTGCCCTCATACCTTTGTTTTGTAGCTAAGAAATCAATCTATGAAAAAAAAATCATTGCTTCATTTGTGGGTAGTCATTAATGACTGTTCCATCGTCTCACTGTCATTAGTGAAGTTCAAGATGATCAAAGAGAATGACATATTCATGTTTGTCCAGTTAACCAGAGTACTATTTAATACTCTTGGTTTTCATTTCAAGGGCCCTCTAGAGAAACTAATTGGGTTGTTAGATAGAAAATAAAAGAATTAGATGTATCTTTGGTCAGTGTTTCTAGTCTCCAGTTGACTGGTGCTCATCTTCAGAGTGTCAGACATCGTTTTAAAACCTAAAAAGAATATATAAATCTTGCCTGGAACGTGATCAGCCCGTGCATCTGTGGTAGCAGCTTCAGGGATACAGAGTACTCTACCCCTGAGCCCTGCGAAATGTTAATAACGTCACCCAGACTCTTCACGGTAGAGTTTTGCTGATAATAGTCCTAATAGAGAATAAGCAAGAGGCAGGGCTCACAGTGCTGGGCGGAAAGTAAGGCAAGCCCAGAACCAGCCTCAGTTTTCTCCCATGAATATCCAGGAGCCTATTGGGTTTCAGACCCTGGATAAAGAATGGGAAGGAAGTAACAAAAGACAAGGAGGTGGAAGCAGACAAAAAGAAAGTAGAGTGAGGTAACCCAGAGAATAAGATTAAAAGATCAAAGAGGTTAAAAAAACACACACACACAATGGTTTTAGTATTAGTGACATTATTCCTTCCACTAAAATAGTCTCCAGAAAGAGAAATTACAAGCTTACACAATAAAAATGCATGTTCAATCAGTAAAAATTCAGTTTAGTTTGTTTTTTTCACCAAAGTGCCAGTGTAATCAGGTACGTCATAGGATGGAGGTGGACTTGGGTGTTCTAGGCCAAGGGTCATGTCTATTGCACCGATAGGAGTTCATGTCATAGAACCATGTGCAAACCAGCACCCATTGCATTGTTATGAGAAGTTTTCCTTGTCTCCCTCCCCCTATTAAACAACGGGGGAAAACTATTTTCAAAGGTAAAGCCCTCTCTACCCAATGTTTATAGCAAGAGAGAACTCAAATTGGAGCACCGTCCTCAGAATCATGTATGAAAAAAATGTGAATACTTAATGCAAGACCCCATGCAGGAACCATTCTTACATCAGGCTATCTACCAGCGCTCTGATTAAATCGTACATATGACCATCATATCAGATAGATAAATAACTAAAAGGGAACATAGATGTTATAAATGAGAAGTAGAATAATACCACTTTTCTCAGTCTTGTGATGTGAAATGAACGTTGCCTTTGGAAATTAGGTTAAACTCTTTGGAGAAGCTAAAGGGATGACACCAATGGAAGGGACATTGTAAAAAGACACATAAAGAGGAGCACCTGGATGGCTCAGTCGGTTAAGCATCTGACTCTTGATTTCAGCTCAAGTCATGATCCCATGGTTTGTGAGTTCAACCCTGAGCTGGGCTCTATGCTGATGGTGCAGAGCCTCCTTGGGATTCTCTTTCTCTTCCTTCCTCCCTGCCCTTCTCCCCCTCAAAATAAATAAATAAACTTTAAAAAAAGAAAAGAAAAGAAAGGTGCATAAAGGCACAATAAAACCTGGGAGCACTGCCAGGACAAAATCAGAAACACCCAGGGTGTTTAAACCCCCATGATTATCAAAGCAGCAGCTGCTGCTGTTTATGAAACACTTTTACCGGCATCATTTCACTTGTCCTCAAAAGATGAGTAGGAGCCTCCGGAGGTAGGAGCTGATATTAGTGAAGAGGAAGCAAAAGCTTCCTTAAGGTGTTAAATGACCTTCTCAAGGTCAAATGGCTTGTAGTGGAGTCAGTCTAAGGTGAGTCTGGGATAAGAACTCTAGTCTTCCTAGCTCCAAAATCGGCCGGCCTTACCACCACGCTATCTTGCCTCCCTCCAAAATCCACTGCAGAGAATAGGCACACAGCAGGATGCCCTGATGTGAGGGAAAGAAGCTGGATAGAATCACATCTTTCATCTAGACCTATGTTGTGAAGGTTTACAAAAAGAAAATACTAATGCTGCAGGACAGAAACAAATAATTTAAAGAGAAGAGAACAATATTATTACATGTGGGCCAGTCTGCCTTTTTCAGTGTTTCCCTCTGCATTTGGTTTTCTGTTCCCTCATTACCTGTGATGTAAAATTTGCCTCCACTTTTCTGATAAGGAAACTATAGGTGAGAAAAGACTATCTTGTCCCTATTGCAAAGGTGAAAGTTGATCAGACAATGATAGGAGGATGATAGGAGGGAATAACATTCCAGACAGAGGGAACTACTTGTGCACTGCCTTGAGGGGGGGGGGGGTGCTGGAGGAGGAGCTAGTACCTCAAGGAGCAGAAACAAGCTCCTTATGGCTGACACGGGAAGAGTGAAGTGCAAGAAGTACAAGAAGAGCTTAGGGAGACAGGTGGGGTCAGACTCCTTGAAAACCCTTTGGGACATGCCAAGGACTTTAGCCTTTATTATGAAGGCAGTGGGAATCCACTGGAAGATTTTAGGCAGGGAAGGGCATGGTCTGATCTGTGTTCCTGAAATAGTCTAGGAGAGAAAGGAGAACTTTGTCAGGACGGGGGCAGTGGAGATGGCAAAAGGGAAATGGATTTGGGAACCATTTAGATGAAATTACCGGTGTTTGGCAATGAACTGGTGATGAAGAAGTAAGAGATGTCAAAGATGATCCTTAAATTTCTGGTTTATGACCATGTGCTTAAGGAAGCACATCACTGAAAACAAGAAACACTGGCAGAAAGCTACATTTGGGGACAATAGCGGTGGATGATAATGAGTTTGGTCTTGAACATGTGTGTTTGTGGAGGAACAACTGAGTGGAAATGTCACATAGACAGCTTGAAATCCAGATCTGGATCTCAAAGTGAAATTTAGGTTAGGTCCTCCTACCATGCATTTACCTTCACCTAACACCTTCTTGTAACGACTTGGTTATCTGACTACACTTTAGGAAACATGCTGCATAAAGGTTGGATCAACACACTTAGAAAACATGTTCCATGTCTGTCTAGTTTACTTACTGTTAGATCCCAAGCACCAGGAACAGGGCCTGCAAAAACGCACGCTCCAGAAATATTTATTGAACTTAACTAAAGCCTCAAACCCTAAGTGATGTTCTAAACATCTGCTTCCGATCAGCTGTCTTCCCCAGTTTGACCGTAGCCCACATTCACTGATCTCCCTGGCTCCAAACTCTTATCTCTGTGCCTGGCTTTTCCTACTTGCCCTTCCTACACTGAGAGTTGGACCCCAGGGGTTCCTTCAGGGATTTTGGAGTTGATCTGCCTACAAGATTTAGCTTTCTATTGTCTTAGCTGAGGACTCTCCACTTAAATAATTCAAGGGCTCAAGGCAAACTGGTGGTTGCCAGAGGGCAGGTGGGGGTGGGATGGGGATGGGGATGAGCAAACTAGGCGAAGGAGATTAAGAGGGGCAAACTTGCAATTATAATAAGTAAGTCACAGAGATGAAAAGTACAGTATAGGGAATGTAATCAGTAATGTCATAATAACGTAGTCTGGTGACAGATGGTGACTACCTTTATCGTGGTGAGCATTGAGTGATGGATAGAACTGTTGATCACTAGGTTGTACACCTAATAACATTGTATGTCAACTATACTTTAATAATTTTTTTTAAAGAGTAGGGTTTGGGGAAGAATCATAATGCTAAGTCTTGGAGGGTTGATGAGATTTGGATAGGCAGGAAGTAGAGGATGCTTATGAATACAGGGCCCAGAAGTACTATGGAAGGGAGCTAAGTAGGGACAACTTGACTGGGACAGAGAAATCAGAGAGAAGTGTGGCCAGTGAAGGTGGATGGTGAGCTTTAATATCAGATGGGAATTTTGGGTTTGAAAGGACAGTAATGCGGCAGAACTATGGATTCCTAACAGGGGAATGACATAGAGCACGGTTTGAGGGAGATTAATCTGGCAGCAGCCAACAGGATTAATTGAAGAGATAAGAGATCAAAGGCAAAAGGCCCAGCTCAGAGACTGTTCCAGTAATGCAGGTGTTAAGAGATAAGAGACTTAACTAGACAGTGGAAGTGGAGAGTTTTGGAGATAAAGATAAATGGAGAGGCCTTGGTGAATAATTGGCTGGAAGGCAATGGAAGATTGAAAAAAAGACCCCCAGATTTCAAACACTGATGGTACCTGAGAGACTAATGGGGCCTTGACGACCCCCCCCCAAAAAAGTCTTTGTTTTCTATGGAGAAAAATGAAACTGGAGAAGTTAATGCTCATGTTACTTGTCTCCCTGTAACAAAATTCACAGCAGCAATGACCTCTGAGAAAGTGAGCAACATACTGTGAGTTGACTTTAAAAGATTTTTCTCGCTGGAGTCATGCACTCTCCAATGATGCTAGAAAGACAGGTTTGGTTCTGTTAGGCACTTCATCTAGCTTAGTCAAGCCAACCGACTAGTCTCTAAATTATTGTTCTTCAGTGAGCCTATAGACTTTATCTCTCCCCAAGCTGTAGAGATCAAAAAACTTTTTTACCTTTTCAGAGGTAAGTTTAAATCAATAATTTTTTCCTCCTGGTTTACATTAAGTTTACCAATAAATAAGATGGAGAACAGAAAGGTAGAAGCAGAAATTCCCATTATATAAATTCATACGTTTAATGTCTTCTTAGGATATAAACGGGAAATTTCATTAAAAGGTAGAGTCCCCCATTGTGGTTACTTCATCAATATTAAATAACAATAAATAATAATAAAATGACTCTTATTATTATGAAGAATTCATATAAATCAGCATTAATTCAATCCATAAGAGTTCATATAGATAAAATTCTATCCCAGCTGTATTATTATAATGATCTGACAAATTCAATTCCAGTGATCCACTGGTCTTGCTGCAATAAAATTTCCAAGCAGCAAAATTTCACTGTAACAAATACTTTATATAACTGATCAAATTGTATTATATATACACTTGGAAATCCATGATTTTCATTTCATAGCAAAAGTAAGAGAATAATTGAGGGGCGCCTGGGTGGCTTAGTCGGTTAAGCATCCGACTTTCGCTTAGGTCATGATCTCGCGGTTCGTGGGTTCCGGCCCCCGAGTCGGGCTCTGTGCTGACAGCCAGCTCAGAGCCTGGAGCCTGTTTCAGTCTGTGACTCCCTCTCTCTCTGATCCTCCCCTGCTCACACTGTCTCTCTCTCTCTCCTAGAAATAAATAAAACATTAAAAAAAAAAAAGTAAGAGAATAATTGAAAATGCTTTCATTTCTTAAATTTTTATAAATGAACTAAAAGTGCTCTTTTGACTAATCACGAATTATTCAAAATGGTCTCACAAAATGTACAAATGTATGTACAAGTGAGTTTGTCAATTTTTTTAAACTTGCAAAGAAAAAAATGTTTCTCCAAATATAGAGAAATGTCTGTGATGAAAATGCTATGCTTCATAGTTCTGTTCATTGAAAGAAACCCCAGGATCCATACTCTACCTGCAGCTGCAATAATCTTCACACCTTTGACTTCTTTTTTCTCAAGTCATCTATGTTAATAATTGACATCATTACAGTCATGTCAGATATGGAATTAGCCAAGATCTTTGGCTTATCTTTTGACTAACGCTTTCTTCCTTGTAGTTAATGGCTTATCAAAGACATTCACAAACAGAGATAGAAGTCTGTGTGATACACTGGCAAGGTCCCATATTTGAGATCTATGTAAAGGGCCTTTTTCTGGAAAAACAATAGCAAGAATGATCTCATAGCTTCTATAATCTCTACAATAATGCCATTTATAAATCAAAAATTCCTTCCAGGAGTATGAAACAGATTGGCCAAATGTTTCTTTTAAGAGAGAAAACTTGTAAAACTAAGGTTTTATACATGAAAATACTATGGAGAAAGCTTTAGACGGATGATAAGAAAGTGAGTTGTTTTTTTGTTTGGTTGGGGTTTTTTTTGGTTTTTTTGGTTTTTTGTTTTGTTCGTTTTTTGTTGTCACTTTTGGGGTTTGGGTTTTTGTTGTTGTTGTTGTTGTTGTTGTTTTGCCATTGCCTGATATCAGTGGGGTTTTTTTGCCTGTTACCTTCTAACTCTTCATCACACAGGATACACTGATATTATAGAACTGCACTCATAGGCAACATGCAGTTTTGTTTTATTTTTAGTTTACACAATACTGGATAACAGTCATCCTTTCACTTGCGTGGTCTCCATCTGCCCACTTGCCCGGAATGGAACACAGAGTCACCGTAGCTTCCCTGCCTCCCACTGTGGCCACAGCTGGCGAGTCACCGCATTCTGTTGAGCCCACTTACTTAGCAATTCTCCCACTGGGCCTTCCTCTCCATCTCCATACTTCTTTCAGGCCCTCGTCTTTTCTCACCCTCATGACTGCAACTGCCTTGGTCACATGTTTCCCCAGCAACCCATCTGCACACTGCGATCAGAGTGATCTTTCCACAGCACATGAAGTACCCAGTCAGGAGGCAGTGCAGCCAGAAGAGAAACATTTTTATGTAGATTTTGCAGATTATTTGGAAGAGAATGGGACATCACTCATAGGTAGATAACCCAGAAATCTTCTGAAAGTAGTTATCCAGACTCTAAATGCTTACCTTGGTACTCAAGGGTACTGAAGCCTGTCAGGGTGACCTGGATGGTCCTGGAAAGGTCCCAGCAGTGAGGAAAGACAAGCCCCAGTCCACAAGGGACAGCCTGTTGGTCAAGCAGTTTGTGCAGCAGAATCCCTTTGGTAGTTATGGAGTCCTCCAACCTCAAGCCCTCCCTCCAGAGAGGGAGTTATTTCAACATCTGCCCCAGAGTCATGACAGAACCATTTCTTATTGGTTGTAGTCCTCTAAGTAACACTGCCCAGACTCATACTTGAAAATTATGTTCTTGCACCAGAAGATGACCTGGTTTCCCTTAGCCATGTTAGCTTCATGGGCCTTTTTGGACCTTTGCTGGCCTAACACAGAAGAGGAGTGTATCTTCTGTTCTCTGTGATGGGAGGCTTCCTGCAACTCTAATCCGAACATGCAGTGTAGCTACTGAACTTAATGTGAAGGATTATGGTGCCTAGAAAATTGGCAGGCCTGCCAGCCCATATGACCCCCCAAAATGTCAGTCTCATTTAGAAAGATTCAAAATTACAAAGGGTTAAGACCCTGCAGGAAGAATTAAGGAAACTTTTTGAGGAGGGGGAAGCACTTCCTAAATGTGAAGATTTTTCTCAAATAATGACACCTATCATTTGTAGAGGGCTTCACTGTTTGCAAAAACACTTACACATATGTTTTCTCCAATTCTCATGATAATTCTGTGACCTGTTATAATTCTGCTTTACAGATATGAAAATTGACCCTCAGAGAAATTAATCAGTGTGCCCCCAAATCTCAAAATTAATAATTGACAGAGTCTTGACTCCATTTGTCTCAATTTTTCTAATTCAGTGTACTTTCCAGTTTACCACACATCCATTAAGTAAGTAGTTGTATGACACAGAAAGTAGTGTAGGTGCACCTGGGTGGCTCAGTTGGTTCAGCTTCAGACTCTTGATGTCAGTTCAGGTCACGATCTCACAGTTCATGAGTTTAAGCCCCGCATCGGGCTCTGCACTGACAGTGTAGAGCCTGCTTGGTAGCCTCTCTCTCCTTCTGTCTCTGCCCCTCCCCTGCTCATGCTCTCTGGCTCTCAAAAATAAATACATAAAACTTAAAAAAAAAAAAAAAGAAAGAAAGTAGTGTAAAATTTTATCAGTTTGCTGTAAGTCAAAAGTAACATAAGGAGCATAAAATGGGTGCCATTTCCCTTATAGTGATTACTTTTCAGAATGCATTTCAAGATCATAATGAAGAAGTTTTATTTGTCTAAAAGACAATCGGCTCATTCCCAGTGTTAAAGGGTTTATTTTGCTACAGCTATCTGCATGCAGGTTCTGTGCTACCTCTGTCACATCGCTGATAGATACTTAAATGCCAGGATCATTGCTAGGAATTGTGTCTGAGAATGTGCTATCACATGTCACCTCTTTTCCTTTGCCTTTGGAGTGAAGATGTTCTATTCAGTAATGTATCGGAAACAAAGCCATTGGCCCTTGGTGATTACACATGCACCCATACACATGTGCACACATGAGCATATAATTGTAATACTGAAGGATGAAAAATGAGGATAATTTCTATTAAGTCTAATTGCAGACACCTCTTAATTATATCTGTTATGAGGGATGAAAGAAGTACCATTTTTCAGAACTAAAATTCACTGACCACATTGTACTCCTTTTAACAAACTTTTGACTAAGGCAAAATGTGAGTTAACCTCTTTTGCTATGCATGGTTTCTATGGTCAAAAAACAAAAATACAAACTGTTAACCAGGCTCAAGAAATAATACTCTAAAATCCTTAAGGAGACTTATAGTTTACAAAGCTTTGTTGTACTCATTCCTTTCATCATAAAGCAATCCTATAAAATAGAGAGATGTTACCCCCATTTTACAGGTGTGAAGGCTGAGGTCTTGACCATGATCACATAGCTACTATGTATATACTGTCTTGGACCTATGATTTCTCATCCCAAATCTCTACACTAATTCAGATTCTAAGCTGTCTACACACACACACACACACACACACACACACCCTTTGTGACTTGCATGAAATGGAAGTGATAATAAACACTTAAAGGGTAGGGCCCCTGGGTGGTTAAGTTGGTTGTGCACCTGACTTCAGCTCAGGTCATGATCTCATGGTTTGTGAGTTTGAGCCCCACCTTGTGCAAAGCATAGAGCTCGTTTCAGACTCTCTGTCTGTCTCTCTCTCTCTCTGTCTTCCCCCTCCCCCAAAATAAATAAACATAAAAAAAAAGAAACATTTGAAGGGTGCCAAGGTGGTTCAGTCAGTCGAATGCCCAACTTCTGCTCAGGTCAGGCAGGTCATAATCTCACAGTTCTTGAGTTCGATCCCCACATCAGTCTTGCTGCTGTCAAGGCAGAGCCCACTTCCAATATTCTGCCCTCCTCTCTCTCTCTGCCCCTCCTCCACTCACATCCTTTCTCTCTCTCTCTCAAAATAAATAAACATTAAAAAAAGAAACACTTAAAAAGTGGAGCTATATAACGCAATTAGTTTTGTTGCTCCTGACAATATTATAGAACCACATTTTTACGTGTGCTGTTGTGTATTCTGTAGTGATGTTTTTCTTATACAGCACTACTTAAATATGACATTCTCCAAGCCTATGCATAGAAAATGCCCAGCGGCCCAAAAAGACTAGACTGACATAACATGAGCTCCTTGTTTACTCACTGAATAGGCACAACTTGTGCCCTGCCAGCTGCTTTGTCCACAGCCTTAACCTTGTTCTGCGAGAAACACCTGTATGAGTGGCTGGCTGGATAATTAAGTCCATACTCTGGTTCAGCCTTAGGATCTTCTGTTAAGATTAAATCAGATAAAGCCTCTGCATGTGAACAATATACCACTCTCTGAATTAGGTTTGGACCACTGAGATCAGGTGGACATGGACTTCAAAACACGGCGTTCGGAGGGAGTATGATTTATTGGGATCTTCTTACATGAAGAGACTATTGAGGCAGAGAAATGTTTTAGTGCTACACTCAGGATACGGAGTGTGGGGTCTGGAAGGATTAGTATGTGACGTGTTAGGACTGCAGAATTGCCCCTGTCTCACTCAGTTCAATACGGATAGCAAATTGCTCTAAGATTACAATGTGGAGGCAGATTACATTCTTTTTTCTTGGGGTGGGGGGAGAATTCATTAAAGACATTTATCCAGAGAAATGGGCTTATTGACATTGAAAACTGAGACCAAGGTCACTTCAAGATCTAGCAGGAACATTAACACTAACTTACATATCGAAGACAAGCCTGTGACTCAATGCTGAGAGAGCCTTTTCTATCCATGTATCTGAATGTTTGCACTGAACCTTAAGATGACTCATCTCCAGGACTCTTGGAAGCCACTTGATTTAATGCATAAGCAACTGGCAGTAATCAGACAATATGTCACCTAAAACGCGAAGCTCACGTTATTTCAATAAAGTCTTCATTCTTTAATCATTAAAAAGAGTTGACATACGTGCTTTACTTCTGGTTAAAGAAAAGCAACCACTTCCTCACCCCTGATGAAAAGTATACCTGACTTGAACCTGGGCCCAACATGTCATCACTGGAGCAAAGGGGAAGAGAGGGTGTTGAGTTTTCCTAACTATTTCTGGTTCCGTTTACTGACAGAACCTGGAGATATTTACTTGGAACCTGTGTTTCTGCTGCCTCCAATACTTGTTGCCCTCCTGGAAGTGTAATTGTGAGTGGGCTGTGACACCAAACTCCTCAGATTCATTCCAAGTGACCTGGTCTCAGTTATTCTCAAAACTTGGTCCAGGGCCTCCCTGCTCCATCACTTGTTCCCATTCGGTCAGTAGCAGCAGGAACTAGAGGACAAGTGAAGTGACTTCTGTGACCACAGAGGATTCTCTCTATTTCTAAATTGTTTAAATTTGGTTTGCAAGGGATTATTTCATGATCCGCGTGCACTTCCTGCATCTGTTTAGTCTTAAATGCTTCCTAAAACATTTTTCAAAATCCATGCATGATTTTCTAATCCTCCCTAATACATAGACTGCTTAAAATGCAACTCTTCTTCTTTTTTTTTAATCCTAGCTTTGAAAATGCAAACAAATGTGTGAGCCTTCAGAACGGGTGGGAAAAATGAGGGCCATTGGAAGCATTGCTGAGTGATGGTGGTTCTCTTGTTTATGCACCTTACAGGAAAGTTCAATTTTCAATAAGAAAAGTTCAGGCATGGTCATCACAGCCACTGCTCCCGTTAGGCAGGGGCGAAATAAATGCATTGCACTCCCTCTGCTGGCTCAGAAGCTGCAACAGCTCATTAACCAGATCTATATTTTGATGTAGGTCCCCATTTAAAAAAAAAAAATGGTGTGCAGAGAAAAGAAGCAAAACCTGGGAAAGCTGCTAATTTCAATTTTGCTTAAAATGTCAGGAAAAACAAACATCTGCCCAACGTAAATGGTTAAATGGGCAAGAAAGCAGCAGTTTTTAGGTATTTCAGCACTGTTCTAAGAAAAAGAGAGAGGCTGCCTCTTCTCTCCCTGAGGCGTATCTCCAACGGCCTTTAAAAATTACTCTGTTCTGGGGCGCCTGGGTGGCTTAGTTGGTTAAGCGTCTGACTTTCGCTTAGGTCATGATCTCGCAGTTCATGGGTTCGAGCCCGTGTCCGGCTCTGTGCTGACTGCCAGCTCAGAGCCTGGAGCCTGTTTCAGTCTGTGACTCCCTCTCTCTCTGACCCTCCCCTGCTCACGGTGTCTCTCTCTCTCCTAGAAATAAATAAAACATTAAAAAAAAAATTTTTTTTTAATTACTCTGTTCTTGGGGTACCCTGGTGGCTCAGTCAGTTAAGCGCCCAACTTTGGCTCAGGTCATGATCTCACATTTCGTGGGTTGGAGCCCTGCATCGGGCTCTGTGCTGACAGCTAGCTCAGAGCCTGGAGTCTGCTTCAGATTCTGTGTCTCCCTCTCTCTCTGACTCTCCCCTGCTCATGCTCTCTCTCTCTCTCTCTCTCAGAAATAAATAAAACATTTTAAAAAACTGTACCTTTAAAAAAAATTACTCTGTCCTTTTCGAATACTGAAATGATCTTTTCCCAAAGCTCAATGAGCAAATTAGTAGGCTAGTATGTTTCACATGTTCGAAACATTCCAGAGAAAACAAAGGCACAGATTGGTCTGGGGTGAGGGGAAAGAGAAAGGGTGTCTTTCTCCTGGTGTCAGAAATGAAAACTAAAAGATCATCACGCTGTAAGTCTGTACTTCAGGAGAAGCCACTTCCGTGCCTGAACGCATGTTACCCACAAGCCTGGAAGCGAATCATAGCTCTGTGGAATTTTATGGTCAAGCGGACCAAAGAGGGCACTGTTCTACTCATGGGTGAGGACAGCCTACCAGGAGAGCAAGATGTTCCAGGTGTCAGGGCATCTTGGGGGCCCTGAGCCCCGCTCCGGTCCCGTTCAGCAGCGTATTGTGAGTTTTCCTTCAAGGCCAATCATCTGGCCAGGCTTTGCCCTCTTTACCTTCTTGCTTGCTTCCTTCCCCAGGCGTCTAGATGCTAACCACATCAGCTACGTCCCCCCGAGCTGTTTCAGTGGCCTGCATTCCCTGAGGCACTTGTGGCTGGACGACAACGCCTTGACAGAAATCCCTGTCCAGGCTTTCAGAAGTTTATCAGCACTGCAGGCCATGACCTTGGCCCTGAACAAAATACACCACATACCAGACTATGCCTTTGGAAACCTCTCCAGCTTGGTAGTTCTGTAAGTTTATTGATTTTTCCCCCTCTCTTTTTGTACTTTCTAAATGTTCCCTGCATGACCTTGGCCTACAAGTGTCGGCCCTTCAAACCTTGAATAGGTCCATTTTCAGGGAAGGAAACCTCCTGAACCCCTCCCCAAAATGACTCACAAATGTTCTAATTGTATAAAAGAATTCAACAGCTTTTAGTAAGCACCTGCTAAGTGCCAAGCACTGCAAGGCGAAGATAAACTATGAACTCTGTCTTTGGGAAGCCGATGAATATCATCCAGGCAATCGTCACACTGTACAGTTAGTCCAGTGATGGAAGTTAATATAAATTCCTTATTTCTGGTAATAATTTATGATTCAGGTCAAATTGAAATATGCATTTATTACTTAATAAATACTTTTTGAACCCCTACCAAGGGAGGAGAAGTAAGAACAAAGCATTGACAGAGAGCTGTGCATTTGTGGGGCTTTTTTCCTGATGAGTCTAGATTTCTTTAAGTAAACCAAAATGATTCTCAAGTAATAGTTTGAAAAATAATCAGTTTTCTTTAAGAGTGTAGCGATATGCCCCCGCCCCGTATATAACATAATGGTCAATCAAAGTTGATAGAGGAAGAGAACAGCTGCTCAAAAGGCTGTAAGATCAGTGTACGTAGGAACTGAGGGGGGCTTCTTCTGCCCTATTTCTTCCCTTTGCTCCATGCCCGCCCCTGCCTTCAGTTATTCAGTTTTCTTAATTACTGGTCTCCCTCATATTGCAGGATATCTTCCTTTGAGGGTTTCTTATCCCTTTCCCCATGTATTGTAGGTAAAAGATCGTCAGTAAACGTCACAAAGATCTCACATGAAACCAACATCTATTTATTAGAATAAAAACCTTAGTCTAAAAGGATAAGAAGTTTGGGGTGATATTAACAAATTTCGATACAGACTCTCACACATAAAGATGATGCTACTGACCCACCAGAAGCTGGGTCTGTGCTTTAATTTTTTTCCTGCACCTGAGGGAATGGGATTACGAGAGCCCCACCTAGTCTTTCTCACCCTGTTCTCCTAAAGCCCATTTTCCAAAAATCCCTTTGGGACTTGGTCCAGTTTTCAGTTATGCACACAGCTGTTCTCACTGGCCCTGACCTAACTGACTTGCCATTGAGCCAAAGATGATAATTGTACACATTAATGCTGCGTCAAGATAACTAATCTCCCTGGGCAGCCAAAAAAAAATCTGATCACTGTTCTCTGTGGCTAAACTCCTTGTTGCCTGTTAACCTGTGGCCTCACCCTGGGAATGTAGACATTATAAGCCAGGAGCTTTACTAGAAAATAGACTTCACACACTTCCCTCCATCCTTCATTTGCCAAAGACGGCCAGAATCCTACATCCTACATCCCAAAGCTGTGTTAACAACCTGAATTTCCCTTTATCAGTCATGTGGCCCATATTATTATACACTCCCTGATATCTCAAACCCAAAAGATAAAACTGTCATTGCCTATTAAATTCTATGGTATAGGATCATCTATGGTAAGAGTGGATGGGTCATATAGCCCTTTAAAAAAAGTTAAGCAAAGCATTTCTTATGTATAATTAGTGCGTTTTTTACTCTAACTTTCTTTGGATTTAATCAATCAGAATGCTGTGCCTGAGCATCCCTGTGCAGCGAGCCTTCCTGACTGTGTCTGTCACGTTCTTCTGCAGGCATCTCCATAATAATAGAATTCACTCCCTGGGAAAGAAATGCTTTGATGGGCTCCACAGCCTAGAGACTTTGTGAGTTGACCTTTTATTTGTTTCCCTTTTTTCAGTGTTTTCATGAGTATTCTGAAGGAATCAAAATAGCCTGAAAGTCAAACTTGCTGTTTGGTTTGGTTAATTGCCTGAGCTTTAAACAGATATTTACTGCAGCTTTATCTTACACACACACACACACACAGAGCTGAGCAATAAAACTGAGATTTTATTTTAATCTAACAAGAGTGGTAAATGAGTTAGAATCATTATAAACTAAATGAGATGTTGTCTACTGAGCAGTGAATGTGTACTCTGTGTCAAGGATCAATTCTATACTGTCACTCAGGGGGCTCACTATTCATGAGTCTGGTGTGCAACCCTCCCTCCCCCAATGAGAGGACACCGACCAGGCAAATGCCAGGACTCTCCAGTCTGAGATGAACAGGCGTCTCATTAACAAACCACAAAGGTTTACACTAAAGCAATTCAAAACACTAAAAAGTAATACAGTGACCATTTCTCGGGCATATCTATAACCAAAGATTGCACTGTATATTGGCACACGTTGTTTCAGTTAACAACCATCTGAGGAGAGCAGCCGTCACTGTCCTGCTTTCCGCTCTAGTCAGGTTAAGTTTTTCTACGAACATGACATATCTAGTCAGTAGCATAGCTGGGATTTGCTTCCTCTCTAGGTTGAGACTGAAATCCATGCTGAACAGTATACACTCCTTCCAAAGAATAGGCCAAAACTTCAGTTCTGAACTGGTACCTATAAGAAAAATAGAGTCCACCCAGCTGACCACCAAGAGCCTTTCCCAGAGCCACGGCGAGAAGAAATCTCGTGAACCTCGCCAGCCTCCAGCTGTTCCCCAGGAGAAGAGCTGCTCCTCATTGCCCTAGTTGAGTAAGAGAGGTATAATGAGGGTAAGGTGACAGGCAGTAAGGGTCCTGAGTGTTCTGGAAGAAAAGGTGTGGTTCCATTTGTACCCCCCTTTCACCCCCATATTTTTAATACTCAAGTCCAATAAGCCACACCAGGCCACTGAATCTACATTGTTGGCTCTGACCCAGGAGATACCAAAGACCACCTCTTCTGTGGCTTTGAAGCCCATTATTTATATTTGAATACAGAGCTTAACATTTGTACATGGTCAATTTAGCTTCTAACCAGGGTGAGTCTGATGATTTCATGAGGGACTGTCTGTTGCTGGTGGTCTTCTCCATGTCAATGAGTGCTCACCGCTCTCCTTCCAGGGTTAGTTAAATCATTCTGTGCCTCCTCTTAGAAGAGAGGAACCATCCTCATAAAGAGATGCCAAAGATGAACTTATCAAGGCAGGACTTTGCAGTCCATTTCACGGCATAGGCGAGCCATTCCCATGAGCTTCTTGGCAAAATTAGAACTTCCCCCTTATCCACACAGGGCTGGGCTTGGTATCTTAGCAATGCAAAGCACCTTCCAGTCCTTTCCAACAGAGAAGGAACAAGAAACAGTATTGGCTTTGGAGGGTATTTCCATAATTAGTGTCTCTTTTTTTCCCCCCACGTTTGAGATGAAGACCTTGGATTTTATGTAAAGAGTGAAACATTTCTGCGCAAATTCATATGAGTCTCATTGTCCCCCTCCCTCCCCTCACCTTGCCCAGGGCTACAGAGGATCAGTAAATTGGTTACTCCCAACCCCTTCCTTTCCCTCACTAGAAACCCAAGTAATTTATAAGGACCCAATCCTCGTTTAATCAAAACAGAGCATCTGGAGAGATTTATAAACAGGAAGAAAATTTATGTCCACAAAAGACACGCGTTTCCTGCCTGCAGTATAGCTTAAGGATGGTTTGTGCCAGACAAGTAGGAATCTTGATTCATGCTTAACTCGGTCAAATTATCTCTCTTAAAATTAAAAAGCAATTCTTCTCCATAGAGGAAGATCTAACCACATCTGATTGCCTGACCAAAAGGTTTTCCTGTGTCATCTGGGAAATCTGCCATTCCCGGAGACTAGGAGGCAATTACTTTTTCATACGAAGTTGTAGCTATAAGGTGGAATAAGTCTATAAAGCGCATGTGAGTAATGGAATTGAAAAGCCATTTGTGTCATAACAGATAGAGAAATTAATGTTTTGAAATTGTTTGGCCATTCCATCTCTGTGCCTGAAGGATAAGATAACATATAGCTTTGCCTCACAGACCAAGGAACATATACTTCTGATCTGAATCATTATTTGTGACCCTGAAGAAATTCTAGACCCGATGTCCTTCCTGAGAGTACCCTGTACCACATAAACCTCTCCAGAAGCAGGCTGTCATCCTGGACCTCGGCCTGGGAGAGACACATGGACTCTTCAGGAGTCAGGGACAAAGGAGCTCTCCAAGATGCCCTCTCAGGCGAGACTCTGAAGTGCAGGGGGCATGTCAGAGGATGAAGGTGGGAACAAGAAAGGAGGGTGATTCAGGAGCCAGGACGAGACACGCAAGCGGGCAACTTGGTGAGCCGGGTTCCAGTGAAGGGCTCCCTCAGCAAGCAGCCAACACCAGGCCAAGTGTCCCTCTTATTTGAACATTAACGCTGCTATCTGCCGCCTCCCTTTTTTTAAATGCCTCTGTGCTACTGAGACTTGACTCTGACACTCATGATCAGTGTGATGACCATTTTAACGCAGATACTGGTCAGCAAGCCAAGAAAATCTCTCTCCCTGAAGAGAAGGAATAAGAGTTTTTATCAGTAACCTTGCCTCATTGGACAGCGTGTTAACTCTCTCTGTATAAGTAGTATATATGAATTTTTAAATGAGAAACTGAAATACTGAGAAACTGAAAATACTATTTACTTATTTTCAGAGATTTAAATTATAATAATCTTGATGAATTCCCCACTGCCATCAGGACACTCTCCAACCTTAAAGAACTGTAAGTATTCAGGACAGATTTAATGGGAGAACTTTATTCTTTGTGAGCTCACTTTAAAGTATGTTTCATTATTGTACATAGCGTGAGTGACTAGAAGGTTTTATAAGTTTGTACAGGGGCTTCTGGGTGGCTCAGTCGGTTAAGAATCCGATTCTTGATACTGGCTTAGGTAGTGATCTTTCAGTCTTGAGATCAAGGCCCGTGTCTGCTTGAGATTCTATCCCTCCTTCTCTCTCCCTGCCCCTCCCCGACTCCCTGTCTCTCTCAAAATAAATACATAAACATTTAAACAAATAAATAAGTTTGTATAAATGATGATTAAGTAAACTTGTGATATATTTTTATTTATTCTATCACAAGCAATCATCAGATAGTCTTTTTTAAATTTATAATGGATTTCTCTAATATATGTTTATTTTAAAGAATATATTTAGTTCTCTAAATCGTACTCTTTTCCTAAGCTATATTCCCCCAAGATTTATATACTTCATGGATTTGTAGAGAACTGCCACAGAATTCAGTTATTTGCTGAGCATTTTGAAAAACAAACTTCTCTAAGGTTGCATAAGTATAGGACTAGAGAATTCAAATGCATGTGCCTAGTACCATGCTAGATGTTTCCACATATATTACTTCATATTCTTTAAATATTTCATGAATCATTTAATTTTTTAAAAAGTACAATTTTACTAAAGTAAAGCTAACTTTCAGCTCTTAGTCTGCATATATTGTCTTTCATATACTAAAATTCAATGAGATTTTCTTTGTACCTAAAAATATGAACACTGTATGTAAGGACTGTTCCAATACCTGGAAAGAAAGATAAACATAGAGCCTATCCTCTTGGCTGAGAGAAATAAGGCACAAAGCTAAAGGAGGTAGACAACAGGGTTTGTTTGTAAGAAAAAGCCTTTATGAGAGGTTCTCCCTCAGGAGCCCCACATGTGGCTGAACTGGGAAGTCCTCACCATCTCTGGTCAGGCAGCCCAGACTGTCAGTCACCTTATCAAGCCACCGGCCCACACGGGACCCAGAGATCACTGACTCTGCCCCTCTGCCATTGAGACAACATTAGCATCGACAGAGGAGAATCAATTTGTTATTACACACTCACTGAGCGCCTTCCCTCAGCTCAGGAAATTTTGTCCTCATGAGGAGATTACTTAAATCTCTACTTCATAGCAGCTTAAGTCAATTTTCTCTTCTCCTGGCTTCAAATGGGATCAGGAGTGATCATAATCCCCTCTCCAAAGATGGTTCCCTCTCTCTCAAGTTGTTGTACAATGGTGCTCTGTTGGATATGAACAGACAGATTTTCTTTTTATAACATTAAATTGTAAGTTTCCATAAAGCACAACTATTATTTTCAGATTCTTTATTCCTCTTTCAAGATGACAGCTTGTGATTTCTTTTTCTCCTAGAGAGCACATAAGCTTCAAAATGCAGAGAGGAATTTAACTTTATCCTCTAGTTAAGATGTTGCTTATTGGCACAGGAGGGGGGGTACTATTACATAATTTTACCCTACACATTATTTTCTAAAAAAATTTTTTTTCCCTCTCTTCCTAGAGGATTTCACAGCAACAATATCAAGTCAATACCTGAGAAAGCATTTGTAGGCAACCCTTCTCTTATTACAATGTAAGTGGCCATAGTTCTTTTTGATTTTTCCATCCTGAAATATAGTACATATTTCACTTTTAAATATAATACAATGAGTATCTTATATTTTCCCAAGTTTGGTCTTTGTCAGTGTATGAATCTCTACAGAGAAGTGTATACAGAGATGTTTTGCTAGGTCTTAGCTGAATGCTAGAATGACTTTTTCTTATTATTTATTTAGCTGAATGCTAAAATAATCCTTTTTTTTTTCCAGAGCCTACAAGTGTGCATTGCATCATGCTTCTTGTCTTCAGATGCCTTGTCTCACTTCACAAAAATCTTGTGAAATACTTTTGCTTATCTCTATTTTCTAATGAATAAAACTTATTTTTTAGAGCATCAATGTCAAGGTCACCTAGTCATTTAGAACTTGAATCCAAGTATACTCAAAATATAAATTATTATATACAAATGGGAGTCCTTTATAGCAATAGACTCCACTGATGGTGGGGGTTTGGGACATACTGGTTTATGCGTGGTTTCCATATTGATTTGTTATCAAGCCCAAGCACTGAGTCACATTTATAGACTTACAAGCCAGGTTGTAATTCTAGAAAGCTGCGTATATTCTAAAAAGGTGTATTGGGGGTTTATATCCCATAAAAGCATAAAAGAGAGTTATAAGTACAGCGTAAAATTAATTGGTTATATGTTTCACATTTTAGCACAGGCAGAAGATTGATCATATGTAGACATACAGGAAGATGAAAACAGGCATGGATGGCTCTTAGTTCAAAGACGCCTGGCAAATTTGGGGGGTAGTACTGGCCTCAGGTCTTGTAGGAGGGGTCTTGGATATGCAAGAGAGAAGGGACAGCTGTTGAACCTGACTCTAGGGGCATTTCTTGGCAGAAATTCATCCTGTGCCAACTTGATTAAGAGGCTTTCTGGAACAGGGTAGCATCTGTCACAAATGAGCTGAAATCCCAATTAGCCCTGACAATTGAAATTAAAAAAAAAAAAAATACCATTCATTGTTTCTGAAATATGCTGACAGTATGTTGGCAAACTAAGGGTTTTAAAGTCTATTGCCAATAAACATTAGGCCTCATTAGAGAGTATTTACATACTAAAAGTTGGCAAATTGCATTGCCTGTGCTTCTTTTTCCTTACAGCCACAAGCCTGGGTTTGTTTTTTTTTTAATCGCTCTTCTGATATGCTAATACTACTTGAGAAAGGACTAGAAGCCCCCCAAATTTATTAGTGCTCCTACACAGTATTTTATGGTATTATTCACTGTTTTCTCCCTGCAGCTCTCCTCTCCTTGCTTCTGCCTCTTTCCATTTCTTTTTTTTTTTTCTTTAATGTTTTTTATTTATTTCTAGGAGAGAGAGAGACAGCGTGAGCAGGGGAGGGTCAGAGAGAGAGGGAGTCCCAGACTGAAACAGGCTCCAGGCTCTGAGCTGGCAGTCAGCACAGAGCCCGACGCGGGGCTCGAACCCACGAACCGCGAGATCATGACCTAAGCGAAAGTCGGACGCTTAACCGACTAAGCCACCCAGGCGCCCCTTCCTCTTTCCATTTCTTGTCACTGTCAGGGATCCGCAGCTCCCCCTCTCTGTGAATGCTTCCCTTGTCCCATTGGCTACCCAGTCGCAATGTCTACCTCTATGGTCCCCACCCTCAGCGGCACTTCTTTGAACGCCCACTGCCCCCAGCTTCTGCCAGCCCCCACCTCGATCTCCTCGCCACCCCCCCTGCTTCCACCGCCAGCAGAGCTGTCACCCTGAACCACAGCATCCATCTTGTCACTCGCTGTGAAAACTACGGAGATTCAAGATGGTCTATCGCGAGTCTCCCGACCAGCGACCCAAAGCTCTCCTCAGTTACCTTATGCCATAACCGACTGAGGTTATGTCGAACTGAGGTCGACTAAGCTCTCCTCATAGAGCAAAACTCTTTATTTCCTTTGTTTCTATGATTCCATCCCCTCACAATGTTAATTGAAATTCTGTCTTCCAGGGCCTGTTTCCAATGACATTCCATGAAGTTTTTCTCGATCTCACGAGAAAACTCCTTCCCGAGAACCGTGTAACTCCTCACCTCCTTATTTGTATTTGTGATACTTAGGTACACAAGCATGTGTATTCATAGCTGCCCAGGTTATGTACATACATACATGTGTGAACACAATTGTATACATACAACCATATTGTCTAGACAAGGGACACTGTAATAGTATCATGAAAACTCCATTTTTAATCATAAGACCTTCTAGCTCTTGCTCTTTTTCTTACCGATTATCTAATCCAAGGGAAGAGGTTGGAGGGTAGGAGGGCAGAAGGGGCCTTAGGTTTGTTGGGTAACAACTCTATCCCAGGTACTAAACCAGATGTTAGACAAGCATTAGCTCTTTCAATTTGTACACAAACCCTACAGCTAAGATTTATTATTCCAGCTTAACAACCTAGAAAATTAAAGCTCTGAGAAGTAATGTACTTGCTGAAGTATATGAACTTCAGTTTTTTCCTCCAAAAATGAGAAATGGTATCTGAATATCTGTGCTATGGATCTTTTAAAGCTGTTGAGTGGACCAATTGAGCTATAAATGTGAAAGTACTTTATCAACCAGGAAGTGGGATGCTGTTATTTATTTGATTCCAAGCTGCTTTAAGGCAAGAACATTTTATCCATCTTCAAACTCCCAGAATCTAGCATAATATCAAGCACATAATAGATACTTAAGTATAGTTTCCTTAACGAATCAGTCTCTAAAGTCCCATAGTACCATACTTTGAGCACAGTAGACATAAATAAATACCAGTTCAACTTCACTGAACTGGGATGTCTCAACTAAGAACTATTTGTAGGGCTTCATTTGACCAATTCAAATACCATTACATTGAAAACATCTGTAGGGGCGCTTGGGTGGCTCGATTGGTTCAGTGTCTGAATCTTGATTTTGGCTCAGGTCATGATCTCAAAGTTCATGGGATCAAGTCCCACATCAGGTTCTGTGCTGACAGCACAGAGCCAGCTTAAGATTTTCTCTCTCCCTCTTCTCTGCCCCTTTCCCACTCAAGCTCTTACTCTCTCTCTCTCAAAATAAATAAATACTTTTTTTTTTTTTTTTTTACTCTGTAAGGGTGGGTGCCTGGATGGCTCAGTTGGTTAAGCTTCCAACTTCAGCTCAGGTCATAATCTCACAGTTCATGGATTCGAGCCCCTCATTGGGTTCTGTGCTGACAGTTCAGAGCCTGGAGCCTGTTTCAGATTCTGTGTCTCCCACTCTCTCTGCCCCTCCCCCACTTGTGCTCTGTCTCTGTCTCAAAAATAAATTTTTTAAAAAATCTGTAAAACAAAATGTCATTTAAGTTCTAATAATGTCTCACCTTTAAAAGCAGTCATGACTTTTTAAAAAATCTAAATATCACCAAAAAAAGTAGAATAGCACATTTTCTCTCAAATACTCCTTCTTGTATATTATGGTAAGATTTGACTAGAGGATCCAGTCTTCATATAAATATATAGAATTGCATCTTTATTTATTTAACAATATGACTGCCATCTCCTTGAATTCCCTTTTTGCCACTTGATGAATAGTCCACACATGTTGGAGGAAGATTTTTAAGTATATCTATAGTCTGTTCACTTGCTTTTCTCCTTAGTAACTATCACTCATATCTGCCTTGTTATCAGGAATCTTCATTTTTATATAGTATGGATTTCTTACCCAAAGCCTCCTCATGTGAGTTAAAACACTTTTGAAGTTTTCCTGATGCTGAGTAATCGGGAATGTTATGCAATAAAGTATAATCATGGTTACACACACTTAATGTATTTCCTGAAATTTTGAAGAGGTATTCATTCGTTGTTCAACTTTTATACTAAGACATTGGTGTTTGGATTTTTTTCAGACATTTCTATGACAACCCCATCCAGCTTGTTGGAAGATCTGCTTTTCAACATTTACCTGAACTAAGAACACTGTAAGTTTTTCTCTTGCAGATCACTTTCCCCTTGTATGGGTTGCTGTAAAAACCAAATGGATATTTTAAGTTAAAGTTCTTTGTAAATGGCACTAAAATTACCCCCTTCTGGAAGCTTCTGCCAATAGTACTCATGTACTCCTCCTTCTAGGACTTTGAATGGTGCCTCTCAAATAACTGAATTTCCTGATTTAACTGGAACTGCAAGCCTGGAGAGTCTGTAAGTACTTGAATAGGCTCTTGACTTTGCCCAGCACATGCACTGCCCTTGAAGCCTGACAAGTCTTAAAGTCAGCAAATAAAAATATATCACTGTGCGATGCCTGAATAAAAGAATTATGTCTGGTTTGTGTTTCAACAGGACTTTAACTGGAGCACAGATCGCATCTCTTCCTCAAACCGCCTGCGATCAGTTACCTAATCTGCAAGTGCTGTGCGTATCAGAAAGGCAGTAATGTTGTGTAAACAGGCAACTTCCATTTAGGAGTGAAATGGCAGCCGTTATTTCAATAATCCTTTAAAAGGGGAGAAAGTTCTTTCCTTGCAGGGCTCCAGCAGGCCGGTCCTCCCTCGCCCCCATGGGGGGCTAGGGAATTGGCTCTCTCGTGTGACCCCGGTAATGGTGGGGGTGCCCCCTTTGTTGCCAAGTTCCAATCCGTCTCCCGTTAGAGTTTCAACTGGCACACATTTCCTGTCAGAAAATGGATATGAACAAGCCTAGATAACTTCATTTCCCCTTCTTTGCAGAGCAGAAAAAAATTACATAATGGATCAAAAACCCAATATGGATGCCAAAATAAAAAATTAAGTCATCAGACCCATACAAACCTTGATAAAGGTGATCAAACATTCTTCCAGTATAGTTGTGGGTGCCGTGTTCTAATGTTTCCACTAATGGTTAAACAGCTTACATATGTTATTTCTGTTGATTTGTTGTGGGTTTTTTTTTTCCCCTCTGTCTTTCCCTTTCTGAAAAGTAGTTTATAGGAATTTGAAGAGCTTTGTTTTGACTTTCCATTTTCAGCCTTCTCCCTCAACTCGCAACCCTATTTCTGTCCTCTTATGCACTGTGGAGACTTAACGAATTGACCCTTAGTCTCCAGTCATGGCTCCCTTCTTGCAGAGGAGGCATCTGTGTCAGCTGAATGCCTGTAATTCCACCACAGGCTTCACCCAGTAGCAGAGCTACAAGCAGCACTACAAGTGTGAAGTGGAAGAATGGGAACGTCACCACAATGATTCTGCCTTCCCCTCTCCCCAGCCCCCTGGCCACTTTGGACCTCAGTTGTTCAGTGATATGGGGTTGTAGTAACACCACGTGATAGCCTTGAAGTCAGTCATTTGTGTGTACAGGAAGGGAACATAGAGTAAGTCTCCTCCTCTTCCTCCCACATCGCCCTCTGAGGTATAGAGAAGTTGAGAATTAGAACAGTTAAGCACAGTTGTCAAAGTCATACAGCAAGAAAGTAACCGAGTCCGAATTCAAATACAGGCAGTTTGATTGAATAGCTCGGAAGAAGTGCGTATATACCAGGCAGTGGACATCTTAGGGGCCATTTTAGAATTCTGTCTACCGCACCCAAAATAGTGTAATTATCCTCATTTCTCAAGGAAACTGATTACATGACTAGGGCTTCACATGCTATAGCTAATACTAAAGGAGCCAGCATTTAAACTGCATCCATCTCTGCTATGCCACATAGCAAATGGTAAACCACCCAGGTCTAGAATTGCACAAATTGGTAAAGAGCAAAGGCTCTGGTCTGTTTTTCTGGTTCAAATCCCATCTCCCTATATACCAGCAAGAGATCTTGAGCAAGTTATTTATCCCTTCTGGGACTCCATTTCCCAATCTATAAAATAGAGATATAGCCACTTCCTTCAGAGGATCATCATGAGGATTAAGTGAATTACTACATGTCAAACACTTACACTAGCACCTGGGACGTCGTAAACTCTCAGGCAGTGTTAGCTCTTACCAACTTCTTTCTCACTTGCCTTAAACCATTACTCTTTCTTTAAGCTATTCTTTCCTCAAGCTGAAACTTGAAAGGTCTGAGAGATCACAAATCCATTAACCACAGAAGCTTGTCATTTTCAAAGCACTTCAACCTGTAGTTTTGATTTGTTCTTCACAACACTCTGCCGGAAGATCAGCAGGTATCTTCTCATTTAAAGAGAAAACTAAAATAGGCAGAATGCTTTGGGCAGCATACTGACCACATTGAAGAATCCATTGAAGTTGAGAATAGGACTCAGGGTCCCGACCTCTACTACCATCTACTTTATGGTCTGGAAGCCAAGGTCTGCAAGCTCCACTCCTTTGGCTGAATCATCCACTGAGTAGCTGCTACATGAAGAAACTGCCCCCGAGTTGCCTCACCTCCGTGGGAATTACCTGGCTGTGTGTGGCTTTCCTCACTAAATAGCTGGTGATTTTAGGCAAATTATTTCACATTATATGGTGATAATCAGTGTCTCCCTCATAAGGTGACAACAGGTCAAATGAGATAATTTAGGTAAAGCTGTAAACACGGTGTCTACATTTAAGAAGTGCTTGATCAATGTTAGCCCTGAAAATCATTAGGTAGAAGGTGACACTGGGTCTTTACATGGAGGAAGCTTTTACGGATCCTCTACTAAGAGGCACACAGGAAGCATTTGTCTCCTTGCAGTCTGCGGAGATGAGTGAACCAAATTATTATCAGCTTTGATGATAGGTATGTCCATTTTATCACATTCATTACTTTTTAAAACGATATGCCATATTGTTAACTGGGTGTTATTTTGTGCGTTGGTGTGGGGTCTAGTTTTGGGCTTCTTCATTTTTTGTTTGGTTTAGTTTGGTCTTTCAAACCTTGAGTATAAACTACAAACTTTTGTTTGCAAACAGCTTCATCTGCAGTATTTGTGTGTAGTAAATGAACTGTACTTCTATATGAATTCCATTAGCTCAATAAATGTAGAATAAAGTGATTAGTTATAATTCAAAAGCCTCTTAGAAAACAGTATGGGCTTTTCAGTTACATGGTGGCGATCTGGTTTTAAGAATTAGAATCAGGCATGAAAGTGTGTTAGCTGATTAGCTGATAACTTTTAAAACATGAGACAAGATTTTTTAAAATATGTTACTTTATCTACCAGCTTTCTTTTTTTAAGCTTTCTGCAAATTACCATGGCTTGTTTTAGATTAGTTATATTATACTATAAATATGTCCAGATGTTTTTGTTATTCTGTAATTTGTTGAGTTTTGGCTGAAGACTTTCTTAGATTTTTTCCCCCCTTGTAGTGATTGATTTCAAAGTTAGTGCTATGTTTTGACTTGTTGTTGGATTTTTTTTAGCTGATTAGGAAAGAACCAACAATGATTCTCTAAGCTGTAGAGATACAGCAGCTCTTAGAAAGAGAGGCACAATTATTTAATTTAATTTGGACTCACTTCAGCAAGATAATAGCTAGAACATTGTAGATCATTACTAACAAAATATAAATAAATTTGTTAAGTAAATTATTTAAATCAATTAAAGAAGTACAACAGCTACATTTCAGTAAACGTTTGGATCTATGCTTAATCCAATAATGCCGCTGACTACCTGCTCCATGTCAGGTCTGGGGAAACGTTCAGAGTCTGCCTTGGGAGATAGATCATCTCGGAGGGGAAAGGAAAGCAAAGCATGTTTCCTTAGGATTAATATATAACAGATTTTCCCTTTTGTGCCTTCTGTTTTTCAGAGATCTATCTTACAACCTGCTGGAAGATTTACCCAGTTTTTCAGTCTGCCAAAAGCTTCAGAAAATGTACGTCTATAGGAGTTTCTAAGTCACTTAGCAAAGAACAAGAGCCAAAACTCACATTTCTAGGGGTCACTGGTTTGCTTGCCCTGTAGGTCACTGGGGAGACATTTGGTGTTTTCCCTTTTTATACACACAAGGTGTGATGGTGTAGGATGCCTGCTAAGTTAGGAAACACAGATAATATTATTTTTCTATGCATTGTACTGTAAGCAAAGCTTTTACTACGCTTTTTGTTTTTCTCCCCTCCTATAACAAACTTGGTGTTATAAGAACCGGGTTTATTTGAGCTTTGGAATTTTTCTAAGATTACATATCCAATGAATAGCGTGACTTTTTTGTTTGTTTGTTTTGTTTTATATAGTTTACGGTCAAGTTGGTTTCCATATAGCAGCCACTGCTCATCCCAAGAAGTGCCGTTACTTTTAAATACAGGAAGGACTTGATGTTTGTTCCACAAGTCATCTTTAGAAAGTGCCATATTTGTCATATTTGAGGTCCCACTGATGTTACTTCCACATGAAACATGTTAACATTCTTATCGTCAAATTGCCTCCTCCACAAAACATCAGCCTTATTGCTTTTTTTTTCATGTTTATTTTTTTTTCAAGAGAGAGGAAGATAGCATATGCACGAACCAGAGAAGGGCAGAGAGAGGGAGAGAGAAAATCTCAAGCAGGCTCTGTGCCATCTGCTCAGAGCCCGATGAGGGGCTCGATCTCAGGACCAGGAGATCATGACCTGAACTGAAATCAACAGTTGGATGCTTAACTGACTGAGCTCCCCAAGTGCTCCAGCGTATTGTAAAGTATGCTTTACAGTCATACTTCGGTTTTGATCAAAACAATATTAACCATCTGGCATGCCTAGGTGGTCGTGATTTCCACTCAGGTCATGATCTCACAGTTTTTGCATGATCGAGCCTGGCATCAGGCTCTGTGCTGACAGTGAGAGCCTTGCTTGGGATTCCCTCCCTGTTCTTTCCCTCTCTCTCAACCCCTCTCCCACCCTCTCTCAATTTCTCTCAAAATAAGTAAATAAACTTTAAAAAAAGAAAGCAATATTAAGCATGTGTCCTTTTCTGAATTTTTCTCTGAATGCCTTTCAGTGAATAAGAGAGAAAAAGAAAGGCAAAACTGTCTTTAAAAGGTAAGGATTTGACTCTCGTGAAGCCCCCCTGAAAAATACTAAAATGGCTCCGAAGGCAGAGCCAAGCACCAAGTGATTGAATGATGATGGCATTTGGAATATAGTTTTACATCCACCCAAAAGAACTCGTTGCTCTGAAAGCAAGGCAATACTTAAGTGTATAAATTGGAATGTTCTTCTTTAAACAAAACAAAAAAATTTTAATCAGTCACTTGACTGTCACATTTCATGTGTTCCTTTGATTGAGGGCAGGTAATTCCTCTGTAGAAGTTCTCTGAAGACTAATCTTTGAAACCAGTGACTTTGAAATCAATCTTTGGAACTGTCGTTTCAGAGACCTGCGACATAATGAAATCTTTGAAATTAAAGTTGACACTTTCCAGCAGTTGCTCAGCCTCCGCGCTCTGTGAGTACTGCCTCCCAGCACCTTTCCCGGCCACAGATCACTTTCTTTCTCTGTCTGGTCTTCCCCAATATTCTTTCTGCTGTCTGCTAGTATCATTGGAGCTTTGTGCCTATATTTGCTACGAAAGGGCAAGTATCTTGCTCATGATACTTTCCAGGAATATATTCAAAAGTAGTAAATTTGTAGTCTGCTTTCTGACATAAAACTTGGATAAAGAGGAAGGAGGCCAAGCTGTTGAATCACCTACGAAATGTGTTTCTGTCAGAGCCTAGAGTTGGTAGGGATTTTCCACACAGAAATTGAATGACTACACAACACTGCCTGCCCATTCGTTTTTTCTGGGGCAACAGGTTTCAGTATGTGTCTCAAAGTGCTTCAGAATCATCACGGGGCCACTGTCAAGAGTCCAGATTCCAGGTCCTCAACCTGCCTCAGGAGTTAGAATCCTTGAGGTGGGTCCTGATGATCTGCATTTTAACAAGCACACTAAGGTTTGAGCACAGCTGCCCTGGAAAATGCTTCTGTTGATCAGATGAGAATTGTAAGAATTGTAAATATAGTATCTAATTCCATTTTATGAGTGAAAGCACCATATATTAACCATAAACTTAAAAAAGGAAACTTTGGTAACAGATTTGTTTTCTGTGTCAGTTAAATATTTTTCATCTCAAAACTGAGTTTCAATGTAATTGTGATGAATAATGACAATATGAAATGTGTTTTTTATAAGTTTTTAAATGTTCTATTTGTTTTTGAGAGAGAGACAGAGTGAGCAGGGGAGGGTCAGAGAAAGAGGGAGACACAGAATCTGAAGACAGGCTCCAGGCTCTGAGCTGTTAGCACAGAGCTCGACACGGAGCTTGAACCCACGAACTGTGAGATCATGACCTGAGTCAAAGTCGGACGCTTAACCGACTGATCCACCCAGGCGTCCCCAATATGGAATGTTTAAACTTTGATATATTTTGGTAAAACTCCCTTTTACCGTCAAGTTTTTCTTTTTCTTTTTTTTCTTTAATGTTTATTTTTGAGAGAAAGAGTCAGACTGTGAGTAGGTGAGGGGCAGAGAGAGAGGGAGACACAGAATCTGAAGCAGGCTCCAGCTGCTGTCAGCACAGACACAGGGCTCGAACTCAGGAGCCATGAGATCATGACCTGAGCAAAGTTAGACACTTAACCGCTTAACTGACTGAGCCACCCAGCCACCCCCTAAAGTTTTTCTTAATTCTTAAGAGACTATTCCTTTGTAAAATAATACCATTCCTCAAAACATTTTAAATTTACCTTTAAGAATCTTCTTCTTCTTCTAAAAATGTACCTTGAAAACTATCTTGTTCTGAATTTAAGTATGTTGCCCTTTCCTTACTTTTCCTTTTTATCAACTTGTGAAGTTCTTCTACTTTTTTTTAATAAACGTAAAACAAAAAATATATTACCTACTTTCATTACCTGCCTTTTTCATCCAATTGGAATTCTGGCTGTTTCCAAAGTTCAGTTCCATTTTTTTAAAATTTCCTTATAGTTTATTGTCAAGTTGGTTTCCATATAACAGCCGGTGCTTAACCCAACAAGTGCCCTCCTCAGTGCCCATCACCCATTTTCCCCTCTCCACCCCTCCCATGAACCCTCAGTTTGTTCTCAGTATTTTTAAGAGTCTCTTATGGTTTGCCTCCCTCTCCTTAACTATTTTTCCCCTTCCTCTCCCCCATGATCCTCTGTTAAGTTTCTTCTGTTCCATGTATGAGTGAAAACTTATGGTGTCTAGCCTTCTCTGCCTGACTTATTTCACTTAGCATAACACCCTCGAGTTCCCATATATGCCCCTATGCATCAGCACTCCTGTATCCCTTGGGTAGGGTCAGTTCCATTTTAAAAGGCTGAAATAGTTGATAACACTCTATTATGTCATTGAATTTGCTAATAGAGTAGAACTTAAATGTTCTCACCAAAAAAAAAGTTTTTTCATATGCACGTGAAATCAAAAGCTGATCTGTAATGATAGCAAAAGAATGGGATCCTGAAAGCTGCGTGTCTGGGTGCCCCTGAGTTCCTCTGGCCCCTTAGACTTCATATCCATCACTCACCCAACTCCGCCCACTCCAGTTCATCGCCTCTTCTGCCACCAACCCATCATTCGTCTCCACTCATCTATCCCATTCTCTAAAGAGAATCTTTCTGAAACAGAAATCTAATCATGACACTTGCCCTGCTTCAAGGATCTTTTTAGTCACCTATTGTCTTCAAACCCACACCAGATTTCCCAGCACTGCCTTCAAAATCTGACCCCAACCTCCTCACTCTCACCCGTGCATTCTCGGTCCCCTGACACATGGTGGCCATTTCCCTGGTTCTTCTTGCCCATCGGATTCCTCTCCACCCTTGACTCGCCTCCTGCCCATGCCGTAAAAACAGGATCTCCTGCGAGCCCACTCCACTCTGATGCATTTTGGGCATTTTCTGCTACAGGACTCAACACTCAACACTGCCACGGGAAGACTATGCCCTGCCCCAAAATGACAAGAAATTTTTCATCTTCTTATCCCCAGGGTCAAGTGGAGTGGCTCTCTCATTATTTACTTAAGAATTCCAAACGTGTTCTGAGCAAAAGTTCAAGTTCTCTTGATGTTGGTCAGCTTGAGTTTGAATTCCAGCTCCTGAGATTATTTTGTGACTTTGAGCAAGTCACTTAATACTCTGTGCCTTTCTCTGCACCAGTAAAGTGGGGTTAATGACAATACCTACTGCTTAGAGTTCTGTTAAGGGTTATACGTGTAAAAAAAACAACTCATAACCAAACTTGGCACATGGTAAATATGCAGTAGTATCATGGTGATGGTTGTTGTTGTCATTATTACAGCAAGTATATATCATTTTAAGATCTATCAGTAAGAGTCTTGGCAGGAAACAGATTTCATCCCAAATGGTAAGACTGAGGCTAACAGGACACAGGCACAGAGAAGGGATGCTGTGGTTGAGGAAGCGTACAGCTGCCACCAAACAAGATTCCATAATGGAGAAAGAGTACAGGTTTCCAAGTTCTCTCTCCTGGGCTTCTGGCTGCAAACAGTTGGGAGCCGCTGGGCACGCAGCCTGCAGGGTCAGCCCCAGGCACAGAACAGGGTAGGAGAGTGGAAGTGGCTCCTCCCCTGGTGGCTGTGAAGATTCCAGCACACAGGTCTACTAACATGAGTGGAATTACAGTCCTTTGAACACACAAATCCTCCCATATTTGCTTTAAATCCAATCAAATTGCCATAAAGCCGCACGGCAAGACTTGGCCTACATTCCTGATATTCCCCTCTCTGAAGCTCCCTGGGGAACCCATGTTCTACTCACAGCCACCAGAGACTCACTGATGGCATGACTTGTTTCCCTCACTGGTCAGATGTTTTATGAGCAGCTCAGGAGTAAACCATCTCCTTGCTCAATCACCCAACCCCCATCTGTGGCTCTCCCTCTCCTTCCCTGCCATATCCTTCCCTTGTAAGCCAAATTTTTTTCTGTTCTGAGAGCAGAGATGGATCAAAATAAAAAGTTTCCATGGGACGCCTGGGTGGCTCAGTCGGTTAAGTGTCTGACTTCAGCTCAGGTCATGATCTCGCAGTTGGTGAGTTCAGGCCCTGTATCAGGCTCTGTGCCAACAGCTCAGAACCTGGAGCCTGCTTCAGATTCTGTGTCTCCCTCTCTCTCTGCCCCTCTCTGACTTGTGCTCTGTCTCTCTCTCAAAAATAAATAAGCATTTAAATTTATTTTTAATTAGGGGCGCCTGGGTGGCTTAGTCGGTTGAGCGTCCGACTTTCGCTTAGGTCATGATCTCGCGGTTCGTGGGTTCGAGCCCCGCGTCGGGCTCTGTGCTGACTGCCAGCTCAGAGCTTGGAGCCTGTTTCAGTCTGTGCCTCCCTCTCTCTCTGACCCTCCCCTGCTCACGCTGTCTCTCTCTCTTTCTCTCCTAGAAATAAATAAAAAAATATTTTAAAAAAAAATTTTTTTTAAATAAATTTATTTTTAATTAAAAAATAAAAGTTTCCAGTTTCACCCAGTTTAAGGAGACTTTCAAAAGAATATACATGTTCTGCAAATACCATTTATCCAAAGATAACTCAAGAGGCCCAGTGCTTTAAATAACTCATTTGTGTTAGAGAAAAGTTGATTGTGATCACTTTCAATTTCCTCAAATGTCTACACTTTAGTTAGACTTATTAGTTAGGCATTTTAAAAATACAAGTTTTAAGTTCATTGCTCCTTTTTGGAAATGTGGAAGTTCTTATTCTTGCTGAATCATCTACATTTCAGTGTGTGTGTGTGTGTGTGTGTTGAGTGAATTTTATTTCTCCATAAATTATAGGTTTTCTGTTATCAAAGGATTTTATTTCCAACATATTAGCACCCTTTTTTATTTATGTTGCTGTTAAGAATTTAAATGTGCATCTCCTTTACTAGGAATTTTTTTTAAATGTTTATTTATTTTTGAGAGAGAGAGAAAGAGAGAGAGATCATAAAAAGGGAGAGGCATAGAGAGAAGGACACACGGAATCCAAAGCAGGCTTCTGGCTCTGAGCTGTCAGTACAGAACCAGACATGGGGCTCGAACTCACGAACCAGGAGATCGTGACCTGAGCTGGAGGTGGATGCTTAACCAACTGAGCCACCCAGGTGCCCCTTTAAAAGAAATTTAAAAAATAAAAAACCTTCTCTGTGTGGAGCCTGGGTCACTCAGTTGGTTAAGCATCCAACTTCAGCTCAGGTTATGACCTATGGCTCAAGTCATGATCTCACGGTTCATGTTTTCAAGCCCCATGTTAGGCTCTGCACTAACAGCACAGAGCCTGCTTGGGATTCTCTCTCTCCCTCTTTCTGCCCCTCCCCTGCTCTTTGTCTCTCTCTCTCTCTCTCTCCCTCAGAATAAATAAATAAACATTTAATTAAAAAAAAAACCTTCTCTCTGTTTCTTTTATGACCTGACATACCTGACAATGTACACAAAATGTTGTTGAGTTTCATTACATTTCCAGGGACATGTTATGCACTTCACATTTACTGGCTTGTCAGAGGAGCCTCAGAAGTTCCTGTCTCTTACTGCTCCTCTACCCCCACCCATCTCAGAAACACCCTAATAAAATTTTACAAGCATGTTCAAGTCACCTTTTTCATAAGCAGAGAAATAAAATCTAAATCCACCTGAATGATTTCTCCTAGATTAATTTAAAACAAGATTGATTTCAAGTTCACCCTTTCGTCATTTTATACTATTGATATCTTTATCTATTTGATAATTGTTTTACTCTAAATGGAAGTTAAATTTTGGTAGAAGAATGAGTATATGTGGTAACACTTCATGCAATCTTTTTAAAAACATCATCCTGTCATTTGCCTTATATATATACTTTTTTTTTAAATAGGAATTTGGCTTGGAACAAAATTGCCGTTATTCATCCCAATGCCTTTTCCACTTTGCCCTCTCTAAGAAAGCTGTGAGTACTCCATGACTTGTTTATGGCGTATTTTAAGGAATTGGGGGCCACTTAACTTCCTCACAAATGTCGGTGTTGCTGAAGAAGCCGCAGCGCACTGATTGCTGAGTCCTCAGCTCTCTCTCGGCGCTGGAGGGGGTCAGACGCAGGGGGAGCTCCTGCCCCTCCAAGGCCACGTGGGCCCCGTCTGCATATTTGAAGAGCTGAGTGACAGCTGGTTCTGGTTATTGAGGCGAAATTTTCCATTTTCGCCGAGCAGTCAGGTGGAGTGGAATAAGATGTCATTTCAGTCCCAAAGGGCTTTTGTTTTCCTTTTGCCCTCCTAAGAGAAAACTCTGCTGTCCCGCCTTTCCTCGGGGGCCTCTGAACCCCTTGTCTCCCCTCTCCCGTGTCCAACAGAGAAAGAAGGAGCTGGTCAGACAGAAGTTAAGGGGAGGAAAAAGAATAAACCCAAAAGCATCTTCCACCTCAGTCAACATCTCTTTTCAAATTAGGTGTAGCGCCTCTACGGATTTTTGATGTCCTTGCCTGGCAAAATAAAGCTTATTATAGAAATTACAGTTTGGATGTGATTAAGACCTCTTTGCCCTGCAGTTCTGATTGTAAATAGACATGTTATCAGGAGCTAAACCCAAAATGGTTATTTTTACCATGGAGGGTACGGACCCTGCTTAGAAGTTTTTGTGGTGGAGTTTAATAATCTTTAAGTTGCTTTTTTTCAACATGGACGCTTTCTGCTAACACAGACTAAAAGCCAATTGTTGTTTGATGTTTTGCAGGGACCTATCATCCAACCTCCTGTCGTCTTTTCCTGTAACTGGGTTACATGGTTTAACTCACTTAAAATTAACAGGAAATCATGCCTTACAGAGCTTGATATCATCTGAAAACTTTCCAGAACTCAAGTGAGTTTGTCATTAAAACTAATAAGATACATTTGTGGTCATGTGAAATAATAGATGTGTTATAGTAGTTTTCGAAATTTATGAGGTCAAAGAACTCTTTTGAATTGCATTTCATGCCCTCAAGCCCCCCACCCCTGGGGCATTGTTAGGACAAGCCCTGAAGGCAGAGAACGTCTTCCTGACCACATTTCCGTTGTTTCTCGAAGATGCCTCCCAGAATCATAGTGTTCATGGGAAGAGTTGGAAAACCATTGATCCATGAGATAGAAACTAGGATACGTAATTAAATAACATTATAATATTATTGTAGTACTGCTTACATTTCTAAATTTATCTAGCTTGTTATATGTTCTAATAAAGTGTACTAAATTTGTATTTCTTTGAGAAAATAATGCTCTTTAAAACTTATTGTTAAAAAAAATCCCTTGAAGGACTGTGTGTGTGTGAATATATATATATCTTTATTTTTTAATTTTTTAATATTATATTTATTTCTGAGAGAGAGCCTGAGCAGGGGAGGGTCAGAGAGAGAGGGAGACACAGAATCTGAAACAGCCTCCATACTCTAAGCTAGCGGTCAGCACAGAGCCCGACATGGGGCTCAAGCCCACGAACATGAGATCATGACCTGAGCCGAAGTCTGTCGCTTAACCGACTGAGCCACCCAGGTGCCCCTATATATATATTTTTTTAAACCATAGTACATTTTACATACTTTTAAAACTATAACCCCAAAAGAGAGTTTGGAAAGTAGAGGAGAGTAAAAAACATCTAAAAATACCTCCTAAACAACTTTTTTCATTTCCTTCCAGACTTTGTTTCCAATGTATTTTTAATTGTTAGAATCACAGTACGTGCAGAAACTTACATCATGTTTTCCTTACTTTCCATTATGTCATACTATAAGCACTTTTTAATGGTGTTACAATTTTCCTAGCAGTCATTTTTTTAACCTTTTTATAATGGAAATTTTCAAGCACCAAAGTAGAGAAAATAATATAATATATGTATCACTCAACCTTAGCAATTATCAACATTTCATGGCGATAATTTTTAATAACTCTGTTATTATAAATAGTTCTGTAATGAACATCTTTATACACATAGTTAATATTTTAGATTATTAATTAAGTCTATGAGCCAAAGACAAAATTATTGAGTGAAAGAAGATAAACACTATACTTAATAATTCATTTCTTTGAATATGTGGTTTTTGTTTGGTTTTGTTTATTTGAAGGGTTATAGAAATGCCTTATGCTTACCAGTGTTGCGCATTTGGAGTGTGTGAGAATGTCTATAAAATTTCTAATCAATGGAATAAAGACGACAATAGCAGTACAGATGACCTTCATAAGAAAGATGCTGGAATGTTTCAAGTTCAAGGTAAGACCTGCTATGTCACAGTGATGAAATTGTATCTAGAATGGTCTTGAATAGTCATTAAACAGGTCATCTGAACTCCAGACAAGTCCCTATGTAACCAGCACAGCAAATTGGGTCTCAATCCCACTATTTTTTATTTATTTATTTATTTTGGGAGAGAGGGAGCAGAGCTGGACCCAGGGTTCAAACTCATGAGCTGTGAGATCATGACCTGAGCCAAATCCAAGAGTCAGATGCTTAACCGACTGAGCCACCCAGGTGCCCCTCAATCCCACTACTTAAAAACCCCCAGAGAAAGAGAAATATCCCTTAGGATCATTCTAAAAGTTTGTTTTTGTTCTGTAAGCAATTTCTTTTTTAAAATTATTTTTTTTTTAATGTTTTACTTATTTCTAGGAGAGAGACAGCATGAGTAGGGGAGGGTCAGAGAGAGAGGGAGACACAGACTCTGAAACAGGCTCCAGGCTCTGAGCTGGCAGTCAGCACAGATCCCGACGCAGGGCTCGAACCCACAAACTGTGAGATCATGACCTAAGCAAAAGTCGGACGCTTAACCAACTAAGCCACCCAGGCGCCCCAGCAATTTCTTAATACAGTACTTATAATTATAATTAGATCTCTCTTAGCATATACTGTCCTCAGAGGTAGTTCTTAATACTGATGTCAGTATTTCCATAAGATTTTAAAAGGCCCTCATCCTTCTGGATACCTTTTTTGTACATGTTTCTGAGCATATCTTCTCCAGAAAATAAAAATCCATTTTTATTCTTATGGCCTTGGAGGAGTGGACAACATAGGCATTTAGATGCCGCCATATGTCAGCAGAAAGGCTTAAGAAACCAACTTCTTATCCAACTAATTCTAAAACATTCTCCCTTCCCACCCCCCATGGGGTATCTGTCAGGAAGGTGAAATGAGATAACGTCTGTAAAGCGCTTGGCTTTCCTTGAAGTAAGACCTTACTTAAACAGACAGCAATGCACCTCCAACCACACCTGTGATAATGAGGCGGCACCATGGCAGCCCCCACTTTCCTTTGCTGCCAACCTTGCAAGTCTGCACATAGTCTAAACAGACCGGCTTTCCTTCCTTCGGACCCTAATGATTTGTTGATTCCCAAGCAAGTGTGTCCGTCTGATTTCATCTGTCTGCACATTACCTTAACATTTCTTCCTGTAAACATATCAGTTTAAGGAGTGGATATTTTGGCCCTTGGCTTTTTTGTTTTAGGCCACAGCATGTGTCTTGCTCTTGTTTTTTCCTTAGTTTTTGCTCTTTCTGCTTCATCCATGCTAATTTCCACTGTATTTATTCACTCAGGAAAAAAAAATTAAGAGTGCCTACTATGTGCCAGGAGGTACACAATGAACAAGAAAAACAAAATACTTGGAAGGAGTTTATTTTCAAGGGCAGCGATTCTGTATGTTAGATCAAAAAACTCCAATTTTATGGATAGCTAAACTAAGCACCAAGCAGTAACTTGATTTGTCCTTTGTTCAGCAGAATTCCCCAGGAAAGACTGACACTTACTGTGCCTGATTCTCCCTCTTGTGCTCAGAGAACACAGCTGAGAACATTTGCACTATAGCTATGTAACTGTTAGGAAACTGGATAAAGAGAGGCCCATGACATCTCTCTAATTTAAGTTGGTGCAATTTGGGGCCATCATGAACTGCAAGGAATAAGAACAGAATGAGAGAGCTAAGTCAGGGGTTACCCTTCCTTACCCCCAGTTCGGCTGGAATACTGGGTCATAGAGTAGCTTGATTAGAACATCCAAAGACAACTTTATAATAGACTTGCAAGAAAGCCAGAGCCCAGAGAAGAGTGAGATGTCTGGCCTTCAGTTCCCTTTGTGACATTTCATGTCTCAAGGACAATCCGGGACTCTTTCCCTGAGAGGTGGACCCCAAAGAGAGCCAGAACTCACCTTTCCAGGGCTTCTCATTCCTGCAGATGAGCGTGATCTCGAAGATTTCCTGTTGGACTTTGAGGAAGACCTGAAAGCTCTTCACTCGGTGCAGTGCTCGCCTTCCCCAGGTGAGAAGGGCATCGGCACTGCCTCAGTGCAGCACCTACCACTGACTCTCAGGCCATCGATGACATAGAGGCTACACTTCCAAGCAAAATCTAGGTGCCACATTTGTGGCTCTTAAGTATCCCTCCCCATGGGGACCTTTAAAATAGAAATGTTCATTCCCTGGATTGGGTCTCTATTCATAAATAAGGTTTTTGTGAAAGACTTTTGATTCAGATGAATGAAAATAAAGAATCAATCACGTAGTTGGAAGTATATGCAGTTTTTTAAGTGATGTTAGCAATTTAGCCTGAAATAGTATGCAGGAGTCTTGCTTCATGTAATTTTTGAAAGTGATTTCTTTTGTCTTCCCTAAATAGCTATTTGATTAAAGCAAATAATAGTTTATACAGATAAGTAAAAAAAAAAAATGCTGTAAATACCGACTTCACATAACTGTCCCATTCCCAGGAACAGAATGGACCAGTTGGGAAAAAAAGACAGCTGGGAAGGGTTGATATTTTATTTTCAACAACTAGATTGTCTCTGGCTCTCAAACACCGAATATCATCAAACATCAAGACAAACCTAAGATGAAATGTTCATGAAATGCACTTTTATACTACCATTGCTTCCTCCTCTAATATTATATAGAGTATTTCCCTGGGATTCTCTTTCTCTGCTTCCAGAACCTTTTTGAAGCATTCTGAAAAAAAAATCATGAAAAGCCCAGGAGATCTGGCTTTTTACCTGGCCCCAACCCTGCTTTATTTGACGGATCTTAATCAAATGATTTAAATTCCCCATCTCCATTTCTCTGTGTCAAGCTTCAAAACATGAGCACCTGGTGTTCCTGTTTTCACGGTAGTTAAAGAAAGTAGAGCATGCCCCAAGGGAACTGTGTGTTTCTCTAGCTGTTACCGACATTCCTCTTGGTGTCCTAATAAGAGAAACAAAAAGATAAATTGGCAGAAGTTGTAAGCCCTAGTTTGATACCCAATCTTTTTCCTCCTTGGACTTCCAGGACCCTTCAAACTCTGCGAATACCTATTTGGTAGCTGGCTGATCAGAATTGGAGTATGGACCATAGCGGTTTTGGCGCTTACCTGCAATGCCTTGGTGACTTCCACAGTGTTCAGAGCTCCTTTGTACATATCCTCCATAAAACTGTTAATCGGATTAATAGCAGCGGTGAACATGCTCATGGGGGTCTCCAGTGCTGTGCTGGCTGGCGTGGACACGTTCACGTTTGGCAGCTTTGCACAGCATGGCGCGTGGTGGGAGCAGGGGGTGGGTTGTCAGGTCGTCGGGTTTTTGTCCATTTTTTCTTCAGAATCATCGGTTTTCCTGCTTACTCTGGCAGCCCTGGAGCGCGGGTTCTCTGTGAAATGCTCTGCAAAATTTGAAAGGAAAACCCCTTTCTCCAGTCTGAAAGCGATCATTCTGCTCTGTGCGGTGCTAGCCCTGACCATCGCCACGGTTCCGCTGCTGGGTGGCAGTGAGTTCAGCGCCTCCCCGCTCTGCCTGCCCCTGCCCTTTGGGGAGCCCAGCACCACAGGCTACATGGTTGCTCTCGTCTTGCTCAACTCCCTCTGCTTCCTGGTGATGACCATCGCCTACACCAAGCTCTACTGCAATTTGGAAAAGGGAGACCTGGAAAATATCTGGGACTGTTCTATGGTGAAACACATCGCTCTGTTGCTCTTCACCAACTGTATCCTTTACTGCCCTGTGGCTTTCTTGTCCTTCTCCTCTTTACTAAACCTCACTTTTATCAGTCCGGAAGTCATTAAGTTTATCCTTCTGGTGATTGTCCCGCTTCCTGCATGTCTCAATCCCCTTCTCTACATCCTCTTCAATCCCCATTTCAAGGAAGATCTGGGGAGCCTAGGAAAGCAAACCCACTTCTGGACAAGATCGAGAAACCCAAGCCTGATGTCTGTTAACTCTGATGATGTTGAGAAGCAGTCCTGTGACTCAACCCAAGCTTTGGTAACCTTCACCAGCGCCAGCATAGCCTACGACCTGCCTTCCAATTCTGTGTCACCGCCAGCTTACCCAGTGAGCGAAAGCTGTCATCTTTCATCTGTGGCATTTGTCCCATGTCTCTAACACGTGAGAGAAAAAGTTTTCAAACACTGAAAACCAAAATATATGAGATTGGGTACATCAGAACAGTAACTAAAAATAGCTGAGTGGAAACTTGTTTGTTTTTACTCTCCCTCAGCATGGAAAGAGCTGAAAACCTGTTGATACTGGAGAGTGAAAAACAAGTCTAAATGCTGCTTGTGTAATTCCTTCAGATATAAGAGATAGATCAGCTGCATTATTTAGGCAAGCCTGGATTTTAAAAAGCAGATTGAAATGTTCTAAAAAGATTCTCCATGATTTCCACCGAATTCTTTTTAAACTCACCAATCTAATTATTTGGGGCGAGGGGCAGAACCACTTGCTTACAAAGGTTAGTTTCAGGTTTACAAACCTGAAAACTCCTTAAAAGATGGTTGGAGGAATTCAGAAAATAGGGTTTTAAATGGCCTACTTTACTAAATAAAAGTTGCAACCAGTAAGATTTCAGTTTAATGACCACATGGATGTGTTAGTCTTCCTTTGCCTTTCCTCAGAAAGGATCCTCCTGGGTCACCAGTCCCCACATGAATGGATAAGGTAGGACATGTTAGTTTGCTCATATTCACATCATTTTCAGAGATGCCAGATTGTATGTATCGGCACTAGATGGTTCCACCACAGTGAAGTAAAATTGCCTGCACATATTTTGAAAGGAAAATAAGTTCTTAAGTTGCCATGAAGGCAATCATGTAGAAGTGAGGTTTGCCTTGTCTAATTAATTTTTAACTCTCTGCTGTCCAGAACTCTGAATAAAAGTCCATTGCCGGCAATGGATACACCTAGAAATGATGGTGAGCAACCTGGGGGGGTGGGGGGAGCTGGGGGTTGTTTTTTCTTCCGATGCACACTTTTTGCAGGGGGTTTTATCAGTTGATTCAAACTGATATGTATCTTAACATAATGATCAAATGCAGATCAACATAAATGAAATCCACTGACATAACTTTTCACATGTGTATCTCTAGTAGCCCTCGCCATGATGTCTGAAACCACTTTGGACTCAACAGGGACTTGGTAACATCCCTCTTTCTTTAGCTTGGTTTTAGTTGTGTTGTCTTTGGACCAACCCACCTGATGTCAGGAATATGGCTTCTCTGCTTATTCCACATGTAATACAGTACAATGTGTTAAGTATTTTAAGAAGCAAAATTATTAAATACTAAAGGTCAAAGGACTAATCTGTAACTTCTATTATACTACATTAGCTTCAATACATCCAAACCAAAAGACTGTTAGTTAGATTTATTTTTATATAAGCATGTTTATTTTGATCAGATGCTTTAACTTGGAATTGAAAAAAAATACGTTTATGAGATGTTTTATAAGATGTGTAAATATAGAACTGTATTTATTACTACAATAAAGATTCGGTAACACTAAGGACCATGATAAGAAACCCTGTACAGTGGTATATTCTTCATATATATTGTTTTTCTCTGCCCATTTTCTTTAAATTCATTAATTGTATATAATATGTGTAAATGTATAGTACTTGTAAATAGATTCCAAACCTGCTTTTCTACTGGGTACAAAATAAAAGAAATTTGTAATAAAATGTGTGACTATAAAACAAAATATCTTTAGGCCTTTTACTGAGCCCACAGGCAAATATATGTTCTAAATGTTTTTCATTTTTGATGTATAAATACATTTGTTATCTCAGTATTTGCACCTTAATATTTTACATATTTTGGACTTATCTTAAGAAGTAAATCCTTCATGAGAACAAATCAAAATATCTTTACCAACTCCTGGATTGTGTTAAGTAGGACTAATAAGCCAATTTGTCAAGGTAAATGACTTGGTAAAGTTTATTGCCTCCAGTGAGAGTTTGGATTTCATAGCCAGAACCTATTTCTTTTGCAATGTAAAAAGAAAAAAAGTCTACAACTTAGAGAGAAATATATAAGTAACAAATCGATCTTATAATTACTCAACACGAACATGAATTTTCTATGAATTTTCTTTTTTAAAAAAACGTATTTCACAACCATGTCAAGGCCAAAACATTTTCCAAGGACATATGTTTCTCAGGAAACAAAGAAATCCACTGTTCCCCTTTGGTTTCCATCTCCCAAAACATAAGAAATGGAATGATTTTCTTTTTTTTTTTTTTTTTAATATTTTATTTATTTCTAGGAGAGAGAAAGAGAGAGACAGCGTGAGCAGGGGAGGGTCAGAGAGAAAGGGAGTCACAGACTGAAACAGGCTCCAGGCTCTGAGCTGGCAGTCAGCACAGAGCCCGACGCTGGGCTCGAACCCACGAACCGCGAAATCATGACCCAACCAAAAGTCGGACGCTTAACCGACTAAGCCACCCAGGCGCCCCAGAAATGGAATGATTTTCTAACATCTAGTGCTAGACCCTCCCAGCTTCTGCAGTGATTCCTGCTATGTCCATAAAGGTTGCAAGACGAAACGGTCAGGCCTGGTTGGAGGTCCAGCATTATTGCTAAGATGAACCCATCTTTACTGAGCACCCTCTGGGCACCTGGCATTGAGTTTGCTACCCACCCATCAGATACAACCATATGCTTCAACCTGACCTAGTTAACAGGCATCACATGGCACCAACTGTGCAGCCTACATGTGGTTTGTCTTCAGCTGAAGCAAGGACTCTAACACGATCTCACTCCTCTGAGCCCTGATGGTAGATACAAAAGTTGCCTCTAAACCAATGGACCTCAGTCCTTCTTCTCAACTTACTTGCTTAGGGTACTCAAGTTGGGAACAAGTCCTTGGCAGCCCACCTCTTTCTGTCCCACTCAAGAAAACACAAGTCAGTGATGTAATTTTTTTAAGGGGAAAAACATCCACTCTAACATATTTCTTTAAAAATCCACAAATTTTATTATTTTATTAGCAAAACCTAGTTCTAATACACTTCACACCAAACACTGCTCTGTTAAGTATCTAATAAACGCTTTCCACTATAATACTGTGAATCAGAATGGTGGCAAGGATATCCACAAATAAATAAACCTACAGTGAGGAGGGAAAGAGATAAACTGTTGACAGATGAAACAACAACAAAAACAAAAGCCAAAAGACCATAAACTGGGGGACTGGCCTAGAGTAAGTGGGTAACTTCGGGTTTTCAAAATGGATTCCTTCATTCAACAAACACTGTGTGCCTACTGTACGAAATGTTCCACACATGAGGATTTCTGTGCAAAACGAGGTCCGGAATTTGTGCTCCGGTGGAGGGGAGACAGACAATAAGCAAATATAAACAAGGAAATATGTGATAGAAACATGAATGAAGGAAATGAAGCTGAATAGCGTGGCAGGAGTGAATGGAATGTTACTTTAGATGCAGAGCTTAAGAAAGGGCTCTTTGGAAAGGCAGCTTTTAAACTAAGATATTATTCAAAAAATGAGCTACCTTTCCTTTAGCATTCAACCAGTTACATCAGTAAAACTCATCATTTTTAGTCTCTCTATTCATATGTCACCCACAGCAAATAATTTTAAATGCCATTTTAATATAAATATATATCAGGTGGCTGTTAATGCATGTAATTTTTTCTTACAACTGTTACTAGCCAAAATCATTCTTGTACAAACTAGAAAACATCTTTTCATGTCGTTGTGGCCAAAAGTGGAAAAACAAGGCAGTAAAAAGTAATAAAATTAGCAACATCCTGTTCATTTAGAACAAGAAAAGCTCCAACATCTGAAAAAATAACAGTGTTTTGCTTTGTTTCTTAATCTTATCACTACCTTTAGCTCGGAGGTCCATTAGCCAACTCTAGAGTAAGTTTTAGATAAATAGACGGGACTCATTTGATCACACTAGCTCCATTCATGCTCTTCAGCATTTGGAAATTTCATTTTACAGTTCAGCTATGTAGATGAAAGAGACGATCCCCCTCCAAGCCACTAAACACTGACAATCTTCTTTCTTAGACCACAGAGGCCCTAAAATACAGTTAGGTTATGGTGGCTTTTCCTTGCAGATGAAGTGGTCACGGGCTCTGTAATCATACCCCCATTTCAATGACCTCCTTAACAAACATTTCTAAAGATGCTGGACTCAGATTTTATTCATTCATCTCAAACCCAAATTCCAGTATGTCTGACCCTTGAAGCCTATTGGGTAGGATGATAACAAAGCTTTAGTTTGTCTGGATGAAGAAACTAGAAGAGGGGCGCTTGGGTGGCTCAGTCAGTTAAGCGTCCGACTTCAGCTCAGGTCATGATTTCATGGTTTCTGGGTTCAAGTCCCGCATCGAGCTCTGTGCTGACAGCTCAGAGCCTGGAGTCTGCTTCAGATTCTGTGTCTCCCTCCCTCCCTGCCCCTCCCCCCACTTACACTCTGTCTCTCTCTCTTTCAAAAATAAACATTAGAAAAAAAAAAGAAACTAGAAGAAAATGAATGATAGGCTGGAGAAGCATTGTGAAATATGGGTTTTCCAACTCTAGCCACACTAAGACGTGGCTTCCCATTCTGATTACTACATTTTAAGTGGAATGTTTAAAATACGCTAATCCATAAGGACAGTGGATTTAATGATATGAGATAGGGAAATTGTAGTTCATCAAAGAAAAAAAACTGAGGGGTGCCTGGTTGGCTTAGTCTGTAGAGCATGCAACTCTTGATCAGGGTTGTGAGTTTGAGCTCCACATTGTATGGAACAATTTAAAAAAATAAAACCTTAAAAAAAAAATGAGAACAAACTGAGAATATTTCCCCTGGAGAAAAGAAAGTTAAAGAAAAACACTTGAAATATTTGAATAACTGAAATTTACTAAGTGCTTTCTTAAGTACCAGCTCATAGCAGACAAAAGAATAAAATGGCAGAGCCCAGGGATTTGCTGTCAGACCTCCATTCAAATCCTAGTTCTATTACTACCTGTATAGTAGTAGGACAAAATATTTAATTTTTTTTAGCCTTAACTTTGTCCTCACTCAATTGGGTAAATACCACCAGCCTCATAGGCCTGGGAGTATTAATAGTTCAGTATGCATAAAGCTCTTATCACAGCACCTGGAACAGAGTAGATGTTTAATAAGTGATTGCTGTCTTTTCCTCCTTTCCCAATAGTCCTATGGCATAAGCAAAGCAGGACTTGCTGTTTTGCAGATAAAGAAACTGAGAGTCAGAGTGAGAAGAAGCTCCCTAAGGTCAAAAGTGAGGAGCCATGATTAAAAGTTGAGTTTTATCTAATAGCCCTTGAAAGGTAGTCACAAATGAGCCAAATTACTTTTGGAGAGAACAAAAACCAATTGTTGAGTCATTCAGGGAGACAGAGCTGGGTTTAATCTAAGCAAGACTCACTTCATCAGAAGTCTTGGATGCTTGGATAATAGATCAGAAAGTCTATTATATTGAGTGAGAAGGTAGATCAAATAATTGAGTCAATGTTTTAGACGAATTCTTGTGTTAATCTCCATGGAAAGTGTGGTACTGTGGTTTATAATAAGAATACATAATTGGTCTTCTTCCCCATTCCTAGCACAGAGTTCCTAAAACCTTGGAATTTCTTAAATTATGAGAACCAGGAAGCTGTGTTTTGTTATCTTAATGAATGACTTTGGGGAGACCCCTAGGTCACCTAAGGATGGAGACTGATTGTCAGGGGAGCCAACCCTGTCATGAGAGGGTTGGAACTTTCTATCCCCACCCAATTCCCAGCCCCTACCCTGACGTTGACCTCTTGGGAGGGGAAGGGACTGGAGACTGAGTTGAATCACCCACCAACTGCCAATGATTTAATCAGTCGTGCTTATGTAATGAAGCCTCCATAAAAACCCAAAAGGATGGGGTTCAGAGTTGCTTCTGGGTTGGGGAACACATGGACATTTGGGGATAGTGGCTCCTGTGGAGAAGGCATGGGAGAAGCACTTTTTCCCATATTTTGTCATATGCATCTCTTCCATCTGGCTGCCTCTGAGGTATATCCTTTTATACTAAACTGGTAATGTAGTAGGTAAAATGTTTCTCTAGATTGTGGGAGCCTCTCTAGAAATTAATTGAACTCAAGGAGGGTATCTTTGGAACATCCCATCTCTAGCTGGGTTGTCAGAAGCACAGGTAATAGCCTGGAACTTGCAACTGGCATCTGAACTAAGGGGGCAGTGGGGCAGAGAGGGTTCAATTGTGGTTGCAGGAAGGAAACCCACATGTGGGACTTGGTGTCAGAATTGTAGGGGAAATTGTGGAGATTTAGGAATTTGCTGGTGAAGGCAGTGAGACCTTAAATCAACATCCTGAAAGCTAGAGCACATAGTTGTGTGTAATGAGTGACGGACATTCAGTCCATTCATTTAGTGATGATGAAGAATAAAGACTTGGGATTTGAACCCCCTTCTTAGAGACCTGCTGTGGAATCTGAGCAAGTCTCTTAATTCCTCCAGCTCTTCACTCTCACTCTTCCTCAAACTACCGAGGAAATAATATCAACTCTCTAAGATTATAGTAGGTTTGAAGGCTGTCCTTTCTGCTGCTGTCTCTCCCCAGGTAGTGAAAGAAGCAGGTAAAGGTCAAGCGAGCTAGAGAATCACAGCACAAAGTCACAGAACATACCAGCCCCCAAAGCATGGGCAGTCCAGTTGATGCATCACATATCAAATCTCTCTTTAACTGTTTCAAATCCTTATACTCCCCTTTTTGCCTTTCTTCTTCCTTCCCTGTATTTTCGACCCTAGGCTATACATATTAAAATACTGAAGTGAGGTAATCATAATTGTGGCTAATTAGGCTCTTTCGATTATAAGTAATGAGGGAGAGTAGAGAGTAGATGGGAGGACACCTGTGGCGATAAAAAAAAGCAGGAATCTCATGAGAGCACAGAGACTATAAAACTGGGCCTCAGAACTTCAGCGTGGGGTTGGAGAACCAGAAGCCAGCCCTAGGAATGAAACATTCTTATTCCTCCTTAAACCTCCAGATCTCTCACCGTTCCAGTGACCCAATCTTTGAGTTTCAACTATTACTGTTGCTATCCATTGATCATCTCTATTCGGTAACTTGTTTAACTTATAGTTTTGTTTATTCATAATTTGGGATTATTCACGACTTCAGCCTAGTGCCTCTCAAGGGGACCTCGCCATCCCTCAGGTTTCACTTTAGGACTCTCACTTGCTATCACTGCCTTGGCTCATTCTGTATCTTCTCTCCTACTCTAGAAGGGAAAGAAGTTGATTGATCTCTGTTGTCCTTATGGAACAGAGCTTTGGGGGCTGGGCAATCTGAGAGGTCACTGTCCAGATGATGGATAGGCTGCCTCTGGAACCCTTTCTGGTCCAATTAATCATCTGGTAGTGATAAGGAGAAGTCAGGGTCACATGGTCAAAACCCTTACGTGCTGACCATCAGTGCTTCAGGAACCAGCCAGAGTCTCCTCCTTCTAGGCAAGGATCCTTTAGAAGGGTCTGGGGGCTCTTGATGGGTCTGTTCTGCAGATGTGACTAGTTTTGATTTTCCTTACTAAGGGAGTCAGATTGGAGGTACTTGTCCAGCCCACGCATGCACCATGTTTGCAATTGCTTCCCAGCCACAACCCCTATCAAATTCTCCTTGACTCAAGCCAGATCAATCAGATACTCTTTGCAAAGAATTTGGAATTAGGACATTAAGACAATCTAACTAAGTCAGATGATGATGGGATGGGTGCTTGAATTGAAAGATCAAACGGAATTTTGGCTAGCATTGACACCCTGAGAGGCCAAAACTATGTGTAAATTTATGTTTTGGAAGGCAGAAAAAGGCACTCTGCAGAGAAAAACAAAAGACTGGTGTAGCAAGCAGAAAGGAATAGAAGTGGCCAGCAGCCCCATGAAAGATTGACTTTCTAGAAAGTTCCATTCCCTGGGTGGCCTGGTCATGCTTTCTTTCTCTTTCGTATTCTTAGATGTCCATTAAGTTGTTGTATCCTCTAAATTAACCTTTTTTTTTTTAACTTGAGTTAGTTTGAAGGGCTTTTTATTGATATTGTCCACACAAACAATCCCTGCTCAACTAACATGCTTAACTTCACTGTCCAAAGTTTTTAAATACAGCTTTATCTTTCCTAATTTCCTAGGTAAGATCTCCCCCTAGTCCCTGCCAGGTTCCACTGGTATAGAGAAATCTAACAATGAACCACTAACTCTTCTGTAGATCATTATTTTCTCCCCCATTTGGTTACTTATTGGTTTATTGGTTATGTTTGTATCAACTTCCAAGATGAAGTCTGCATAAAATACATTCAATACATGGAGTTTTGGGATGTTTTGTTCTGTTTTGACCTAAAACTCTAAACTATTAAACTTCCTTTCTGTTCTCAAATCGGAAATTTGGACAAAGGGAATGGCAGAGTCCTGGGTCAGACAGTCCGACACCTGAGTGCCATTGTGGCCATTTTACGAGCTGAGACGGCATATTACTTAATTCTAGGTGGACATATTCTTTAATTAATCATGAGCATATGAATTAATTCCTCAAAATAGCCATCTCTTCATCTATAAAATGGGGATAACAATGGCATCTACCTCACAGCTGACCTCAAGGCACTGTTATTGTGCAAAGTACTTCGTAAGTGCTCAATAAATCCTTATCTACTGTCTGGTGTTTGGGAAGTTTCAATAAATAGAAATCATTTTTCCTGCCTTTGTTTGGAACCTGTTGAAAACTGGGACAAGGAGTAAGGCAGCTGAAGGTCAAACATCACCTTTATTGCTGATAAAGCTGATGAAAGACAGCAAGGCTTTCAGCCGCAGACAAGCAGCTTCCTAATACATAACTGAGAACTAGGCAGACTTGTCCACTGAGTCATGGAGAGCACTGGTCCAGCACAGATCTCCCCATGTGAGGCTGTGTTTCTGTAAAATAACAGCACAGAAGAAAAGAACCTTCTTTTTTTTTTTTTTCTTTTTTTTTTTTTTTTTTTTTTTTCTAGGAGAGAGAGACAGCATGAGCAGGGGAGGGTCAGAGAGAGAGGGAGTCACAGACTGAAACAGGCTCCAGGCTCTGAGCTGGCAGGCAGCACAGAGCCCGACGCGGGGCTCGAACCCACAAACCGCGAGATCATGACCCGAGCGAAAGTCGGATGCTTAACCAACTAAGCCACCCAGGCGCCCCAGAAAAGAACCTTCTTGAATGTAACCTTCAGGGGGGCACTAGCGGAGGGAAGAGGAGACTAAGTGCTACTACGTGCTAATCAGATATGTCACTTATATCCCCTGTATAGGACAAGTCAGAGAGATGACAGGCTGCTGCCAGGAGTACCCTCCTACCCTCCACGTGGAAGGAAACAGGCAGCAGCAGGGAAGACGAGCCCACTCCCAACCCCAGCCTTTACCATTTCTTTTTTAACTCAAACCTTTCAACTTAACCAGTAGGGCTGTGACCCACCCTGAGTGTGGCTGTCCCCTCACAAGACAGCTGCATATCTGGGCAGTTTTGTTCCATCTTTGCCAAGCTGCCCCCTTACGGCAAAGCACAGCTTCTGGAAATATTGCTGGGATCACCAGGACCAGGTTTGATCTCTAGAAGTTTCTGTGATGCCATGTTCTCAAAAAACACCAGTCTTTTCTCATCCTTTGAAGGCCCCAGACTTCCTTCACACCAGTGCAGCCTGTATAAAAATATACACTCATCGGGGCGCCTGGGTGGCTCAGTCGGTTAAGCGTCCGACTTTGGCTCAGGTCATGATCTCACGGTTCGTGGGTTCGAGCCCCGCATCAGGCCCTGTGCTGACTGCCAGCTCAGAGCCTGGAGCCTGTTTCAGTCTGTGACACCCTCTCTCTTTGACCCTCCCCTGCTCACGCTGTCTCTCTCTCAGAAATAAATTAAAAAAAAAAAAAAAAAACATTAAAAAAAAAATACACTCATCTGTGAACGCAGTCTCTATAAACCTCAGCAATCTGCCAAGGTCAAAACACTACAAAGCTGAAGGCTCAGACCTTAGACTGGATTTGAAAAGTTCCCACAAGTAGCATCCTTTCTCTCAGCCTGAGTTGCAAGGAAGTGAGAAATAAGAAAAAATAAACCAGATATGGATCAATGTGTCACATTTTCTAATAACGAACTTAATATTACAGAATATGTTTTAAAAAGTCTCAACAAGTGATTGGGCACCTGGGTCGCCATCTCAGCATTCATGGGTTTGAGCCCCATGTCAGGCTCCATGCTGACAGTGCAGAGCCTGCTTGGGATTCTCTTTCTCCCTCCCTCTTTTCCTCTCCCTCTCACACAATAAATAAATAAATAAATAAATAAATAAATAAATAAATAAATAAATAAGTGAAAAGAAATCTCAACAAGTGAGCTTTCCAGAATTCACTGTATTCTTTTCCCAGATACAGGCAGCACTGGATGACCATGGCCTCCCCACATGAAGTCAGGTTTTCTATAGTCCCTTCTTGGAGCAGCAGAGCTGATGGTTCCTGTGAACAGACTAGTTCCAAAAAAAAGATTTTTAAGGTTTATTAATTTATTTTGAGAGAAAGTGAGAGAGGAGGAGAGGCAGAGAGAGAATCCCAAACATGCTCTGCATTGTCAGCACAGAGCCCAATGCAGGCTTGTTCTCATGAGCTGTGAGATCATGACCTGAGCCGAAATCAAGAGTTGGACACTTAACTGAGCCAGGAAGCCTCCCCTCGTTCCAAATTTTAAAAAAGAGAGGAGGGGCTGGGGCGCCTGGGTGGCTTAGTCGGTTGAGCGTCCGACTTTCGCTTAGGTCATGATCTCGCGGTTCGTGGGTTCGGCCCCACGTCCGGCTCTGTGCTGACTGCCAGCTCGGAGCCTGGAGCCTGTTTTAGTCTGTGACTCCCTCTCTCTCTGACCCTCCCCTGTTCACGCTGTCTCTCTCTCTCTCTCTCCTAGAAATAAATAAAACATTAAAAAAAAAAAGAGAGAGGAGGGGGCTTACACAAGTAGGTCGGAGACCTCTCCCAAACCTTCCGTTATAACCCAGCTCTCCTACTTCCCTGGAAGAAGTCAGTGAGTAGGCTGAGAGGCCAAGAGAATGACAGAAGAAAAAAAAAAACCTCTGACAAGTAATTATCAAGAAAGAGAGGGGCGCCTGGGTGGCTTAGTCGGTTAAGCGTCCGACTTTCGCTTAGGTCATGATCTCGCGGTTCGTGGGTTCGAGCCCCCGTCGGGCTCTGTGCTGACTGCCAGCTCGGAGCCTGGAGCCTGTTTCAGTCTGTGACTCCCTCTCTCTCTGACCCTCCCCTGCTCACGCTGTCTCTCTCTCTCTCCTAAAAATAAATAAAACATTAAAAAAAAATTAAAAAAAAAAGAATGAGAAACACATTTTTTATTGCTAATAGCTCTTATTTTGGTTGTAAATGAATTTTAAGTGTATCATGTCTAGAAAAGGCAGCTTGTAATAGTTGTTATTGGAGACTTGATTTTGATAGGCAGAGTTAGGTGCTTTAATGTACAATACTTCACTTAATTAGAGATGGGTCCTGTTATCATCCCCATTTTATAGATGAGGAAGCTATAGTACAAAGTTGTCTTTTTTTTTTTTTAAGATTTTATTTTTTAAGTAACCTCTACCCTCAACATGGGGCTTGAAACTATAACCATGAGATCAAGAGTCACATGCTTCTACCAACTGAGCCAGTCAGGTGGCTCCACAAAGTTTTGATCAAACAAAGGTTTGATCACCTGCCTAATAAATAGTGAAAGTAGGTCTCAGAGGCATTTCTTTGAAGAGCTGCACTAGTGATTTTCAAAGTGTGGTCCCTAGGAACTTAGAAATTCATATACTCTGGCCTCACTCCAGATCTAGTGAATGAGAAACTGTGTGCTGGCACCCAACAATGTGTGTTTTAACTGGTCTCTCAGGTGATTCTGATGCAGGCTCATGTCTGAGAACCACTACAGTCTCCTGCCCAAGGGAGCTAAGTCTTCAGGGGGGCTTGAACTATCACTCCTTTGGCAAGGGAGAACAGGAAACAAAAGGAAAAAGAAAAGTAGCTATCCTAGGTGTAGAGAAAAGGGTAGTAGTGGAGACAGGAGAAAATTTCTTTCAAATTAAAGAAAAATGACTGAAAATGCTGGCTAAAGCATTGACTAAGAGAAATATTTATAAAGTCATACAAACATCTTCATCCTTTGTTTAACATTTGTCTACAAAGAATTTGTGTAGCACACATTAAATTAAATCAGTTATTTAGTAAACATGCACTAAGTGGTTACTTTGAGGAGGAATCTAACATAGTGATTGAGCATTCAGATTCTGAAGCCAGGTGGCCTGTGTTCAAATCCCAGGTCTAACGCTCAAATGGTGGGCAAGTTTCTTCACTTCCCTTTTCAGAGTGCTCACTATAAAATGGGGATAATAAAATACCCACAATATACTGCATCTGTCAGCAAAGTTCATTTTCCAATTAACTGTGAAAGTCAAGAGTAAAATGAAGCACAAACCTTTATTAATTATTGGAAAAGTTTTGTTTTCATTGAAAGGATTTGCAGTTCATTGTACATCTGATACCTATCTGATTAAGTTCTCAAATTTTAAATCTCCATTCCACAGTAGAAAAAGATCTTGCTTGACATTCTGGTCAATACTTGCTAACCACTGAGAGGTTTATTGGAAGCCACAATAAGGAAATGGCCCACAAAAAAGAAGCAGAAGAAAAAACTCTCATAGTTTTTACCCAAGGCTTTTGTCTTAACAAGAGCAGAATTGGCCCTCTGGGGTATGGTGGGGCCTCTGATCTAAAGTAGACCAAATGCCATTGTTTCTGATTAACATAACTTTATTTTCCAATGGAAAAATGAGAGTTCTTGATGTGTTGCTTTGTTGTAATAATCAGAAAAAGATTATGTAGCTGATTTTGCCTGCCACAATCTCTGGAATATTTCACTTTTCCTCTGAATACCTTTGTAATGAGGAAGAAAGTTTACATATTTGTCCTGTATGACTGAAGGAATGTGTCCCAGCCAAAATTTAGTGGAGATGGACAATAGCTCCTCCATACAATTATTTTTTCAATTTTAATAGCTTGTGGATAATGGGACATAAAGTAAATTCGGTTGATCATATGCTTGGCTTGGTGTGGGAGATTGCAGAAAGATGCACAGAGCTGACTAAGAAGTGGCATCACCTGAAAGCAAAAAGTTGCATTTCATTTCAAAGGGAAATTATACCAAAGTGTTAGAAGTTGTTTGTTTTTTCCTATCTGCTGGTCTAGTGATAAGAGAAGTTGCAGAAGTTTCTCTAAAATGTGGTTATACTCATCATTTTGCTTCTTTGGCTCTAGATCAAAAAAGCCAACATTTGAACATGAGAAGGTCATTATGCATGACAAGTATGGCCTATTTAGAGGAATCAGTTTGGCTACTCTCAGGTAAAACATCCCTCCTCACTTTGATACAATTATAAAGAACTATTGACGCCACTTTCGCATCCAGATTTTTTGGAATATAAAGGCTGTCTAGACTGAATGGGTGTTCTTTGCTCCCATATATTCTTTTTCTCATCGAATTAGTGCTAAAATCCATTTGTGCTAGGAATTTACCGAAGGGATACAGGAATGCTGACGCATAGGGGTACATGTACCCCATTGTTCATAGCAGCACTGTCAACAATAGCCAAACCATGGAAAGAGCCTAAATGTCCATCAACTGATAAATGGATCAAGAAGATGTGGTTTACCTATACAATAGAATACTACATGGCAATGAAAAAGAATGAAATCTGGCCATTCGTAGCAGTGTGGATGGAACTCGAGGGTTTTATGCTACGTGAAATAAGTCAGGCAGAGAAAGACAAATACCATAAGTTTTCACTCATACATGGAACAGGAGAAACTTAACAGAGGACCATGGGGGTGGGGAAGGGGAAAAAATAGGTAAGGAGAGGGAGGGAGACAAACCACATGAGACTCTTAAATACTGAGAACAAACTGAGGGTTGATGGGGGGTGGTGGAGAGGGGAAAATGGATGATCGGCACTGAGGGGGGCACTTGTTGGGATGAGCACTGGGTGTTATATGGAAACCAACTTGACAATAAATTATATTTAAAAAAAATCCATTTGTGTTTGGATCAGTAGCTCTTGAAGCAATTCAAAGATGGGTATGAGATCTGTAAGTCATTTATTGTTTGGGCTCCTTCCTCTCCATGGAGACTGAAGAAGCTCTTAGCTGTGCCAGCTGTATCTGGAGCTATACTGATGAGTTTCACTGTTCATACTGAAGGACTTCTTCTACTGTTGCAATAGCCAGACTCCACGATGGCCCCTCAGTGACCTCCAGCTGCTGATATTCACACCTTTGGGTAATGCCCTCCCATATTGTACCAAGGTGGGGTCTGTGTGACCAGTAGTGATGACAGAAGTGATGGTTTGTCATCTCCAATGATAGGTTTCAAAAAACAGCAACTTCCATTTTTTGATGCCCTCTCTCTGTCTCTTTCTGTCTCTGTCTCTGTCTCTGTGTGTCTCTCTCCCCTGGCTCACTCACTATGGAGGAGCCAGCTACCATGCCATGAAGCTACTCGGGCAGTCTATGAAGACATACATATGGGAAGAAACCTAGGCCTACAAACAACTCTATGAGCAAGCTTGGAAGTAGACCTTTCAGCTCTTGTTAGGTCTCAGATAACTGACTATGGCCCAGCCAACAGCTGGATTCAACTTCTTACAAGACCCTGAGCCGAATCACCTAACCACTTAGCTAAGCCCTGCTGGATTCTGGACTCACAGAGACTGTGATACAATAGTTTGTTGTTTTAAGCTGTTTGGCTTGGGGGTAATTTGTTACACAGCAGTACATAACTAATACACCCCTCCCGTGAATAAACAAGGAGTTACCATTCACTTAAATTTCAAGAGCACTTAAAGATATAAAACTTGTGGAGACAGAATTATTCCTTAGTATAAGTTTTACAGTGAAGAGCATTGATGACAATGTTGATCCATGGTGAGTACTGGGTTTCTGAATCCTGGTAGGCACATAGCTCGTAATGAGACGGAGCCCAAAGAAAACAAAGTGACTTGTAGCCACTATATTCCAAATATTTAAGTAGATATTCCAATGATTTGCGGCATTTTTTCTTCTTTCGTATTAAAAAAAATAAAACCCACTAATTTCTCTCTACCCTAAAAGAGTGATTCTCAAATTTAAATCACCCAGGGATCTTACAAAATACAGATTCTAGTTCAGTAGGTGTGGGGTGGGGCCTGAGATCCTGCATTTCTAACAAGTTCCCAGATGTCCCTGATGCTGTAGATCTAGAACCACACTGAGGATCATTGTAATCTCTTTAGAACATTCCCCACACTAGGAAACCTCCGACTGAAAAAGCTGTAACTTCTTTTCATCTCCTTGCAAGTGCCAGCTCTGTCCATCAGCACCATTTTGTTTCCAAGACTTCATTACAACTTTATTTTGCCAAATAAATATAGGTCCAAGCTAACTTGACAATGATAATATGTATAAGAGCTAACTTACTTGATCATTCCACTTTCTTTGTCCCAATTTGTTCTTCAGGTCTTCCTTACTCCAGGGAAGTTTTATGAAGTAATTAGACACCCCCACCACAAGCCTTCTCATTATGCTCAACTGCTGCCCTAACTTACATTGCTGAGGCTTCTTCCTCGAACTGTCTCAGTAATCTCACATTTGCTATGGCTAGCTAATGCTATGGAGTATTCGGTGTTCCAGGCACTGTTCTAAGCTCTTAACCTGTGTGATTTTATCATCCTCTCAACCCCAAGTGAGAAAAATACTAGTATTAATCTCATCTCACTAATGACCAAATGTTGGCTTAGGCGTTAAATGAAATTGGGACGCCTGGGTGGCTCAGTCGGTTAAGTGTCTGACTTCAGCTCAGGTTATGATCTCACGGTTCGTGGGTTTGAGCCCTGCATCAGACTCTGTGATGACAGCCAGCTCAGAGCCTGGAGTCTGCTTCAGATTCTGTGTCTCCTCATGTATCTCCCTCTCTCTCTCTGACCCTCCCCTGCTCACACTGTCTCTCTCTCAGAAATAAAATATTTTTAAAAATTTTAAAAAAGGAGCTAAACAAAATTTCCCAAGATCATACAGACAGGTATTGAATCCAAAGTACAGAGATCTTAAGCACTAAGCTATACTTTTCTCTCTGAAGAGTTTTGTCTTCTCAGCCCCACTTCTGTGTCCTCTAAATATGCAACTTCCTGGCTGTCTGTTCTTCCAGATCCCTTAACTTCAACATAAAGTTATTACTTAACTTGTTTTATTCATGTGGCTACAAGAACTTACTTCATTTTCTGTCCTCGGGGTCTTAAACAGTGAGGTTACTTAGTTCTTCAGGAATAGGTCAAGTGCTTAGCTGAATTCAGTTAACATATTGTCAGAGGACAGAAACCTCTACTGAATCTCATTTTTAAAAGGTAGGAGGAGGGGCAGCTGGGTGTCTCAGCCAATTAAGCTTCAGACTCTTGGTTTTGGCTCAGGTTTTGATCTCTCAGTTCATGAGATGGAGCCCTGAGTCAGGCTGTGCTGACAGCGTGAAGTCCTCTTGGGACTCTCTCTCTCCACCTCCCTCTACTGCTCCCTAGCTTGCAAGTGCTCTCACTCAAAAATAAACAAACATTTTTTAAAAAATGGTATGGGGAAAAGGGGAGGGAAGGGAGATGGTTAATGAGAATGAAAATTTTTAAATGCCTGAAAAATCCATGGGTATGTGGTTTCGGACACAGTGAATCTTCCTGCCACCATGAACGGGTATCTTTCCACCCTTAGCTGGGCTTCCCTCTTGGGCCCGACTCCCAGCATTCAGAGCGGTGGTGAGGCAGCTATCACAGATCCAGGCTTACATCCTACTAGCTTATAACACAAAGAAAGATCTTTTCTCAATAGTTCCCTCAAAGGCCCCAAGATTCCTTCTCAGTAGACCAACTCAACTCACTTTACACTTTAGGTTACCAGTTAAGGGCATGCACTCAGCAGTTAACCTCCTAGATTTGTCATTTACTCTGTCGGTGACTTAATTACTTAACTTCTCCAGGCTATGTGCCACTTGTAAAATGGGGATTATAACAGTATTTCATAGGCTTGTTATGAGAATATAATTAAGTTAATAAACCTCAGGCATTTGACAGTAAGACCTCAATAGTCAGCTCTTATTAAATGCCCACCCCTGAACCTACATTAACCGGCTAAGTCTGGGAAATGCACTTTCTGCTTTTCAATACTGAACTAAAGATTTATAGAGTAGGACTATAGAACTGGAAGAGATTTTAGTAGTTTGCCATTAGAAAGTTGTTTAGAGATTAGAACAAGCTAGGTTCAAGTCACTAACTACAGTCCATTTACTCTTTGATGGTGGTGTGGCAGAGATGCTTAGCTGTCCCCAAATTATGTATTCTGTTCTTCATCCTTGAATATCCCAGCCTCCCTTGAAGTGGCCAAGTGTCTATGTTCTAAACACTGAGACAAAGCAGATGTGGTTATGTTCAGCTTCTGGGAAGTACTCTTAAGAGAGGAAGTTTCTTCTCCTTGTTCTTCTTTCCTGCTAAACAGAATGTGAACAAAAGGGCTGGGACTGGAAAAGCCACCTTGAATCATCAGGACCACCAACCGGAGGCCTGTTGTGCAATTCAGAAAAAGGCTCACCTTCCCATAGAATTTGGTGTCTGGGTGATCCCTCTGTGTGAATTAGAAAAAGGCAGATGGACCTTGAGGGTGTTATGCTGAGTGAAATAAGTCAGGCAGAGAAGGACAAATATCATATATGTGCACGTATAGGAGGATTAGGAGGAACATAACTGAGGAACAAGGGGGAGAAGAAGGGGGGAAATGGTGGGGGAAAGGGAGAGAGGCAAACCATGAGAGACTCTTGAATGCTGACAAAAACTGAGGACTGATGGATGTGGGGGGGAGGAGGGATGCGCATGGAGGAGGACACTTGTGGGGATGAGCACTGGGTGTTATGTGGAAACTAATTTGACAATAAACTATTTGTAAAAAAAAGAAAAAGGCCCTCTTTCCCCCAAGCCAACTCTGCTAGTGCCTTAGGATGCCTGATTGTGAGTTTAATTTCAACTCTTGTTGTTTCAGGCTTTTGGCCATGAGCAGGAAATCACCAGCAGAAATGTATGTGCAGCCCTCTTGAGAACAGAGGTCACACAAGATAGAACAAGACAGAAGGTACCTAGGACTCCATCACCTCGGAGTGCCACACCCCTCAGCCTGTCTCCATACTTGGATTTTTACTTCAGGGAGAAACTTAAGCCTCTGCTGTTTTCATTTTTGTCCGTCCTAACATAGAAGGCTCATTTGCAACATAATGGAAGCCCTGGATTTCACTCTTGGCTATTTTGACTCATCCTTTTTATTCTCCCCAGTAGATGGCATTGCTTTTATTTAGTGCCACATTAATCAATAGCCAAAAGTGAATGCTACCAAGTACCCTCTGTTTTACATTCTGTGCCTTTTTCTTTCTCTTTCTGCCAATGGGAGCAGAGCTTCCAGCAGGATTGGTTTCATTACAGTAAAATTATGGTTAAAAAGGGGAAAAGGCAATCCCCTTCTCTTCAAAGTATGTTCCTGGAAGGATGTTTTTCCAGCTTGGGGATCATGCAAACTCTTGCCTGATTAGATCATTTTATTACTTCTGGCCTGCAAGAATACATAAGCTTAAATTGGTCAACAGTGCCATGCCTTTCATAAGGCAGCTCCAATAAAAAGTGTGGAAAGTGACTAGGATTATTGGTTACTCTCCACACTTACACTGGCAATGAATTCTTTTTAGACCCATCAAGTGAAAACTGAGTCCTGAATTCAGTAGTTTTTATCCTCCATTACCACACACACACACACACACACACACACCCCAAACAAACCCAGCTAGCATGCTGAGAAACCTCGGAATTGATAACAGTATTGAGGATCTTCATATTGATCCCTTTTGACTTAACCTGAAGTTAAGACCATCTGCTAGTGGTTAGTTTTACCTGTTATGTGGGGCAGTAACACCACTGAATTCAGATGGTAGTGCTTTCTGTTGTGTTTCTTACTCAGAGACAGCTCATGCTTGAGTACTGGTATGGACATACGCTCCAATGGACAGTAATGAAATTACGCCCCAAAACAGAACAAAAAGCAACTTATTTTGTAGCATCTCTTTGCCCTCAAATTTTGGAAAATGATCCCCAACCCAAAATATTACTTAGTTTTAAGATATTTTCTACTATATGATCTCTCAACACCTCTGAGGTAAATGCATTTATTTCCATAGTTCATGTATGTGAAAACAGACAAGAAGCGATGAAATGACCCATCACGATTACACAGCTAGTTAGTAGTGGAGCGAAATCTAATATCCAGATCTTTTGGACATGTGCTTTTTTCATTACTCACATTGGTCCATACTGTTTTCTGACAGTTTCTTTGTAGCTCCATTTCAACCAGCATGAAATGCCAAACCTATCCACAAGCAGTCTCATAATTTTGACTGTATGATGTGCTAAGCTGAGTGTTTGTTTTGGCCTTGGCAGCAGATATCCTGATTATCTCCATTAATGCAAAGAGCTCACCAGTCCTCTTTCTTCCTAATTGGTTCAGCTCCCTTAGGCTGTTGGCTATCATTCTTTCACAATGTTTACATCACTAGGTAGGAACATTTGCAAGATTTAATTTGCTTCATTGACCAAACAATATTATAAATCTACCTTTGATTTTGGCTGAAGTTGATAATCTTGGAGGTTTTTAATTACTAATTTAAGGTAAGTGCAATATTCTCTTTTAGAACAGCTGTGCAAATAGTTCTTATTTGGATTAGGCTTTTACTAAATTCATAGAAGATGGCCCTTTGAAGAGTCACATTCATTTATATTTTGGGCAGTCCCTATTAACATCTTCCACAAAGGGAAAATATTCGTTATTCTATAGTGTTTGTGATACAATGGACTTAAGACACTCTTGATATTCTATTCACAGTCTTCTATGCGGCAAGATGTACCTTCTAAACTAGAGGAAAAAATTCAGGCCCACTAGCATTCACAGCAGTCATGTCACTTAAGACCAATCAAATTGGCCTCAGATATTGTGGATCTTCTACTTTGATAAAACCAGGAAGCATATATTCCTTCTAAATTCATGTACAATTTTTTGCTCCCCAACTGAACTATTTCAAATTCCTGGCATGACTGACTTCTACCTTAAAACATTTCTGGTGTTGGGCTAAAATGTATCGTTTGGGAAAAAAACAGTTTAAAGCATTGAACGCTGGGCTATCTCCAGGTAGTTTCTTCTATACAGATAGAAAATTAACTGTGAGTCTCTTTAAGAGTCATGGAAGGGAACTTTGTAGCCGTTACTGGGATTAAAACAGGGCTTCACAGAATTTGCAGATACTTGTAAATGTTCAGAGTAGCATTTCATTCGTGGATTATCCAAGGAATTGGGGAGGTGGGGGCGGGCTGCGGGAAAGAAGAAAACTAGCTGCAGCAGTTGTAATTCCAATCAGACTCTCCACACCAAAGTTGTTTAAATTGGTCATGATAAGATGGACTTCTATTCAGCATGTTCATGTGGATTGTGAAGTACAATGTGCCCTAAGAGTTCTTTTGGACGGATTCTGCTGCTATGGAGTTTTACATGTCATACCTGTCATCATGTTTACTAAAGTCTGTTGTGAATGAATTAGTACAAAGTCAAAGCAGCTTTTTAGGGAAGTTTTAAGAAATGCACAGGTTTCTCAACATGTATAAACCTTTCCATAATATTCAAGTGCAAGTAGTACATAATTTTTGGAAATTATTACTGGCCTTAATTTTTCCCATTTTATGACTTAGCCAGGAAGACTTTCCCAGCCTTTCTCAGCCCAAACTTGGAGCTCCTTTCAAAATACCTCATTAGCATATACTCTTCTGTTAGATTCAGGAGCCTCTTTTTTATCTCTGTATCTGCAATGTGTAGCATACAGCTCAAATTGATTCTGAAATGAAAATCTGATTCTGCAATGTGGAGTCTCTGAAAACTTGTTTTGGGGTCCTTGTGAAGATCCACTGAACTGAAAGGTGGAGAAAATTCTACATCCATTAAAGACACAGCTTTCTATTATCTACTTCAAAGATGTCAGAAAAAAAAATGAAAAACTCTTCTTTCACATTTATTGCAAATACCTCTCAATCATGTATTATTCACAAAGTACAGACTAACTGTTACTGACGAGGCTATGTGGGCCATGGTAATGAAAGCAGGGTGGGGCAGCATGTCCTTAGGCAGCTGTCCGCTGGCTCCCAGAATAATTAATGCACAACTGAAGAACACCTGAAGAAAGTGAGGGGACTTTCTAGAATTAAATGAAAACAGCCCTAAAATAAATAAATAAAAGAAACAGCTTGGAAAATAAGGATATAGACTGAATTGTGAAATTGTGAAGTTGGACAGAAAATTTCAAAAATGTTTCTTGAGAAATCTGCCTTCTCTTGAATAGTTCTTATTCCAAAATGCTCTGCATAAATACTATTAATTTGTACGGAGGGGCAAATGATACATTTGATAGGTTACTAAAATTTTATTTCCCCATTCTTTGCTTGAATGTTAACGTGCAGATATGAAAGCAGACTAAGGAAATTATGACTTATCTGTGAACACATGACAGCTTTGAGCAAGAATATTGGCCCTGTTTTGTATTATAGCCACATGTTCCTACTTTTTCAACCACCTTGAAAAATAAATATTTGAACTACAATCTTCAATAAAGTCTCTCTACATTTTTTGTCAGTCTTAATCACCTTTTGCTTGTCTGCTTAGTGCCTTTAGCTCTTAGATGTTGCACCTGGAGATTCTTGCTTGCTTTATGATGTAGGTTTATATGCCCTTTAATTGAAAGCAAACCGCCTTAGATAATCCAGTGACAACAATGTTACAAGGTCCACTTTCCGTTAAAAGGCAAATAGAAATATTAGGCTGTTCTCTAAAATGAAGAAAAACACATAAAAATACACCGCAATCTGCCACACCACTTCCTTTATCAGAGATAAAACCCCAAAGCCTAAAATGCCTCTTTTGTGTTCTCCCCCTGCCCCCGCCCCCGTAGGGCTAAGGGAGTGCAAAGAGCTGCAGTTCTCAATGACTAACCTTTCCTGACTGCATGCCATTTCTCTACCAAAAGACTTTGTCATACGGTATGTTAAATATCATATTCATGCTACCACAGTAACTGTCAAGCTATTAATATCAGGTTATTAACAACCCTATCAAGTTTACGGAGTTTTAATATTCAAATTGTATGTTGAAAGTACATAATTTAAAAATGAATATGGAAGGATGACCAAAACATATAGCTCACTTGTAAGCAGTAATTGCTTTTAGGGGGAAGGAGAATTAAAAGGAGTTTGTAAAATGACAAAGGGTGACATAAGAGGGTATCTTATAACTTTTATAAGATAGCTTCCTGATTTTACTTTTTAAAAACTTTTATTAAATGTTTTTTTTTTTAATGTTTCTTTATTTGTGTGAGAGAGAAACAGAGCGTGAGCAGGGGATGGCAGAGAGAGAGAGGGAAGGAGACACAGAATCCAAAGCAGGTTCCAGCTTCCGAAATGTCAGCTAAGAGCCCGACTCGGGGCTCAAACTCACGAGCTGTGAGATGATGACCTGAGGTGAAGTCGGACACTTAACCAACTGAGCCACCCAGGTGCCCCTGTTTTTTATTTTTCAAAGTAAACTTCACCCCCAACGTGTGGCTTGAAGTAGATCAAGAGTCTCATACTCTACTGACTTAGCCAGCCAGGCGTCCCAAGCTTCTTAATTTTAAATAGCAGTATGACAACTGATCAAAAAGGAAACACCTGCTTTACGAATGCTAGGGCCTCTGCATGACTATGCACAGTGTGACAGCGACTCCTGGAGCTGTTATCATGGATAGCCTCCATGGACCATGGAGTATGCAAAGTATTCTTTTTTTAAAAAGAGGTAAAAGTTACTGCTGATGAATTGTTAATGTAACAAACGGTAAGTTGAAGAATATACAAAAGTTCAAAACTTAGCGCTGTCTGCAAAAAACTGACACATTCCAGTTAATTAACATCAAAACTGTTACACTATGAAAGGACAGACTGGAAAAATTTTTCTAAGCACCTAACAATGGTTTTCAAATAGTGCAGGGAAAGCTTTCAGGGTTAAACACTTAAATGCATAGTGGAGGAACACACCCCTTTGTCGTTACTGTCTTCCACCCAAATTTCTTTGGTTTTAGAGAAAAATCAATTAGCCTCATTTTGATTGAATGAAAGACACTAGACAAGTGGGTTTCATCCCTGACCTCACCCAAATGCACTTACTAGCCAAATATGCATCGTCTGGTAGGCACACGGTTGGGCCTCAAAACATGGTTTTATTCTGGCTAAGCAATATACAGATAGCAGATGTACAAATTTGCCTACTCTTTCATGGGGCTGCTGCTCTGTCTCCAATAATCAGACTGAATTGTAGTTATAAAACCAGATTTGTCAAAGTGTGTGTATCATTAACCAATTTTCTACCAGGTGCAAACAACCGACTACAGACTAGGAAAAAAACCTACAAGGTCTCCTTTATATTTGGTCATAATGATATTCAACATAAGAGAGCATGTCATTAAGCAAATCATTCAAACTACAGTTGGGAGATACTTTCTAAACACTGGGTTCTGAGAACAAGGAATTTAAGGGTATTGCAAACCTGTTTACTGTCCCCAAAACAGAAGAGAACTATCACCAGAATGTTTTTAAGGGAAAGCAGGTTAGGAGACAGTTACAGTGAAAATCCGTATCTTGTATTGCAACCCTTTCCCACCACGTGTGTGAAAAGTGAATAAAGACAGCAACGTTTTTTAAAAAGTTAACTTATATTAAAAATATTTTGTTTATAAACAATTTTAATACTACAAAGTAGTATTTCAATACAAAGCAGTTCAAATATTAACTGTTCTTTAAACTGTTAAACTTTATTATAAATTAAAATTTCTTTACAAAAAAATTGCACATAATATTTGACCACTCTTAGGTTCTGATGCACTGGCATTTGCAATAGTTTCTTTAATCTTCAAGTTAAACAGTCTCAGCAAGGAGTCCAGAACGTAGAAAGGGCAATAAACAACCCTGTTAGAGCATTCAAGTGCAACTAGCAGACTTGTGGCCATGGCAGTTACACTTTCCTTAAGATGGACTGCTTAAGTTTTAAATCCTGAAATGAAGAATCTCAAAGGTTTAAAAGAAGAACTAAAAGGGACTGCCTGCTTTTTACTGTAAACACAGCCCTGGAAATTAAATCCCAACATGAATCTCTCAGGCATCAGAGAGTGTCAAGTGAATCAGGAATAGCACAACGTAAAGAAAAGGGGGAAAGTAAAAAATAAAAACAAAAACAAAGCAAAATTAAAATAAATGTCAGTCACTTTGAGGAACTATACTTACGTACATGATGTTATGAGAATCTGGCAGGGCCTAGCAGTAGGCCAAACAGGAAGTTCATTTATCCAACCGAAGAGGGTCATGTTCATTTCTTCCGGTTTTGAGGATAGGATATTGTAGGGGACTTGATATGATCAGTAAAATGCTTGTCTGCCTTACGCAGACCTTAGCCAGGGATCAGCCTAATCTTGAAGGATCATTCAAATAATTTTGGCAATTATTATAAGGACTTAGAACTGACTGCACCCAGTGTTCAGTGATTCTTGCTTTCTGTTTTGTAACTGTTTAAATTTAAGAGCTCATTTAGGCTGACTCCAATCTCTTGGCACTTGGAAACTAGTTTTCTCAGGTTATCAGTTTTACCTCCTTCTGATGCTTCAAACAAGAGTTGCTGTAAAAGATAGGGAAGCACAGAAGTAAGACTTAGCTAGATTTTGAGCATCACCACATCAATGGATATGGCACATGCAGAAAATTTATAGGAAAACTTCAAGATGAAATAAAAGGTAAAAAGCATTACATCTTTCCACAGTGATGCACAAAGTGGTAACTTCTGTAAGGCTCTCTGATATAAACGGTGGACCTATAAGATAGATATACACACAATTCCATCAGAAAACATGATGAAAAACATCTTTATAATCCTACTTATTTGACTGGGACCTCATACAATACAAAATGGTTACACAGGGTTTTCAGGTTTCCAAACATGTAGAGTTCTTAGCATGGTTAACATCTATGTATTAATCCTTTTAAACTGAGAAATCAACAACAGGGGCAGAACAGCTTAAAAACAAAGTGACCCATCTGATAATCATAGCTTACCTCTCTTTGTCCCTTTAGAACAATCTCAGCAGCAATGGCTCTAAGAAAAAACAAAGGAATATAGAAAAGGGAAAAGAAAAATTTATATATCTTTGAACGAAATGAGATACTACCACTGGCAGAATACTGACTGTGGGAATCTGAGTACAAAACTTCCTGAAAGTAACAGGCTAAACTTCCAAGGAGGATAACCTATAGTGAAAAGAAAAATTCAACAATTTTTATCAACTTTACAAAAATTAAGCAGACCAGTGTTTTGAACATAAATAACGTTCATGAAAAATATTCATAATTACAAGTAAGAACACCTGGCACTAATAATAGCTTAAAAAAAAAGACATCAAACTATAAAAGGGGGAAACCCCACACATTTAAAAAAGGATGGTCTTAAAAGGTGTATAACAGATCTGTTTATTAACAGTACTGTTACCTAAATATTCTGCCTCAAAAAAAAATCCAAATTCTACCCAGTTTTGCTTTTAAAACCCATCGTTAACAAGCACTCCCTTACTCTTGATAGAAAACCTCAGCCAAAAACCATTTGCCAAATGGCAAATCTAAATTAGAGTAGAGATCTGTTCAAGAGAAAAAAAAAACAAAACCATAGATGTCATTTCAGATTTACCTGTCTGGAGCAAACCTTACAAATAAAAGAAATAGCTATAAAAACATGTACATGATTGCTGCATTACATTTTCCAGGTGGCCAGGCATGTTGGAATATTATATGTAAACATCTTGGCTTGAAGTTTCAGAATCTGAACATTGCTTTCTTCCCATTCATGTTGAAGTAGCCTGCAAAGCACATTCAGGAAAATGAACAAGGCACTGCAAGTATAGGGAACCCCTAATGTGCTTATGAACAGAATGCTTGATGAGGTACAATTCTGATCAGTTAAATTCCCTCAAGGCTATTCAGCATGTGACTAGGATACCTCTTACAAAAATCACCCCCAGCAGGACAGGAACAGGCAACTTAGCAAGATACCCAGTCAAGACCCATGCCATATTCAATAAACTAAAATAAGGTCCACATATTCCTATACTAAAGCATTCCCTCCATGTGCCCCCTCCCCCAAATTTTTTACAATAATGATTTAGTATATTAATGCAATTTCCTAGTATTTTTCTTTCTTTATTAAACAGATTAGATGTAATAGTGAAAGTTTCTTGGGCCAAAACCTGAGTACAGTGACTAATAAATAAGTTCTCTACTCCAAAAGAAAAAAGAATGACCATAAGGAAATAATTATCAAAACACAGAAGTGGAGATTTACCAACAAACCCAACAATTAAATTACCTGTATTCCTATAATGCCTATAACTCTATCATAATAGAAACTAATCAAAATACCACATTTTTTATTTTTCATGTTTTACCAAAGGTGACACTTTATAATAGAAATTTCTGTATTAGTAGCTTCTGCAGACTAGAATACTTACTAAAAATTCTTATTATGAAACACTATTTTTGTCACAGCCTTGGGCCTTTGAATTTTTTTCCAACTTCATACCATTTTCCCACACACATGCTAAGTGGAATGTAAATACTTTAACACATAAGGAAATATTTGATAAATATCTTAGGTACCTTAGGATCCACAAAACAAACTTAGAAACATAAGACACAACTGATGTAGCAGGAATGACTGCACAAGTATAAGCCAAAGCATTAGCATGTAGGATACCATTTTGAATTAAAAAGCACAATTCTTGACAGCGAAAATAAGTTTACTCTGTCAGAGCACAGAAACTACAAAGAAATGCTCAAAAATCTCCAATCCAATGTACGAAATCTGTAGTTAAGTGACTCTCAAATGTGATTTGAGGGTTCAAAGCTCAGGAATCTGTATTTTTAAGTAAGCTCCACACCCAGCGTGGGGCTTGAAATCACGACTCTGAGATCAAGAGTCCCCATGCTCTACCAACTTAGCCAGCCAAGGACCCCCAGGAATATGTAGTATACATGAACATCCTGGAGATACTGATGCATGTTAATACCTGAGAGCAACTGACATACATGAAAACAAGTCATAATAACCAAGATATATGTCGCTGGCTGCTATCTTTGTAAAGCACTTTACAAATCTCTTAAGCAATATTCCTTTGCTATGTAAAAGAGGGTTACTGCTTCTTATGTATGTGCTAAGGACAGATGGGATGTGCTTAGAGACACAAATGAACTTTACTTGAATTATATACCCCTGAAAACCTGCAGTCTTCTCAAGTTTTCAGGTTTTTAAACTGACTTTTATATGAAGCTATATATTGCTTAACTCTTAAAGTAGTATATATCAGTGAAAAAATAGTACAGAACAGACAATCAAGTTTTTAAGAACAATTTTATATGAAGAACTATGTACTATTGAGCTGAGACTGAAAAGAATTTTTTTTTTTCTTACCTCAGTGCAAGTCCAGAATTAGTTGGCATAATTGAGCAAAACCGTTCCAAGGTTTTGGAATGTTGAGTCTTTGGAACACAGCTCAAATAAAAGCAAATAACCTGGAAAGGTCGAGGGGAGGGAAAATAAATGCAACAAAATGTGAAACCTAATTACTTAGGTGTTTTAATGAGAAAACCAAAATGGTCTTTAAGACATGAATGTATAAATTATAATAATGTATGATGCTGTGAGTTACAGTTCCTACCATTAATTATATTAGTGACTTTCCAAATATGAATTAGGAAATATGATCTAGTGATGACAGCCATGGACTGAGAACACTGACAAGAAGCCAGGAGTCCGGGTTTTCATTCCTGAGTCTACCTGTACTTGCTGTATAGCTGGGCAAGTCATAGGACTAATAATACCTGCCACATCTTGCTCATGGAATGCCCGTGTGTAAATGACTTAATGTCCATAAAGTGGTTTGAGATCCTGGGATAAAGAATGGCATAGAAGTACAAAGCATAGTAATTGGTTATCCCGATTAGCAACAAACCATCCCACCAAAAAAATAGAATACATATATGTTTTAGTCTACATGGTTTTAATAGGAACTTTTAGTCTACATTGCACTGAGTAAAAGGGGTCTCTGAAAAGAAACTAAAACAAACGATTGCTTTCTTTCTTATAAGAAAATAGCCTTGTAAACGGATCATTAGTTCTACTATTAAATTTCTAAACAGTCTAATTTCAGCTTTCTTATGCCCTATCTACAGCTATATTCACTTAACACAATATTAACCAAAAAAAAGTAGCTCCGCTGTATATGATGGAATTTTTCATTCAGTGAATTTCAAATGAATCAAGCAAAACATTAGATATTATAATCACATTTCTGATCTTTCTTCTTTAGTATGTACTACACCCTAACACCTCTTCAATTTTGCTTCAATGTTAATTTTTCTATATAAGAATCAATAAGCACATTTTATCTTAACTAAACCTTAAAGGGCTCTATTCCTAGATTGAAAAGATAAGTAGGAAACATGGGCAATAACAGTAAATGCTAGGAAAGTGGCCCTACAAAAACCTCTTTTGATACAAAACAGGAGTTTTGCTGTCATTTTTCAAGTCTCCTTCTTTTGTACAAATATCTAAAGAAAAAAGTTTTAAGTTCTTACCCTATTATGAAATTCATAGTTGGACCAGTAATCAGCACTGCTAAAAGGAATGGGGTATCGGGCAGGGACTGTAACCAAACATCTATTCACTAAATCAGTAAAAAATTTGAATTCTTGGACTTTGTTTCTGGATCCAGCAGCTCTATTATTGGCAAAGACAAGATAACTGCCAAAAGAAAAATATTATAATTTAGAATAAGGCAGTGAATCTCTCACTCAGAAAACTGATCAGCCCTTTCCTCCCACCATATCCGCTTACTCCAAATCCCATTCTTAATAAGAGGAACTAAACTTACTCCATCCAAATCTTCTGCACTATATCAGATCTCATGGCCACCCCTAATGCTGCCTCGTATGCCTCCACTGTCTCTTTAACACTTGATAGAAGAGGATGACAAAGGCTGTTTAAAAAATGAAGGAAAATAATTTATATCTACAGCTCACCTTGATTAGTGAAAGAATGACAAAGTATATTTAAACATTACAGATATTACAATAGAATTCTTCTTTTGATGTTTCTTCTTTAATAATAGCATCCCTTCAACTTTGCTTCAATGACTTTAACATCAAGTTAATTTTAACACAGGGTAATTTGGTAATAAATAACAAATGCAAGCCTAATATGCAACATTTCTCTCCATGTTAGATAATGTCTCACCAGTAAATCAGCCATAAAGAAGGAACTTGGTGGTTAAATATCTCATCATCAAAAGTTCCTTTACATAAACGGGCTGGAATGTCAAGTGGTCCTGGGATATTTAAAAGATACCTGGAAAAAACAAAACAAAACACTGTTTGAAATTATGCCTGTGCACACACGGATTACTAATATTTAAGAAAAACAGAAACAAAACAAAAAAGACCTCTGTTTCAACTTAAATGTTCTTGAAGTATACTTTATTTTTACATGTATACCATACTACTTTGGTTCCCATCTCTAGCATCACAGTCTATTATTTTATACCTACATGAGTAACTCCTCTTCAAAAATGAATTTATTCTATCCCCCAAATTAAACCACCATAATCATCTAATTAAAAACAGAGAACAAATGAGATTACCATGTATACCTAAAATTTCCCCACAAAATCTATACATTTCTGTAAAAAAAAAGTTCTTTAAGAGTTACAAAAGGTAACATCTGAAAATAATCTCTTCCTCACACACACACACATAGTCCTTTAGGTATATCAAAGTGTATTTGGTAACATATTTGTCCATAAGACACTTGTCAAAAGAGGTCCATGATCAAGTAAAATTGGAAAATACTGAAAATTACAGCACTCTTATAAAAAGCCACAAGAGGGTATTTAATAGGATATTAAAGACTCTATGAAGTCAATCAGTAGAGAAATCCAGTTGGCTGTCACTAATTTAGGTTTCTCCCTAATATATCTGAATTTCTGTGTACAACATTTACCTATGTTTTTAAAGGTAATACATTGATCTCAACAATGACAATCTAGTGTAACTTTATTTTCGATTTAAAAATTTTTTTAAATTATTTAAAGAAATTAAGTTTTAATGGATTAAAAGAAGCTATATGGAGGCAGAGGGCAGGAGGAACCATAAGCAAGAGAAAAAAATGGGACATTTAGGAGTCAGGATATCATCCTGCTGACTTGGCCCTACTAGCTGTATTACCATGACTTAATCACTTAACTTCTAAGGATACTAGATTTGTCAACTTAAAACTGAGGTAACAGAGTATGACTTCAAATCTAATCTTAAGACTCCATCCTAAGCTAACTTCAGTACACTGAATAAAATTCCCTAGTTCACATCTGGGGCTACCTACTAATCTTCAAATTGATTTCACATCTGGGGCTACCTACTAATCTTCAAATTGATTTTGAAACACATAAAAATTACATTATCTAGTTCTGTCTTTTTATTAAATATTACACAGAAAGAGAAATGATAGATCCCAACTCTATGTAAATATTACAACACCTACAATATTCTTAGTACTTTGCTTCACAATTTCTACTAATGAAATTAAAAAAATATTTTGAACCTATTAAGAGCATCGACTTACCCTATTAATAAATCTTGACTGTATTTATAAATTTTAAAAATTTATATCAACATCAGTAAGAAGTATGGCAATGCTAACACCGACCTCACCTACTGCCATTCTCCTAATAACTGACTCATAAAATATTTCCTAAATTAACAAAAAATGCACACTGTGTAAATAAAATCTTTGGTACTGTCTAAATAAACTAAGCACAAGATACCTTTTCCTTGTAGCTCTTGGTGTATTATGAATTATGGCTATTCCCATGAAAACTTCCATAAGGCAAGGTGATTAGTAAACAACAGAAGATTATTAGGAGGCAGCCCATTTCCAAATTTTTATTGACAGGTATTCAGTCTCCTTCATTAAGCTGATATCAAGAAGATCTGAAGATCTCTGATTAGTTACCACAGCTGAAACTGGCAGCATCTTCTTTTAAGCTAAACCAATTTACCTCCATGCCCAAGGGAAGATCAGAACCAGCAAGTCTATAAAAAGTTCAGCTTTAGATCTGTCCTGTGCCTAAATTTGAGACATTAAAGCAATCTAACTTAAACAGGGATAAAGTCAGCATGAGGAAGCTGAACAATCTTTAAGTTCCTCACAGTTTAATTATTCTCCATAATTTTGTATTTAATTATTTCATTATTAACTGTAAGATATTAATCTAGGTGTAACAGAGCAGAAAGAACTTCAGAAACAGTGTGCTATGTCAATAAGCTGGTTACCATAAAAGGATAGACACAAAGACTCAAGCTGAGGAAAAGAATATTGACCCCAATTTTTGCCAAATCTCAAGTAAAACTGATATTCTAGGGTAGATGGAACACTGAATTAACAAAATTATGGGTTACTTTTCAAAAATATTTTTATATAACACTGCTACACTGTGGGATAAACAGAGGGAACACCTAAGAAAAATATTTGCAAGCTTTGGACTTACATATTTAAAACCAGAATCTTATCCGCAGTATTTTCTACAACAAAAAATTTTAAGAGATATTCAGCTTAAGGCCTTCCTTCTCTCAGTTCCTCCTAACTTAAAATAATAGTTTGTCATGATAAAATACTTTGATGCTGTTTGATTTGGGATCAGCAAACTATGCCTATTTTTGTAAATAAAGTTTTATTAGAATACAGCTACACTCATTCATTTATATACTGTCTATGGTTATTTTCTTCCTAAAAACAGCATAACAAGAAGTGAAAGACCATACAGCTTGCAAGCCTAAAATATATACTACATGGCCCTTAAGAATAAAAGTTTGCAGGGCACCTGGTGGCTCAATCAGTTAAGCATCTGACTTTGGCTCAGGTCATGAACTCGTGGTTCATGACTTCAAGCCCTGTTCAGGCTCTGTGCTGACAGCTTGGAGCCTGGAGCCTGCTTTGGATTCTGTGTGTCTCCCTCTCTGTCTGCCCCTCCTCTGCTTGAGCTCTCTCTCTAAACTGAATAAACATTAAGAAAAAAAAAAAAAAGACAGTAAAGATAAAGTTTGCTGGAGTGCCTAGGTGGCACAGTCGAGCACACACTCTTGATTTTGGCTCAGATCATGATCTCAAGGTTGTAGGTCACGCCCTGTGCTGAGGGCTCCGAGAGGAGTATGGAACCTGCCTGGGATTCTCTCTCTCCCTCTCTCTCTGTCCCTCCCCCATCCATGCATACTTTCTCTCTCCCAAAATATTTGTAGAAAAAAAAAAAAGGAAGAAAGAAAAACACTTTGCTGAACCCTACAGAGAGATGGGGAGCAAGAAGGGAAGAGAAGCCCATCCAAAAGCAATTCCTCATGACCTGCTGTGGCCTCCTATTGTTGTTAGAGTAAGAATTCACAACTAAGCAAGCAAAGGCAGTAATTACAGCACTCTTTGTAAATTACTGAGAAAGTGGTGGTTGAGAAAAGATTGCTTGAAAGCTTCTCATTCAATATTTCAGAGGCTAGAACAATTCTCTTTAGACTTAAAAAAAAAGTAAAAGGCATATTATTTACATCCACTTGAGCCCAACAAATGAAACTCATTTTTTCAGAATTCACTGATTGTCCCAGATAATTCACTGCTATAGTATTAACTACTAAAATTAACAACAATGAATTAAAAGCAGAATGAGTCACCATGATGTTAATATAAACCTTTCTTTGTTAGGGTCTTTACTCCAAGAATGCACATTACATCTTTTCTCCATTTTTATTAAATTCTACTACCCTCATAACAGTTCTATTAAGAACGTTCAAGTATTTTTTTTTACATCAGTCTAAAATATAATCAACCCACCAAAAAACTGTTGTTTTCCCACTATACTATCTCTTTCTTCTATAAGTCAAACTTACCGAAACAGATCCAAGTTACTATACTTCTCAAACCCAGGTTTAAAGAAGGATGCAATAAATTTCCGTAAAAATGGAAGAAGATTATCTCCTTGATTCTATTTTTTAAAAAAAGAGGAAGGATATACATTAGACTTACAGTGTTTAATTAATTCATTCAAGGGAGGAGGGCACCTGGGTGGCTCAGTTGGTCAAGGGTCTGACTCCTGATTTAGGCTCAGGTCATGACCTTGTCCGTGGTTTTTGAAAAAGTTCAAGCCCTGAGTTGCTGCTGTGGAGCCTGCTTGGATTCTGTCTCCTTTTCTCTCTGCTTCCCCCCCAATCCCTGCCTATGCATCTCAAAAATAAATAAACATTTTTAAAAATTCTTTCAAGGGAGGAAAAAGCCTAAAAAATAAAACAAAAACAAAACAACAAAAACACTCATTAGATTAAGTTTCTTGAGTAAGTGGGGGTAGAGATCACTTCTACATTCTGATCTCCAATTAAAGTCAACTAACCATTAAACAGCTGAACACCCAATATACCACATTCACCAACTGTCTAATAAGCTTCTATTACATGTTTAGCACTGTGTGAGGTGTGTTGAGGGCTCTAAATCTGGTTAAGACATGATTCTTGCCCTTAAAGAATAGAGTATATAAAGCAGCTATAAACAAAATTACAAAGCACTGTTATAAGGGCAATGGTAGGACTATGCAGAGAATATTTATAGCAAAGACAGAAGGAATATGTAACACAGTCTACAAACGGGAAAAGGACCAGCAAAAGCTCCTTCAAAAGGCTGATGCCTGAAACATGTTAAAGGATGAGTAAGAAAATGTGAAACACAAAAACATATTAAAGAATTTTGAGGCTTTTTTTTTTTTACCTGTAGTATGAAGAATTTGCACATATGATAAAAAATCTCTGCATTCTGAGGATTTTTTTCAAATGCAGTAAGCCACACTGCCCTGGCTTTGTCATGCTGATTTGTTTGCAAATATAAAGCAACAAGGGCTTCCAATAATTGGCAGTTCACTGGACACGTTTCCAATAAACATTTACAAAGCTCCACTGCAGCCTCATACCTTTAAATAACAACGACAACAATGTCTAAACACATGAAAAAAATCAATTTTTAACACAAGGTTAACTGCTTGTCAATTAAGTTTTACCTCTCTAGAAGTCGGTGCAGAGCAATCATATTTATGTAAAGTGGAACACAGACCTCTACTCTTTCCTCAACAGTGTGGCTCTCATCTGTGCAAGCTTTCACCGCATCTATCCAAAAACATCACAATAATAGAAAACAAACAAAATGAATTATCTTACTATGTTATCTAAACATTGGGAGACTAATGCAACACAGTGGTCAACCCCTTTGCTTTGCTTATTCATCTTTACTCTGGAGGTATTTTCAGGTATCTCCAAACTCCCTAAAATTCAATCTCTTTCCCTCATATCCTTGGTAAGAATAAAACCATTCAATATGTGTTCTCACATGTATCAATGTTTTCACTTAAGTGTCTCTGCATTTACCTAAATTCCTTAAAACTGGTTTCAAAAAAAATCATAGAACGAATTATCTTTTCATTTTTCTTTTCTAAGGCCTCTCTGTTATACAGTCATTTAATTGTCTTCCCCTAAACTAGATCCTTTCCTTACTCCTTCGAAACACATTTCCCTTGTAAAGAGTCCTGTCCTTGCTGCTGTGTGTTAGAGAATGGGGCACTGTTTTCCTTTGCACAGCTGTTACCATTTCCTCCTTGCTCACTTCTCAGATTTACAGAGTGTGTCATTCTGAAACTGCACTTCTGAAGTTCACTTATAAAAATCATCTGAACAAACCTAAAGGCCAATATTACACTTACTTCTTTCACATTTGATAATGTTCTTCTTCTCAATTTTTTCTTCTCTATGCTACCAAGAGTTTATTTACATGTCCTCTTGGTCTTATTCATGGACTCCTCTCTTTCCCTACTGCTATACTCTTAAGTTTCCATTTCCTCAGAGAAAATATCTCACAGCTTCAACTACTAAAAAATTTACTGCAAAAGTACATTAAAAATTGTAAAGCACTTTACAATATACTAGCTTCTACAATAATAACTTTCAAATCATTTCTCTATCCATAATCATCCACTTATGGTCCACTTCCTTATTTCCTTCCGCCAATAAGCATTTCCACTCGAATGGCCAACTGCCATTCACAAATACCACTCCTACTATCAAAATCAGCCTTCCCAAATTAACTTGTTTTCTATTAAATCACTTTCTTTTTCCCAATCTCAAAACCCTGAAATCACCTTTGACTATTTCTTCCCTATTTCTCTCACCATCTGCATGTGAGAATTTCAAATGTCTTCAACAAAAATTCCCTTTTTCCCAGGTTCCATCTTTTCGTGCTTGACTTATGGCCATCAGCTTCTGGTTATTTTCACACCTTTCAAATTCTTCCTTTCAAGAAACTCAACTGTTATCAAGTCTACTACACACTTACAAAGTCCTTGAAAATCTGGTATCATTGCACTTACTGAGCTTAATTTGTACTATTCTCTAGCATGAAACTCTTGCTCTGATAAGAATTCACCCTTCTTCTAATCTCCCTTCAAATCCACTGCACCAATTTTTATCTATATGTTCCTTTTTATTTACTTAGCTCCCTTAACAGGAATGTCCTCCTTTTCCTTCCTTTTCTTTGCTGGTTTATTCAATAAATATTGACTAAGCACTTCGTATGCTGCCTGACATTATAGGTCCTTAGAAAATACAGGGATAAATAAGACCAGGGTCCCATCTTTGAGGAAGCCAACTATGTCACAACAGAATCAGCTTCAAAGTCCAGTTCTAAGTCTTAACTCTTCTGCAAAGACTTCCTTCATGCCAACCCACAATAAGCTCTTTCCTTTGGGTTTATGATCTGTACAATATAATTATATAAATCACAGATCTTTGTCTTCTGAAGCACAGAATTTAGACTATAGACCAACACAGTTCCATGGTCTCATATATTTAATAACTATATCAAATGGATAGATTTTTATCTTCTGAGAAGGCTACATAATTCCTATTAGGAGGGTATATAGGCTTTGTCCTTGCTGTTTTCCATTGTAGATATACCAATTAGTACACGGTAGTACTCAGACTCATTGATTAATGAAGAAAACATTAATTACTTGAAAAGATAAAATATAACCTTTTAACTTTCACCTTGTGGATTATTTTTAAAAAGTACCTGGTTCTCTCAATCAACTCATTAAACATACATAATATTTGTTACCTACATATTTAGCTGATTTTCTTTGCCACAATCAGAAAAATTATGTAATATAGTTCCTGGTTTTCATAAATGTCAAATGCCCATCTTATGTGACTCAACTCTTAATCTTTAAAGCATTTATATAGTAAAGCACTAAACTACAACTTGCAATATGTAGATATAAATTTTCCAATTAATTACGAAGAATCACAATAAGGGATAAGTTGATGTTCTAAATAACTTAAAAACATTTATACTTACCTTCAAAAACTGCTAACAACATGTCAGGATTAGTCTTTACATCTTGAACTGTTTGCCATGGCATTACAAATGATTCTGTGTTAACAATTCTTGAAGGATTGGCATTAGATGGATCATAAAATTTTGAAGGGAGAACGTTGAATTCAATAAGATGTATGTAGGCCAGCCATGCCAAACATCGATCACTTGTTTTAAGGTATTCAGCTACTATTCCACCATTAGCTGATTTCAATGCATTCTAGGTAAAATGAAAAAATAATCTGGGTTTTTAGAAAAAAATCTTAACGATTCCTAGTAAGATTCAAATTTAAAGGCACAGAAAAGTACAAGGCTCATATTTCTTTGGAGTGGTTTTATATACCTAAGTCAAAATTTTGATAGTTGCCAATTTTTTAATGAAAAAACTTAGAGATGTCAATACAGATTAATATAATTTTTATTCTACTAAGATTTATGAGCTAATTACTGAAAAAAGGTTCAACTTATCTGTACATTTTTAGTGTCACAACATTCAAAATATAGAAAGATTAAAAAGAAACAGTAAAACAACAAACAAACCCACCAACCCCATATAGGAGATTTTCACTATGGACTAATTTTTTTCCCTTATTATCTGGATACTGAAGTTTATTCTGGTGGCTACTTAACATATGTCTTCATTTAAACCTCATAAATACTCTTAAAAAGGCATTATCCCCACTAAGCAAATGAGGAAACAGTCATAAACTGACCCAACTTTACACAACTTACTACCAGTAAACGGCAAAACAAAGATTCAAATCTAAAGCCTGTGTGCTTATTAAACAATGCTAACCTGTAATGTTTCAGACCTTTAAAAAAACTCTACAAAATGTAATTACATGCTAGGATAAATGTTTACCTGTAAAACTGCAAGGGCACTCTGACACCTTCCAGTAAAAATGTGCAGCTGAACTCTAAACAAGAGAGCCTCTAAGAGCTGAAAGGACAGAATATCTGATGCTTCCTGCTTGGCTGCTCCCATCAGAAATTCCACCATCCTTTCACATACGTAATCCTTTTCTTCAAAGGTGCTTTCAAGGTGCAGAAACTGCCCAAAGGATTTCATATAATTAATCCTGCTTCATAAAAATAAACTGTAAAGCTACAGACTTTCCACATTTCATTAAGTGTCATATTAAATCTTCAATTTCTGCAAAAAGGATAATTATAAATCTCTGTAAACCTATCTTCTTGGAGCACCTATCTGGCTTAGTCAGTAGAGGATGCAACTCATGATCTCAGGGCTGTGAGTTCAAACTCGATGTTGGGCAGAGCTTACTTAAAAAACAAAACCAAAACCATCTTCTAGTACCATACCCTAGATTTTCCCTTCTACAAGTTGGAAAGTAGAATCAAACGAAAACTAAAATAATACAGAAAGATGTACTCTTAGAATTACCACTGAAGCAAATTCATCTTTCCTTTCTTTGAATAAATGAATTAATGGCAGCAAGACCATGGCAAATTACAAAAGTTCAGGTTTCTGGTCAAGTACTATTTACATTGCTTAGGTATATGACTGTACACAAATTCTGAGAACAGCATTCATATTAGATATATGTGGCAAAACAATTTAAAAAGCCTAAGAAATTAAAACCTTCCTTAAAGACCAAACAACTTTAAGGAAAAACTTTACACCCTATAAAATCTTATGCTGATCAATAGCATTAACTTTGGCACAAGGCTCCAGATCAAAAATCAAGCATCTTTTGCTATCCAAACCTATTCGGTACCCGAGTTAGAAGAGTGTGGTAAGTTCATTCATTAAGGAATAGCATATAATCCAAGTCTATCTATTCTGAATTTCAGTTAGCAAATAAATGACAAATGTGACAGTAAGAGATTTATCTAAAAGTTTAGCTAAATCTTATGGTTGCTGAGTTCAGATGGTAAAAGTTCAGATATTAATAAATATTTACTCACAAGTGGATTAATTCTAAGTTTAAGCATGGGTAGGAAACATCCCAGTCTCAGAGAATAAAGAACCAATTTTTTTTTTTTTTACCAAATCTCTTTATCACCGTGAAGTTCAATATTAGTATGAATTAAAGATTAAGATTATTTCCATAAGTAATGAGGCAAGATAACAAAAAGACCAAAATGTTTCCTGACAGTCATAAAAATCTTTTATGAACATACTTTCAGGTGCATTACAAAAAAATTCACATTGCCCAAAATAAAATTGCCAGTAAATAGGTTAAATGTAAGATGTTTTAAACTGTTGTATTTATTCCTTACCAATAAAGTCAAAAACAAGAAAATTTAGCCCTTCACTATATATTTTCTTATTTTAAATTTAGTCCTGACCCAGGAGTGGTTTTGAGGTTATAGGACAATGGAAAGTCATTGCATCTATATGCAAATAAAGCATATGACTTTATTAAGCTATGTATCAATATTTACAATGATCTAAGAATTATAACAACATATACACATAAAGCTATGCTATCTTTTCTACTCACAGTCCAAAAACTTTGATAATCGGGAGCATATTCAACAGCTGTTTCACACATTTCCTGCACTTCTTCCTTGGTTCCCCTTTTTGAGAACAATCTGAGGTAATGGCACCAAATTTCTGGATTGTCTTTGTTGTTTTCCAAAGCTCGAGCCAGAACATTTAAAGCGGAATCCAAGGACTCTGAACATAGCCTACATAAAAGAAAAAAACAAACATTTTTTTAACAGGCTGATCTAATGAGTCAATTTTAAAGTTCCATTAAAAAATATTTTTAATGTTTACTTATTTTTGAAACAGAGTGCAAACGGGAGGGGCAGAGAGAGAGGGAGACACAGAATCCAAAGCAGGCTCCAAGTTCCGCAGTCAGCACAGAGCCCTATGTGGGGCTCAAACACACAAACCATGAGATCATGACCTAAGCCAAAGTCAGATGCTTAATCAACAAAGCCACCCAGGTGCCTTTAAAGTTCCATTTTCTATTGGAAACAACCAAGAAGCTAAAATGACCTATGACAAAGGAAGGCAGAGTAGAATCTTAAATCACATCAGTCAAAAAAATAAAAGGTCCTGATTTCCTACAGACCTAACAATTCCTTTCTAAGTGGATGTTCAATGAGCATTCAACAGATAAAAAAGCACTGTTATAAAACCCCTAGATTATCAGCTTCAAATGTACTTTATGTCCATATTCAGTAATATCTTTTATGAGTTACTCTGGTTTGGGAATGGGAAAAGTTAAACAATTCCCCCTCAAGGCCAGCTACAGCCAACACAAAATATCAAAGCTTTCAATGTAACAGTTCTTTCAAAGGATCAAGGGCTTGCTATCTCTTGAAGAAGATAATTGTCTCTCATGATCCTATTCATAAAATAATGTACAGTTATTTTGGCCTTCATTCAGTAACTGAGTCAGAAAAGAAAACACTGTAACTTACCCCAGTAACATGGAAAGGACACACATGTATGGGTGATATATTAGCATCCCATAGTGCTGCCTTACTAACAAAGCTTTTATATCAAGTTTTCAGACATTCAGAATATCTTTTAAAAACTGAATTATTATAAATTTTCAATTACAGTAATAAAAAACTATCCCTGGTAGTAAAAGATTATTCCTGTTAATAATACCAAAAAGCTGGAGTTAGAAAATCCAACAAGTTTCTAAGAAGAATTACTATTTATCTTATTTGAATACATACAACACCATCCACAGAAAAAAAGCAAATTCATCAGAATTAAGATGTTCCTAGACAAGCTTTAAATCTCTAAATTAAAAATTAACATAAAATTTAATTTGTTCCACTGATTTTACCATAATTTTAAGAAACTATCACTATGTGTCTGACTTAAAAAAACAAACAATAATCAATCCTTACACCACTCAGAATTTACTATTTTAACTAATCCTACTTTGAAATGAGAGCCTAGTGGAGTTTAAAAACTGTGGCTAATTTATTACCCATATACTGAGCCACTCACGCAACTCAAGATCTAACCTTAAACTTTTTCTAACTGCTTTTAAACAATACAGTGCTTTTGGCTTTGTCAAAAAACAAAGACCTCATTGATACCATGCTGTAAACGTGATTACCACAGATGAAATAAACTTCAAACCTAAAAATATAAATGTGCAACAGTTGACACAAAGATCAGAAGTGGACCTACCCCTCATTCTGATTCAAGTACTTGTATGCAAGCTTGAGCCAAAGCTGTACATGAGATGGATTTTCAAGAACACTTGCTTCTAAATTAGCAATGTCATCAGTCTCATTTGTAAAGTATCTGACATCATCTGGAGTGACAACTGTATCCAAAGCTGGAACACTGATTCGATTTTCTGGCTGGAAGGCTGGAAAGTAAAGTTTATCATTAGCATCACACTTTCTTTTATCCACAGACCAAGAAAAACCCATTGGCCTCAATTTTCATCTAAAAATCTAAATATTTGAAATATATACAGTAGCTCATAGCCTTAAAATAGAGTGGTCATATAATTTCTAAACTAGGACACTTTTAAAAGTGAAAGGGATGTTGTTAAAAACTATACCAGGATAACAGGTACACACTAGAATTCTGCTGGACAAACCAGGAGTATGGTCTCCCTACTTGAAGGGTAAGTGGCACCACCTGATAATTCACATTCACTAAATTGTAAAAAAAAAAAAAAAAAAAAAGAAGGAAAAAGGAAAAGAAGTTCTAATTTATGAAGATAAAATTATCCCACTACTTTTAGAGAAAAAGTATTAATGTAAATAAGCACAATAAGCACATGAGAGCATGTATCTATCAGATATCTGCTAATCCAAAAATAATAAACAAATTATGCAAACTTTAAAAAAATAAGTAAATAAAGCAAAGTTAAGATAATAAGATATACTTGACAATAAACCATTCATTCATATTTACCTTGTTTGTTCACTTATTTGTTCTGCAAGCCTACTGCATGTCAGAAAACAGGCTCAAAGACAAAAGAAAATACCACCCTTGCCCTCCAGGACACCCAGGTAGTAGTTCTCAAGTGAGAGCAGCACTGCTCTCTTCTCCCTTGCTCAAGTATTTGAGACCATCACATTTACGAAAGAGTTATTCCTGTATTTACTGGGCAAGGATCATGAATACAAGGGGCAATCCCACACAATGAAGAACTAAATGCATTAAATACCAAATGGTATCACTGTTTTAAAAAAATAGAAAAAAAAACAAAAACAAAAAATTAAGCTCATAGATACACCGAAAAATTAGTAAAGTATAAGACAAAGATGAACCCAATTTAATGATTCAGGATCTTAAATTACTTCTTACCATACTTAATTGGTCCTGTAGACTGTTCCTCATCACTACTGAAGCTATTCTCTGAAACAGGTTTTCTCCAAAATTTTGGCTTCCATTTTCTTTTATCTTTGTAGGTTGTAAATGGAGGTGCTAAAGTAGAAGATTATTAGTTGATATAACTAGTTTCTTACAGGTTTTAAGGCTACCCACACAATACTCAAAAAAAGCTAAATTTATTCTGTTAGGCAGAAATGACAAACACACATTTATATATTCTGCCTTACAAGAAGAGACATTTATTCTACCCTGTAAGCATGTTATATATATAAATACATATATATTTTTGAAAACATAATGCCAAAAAATTGGCTATCATAAAGAAACTACAAGGTCCTTGTGTGTGTGTGTGTGTGTGTGTGTGTGTGTGTGTGTGTGAGTGAGACAGAGAGAGAGAGAGAGAGAGAGAGAGAGAGAGAGAGAGAGAGAGAGAGAGGAGAGATACTCACTATGGCCTTTACTTTCATTGATATTGCTAACCAGGAGAACAGCCATCTGGTCCATTGACATTCGATCTTTATTTACTCCAAAAAGTTTCTCAACATATTTTTCTGAAATTAGAGGAATGCTATCTTCATAAAAAGGGTAAAAAACATGGATCATAGAGACGAGACTTAAAGAGTATAAAGTGAAGACCAAATTAAAAATTAAAAGGAAGTATATGTTATTAGTCAAAAACACATATGCCTCCTAGAGGGCAAGGACTCCATTACTTTAATGACTGCGGCAAAACCTACACATCATGCACCCAATTTGGGCTTAAAAAACAAAAATATTTTCTGAAACAAACTAAACAAGTAGGTGAAAATTAAAGTCCCAAATTGAGAATGATCACATTGATTCAGTGACTTTACATCACGTTAGGTTGTGATTAACACTAAATTTAATAAACATCAATTCCTTTACTTCCAAAAAACTTGTACTTCAAGGTAAATCTGGAGAAAATCTTAACAGTATTTACTCACAATTTCTGACAGTAATCTACACTTCCTATAATATCATAATGTATAAAGTCCTTTTTATTTCTTTGTAAAAAATGAAATCACATTCATCTTAATTTCCAACTTTTCTCTCTTTTTAAAATAATGCATAAAAACTGGAGTCTATTTTAAAATCAATAAAACTGCTAAACGAACATGTTAATATATTCTTCCAAATAAACTGAACTACCTAGATGAGCTCTGTCCAGAGAACTTTCCACAATGATGGAAATGCCTTATATCTACACTACCCTATTGGTAAGCACTTACTGCTATTGAGATCAAAAGCAGCTATCAAGCACGTGGAATGTGGCTAGTGCAGCTAAGGAAGAAATTTTAATTAATTTATATCTGAATAGCAACATGTGGTTAGTAACTACTATATCAGAACAAATATGGATAAAATGCCACAGATGAATGTACTGAATTATTACAACTACTTAAAAATGCCAATAACAAAACATACAATTTTTTAATTGCTTAACTTCAAACTTTCATTTGGAGAACAAGAGGTTTTTAAGTACCTGCTGCAGCAGCAATTTCTTCATCAGTGCTTGTCTCTGAACAACCAATCAAAGATAGATTGTATGACAGAATGTCCTGGAATAGCTGTTTTCGACTAAGCGTATAGTCTTGTGTATGCTGCCTAAAATGTAATAACAACACAGACAAGAGAATTATGTACACATCAAAACTAAATAACCAAGAGGCATCTGGGTGGCTTAGTCGGTTAAGCGTCCGACTTTCGCTTAGGTCATGATCTCGTGGTTCGTGGGTTCGAGCCCCGCGTCGGGCTCTGTGCTGACTGCCAGCTCAGAGCCTGGAGCCTGTTTCAGTCTGTGACTCCCTCTCTCTCTGACCCTCCCTGCTCATGCTGTCTCTCTCTCTCTCTCTCCTAGAAATAAATAAAAACATTTAAAAAAAAAAAAACAAAAACTAAATAACCAAGACTCTTTTAAATTATAAAACATTCACAAATAAAAACTACTCACCACTGACAATCATCATCATTACATGTTCCTGTTAAATCAAAACGGCAGAAACACTGATCGGGTTCAATCATATTACTGTATGACACTGAGCTTAAGGGAAGTTTTTCCTTGGTTCGATAGTATGGACTAAATCTGAGGAGGAGAAAGGCAGACAGGCACATTATACTCCATAAACATTCCCTAGGAAATGAAGAAATTTTTTATATTTTCCATTAAAATTTCTATGCTTTGAGCTTACTATTTATTTATCCAAAATGAACTCTAAAAAACCCGAATAATCAACTGACAGGGACAACTACTTTTGTACCTAAAACACAAAAGATCTGAAAAAACAACAAAAAACATCGTATTTAAACCCAGTGTTTTATCACAAAATAAAATGGTATATAATATTGGCATTTTTGCACGTTACCAGCCAACAAAATAACTAGGGGAAAAGTCTGTACTACTTGATACGTGCTTTACGATTTTATAATTAAATCCTACCCATTTAAGTTTCACAAAGTCCAGAAGTCTTTAAAAAAAGACATCCACAAATCTAATCATCTGAAAATGTCTAAATCAGTTTTATGAACGCTGGCCAATGCATTCTTTAGAATAATGGTAAAATTCTTCTTAAAATTTAAAAATACTTGGGGCACCTGGGTGGCTGAGTCAGTTAAGCATTAGGCTCTTGATTTTGGCTCAGGTCATGATCTCATGGTTCATGAGATCGAACTCTGCATTGGGCTCTATGCTGACACAGCCTGGTTGGGATTCTCTTCTCCCTCGCTCTCTGTGTCCCTCCCGTGCTCACTAAACGCATGCTCTCTCTCTCTCAAAATAACATTAAAAAAAATTTGTTTAAATTCTCATTCAACTCCAGTTATTTTTCCTAAAATCCCTAATAGACAGTAATCCAGTTTTCTCCACAATTCCCCAACAGCCAGAAATTAGGATTTGGTAGGAATAAACCCACTATGAGCTAAACTTTACTTCCTAATATGGTTCAAATCTGACAAGATGATTTTATTTTCCCTAAGAGGACAAGTTCACTTTTCGGTCACCAAAATACAATTATTTTTTCGTTATCGTTAAATATCCAAGTTTATACTATAATTAAGATCCAGGAATAGGTGTGAAATTCAAGCTTATTGAATCTTTTTTATACCTGTAAGACTTAAAAACTAGAAGAGGACTATGATAGGGTCTAAAAGGACATGGCTTCACTTCTGTTGTTTTACTCTGTGCTGTCACAAAATCCACATCCACAGAAATCTCCTACAAAAGAAAATAATAATTACATAAAGCAAATAAGCCTAGGGTGAATCCTAGATTTTATATAGAATATGAAATGTTCAGATACCTGACCATGCAAGGCCTTTTCGGTAACGCCTACGGTGGTTTTTAAAATCAGCTGTTTTAAACTGTCAGCTTTTGAATATAATTTTTGCAATTCACCAATTTTTAACCCTAGAAAAAGTTCTGGTTTTTCTACCGTATTCTTAGCAGGTTTGTTTATGCATTCTTTGTTAGGTGTATCAGTGTGCTTAAGGTTAGGTTTAGTAAAAGAATTAGACTCTAAGAATGATCTCCTTCGTTCTCTGTTTGAACCAGACAAAATCTCATCATCAACATCATTCTCCTCAGTATCCAGACTTAATTTATCTTGAGTCAGATCATGAAGTGATGGCTGAGGTAAGGAAAATTCAGGTTCCTCCTCCACAACTGGAGCAGTATTTTGTTGTTCCTTTGCTTTGAGGGCCCGGGCTTCTTTTAGTTTCTGAATTTTCAGGGCATATTCATATTCTAGCTTTTGTAATCGTCTTTTTTCCATAGCAATTAGTTCTGCTGAATGCTTTCTTGGACTTGATATTGGAGAATTGTCCAGTCTCATCATTTTGTTTGGCTGAGGGATAAAATGATACACGTATTTTACATTGCTAGGATTTCAGAACCAATTCTTGGTAAGATAAATGTGTTATCCCTACAATACAATGCGAACAGGATAAAAATCACTGATGAGAATAAAACAATTTTACAAAAGTCCCCAACAGTTATGCCAGTTAATCTATAATCTATGGAAAAAAAAAAAAAGGAAAACAACTAAAAAATTAAGATTCCAAAACTGTGGATGTCATTCAAAAACAAAACTTTAAAGTATCATAAAACTTTCTCCTTTCCAAAAATAAAATATTCCTACAAACTTACTCCAAGGCGATCTTGTTCCAGTTTACGTTTTCCTATTTCTTTACTAGCCACTGCCTTTGCCCGAGCAAGCTCCTCTCCGTACTTTAGAGTCAAAGCTTTCTTAATTGTAACACGTTGTTGAACTTTGTGAATCTGAAAATAAAGGATAATTCTGAAAATGTAACTGTAAACCTTTAGAGAGGAAATACCTTCTCCTTACACACAATTTTATTATTCAACTGAAAATAAAAATATTCCAATATTATGTCTCAATGGAAAACAATACATAGGTTACACACTTTGATGGCTCTGGTTTATGGTTTTGTTTTACAAAAAATTTAGCCTGGGGCACCCGGGTGGCTTAGTCAGTTAAGCGTCCGACTTTCGCTCAGGTCATGATCTCGCGGTTCGTGGGTTCGAGCCCCGCGTCGGGCTCTGTGCTGACTGCCAGCTCAGAGCCTGGAGCCTGTTTCAGAATCTGTCACTCCCTCTCTCTCTGACCCTCCCCTGTACATGCTGTCTCTCTCTCTCCTAGAAATAAATAAATAAATAAAAACGTTTAAAAAAAAAAATTTAGCCCATAAAATAAGTAGTAATATAAGACTACAATATCTTAATTTAAAAAAAGAACATTACTTGTTCCTGAAGCTTCTTCAAAAACATTCTGTTGACACTGAGAATTTTCTCTGTTGCCTGAAGCTGTTCTGTAAGTTTTGTAATCTTTGTTTCAGCATGTCGAACAGATTCTTTCTTCTTAGCTTCTTGCTGTACTAGATTCTTTAGAACAGACTCGTCTTTCATCAAGAGAATCCTAATTGGGAAATAAAATTTTCTCAACTAGTAGACAAATACCAACAGAATAAAAAATTTACAAAACAATAGCTCATTTCAAAAAATATTAATACAGATGAAAATTTAAAAGGATTAAAGTTTTCATATTTGCTAATCACTCAGGTATTCAAATAAACACTATTACATTTTATGAAAGCCAACTATGGGTCTAATCTTTTTCAAAACTATCACTTAAGTCTGAATAATGTGAATTACAGTTGAAAAACTATTACTAGTAGATGTAATCCTATAGGATCCCTAAAAAATGAGAACCAAGACAGAAAATTGTTGTTTAGCTTCATTCATAATGCTCTTTATACACAAATAAATATAATCAAGCACACTTACAAATCTCCAACCCATTTTGTTTAAAGCTAGGCAAACAAGGGGAAAAGGAAGTCTAAATTTTTTCAACGACAACTGGCATCTAGAATGAATCTTTTTTTTTTTTTCAAAAAAATTTTTTTGCTAGGAGAGAGAGAGAGACAGCGTGAGCAGGGTCAGAGAGAGAGGGAGTCACAGACTGAAACGGGCTCCAGGCTCTGAGCTGGCAGTCAGCACAGAGCCCGACGCGGGGCTCGAACCCACGAACCGCGAGATCATGACCCAAGCGAAAGTCGGACGCTTAACCGACTAAGCCACCCAGGCGCCCCTAGAATGAATCTTAAAGCCAGAGACTATGTGAGAGAATGGGGAGTAGAAAGACAAAGACTTTTTTAAACCCTTTACACCTTGCACCTGGGTAGCTCAGTCAGTTAAGCATCCGACTCTTGATTTCAGCTCAGTGATGATCTCATGGCTTGAGGGATCAAGTCCCACAATGGGGTCTGTGCTGACAGTGTGAGGCCTGCTTTAAATTCTCTCTCTCTCCCTCTTTCTCTGTCTCTCCCCTGCTCTCTAATACATAAACTTTTAAATAAATAATAAAACCTTTTCACTTTTTATTAAAGTTAATAAATAAATAGAATCTAAATTAAGTTTATTTTAGGGGCGCCTGGGTGGCTTAGTCGGTTAAGCGTCCGACTTTCGCTTAGGTCATGATCTCGCGGTTCGTGGGTTCGAGCCCCGCATCGGGTTCTGTGCTGACTGCCAGCTCAGAGCCTGGAGCCTGTTTCAGTCTGTGACTCCCTCTCTCTCTGACCCTCCCCTGTTCACGCTGTCTCTCTATCCTAGAAATAAATAAAACATTTTAAAAAAATAAATAAATAAATAAATAAATTAAGTTTATTTTAATCTCTTTTAAAACATACACAATACCATTTCTCACAAATTTTGGAGATTTACGGTCACCACAGCACTTCATTTAAGAAGCATATTCTGCATATCTCTATTATCAGGATGTGTCTCAACCATCTTTACACAGAACCTCCCCTTACACGTGCAAACCTACAGGGGGACTAGCAGAACAAAACTCACAAGTACTGATGTTAACTAAAGCCATTTTACTCTTTATCAACTAATGATTTCAAGGTATACGGAGTGAAAAAGATATATAGCCATAATATAATATTTCTATCAAATATACGCTAATGGTCTTCATCAAAGACCATTACAAAAAATCTAACCACATACGAGGACAAATGTTAACTAAAGTTAATGTAGTGATCATTTCATGGGATACACACTTGAAACTAATGTGTTAATTATACCTCAATAAGATAACTTTTCCAAACATGCTAATAATTAAAATGAATTCTATGACTCATTATGTTCATCTCGTGAAGTTATACATTTTCAAAAGTTTGCAACACCGTTTGGAAAAATAGTAATTTCACAAAACATGTATGCTTAGGATTGTAACTTAATACAACACATTTATAGTAACACCATATTTGACTATATGCTGTATTGAGCAGACTAAGTAATGACTATTACCAACAACTGAGTCCACCTTCTACAACAATATGGTTCTAATAAAGTTATTTCAAAAAGATGTCAAAGTTTTAAAGAAAATTCCAAAACAAGGAGTTTCACAAATGCTTTTAGCAATGAATAAGCCATGTATATATCTAAAGGGGAAAAAAATCTCCTCTAAAACCTTGATATTTTTATTTAAACATTAATACTATCACTTTATATAAATGTATCATTCAACAAAATGATAGCTTTCTATAGTTTTGCCAAGTATAAAAGAATGTGTAATTATAAAACATAGTTATTACTGACATTAACTGCAAAAATCTATCATTCAAATACAGGTATATTTAAATTTATGCTAATAGCAGATAATGAGGCTCACCTATGTTTTTTAAGTTTCGCTTCTGCATCTGTAACCTGCTTAGTAACCATTGCTATTCTGCCAATCCCATCAATTTCTACATCAGAGTTTGCTGGGGATGATGAACTTGTCTTCAGATGATCTGATTTAATCAAACGCTGCTTTTCTCGACTAAAATAATCAATAAAAGTAGATAAATCACATCAAAAAATAAACTAAAATTACTTATCTTTAAAGATGTATTCTATTTCATAAAATAAAGTAAAAATACTAATCATATTGACTAATAACAACACAATATGCATGACCAAGCTGGCATTCAAAGTTGACAGTATACAATAGCTTAGGTATATATAGAGTTGTCAAATCATAATGTTATACACCTGAGACTAATGTAGTAGCATGTGTCAACTACTGAAACTACAAAGGCAATCTACTACTGATACTGTGTTTTCAACTTTACTAAGTTGTAACTGACAAAAATATATTTAAAGTATAAAAAAGTGTAGTTCTCCTTTATAGCAGCTTTAATCCTTTTCTAAGCTGTTTTTATCTCAGTGCACCATTGTATTCAAGTCTATAAATGATCATCTGGCTCCCCTTCCAGTTAATTATAAAAACATGAACTCTGTGTTTTGGATAAAAATCAGCTTCACTCACTGCTCAGTGCCAATAAAGTATATAAAGACTAAATTAAGTATTAAAAGAGCACACATCTTTAAAGCTAATTACGTAAGATGCTACTTACTTGGCAATCTCTTCCTTTAACAATCTATATTCAATCTTCTTTTCTTCAGGCAAAGCTTCAGGTGTTCGCAAGGGATCGTTTTCTTTTTCAGATTTTGGAGGTACTTTCGGTTTTGACGCTTGCTAGAAAACAGATGAAGTCAACCAGATCAATAGCTTTCAATAATCCCACACTAAGTTTTATATTTTACATTCCAACCCAGTGCACGTTTAGCTATTTAGAAATAACTGAGTATCTTCATCATTACTTTACATTTCTTTTCTTAAAACAACACAGCCTGTTAAACACAACTTAATTCTATGATCCACTAAGACCTACAGTTTTAAAGGAACAGAACTAAATCACACGTAATCAACATATGCACAATAAGAATAGGGGTAAAAGTTGTACTGAAGTGCCCGGGTGGCTCAGTCGGTTAAGTGTCCAACTTCGGCTCAGGTCATGATCTCAGTTTGGATATTCAAGCCTCACATCATGCTTGGTTTGGGCTGACAGCTCAGAGCCAGGAGCCTGCTTTGGATACTATGTCTCCGTCTCTTTCTGCCCCTTCCTCACTCATGTTTTGTCTCTCTCAAATACATAAACACCTAAAAAAAAATTGTTTTGGGTGGGGGGGTGCCTGAGTGGCTCAGTCAGTTAAGCATCTGACTTCAGCTCAGGTCATGATCTCATTGTTCGTGGGTTTGAGTCCCGCCATCAGGTTCTGTGCTGACAGCCCAGAGCCTGGAGCCTGTTTCAGATTCAGATTCCTGTCTCCCTCTCTCTCTGCCCATACCCCATTCATGCTTTGTCTCTCTCTGTCTCAAAAATAAACTATTAAAAAATTTTTTTAATTTAAAAAAAATTTTTTTAAGTTGTACTGAGATCACACAATTTAATAAAAGCTTTTTACTGATAACATGGTACAATTCCAAAGCAATACATTTCCTTAGTATAGAGGATAATTATCTACTCAATTTATTTTGAAAAAGATACTAGCCAATTCGAATAAAAATAGACTTTAATAGTTAAGTCTAACTAAATTTATACATGCTTCATTACACAAAGTCCTAAATAACACAAATACTTAAAATACTCCCACAATTCAATATATTAAAAACTTAACACTTCTAAGGTCTAATTTTCAGGAAAAACTTTAATAATGATCAATAAATCATCTTTTCATCTTTCATTACTGCACTTACTTCAGCAGTTCGCCTTGCTTCCTTAATCATGGACTCCAATCCACCAAAAACACTATTTGTTGCCTTGGAAGCCTCTCCATCAGATTCACTATCATCTGAATCATTCAGTGTTACAACCACTGATTTGTGCTTTGGAAGCTGCAAAGAAGATAATACATCTGTTACTCTTGATGACAGAAGTTATCTATTCTTTTCTTGGCTCTACCACAATTAGATATGTAGCCTTGGATAAGTCACTTCACCTCTCTGAATTTCAATTCCTAAAAATAATAGATTCCAAGTAGATAGTTTATAGTTTTTATGGTTATGTTGCCTTACTTTGTCTCACTTCACCAATATTGGTTACTTGCCTACAAAATAATATATTCTATACTGTCAGTCTTTCTAGAAACTTACTATGACCACCCTTCTCATTAAGTTTTATATTCTCCAACTTTCTAGAAAGAACCATAAATTAACTCTTTTACAACCAAACAAAAAATAATTCTACACAATTACTGACAAAACTTTTTGGCTTTTGTGGTTATAGAGTAAGTAGCCAAAATCAGTTTACCTATGGGAAGCAAGTTTTCAACTTGGCTTTGCTCCAGTTATTTTAATTCAAAGCCATTGGAAAACAAGGTAAAAAGAAACTGTCATTTCAATCTCTTTAATGAACGTCAATAAATATAAATAAATTCTGCCATTACAGTATATTCATCAACTGGAAAAATATGAGGACAGTATAAACAAAGATAAGAGAAATAAAAAATATACATACAATTTCCTAATAGTAACTCTAGAATAAAGAGATAATCTGAATGGACCAATTTATATAGGAAAAAATGGGGAAAAAAATAGCAAAAGAAAGCATACCACTCTAATGAGAATGCTTCCCCAAAAACATTACCACTAAACCTTTATTAGTTTTTAAGTGAAGAAACTGCCCCATTTCAACAATTAAAATTTTTTTATTTATATATACATATATAATTTATATATAAATAAACTGGGAGGAAGGGAATAAGACAGAAAAATTACATAAAATTTCTCACAAGCTGTGTAACAGTAGGATTAAATAGTTTGCTTGTTTTTACCGAGATCACAGTTCGTGGAAGACGAGGTCCTCTATGAAACTTTGGATTCTGAATCCTAGGCTGAGATACTGTATTAATACTGACTATTGATAGATTGCTTCTTGGCACAGGCTGTGAATTGTTCAGAACTGGAGGTGAAGGTGGGTCACTATTACTGGATGTTTCCTAAATAAGAAAAAGATAAAATATGAAACATTTTTACATAAAGGGACATTTCTGTCATCTTTAAAAATCTTGTGTAAATTATTTTCAGACTTAGTGCTACTATACTAAAAAAGCCCAATGAATCTCAACAGAAAAGCCTAACTACCTAAAACTAAGCTCAAGAGCACCACCTAGAGGTTCAGGCACCTAAATTACCTCTGGCTTAAAAGCTCTTTTATTTGCAAGAGATTTGAGTAGCTCTTCTCGAAGCAGCATTTCTTCCTCCTCTTCCTCATCTGCAAAGGGTGGTTTTGGAGGCTGTTCTGGATCTTCAGGTGGGAGAGGTGGTAAAGGTGGTAGAGGAGGTAGAGGTTCAAGAGAAACACACAAGCCTTCCACATAAGGCTGGCTCAAAGGTGGCATAGACTAGTTATTTTTAGAAAAAAAGAAATAATAATTACAAAGAAAATATTACCAATTCAAAATGTTTATCTCTGGAGCTACATTAAATTTAAAAAGGTAAAGTTTAAATTACTACTTCAATTATAAGCAAAGGTGAACTAAGCATCCTGTAAATCTTAAAACTAACCCAAATTCAATATTCAACCATGAAAAAAGTATAATTTTCGCAATAAAAAAATCAATATTTGAAACATTTAATTTATGAACTTCAGGGCAATTATAGAAACTCCTCCATTATCTTTCTTATTTTCATTTAGCATTCTAAAAGAAATCTAATTTTACAGGGTCTTTCCCTAATAGATGACTACCTGAAAACAAGTGGAAATACTGAAAACAAAGATGACAGATACGTAAGTCAAAAACAAAATTAGGCACCAAAAGGATTCTGAAAATGGTCTAGAGTATCTCAAGAACTGTCAAGAACAATCTCTTAAATCCTTGTGAAATGGCTTCTTAGAAATTATAAAGAAAACTAATTGTATACAAATCCTTGAGTTTGGAAACAATTTGGTTTCAAAGACCTTCCAATATTTCCCTTGGCACTTAGCTCATCCATTCCCCATTTCACAAAAGAAAATATTCCAAGGAAAAAAATTTTCCTTCGCTCTGTGCTCTAATACTTCCCTCACCTTAAGCTAAGGTACCAGATGTCCACCGAGGAACTGTGAAATGGCAAAATTCCCTCTAACTCGCTGAGAGAAATCCAGTGGTACGTAGGCTCTCTCAACCTCAAAGTAACTTCAGAACTTTTACTTAATGATTCCCTCACTTCCTCTTTTCTTTTTCTTTTTTTAAATGGAAGACTGGCAGTTCTTTAAAAGAAAGATGGGGGGAAAAATCAACTTCTACATAAAACGATCTTCTTTCGCTGAAATTTCAAATTAAAAATAACCATATTCACCAAAAGAGGACAAAGAATTTATTTCTAGAAGTATCCTTCATGAACCTAAATCCCAACTGCCAAAAAAGATAATACAAAACAGTAGATAATCTTACTCTTCTTTGGAATAAATTTTTGGAGTTGCTACTAGCTGAGAAGGAAAAAGGAAACCTGCTAAGTACTGAACAAAAGGAAACAAGAGATTAAAAAAAAGCTATGAAGAAGAACCTGGCATATGGACAACCTACCAACAGACAATTAACTATTTATTCTATAGGTTTCTTAACTATTAATTTTGGTAAACCATTCTAGTTTAAGCTCTTTTCAAACATTAGCTACTTTTAATTACCTGCCAGTTTTTCAGAACAAATTAGAAAAGACACAAAACAACATGTAATTTTCTTAGAAATCACATCAGTTCTCACTTACAGAAACCTGAGGTGGTGGAGGCAAAGAAATAGATGGTGCTGGAGAAAAATACCCCAGTGAACATTCAGAGAAGAACGGTGGTTGTACCGGCGAAGGGGCTGTAAAAAATTTTTTCTTTAAGAATTTACAGACAAATATACTTCAATGGTAATAAACTAAGATTATGACATGTTTGAAGAAATAATACATCGGAGTGCAAATTAATCTCTAACAAATTCTTTAATCTCCGTGAATCCTTTCTACCTATTTAAAATTATCCTGTATCATCATAAAGTCAGCCTTCCAACTTAAGCTGACAATCAGTGCCTTAAAAATCCTTAAATTGGGGAAAAAGAAAACAAAAAAAACAAAACCTCTCTAGTTTGTTCCACTTTTCACCTAAGTATGGAAATAAGGAATAGAGAAGGAAAGGCAAGAAACATACTTTTTTTCTTTTTTACAAACACATTTTTTAAAGGAATAATAAAAAAATATTCCCTATTCCCTTGAATCTGCTAAAGTGCCCTAACCAATAAAACAAAAGAAAACCAGTGATGTGGTAATTCCATTCTTCCCTTCATGTAGAGCAAAGAAATGAACTTTTAAAGTTGTATAGAAAGAATATAGGACTAGGAATCCAAAGAACTACCTATTATATTTAATCAATTAAATGTACACTTTGTCACATAATTCTAAAATAGAATCAATGCACCTCTGTTAAATTGTTAGCAGGTTTTCTTCCATGGTAGCAGATAAAATAACTATGCATTTTATCTTCAGTGATTTCTTAAGACTGGGTGAAATATGGCAGATTCAAAGACTATTCTTGTTACCCAGTAACTATATATAAACTTCAGGGAAAAACTAATGCTTCTTTATCCCAGGTGTCTCACAAATCAATATGGCTATTACCCACATGATTTATATGGTTAACTTCTACCATATAATGACAGCATTTGAATATACATTGGCCTTTAGAACACTTTACTTCTTAAAAATCAGTACCTATAGTGAATATAGCAAACAGTTAAAATTTGATAAAGCTGAGTGAAGAGTACATTCTCCATTAATTTTTTAAAATCTATTTATTTAAAGTGGGCCCTACACCGAACATGGGGCATGAACTCACAACTCCAAGGACAAGAGTCACATGCTCTACTGACTGAGCCAGCCAGGTGCCCTATTTTACAAAATTCTTTTGAAAGCATAGTTCATAAAGTTATTTTTATAGAAATGAAAATATTAACAATATTATCAATACTTGGGAATGCAATGAATTATCTCAAAGAATCTACAAATAAGAAAACTTAATACTGACCAAAGAGTTACATGTCGAAATAAAAACAGGGATGCCTGGGTGACTCAGTCAATTAAGCATTCAACTCTTGATTTCAGCTTAGGTCATGATCTCACAGTAGTGAGATGGAGCCCTGAGGCAGGCTCAGCTGCTTGGGATTCTCTTGCTCTCTCTGCCCTTCCTTTGCTTGCACTTGTGCTCTCACTCTCAAAATAAATATAGATGTGAAATTATCAAGCATCAACCTAAAAACATACAATATAATGTGAAATTATCAAACATCAGCCTAAAAACAATTAACCTAAAACAAGCACTTTGGGTAAACATTTCTCAAATCATATAGATTTTTCTTTGTCTCTGTCTAGACACACCAAAGCAAGGTTCTAGTTTTGATTTGCTCTGATGATATGACAACAGGAAGAAATACACTAATCAAACAATCTTTCAACTAAGTTAAGTATTCCAGTTCCCAGAATGGCAACTGCTTTCAGTTATCTGCCTTAGTCTTAGGTGTGGTTATTTTTTAAAATTTTTATTGATTTTTGGGGCGCCTGGGTGGCTTAGTCGGTTAAGCGCCCGACTTTCGCTCAGGTCATGATTTCGCGGTTCGTGGGTTCAAGCCCCGCGTCGGGCTCTGTGCTGACTGCCGGCTCAGAGGCTGGAGCCTGTTTCAGTCTGTGACTCCCTCTCTCTCTGACCCTCCCCTGCTCACGCTGTCTCTCTCTCCTAGAAATAAATAAAACATTAAAAAAAATTAAAAAAAAATTTTTATTTATTTTTGAGAGAGTGAGAGCACACGAGCACAAGCTGGGGAGAGGTCAAAAGAGAGCATGAGAAGATCCCAAGCAGGCTCCATGCTGTCAGCATAGAGCCCAACATGGGGCTAAAACTCACAAACCACGAAATTATGAACTGAGCCAAAATCAAGAGTTGGACGCTTAAATGACTGAGTCACACAGGCACCCCAGTCTTATGTATTTTAATTAGTGAGAAAATAGGCCTCTCACAGAATCACCCTTGAATACCTAAGCAAGTCTCTAGCTCTCAAGAATAGGGTCACATTCTAGAGTAGGCAATCGGGGGCGCCTGGGTGGCTTAGTCAGTTAAGCGTCCGACTTTCGCTTAGGTCATGATCTCACGGTTCGTGGGTTCAAGCCCCGCATCGGGGTCTGTGCTGACTGCCAGCTCAGAGCCTGGAGCCTGTTTCAGTCTGTGACTCCCCCTCTCTCCGACCCTCCCCTGCTCACACTCTCTCTCTCTCTCTCCTAGAAATAAATAAAAACATTTTAAAAAATATTAAAAAAAAAAAAAAAAAACATTTTAGAGTAGGCAATCGAATTGAGGTACTGCCCTGATTGGTTCTAACCAGCCTCTCCTGAGATGCTACTAGTAGTACTTTCCATCTGCAAATTCCTTGGAAGTAACATCACTGGAAGGAGAAATTAAGTCCCAAGATTTTTTTTCTTTACAAAAGTAGAAAATATCTTTAATATAAAAGTAACTTAAGAGATTTATTGTGTTCTAATTAAAAGCAGTGTTCTCATAGTTCCAACTATCTTCATTTGTAGATCCAACCATAAATAAAGGAGTTTAAACACTGTCTCTTTATTTAAATCCTATCTAGAAACAAGCACCTAGAAATAAAGGTTCATAATACATACTTAAGGTTTGCTTTCAGAGTATTTATACCATTAAATGTCTACAGTTACAAAATTCACCAGCAAATATCACCTTTCATTACACATTTCTTCCAAGGTTTGGGTAGCTTCCAAGGTTTGGATCATTTCCTACTTATGAAAATTTGTGAATAACGCAAATGTTTTAAGTTTTGGTTCATACCTGGAGAATTGGTTTCACTATCTGTATCCATAGCAACTTCTTCATAGTTATCATATTGATATATGCCTCCTCCACTATCAGTAGGTTGCTTATCTAAGGATCGTCTTAGGTCAGGATCTGAAGACTAATAATAACATAAATTTTTTTTCAGTTTCAAAGTATTTTCGGTCTTAGTCTATTCTTATGCTAAAAATTATGAAACAGTTGACAGTTATCTTCTACGGAACACTCTCAAAAATCATATTCCTCTGTAAAATTAAGATGTTCAAGTTCCTGAACACTTACGGCCTCTATGAGAAACTATATGGATAAACTCAAGTTTTAGGTCTCTGAGACTATATTTTGGACTATTTCCAAAAAATCTAGTAACATGTTAGTTAGGATACATTAATGAAAGCTGAAAACTAGAAATTCTTAGTTGACATTTTTATGTGTAGTTTTATTTCTTACAACGTTTCACTCAGAGACAGTTCTTAACAAACCAAAATCTAATAAAACCAATCCAGATGGATAGAGTCATGTAAAACTACAACATTTTTCTCTAAAAGAGATTCTATCAAAGTACTTTTTACAAGCTCAAACTGTATTGATAAATTCCTTGCTTTAGCAAACCTAACTCATGACTCCCTACAAAGTGCTCTTATTTTTTAACATCCCTCTCTTCAATAGTCGATTCACAAGTATAGTCTCAAATCTCAATTCTGAAATTTGTCACTTAATACCACTAGAGACTGGTATTAAATCACCAGTTTACTGCCTAACACCATCCATAAAAACCAGTGACTTAATTATTAATGACTTTACATAATAAATTCTTATTGTTTAAACTAAATGTAACTAAAGTAACCACAAGCAGTAAGCCTATGATGATTTAACATTCTTTAAAATATTCCATGCCAATTGGTCATGACACACCTCTAATTCTACAGTACTAAACAAATGTTAAAAAAAAAGAAAACTAATGAAATTCTGCCCTTATACCGTTATAAAAAAAGGGTATGGCCATTTTTTTTGGGGGGGGTAGGTCCACCCTACAATTTAGTAATCTTACTTTCTTCTAAATAGAGAAGGATAAAATAGCCAAAAGCAGACTTGGCTAACCATATTTTAGTCTTTCATTTCTTCTATTTCTATTATCTGTAATTACATACAACTCATTCTCAATTATATGAGTTCTCAAACATTCCCATCTACCCAAAGTTATATCAAGTTCTATGAAATACAAGAGATCTACACTTTTTCTTAGTTGACTGAACTTATGAAATAAGATAACAAAGACACTTATATTTGAATAATGTTTTGATTTTATATTTTAGCACTCTTTACCTTACTTCTTGATCTCCTCTTTCCACCAACCAATTTCATGAATCGATTGTACTGCTCTTCCTGATTTGAGAGATCTCGAATTTTTCTGATCTCTTCTTCTCTTTTCCTTCTCTCTTCTTCTTCAGCTTGTTTCCGCTGATCTTCTTCTTTCTGTCTTTCCTGTTCTTTTTGTTGTTGTAGTTTCTTCCATGCCTTTGTTTGCTGCTTCCTTAATGCCTGTTTAGCTTTAAATAGAAAATACAGGAACATCAGTTATCTATTAGAGCCAGAATTTCCTAGAAAACAAGAGCTTTATAATTTATTTACATTATTGTTAAGTCAAATATATAGCTGTTCTTCCAAACTCTGTTTATACATGATTGTTCCCCATTCACGGCCCTGTAATTCTGTAAATTAAAATCTTTCCAGGTTAAAATCTTGAAATTAGGGATGCCTGGGTGGCTCAGTCGGTTGATTTCAGCTCAGGTCATGATCCCAGGATCATAGGATAGAGCCCCACATCAGGCTCTGTGCCGAATGTGGAACCTGCTTGAGATGGTCTCTCGGTCTCTTTCTCTCTCTCTCCTCCACCCCACTTGCACTTTTCCTCTAAAATTAAAATTTTTTTTTAATCTTGAAACTATAGTGATATATGAAATCAATTAAAAGAATTTAACAGAAATGATCGATCACCTGTAGTGCTAACTTTTTTGGCTGAATGTGTTTTTGTACTGGTTTTAACTTTTTGCTGTACAGTTTTCGTCTTAGTCAACTTTTCTTTGCTTTCTTTCATCACCTGCTGTTCTTTCTGTTGCCATTTTTTACTGGCTGACTGAAGAGCCAAAAGACGAAGTTGTAGTTCAGACAGTTCCTCTTCATCTTCGCCAAGTTTCTTTAAAAAAATAAATAGTTGCAATTTTTTAGTTCTATTATTTGGCCTTATGCATTTTACCAAGTCAAATCTTTCCTAAAATCAGAATTTAAAGTTAACTGTAAGGAAATATTTAAATAGCAATGTAAGTAAAATAAGGAAACTAAACTACTTACCACAGCCCTACACCCTAATTCAGTCCCTATGATAAAGACCGAAGATCATCTGTAAAGAGTGTGTGTGTGTATGTAAGTTGAAGAGTTAGAAGAGGTGGATATAACTGACTGAATAGGATGGTGCAAAAAAAGAAAAGTTAAGGGTCAGGGATCAGCATTTAACTGAACTTCCCTAACAAGAAAGTAAAAATCTGATGACAATGAATGCAAGTAGCAATCAACCCAGAGGCAAGGTAAATGAAGAAAGTCTCTGTTCCTCCCTCATTTGCCTTTTGTCTCTCTCAAAAATAACTAAATGTTAAACAAAAAAAACGGGGGGGGCGGGGGGGGGAGGGGAACCTGGGTGGCTCAGTTAAGCATCTGACTTCGGCTCACCCGCATCAGGCTCAGTGCTGACAGCTCAGAACCTGGAGCCTGCTTCGGATTCTGTGCTTCTATTCTCCCTATTCCTCCCCCACTGCCCTGTCTCTCTCTCTCAAAAATAAACACTTAAAAAAAATTTTTTTTTAAAGAATAAAGAATGAAGTGGTTCCATAATCATGTGATTTACGAGTCTTACAAGGAATACAGAGAACAAGTACACTGAATGTCAAGGGTGAAATTTGCAAACTTTAATAAAAAATATGTATTTTGGGGCACCTGGGCTGCTCAGTTGGTTAAGTGTCCAACTCTTGGTTTCAGCTCTGATCATGATCTCACAGGTTTGTGAGTTCGAGCCCCACATCAGGTTCTGTGCTGACAGTGCAGAGTCTACTTAGGATTCTCTCTCTCCCCATCTATATCTACCCCTCCCCTGCTCGTTCTGTCTCTCTTTCAAAAATAAACTTAAAAAACACATTTTAAATACGTATTTTGTAATTCTTTAAATTAGATTTATTTATATTTGAACATTACATGTTCTGAAACTACAGACACTTATAGGAATATTTAAAATCTTTTGAACACCCAAGACTTTTCTTCAGGGAAGCTAAAACAGGAAAACAGGTTAAGAACAAATGTTTGAAAATTTTTTTCCACTTGAAATACCTTCTTAAAGTTTTCACTCTACCTTTTTTGAGATAATTTTAAAAATTAAGTTATTCTCTACATTTTAGCTAAAATGTAATGTCAGGCAAACAAAGCAGAGGTTCTAAATTGAGTACATGGATTTGGTGCGAAGAAAGGTTTTGGGAGTCCTTTGGCCTCCCCACCCTTTAAAGTTAAATGCAAAACTGTTTTTCCTTTATGTGCATGTATAAAGCAGGGAATCAAAAGAGACTAAGACTCACAAAGGTTAAGGCCCACTTATCTAATGACTTTTACTTATAGGTGAATTGTGATCACTTTTTTCTAATATCAATTAAATTCTTTAACTAAGAGAATCCAGGGGCACCTGGGTGGTTCAGTTGGTTAAGTGTCTGACTTCAGCTCAGGTCATGATCTCATAGTTTGTGAGTTCGAGCCCTATGTCAGGCTCTGCACTGACCACTCAGAGCCTGCAGCCTGCTTCGGATTTTATGTCTCCCTCTCTCCCTGCCCCTCCCCATGCTCGTGCTCTGTCTCTCTCAAAACTAAATAAACATTAAAAAAAAAAGAATCCTTTCTTTATGGATCCTTCCTATAGGTTTCACTTTACTACTGTAAGTGCCTAACTGAATTACCATCATGTATTTCAGTACTTCAGTTTATCCAAACCAGGATATAGTTACTGTTTCCACTGCTTGGAAATATATGTAACAAATGAATTAAAAAATTATCTTTTCAGGGCCATGGGTAGCTCAGTCAGTTGAGGGTTGGACTTCAGCTCAGGTCATGATCTCAGAGTTCATAAGTTCCAGCCACACGTGAGACTCTGTGCTGACCACTCAGAGCCTGGAGCCCATTTTAGATTCTGTGTATCCCTCTCTCTCTGCCTCTCCCCTGCTCTTGCTCTCTCTCTCAAAAATGAGTGTTAAAAAAATTAAATGAAAATTTAAAAATTAAAATTAAAAAAAGAAACATTACCTTTTTTTACTATGTCACTTAAACATACCAATTCTACTGCTTTGTATAGACATTCTAAAGTTGTGCTATCTAGTATGGTGGCAATGAGCCCCATGTGACTATTTAAATTAACTAAAATTAAATAAGAAATTTAGTTCCTCAGCCATACTAATCACATTTCAAGTGCTTAAAAGCCACATGTGGTTAATAGCTACCATACTGCAGAGTGCAGATAAAGGACATTTCGATTACTGCAGAAAATTCTATTGGATACTGCTGATCTAGAGAATTTAAAATAAAGCTATCATCACCATTCCATTGATACTTAAAAGTCTTTGATTCTTTTTTGCAATTACTCCTTTTGTAATAAAAGAAGAAATTACTGATTCTGTCATACAACTATATGCTACTTAAAGCACCTACCTGATCATTAAGAAGAGCACTGAACCTCATTCAACTACTTGCTCTGACACTTAAGTCCTACATAACCTTAGGCAAGTCACTTAATCTACCCATATGAATCTTACCTCATTTGTAAACCAGATAATTTCAACTTAATTTATTAGGTTATTGTGAGAATATTCAAAACATATACACCTGTGTATACGTGTGTGCATATCTATACATATCTGTTATATCATCAATCTTAAATTCAGTATCATCTCTTTCCTAAAGATCTAGGCCTTCTGCATCATTTTGATTTACTCATAAAAACCAAGTGAAATCTGGGGCGCCTGGGTGGCTCACTTGGTTAAGTGTATGACTTTAGCTCAGGTCATGATTTCACCATTCGTGGGTTCGAGCCCCGTGTCAGTCTCTGTCCTGACAACTCAGAGTTTGGAGCCTGCTTCAGATTCTGTGTCTCCCTCTCTATCTGTGCCTCCCCAATTCATTCTCTGTCTGTCTCTCAAAAACAAAAACAACTAAGTGAAATCTTAAAAGAAGGAACTGAAGGTATTTCATCTCTCTAATTCAGTGAAGAAAAGGCTTGGGCTGGAGCGCCTGGGTGGCTCAGTCAGTTGAGTGGCTGACTTTGGCTCAGGTCATGATCTCGAGATTCATAAGTTCAAGCCCCTCACTGGACTCTGTGCTGACAGCTCAGAGCCTGGAGCCTGCTTCAGATTCTGTGTCTCCCTCTCTCTCTGCCCCTCCCCTGCTTGTGTTCTGTCTCTCTCACTCTTGAAAATAAATAATAATAAAAAAAAAAAAAGAAAGAAAGAAAAGGCTTGGGATATTAAGAGCTATTATGTATCAAACACAGTACTTGATGCTTCTGTACTTTATCCTGTTGAACCTCACCACAGTCTAGAAAACAGAGGACATTGAATTCATTTTGTAGAAAAGAAAATAGAGGCAAGTAAAGGCTAAAGAGCTTACACAAGATCATTCAGGTAATAGGAGGAGCTAGCACTGAAAAGCTGGTTAAGGTCTAAATCTAAAGATTTCCCATAAAGGATAATCTCCCAAAAGTAGTAAGACACAATCTCTGGGTGAAAATTAAAAAGTTTTAAAAAACTAATTAACAAAAAGGTCATCTATGTGTATGTGTGTGTGTATATATATATCAATTAAATTCAGGGCACCTGGGTGGCTCAGTTGGTTGAGCATCTGACTTCACCTCAGGTCACAATCTCACAGCTCATGAGTTCAAGCCCCACATCAGGTTCTGTGCTAACAGCTGAGTCTGGAGCCTGCTTCGGATTCTGTGTCTCTATTTCTGTCTGCCCTCTCCCACTTGTGCACTCGCATGCATCATCTCTCTCTCTCTCTCAAAAATAAACATTAAAAAAAATTTCAATTTGATTTAATTGAACCCAGTACAAAGATACTTCATGACATCTCTCCAGATTTTCTTATACTTATGGCTTATATCCAAATCGAGGTAATGATGAAAGAAAATAGGTAAAGAAAATGAGCAAAAAGCAAGACAGAATCTTCTTTCAACAGAAGTGAGCAAAGCAGTACAAGAATCAGTTTAACAGAGACACCTAACTCCAAAAAGCAGTATCTTACCTTTTCAGATAAAATGTCAGAGGCACTAATTCTTCTTGTTAAATTTTGTTCTTTATCTTCTAATCCTTTAAAATAAAACAGCATACTTTGAATACTCAAAAAACAGCTACAATCAATTTAAAATAAAATGCTGTATGATATTTAGTAGTGATTATTTTAAAAGGTCTCTCATTTCTGCAATACCTGAGCCAAAAGGAAAGGACGCTATTAGAATGAAAATCTGACCAAACTTCTCATACCAGCTTTCTCTCTGAAAGTTATAAAGCAAAATTATTAAAAATATCAAATAAGTTAAAACTGTACTTTGATAAAATGACTTCTAAAAGTAATTATTTGAGGAACAGAATTTCCATTAAGCTGGCAGGTATCTTATGAACACAATGGTACCTTAAAAACCAGTACAAACCATAAGTATAAGTTTACACAACGTTTATAAAAGCAAGTAATGGTTTAATTCATCAAACATGTACTCAGGCACTGTCCAACCACGGTTACAGTTCTCTACAATACAATTATTTCAATTCTGTCTCCAATTTCAAAATGAAAATTGGTGTTGTACAGTCATGCAGTATTACCTAGAATATTAAACTGAGTTAAAGACAATCATCAGGATATACGTGGTAGTTAAAATGATAATAATTAAGAACACCCCTGGAGAATGGAACACTTGAGAAAGGACATCCAACAGTAAGAAATTATGAATGAAAACTAATTATATTTTTTAAAAAAGTAAAAATCAGAAGGTTATAAGAAATTCAGATGTGTATGGCTTTACAGAAACCCCACGTTTTCAAAATTATCAAACATCACTGAATATAGTAGATACATCTACTCCCTATACAATATTCTCGACATTGTAACCTAAATGGTCCCTTAAGAATATAAAACAATTATCCCAGTCCTTTGCTAAAGACTCCATAGTAGCTCACATTTCACTCAGTATAAAACACAAAGTTCTTATAAGGCTCTGAATGATCTATCCCAACCCTTCATCCCTAACGTCTTCTCTCCCACTATTCAGCACTACTAAGTAACAGAATCAACAAGAATGGGGGCGCCTGGGTGGCTTAAGTGGGTTAAGCGTCCAACTTTAGCTCAGGTCATGATCTCACGGTTTGTGGGTTCGAGGCCCACATCAGGCCGTGTACTGACAGCTCAGAACCTGGAATGTGCTTTGGATTCTGTGTCTCCCTCCCTCTGCCCTTCCCTGCTCATGTTCTGTCTCTCTAAAATAAATAAACATTAAAAAAAAATTTTTTTTTTAATCAACAAGAATGCTTGTTAAACATAGACTGTTGGTCCCCACTTCCAGAGTTTCCAATTCAGTAGATCTAAGATAAGGACTGAGTATTTGCATTTCTATCAAGTTCCAGTAAGGCTGATCCCATGACCAAAATTAGAAAACCATTGCTCTATTTTTCTTTGCTTAGAAAACTCTTCCCCAGATACCCATTTGGCTATTCCTTCACTGTCTTCAAAGGCTTTGTTTAAATCTTTGTCCAAATTCAGGCTTCTACTGATCACTCATTAACACTGCAACTTATTCCCGCTATCCCCCTCCTACTTACCCTCTTATACTTTTCCATAATTGTTATTTACTAATCATATTTACTTTCTCCCTTCTAAAATGGAGGCCAGTGAAGGCATAAATGACTGTCTATTTTGTTCACGGATATATTTCAATAGGCCTGGAATTAAAGTGCTCAATTTTGAGGGAATGGAAGAATGAAATTATTTTTGTAGGAAAATAAAAATTACTTTTGCAATTAATTTTGCAATTACATCAAGTAACCCAGCCCTGACTAGTTTCAGTATTCAGGTAAGGAGTAGAAAAGCAGACTGCATTGGATTAAGAGGGAATGAGAGGTAAAATGAAGAGAGTCAGCACAGGCTAGCCTTTCCAGACATCTAGTTGAAAAGACAGAAGTTAAGGGAGAACAAAATGGGGAGAGGATGATTAAATTTAGGGAGGAAAAAACACAAATGTTTAGAATAGCCACTTAAGAAAAGAATGTTGGTTAAAGATGAATCAAAATAAACAACAGATGGAGCAAGGTCCAAAAGATGGTAGAAAGTGGAGCCAGGAGTACAGGTTAAAACAAGTGACCGTTAAACAAAAACAAGGTCTCCACCTCATCAGCGTGGAAACACTTAAGTGAAAATCAATATGGATATAAGTTTACAATCAGAAAGTGAAAAGCTGGAAGTGAGAGAACCTGAAATAAGAGGCACACTCATAGACTGACAGCAGAAATAAAGTTAAGTAAAAGGCCTGAAAAAAATAATAAAGGTTTAGAAGAGTTGTTGAGAGAAACGGAAAAGCTGATTGATCACTAACAACTTAAAAGCTTGATGGCAGAGCTGAGTCTTACCGAACATGGGGGAGGGTGGGACAGTGGAAGCTGAAGGATGCATATGAAGACACAGTAATCAAATAATTTATGGATTCAGATAAATTTTAGCTTTTTTGGTTTTCCTCCAATCCCTCCTTTCACACTGCTACCAGTTACTTTTCTAAAACAGATACGTGATAACATCATCTTCCTGTTTAAAAATATTCAGTGGCATACCTGATGTTTAAGAAAATCTAAATTCCTTAGTCAAGACATTTAAGGTCCTTTGCAATCTGATCTCAATCTACCCTTTTACCGCTCCCAGAAATATACCATATATCCCAAACTGTACTCATACTAGATCAATCTCAATTATTCTTTAAAAGTTCTCTGTCCTTTATCTGCTCAGATGGTTCTTCCTAGCTTCCCAAGTCAAAAAAAAACAAAAAAAAAACTCATTTTTTTTTAGGCACTTATCAAACATTTCTATCACTATGAAAATTTTCCAAGCCCAGGTGGACATATTTGATCCATCCCCTGTATTACTGCAGGCTTTCACACCTAACTTTTATTATACTCCTATGTATGCTTTTATACATAACTCATTATTTCATACATAACTCTTATTAATAGTTACTTGCATGTCTCTTCTATCCACTGAGTTACACTTTTTGAAACTGCTTGCCTGGAATCATGGTACTAAACTGAAGAGGAAAAAACACATTCCTGATTAAGTGTAACCAAAATCAGTCACTACTCAGGTTTACAACCCAATTTATACTACATGGGTGGCCTTGAAAACTTCGAATATAAAGTACTCCCAGAGCAAGTCTACTCAGGTGCCTGACAGTGGCAAAAGCAAGCTCTTTTAGAAATTCATATCTGTCCAGGTCCCAAAAACTTCCCACCAAAAAACATGAAAGATGAACACCTTAAAAAAAAAGGAAAAAAAGAAAAAGAAAACAATCATTAAACATTCAAGAAGTTACCAAAATATGGGAACCAGAAATGAAACCCATAAAAACCTCAAATACTGGAAATTAGCAAAGGAAAAAATAAAAAATCAAAGCAAACCTATGGTTAACATGTTTAAAGAAATAAAGATAAATTTGAAGATTCTCTTTCTCTCCCTCTGATCCTCTGGCCCCATTTGCTCACAATCTTTCTCAAAAAAATTTAAAAAAATATTATTATTTTTTTTAATTTAAAAAGGGGTGTCTGAGCGGTTCAGTTGGTTGAGCATCTGACTCTTGATTTCATATCAGGTCATAATCCCATGGTAGTGGGATCTAGCCCCGTATCAGGCTCCGTGTTGAAGGTGGAGTTTCCTGCTTCAGTTTCTTTCTCTCTCCACTGGGTGTTACATGGAAACCAACTTGACAATAAACTATTTTAAAAAAAGTTTCTTTCTCTCTGTCTTTTTTTCTCTCAGGGGCACCTGGTTGGCTCAGTTGGTTAAGGTTTGACTCCTGATTTCAGCTCAGGTCATGATCTCAGTTTGTGAGTTTGAGCCCCATGTCAGGCTCTGTGCTGTCAGCCCAGAGTCTGCTTAGGATTCTCTGTCTCCCCCTCTCTCTACCCTTCCCCAACTTGCTCTCTAAAAGTAAATAAATATTTTTAAAATATATTTTAAAAAATTCTCTCTCTGTCTCCATCTCCCCAACTTGCTGTCTCTAAAATAAAATAAAAAATAAAAAGTACTATTTAGAAAAAAAATAGATAAACTTGAAAAACTAAGGAGAAAAATCTAAAAAGAATGACCATAATAATTTGAAAAACAAAATAAAAGTGAAATACTAAAATAAAAACTGTAACTGAAATACAAAATTCCATAGGTGAGCTTCAGGCAAATCAGACACAACTAAAAGAGAAAATCCATGAACTAAAAGATATCTGAGAAGAAACTTTACAGAATATAGCACAGATTTACAGAGAGATGAAAACTAGGGGTCAGCTGGGCATCCAACTCTAGATTTCAGCTCAGGTCATGATCTCACAGTCATGTCAGAGCTTGGGATTCTCTTTCTCCCTCTTAGCCCATCCCCTGTTCACACTCTCCCTCTAAGTAAACAAACCTTAAAAAAAAAAAGAGAGAGATATAGAAACTTAAAGGAAATTTAAAAAGTGGAAGATAAACTGAGATGATCTGATATAACATACAGATATACAGAATTCCACAAAAGAGAATGGGAAAATATTTAGGCAATAACGAAAATTTTCAGAATCAATGAAAACAAGTGCAACAAATGCTAAGCTGGATAAATAAAAAAAAATTTCTGCAGGGGTGCCTGGGTGGCTTAGTCGGTTAAGCGTCTGACTTTCACTTAGGTCATGATCTCGCGGTTCATGGGTTCGAGCCCCGCGTCGGGCTCTGTGCTGCCAGCTCAGAGCCTGGAGCCTGTTTCAGTCTGTGACTCCCTCTCTCTGACCCTCCCCTGCTCATGCTGTCTCTCTCCTAGAAATAAATAAAACATTAAAAAAAAAATTTTCTGCAATTAACATATCATAGTTAAACTACAGATCAAAGATAAAAATGGGATTTTTAAAGGAAGCAGAAAAAGATAAATTATCTTCAAATTAGAAACTAGTTAAGGCTGATAGTGAACTTTGCAAAAGCTAAAAGCCAGAAAATATCTTCAATATGTTGAGAATATAACTAGCCAATCTAGAATTTCAAACCTAGAAAGCGATCTTTTATTTTTTTTTAATTTTTTTTTTAATGTTTTATTTATTTCTAGGATAGAGAGACAGCGTGAACAGGGGAGGGTCAGAGAGAGGGAGTCACAGAATCTGAAACAGGCTCCAGGCTCTGAGCTGGCAGTCAGCACAGAGCCCGACGCGGGGCTCGAACCCACGAACCGCGAGATCATGACCTAAGCGAAAGTCGGACGCTTAACCAACTAAGCCACCCAGGCGCCCCAAAGCGATCTTTTAAAAAAGGCAAACAGAAGATGCCTGCGTGGCCTGGCTGGTTAAGAGTCTGACTTGATTTCGGCTTAGATCATGATCTCATGTTTCATGAGTTCTTGCCTCCAATCAGGCCCTATACTGACAGTGTGGAGCTTGCTTGGGATTTTCTCTCTCTCCTTCCCTCTTCCCCTTCCTCTCTTGCTCTCTCTCAAAATAAACTTTTAAAAGGCCACCAGAAATAAGTTTTCTATCAAGCAGACACATTCTAAAGAAAATTCTTAAAAATGTATTTTAAGCATAAATGATTCTAGACCTATGTCTAGAATGAGCCAAGAAAGTGTTAACTATATGAGCAAGGCTAGGCAAGACTGGCCTTTGTATACCAGTCCAGGGAAAAGGCCTTGATCAATTTTAAACATTAATAAGAATTCATGTTACAATTCCCAGAGGAACTAATATGAGACAAGACACTTATTATCTACTTTCGAAACTAGTAAAAGTATAAAAAAAAAAAAAGGCAAGAAAAAATATCCAAATATCAGTAATCATGAAAAATGTGAATGGACTATATATTCTGGTTAAAGAACAAAGACTGTCAGACTAAATTACAAATGAAATCCAGTTCTATACTATGTACAGTGACATTTGAGACATGAGGCTAGGGAAAGACTCAAAGAATGGAAAATGATACACAAGGCATACATACTACTCAAAAGAAAGATGGTATGACTATTAGCACATCCTTTAGGCAGAAACACTGCTAGAGATAAAGAAGGCCACTACATAATAATAATGAGTTCTTAACCTCCAAGTATTAAAGGAAAACCTGAAAACCACAAATCCACCAATCATAGTGGCTGACTTTAACAAACCTTCCAGTAATTAATCAAGCAGATCAAAAAATGAAGGAATATGTGAACATAAAAAAGCATATGATCTAACAATCCATATATTCCTTTCAAACACACACAGAAGAGTTATAAAAATCAATCATATACAATAAAGTCTCTACAATAAATGACGGTAAATTCTTACCCTGTCTCTAATATCTCATTCTGACAATATGACTGCCTTAGAAATCAATAACAAAAAATATAGCTAAAGGACACCACCAAGCTTGAAAGTTAAGAAACACACTTCCAAATAGCCTACAAAGAAAAACAAAAATCAGAAAACATTTAGAATAGAAAAAAATCACATACCACAAACAGCTTAAGTAGAAATTTCATAACTCAAAATGAGGTTGAAAACTCCTAAGTTTAAAAAGCTATGGACTTATTTCTAGAGAAATTAAAAAACATGGGAGACACAACTTATAAATGCTATAACAGAAAAATGAGATTCTCAAGGGGCGCCTGGGTGGCTCAGTTGGTTAAGCGTCCGACTTGGGCTCAGGTCATGATCACACGGTTTGTGGATTCGAGCCCTTCATCAGGCTCTGTGCTGACAGCCAGCTCAGAGCCTGGAGCCTCTTTCAGCTTCTGGGTCTCCCTCTCTCTCTGACGCTCCCCTGCTCACGCTGTCTGTCTCTGCCTCTCTCTCTCAGAAATAAATAAAACATTAAAAAATGTTTAAAAAAATTTTAATGAGATTAATAATAATTTTTTATAGGGGCACCTGGGTGGCTCAGTCGGTTAAGCATCCAACTTGGCTCAGCTCTTGATCTCACAGCTTTTGAGTTCAAGCCCTGCGTCCTGTTCTGTGCTGACAGCTCAGAGCCTGGAGCCTGCTTTGGATTCTGTGTCTCCCTCTCTCTCTGTCCTTCCTCCAATCATGCTCTCTTTCTCTCAAAAATAAACATTTAACAAAATTTTTTAATAATAATTTTTTATAAAAAAATAATTTTTATAACTGTTACAACTTACAGGAAATGGACACTTTACTAGAAAAATATATTTTACCTCAACTGCCTTAACCAGAAATAGAAAGCATGAACAGTCAATAGTATAAAAGCTTCCCAGAAAAAATTCCATCCAGGCCCAGACACTTCTACCAACAAAGCCTATCAAATATCCCAGGAACAATTCTAATCTTAATTTACTCTTGAGAATAAAGAGGAAACCACTCCCCAGCTCATTGTGAGCATATCATAATCTTATACTAGAATTTGGCATGGAACAAGAGGGGTAAAAAATTACAGGCTATAAAACCCAATGAAAAATTCTAACCAAATATCCCTCAATTGGGAAATGGATAAACAAACAGCAGCATAGCCATACAATGGCACATTCAGCAATAAGAATGATCTAATGATATATACAAGGATGAATCTCAAATACACTATGCCAATTAAGTGAAAGAATCTAGAATCAAAAGGCAATATACTGAATGATTCCATTTATATGACATTCTGGAAAAGGCAAAACTATAAGGACAGAAAACAGATTAGTAGTTATCTGGTGGGCTGGAGGAGGAAGGAATTGATTGCAAAGGGACATGGGGGAATCTGAGAGTTGACAAACTGTCCTAAATCTTAATTGTGGTGGCTGGCAACGGTTAACCAACAGCCTGCATTTCTCAAAATTTGAAGAACTATACACTAAAAAGGCTACATTTTACTGCATATAAATTATACCTTCATAAAAAAAGAAAAAAATTAACAAAACAAATCTATGAGGTAAAGAAATGACATATCATAAACTAGCTGGAATTACCTCAAGTACACAAAGGTGATTTAACACTACAAAATTAATATGATCCATTTCACCAATATAGGAGAAAAATAAGATGTTCTTCTCAATAATGAAGAAAAAGATATGATAAACTTCAACATCCATTCATGCTGAAAATGTCAAATGAGGAATAGGGGGAAAAAACTTGTTAGCCAATAAAGGATATCACCAAAAAACCTAACATCATGTTAAAAGTAAATATCCAAAGCATTCCTATAAGTAGGGAACAAAGGTGTCCACCATTATCACTTATTTTAAAAAATATATTAGAAGTCTTGACCAACATGTAAGGCCAAAAAAGAAAGATGAGAATGAAACTAAATCTATCATTATTGAGTAACATGACTGTATATATAGAAAGTGCAAAAATTCACAGAGGTATTAAAATCATTTCAATGAAACACAGTATCAAAACAACTCATTACCCCATAAAGAAAGAAGAATCTTAGTACTAATTGAAGTTTTTAATTTCATTACCTTGACTAGGTTCAGTAGTGTCAGATTTCAGGGAAAGCTGTTTTGTTCCATCTTTAACTTTTTTCAACCGGTTCTTATCCCCTGGTAAAGTCAGTTTTTGCCTGAGTGGTTTTAATTCAAATGCCTGAAAAGTTTTGACCTGTGTTTTCTCCTCAGGAGCTACTTCTTTACTTGGGTCCTTTGTAATACTGACATTATCAGTGCTTGTTTGGTCCTCAAAGTTCAATGTTTTAGGATCTTCCTGCACATTCTCTTCTTTGCTACTCAAAGCTAGTTTTTCATCCTTATTGATGCACTCTAGTTCCAACTGTATTTGCTTATACTTCAAAAGTAAGTCTTCAAAAGTTTCTTCCCCACAGTTTTCACTTTTAGATGAATAATTTTGTTTTCTTGATGGAGATCTTCCAAAACTTTTGGCTGAACAGCATATTAAGGAAACCAGTTTCCAAAATTTTTCCGGTAAATTTAACAAAAACACATTAAGTTATAGATTAATTGTCTCCCTTTTTAATTTTTCAAAAAAGATGAATTGCTATTTTCAAATTCCTAAATTCCATTTAACATATGTGCTAATGTCCACTTTCATTATATGCCCATATTTCAAATTTAATTAAGTAACCACATAAAATCATCCACTTACAAAATCACTAGTGTCAGTTGTTACCCACAGAACTACAGGCATTCCACCCACTTAGGTTTACAGCAGCCTTCCTTCTGAGGTTATCAGAAAAAGGCATAATAAGCTGGGTGTTAAAGATTCCTTTCTGAAAGAAGAGAGGAGAAACTGGTTTGTCACAGATGTAGATAATTTACACTGCTGATAATCAGGAGGAAAACATTTCTTCTTTTTAATTAGTTTTTTATCAAGTCTCAAATTTTTAAAAAAGAGATTAAAAAATGAGCACTGACAACTAATAGCTAAAACTAGTTTATACATAGGAAACATTTTCTTAAAAACCTAATACATAACAATCTTAGAGTTCATCAAATATACTAATATCCAAAATATGCACAACTAAGACAAGGCAGTTATACCATAAAAAATAAAACCTTTCAATTAGCATTCAAAATGTATCTTATAAATTAATTTGTCCCTGAAGATAAGGATAACTCTACCAAATTTTTTCTTCTAACAAGTGATACATAGAATATAATTTTTCCCTTGGAAATGGCTACAAAATTCCAAGCTACAATTTTTATTCAAAAAAATTCACATAGGTGAAAATTGCTATACCTCAATTCTCCTGCCTAGAAATTAACAAGATTTAAAGATAAGTATGTGGTTTTAATACAATATAACATTTATAGACAGATCATTTAAACTGGCTAGGATATAACATTACAGTTCCCTAAAGATGGTTCCTCTGTTTAACAATTTACAGGACCATCAGTTCCCAGATATTTTTAAATTTCCCTAATGATTAATATAAGAACAGGAACCACCACCAAATACTGTTTTTTCACCACCAATAATTTTAGAAACTAAACCAGCATTACAACTTACATCTCAACATCTTAACACTCCTACAGCAAAACTGTTTCAGGAAATCTTTGGACCTCTGATCTACCTAACCTGAATCTTCAGAGCCAAGTTTCTTGAAAGAATACTAGTTTCTCATTACCTTACTCTTCAAACGGAATCTAGATTCTGCTGGCTGAGTTTGTTTATTCACCACATTTCCAAACTTTATTTCACTTGACCTCTCTGCAGCTTTGGACACTGCAAACCACTTTTCTCTTGGCTTCCCTCACCCCAATTTTCTCCTGTTTCCCTACCTTCTTTTTTTCCTTTAAGTCCTCATGACTCCTTTCTATTTCCGCAATTATGGTGCTCTTCAAGTAAGGTCTATTTAAGCCTCTTTCACTTTTCCTTTTGAGCATTCTAACGCACTCCTATACGTTTACATAATACAAGTGAGAAGTCTGGCCTCATAATAGATATTTGGAGATTTTCTCCCACAAGCCATCCCCCACTGTTGCTGGACTAATCTTTCTAGAACACAAATCTGATCAGATCTCTTCCCTTGTTTAAATCTTATTAAGAATAGAGTCCAAAATCTTACAATGGCATATAATGCCTTCATGATTTGACCTGCACTTACTTTCCAATCTTACAATTTCCCTGTTCATCACAATTCATGCACAACTTCGTATTTAGATTTTTTGGTTCTTCAAACTGACCCCAATTCAAAATTGAAATGTCACCTCCTATGTGAAGCTAGAGCATTATTTGCTCCCCTAACCCACATTACTCTTTGTACATAAATTCACTAGTTATCTGCATTGACACCTCACTTTTCAGTGAAGCCACCTAAAGGCACAGCCACAGGGATTAAAAAAATAAAACTGAAGGGGCGCCTGGGTGGCTTAGTCGGTTAAGCGTCTGACTTTTGCTTAGGTCATGATCTCGCGGTTCGTGGGTTCGAGCCCCACGTCGGGCTCTGTGCTGACTGCCAGCTCAGAGCCTGGAGCCTATTTCAGAGTCTGTGTCTCCCTCTCTCTCTGACCCTCCCCTGCTCATGCTGTCTCTCTCTCTCTCCTAGAAATAAAAAAATTAAAAAATTAAAAAAAATAAAATTGAAGACCTTGGAAAGATTTGTAGAGAGAAAAAATTCAAAACACTGGACAAAAAAATAAAAGAAAAATGAGGAAAAGTAATTCAGTTGCAACTGTAACTAAGTAATCTCCGTCAAGGCTAAATGGAATTATTTCTAATATAGGACATGAAACCAACACTTAAAAGATTTAATTTTAAGCTAGTTAAAATGCAATTTCTAACTCAAATCTGGTTTAAAAAAAGAACTGTTATTCAACCTTTACAACTGCAGGTGAAAATGAAATGACTTTTACTGATGAGAGACACTGGCCTAATTATGTTAGCTCTCATCAGATTAGAAAGTTTAAAACAGTAGTCATCCAAAAGAAACATATGCTAAGACTGACTGAGCTTGTGTCTATCACTAAGTAAAATTTTAAATCAATGAGAATTAAAATAGCTGCCACAATAGAATCTGGTTCATTCTACGTTTTTAAAGCTGCAACTAGCATACCTTAATCAGTACAGGAAATTAAGTTAAAAAAAAAAAAAACGAAAAACTTGTACTCATATTACTTTACTTCTACGTTATGGAAATGAGTCACAATATAACCCTCCTTTTTCATTTTTTTGTAAATTCTATCCCCAACATGGGACTCAAACCTATGACTCCAAGATAAAGTCACCTGCTCTACTGACAGAGCCAGCCAGGTGTCCCATAACCCTTATTCTTTCTTGATGTTAATATCTGCAAAATAAAAATGAATAATCACCCAGTGAAACATATGACTAAGCCTGGATAAAATCTTGGTATTAAGAAATTTAAATTAATAAAATTTTGTATGACAAATTTTGTTTGCTCACACTATACAAAAGTAGATGGAAGCCATGTTTTCCTTCACAAATTTTTACAAAGAATATCACCCTTAGGATGGATTAATGATACTTCACAAGGAAAACAATAAGCAGAGGATCAAAATAAGCATCCTTTTCTTAAGAGCAGCATCTATGAAAAGAAAAACAGCAAGATAGCTCATTTCTGATAAGTTACTACAGAAATCAGATTTGATATATTCATGTACTTTTTCACATCATATGCCTGTTTATTAAAAAAACATAAGCTTAGCAATTAATAAAGGTATATGTAATTTAGGCCAAATTGGTACTGAATGAATAGACAAAAAAAGGCAAAGGCAGGAGGTGGGCAAAACCCCTCACCACCTTCTGTAATACAGATTAATTAGATGAAGAAAAAACTGCTCCCACAGTACTTTTTAGATACATCAATATGAACTTTTTTACATTAAACTGTGATTATTCACATTTGTCTCTCCAAAACAAATTCCAAATTTTGTTTTGTATTTTTCTATTCTTAAAATATACCAAAAAAAAGCCTGTTTTTTTAGAATCATAAACAAGAAATCTTTCATTTAAAAAATGTCTCGGACATAGTTATTTTTTTTTTTTTGAAAGAACATCCTCTATCTTTTTAAAAGTTAAATATCTACATGATTTCCTTTGAAAAGAGACTAGGATGCTCCTAACCCAACTTTTGGTTGCAATATCAAGTTTTTTCTGGGCACTAGAACCACAAGTTGCTACTTCTTACCTAAACTTACATTTCTTGTCCCCTTTATATCCTAACACCTGGGAAAATACATTTGGTCCTAAGTATCCTATAAAAATAATGTTGAGTGTCTTCCAAACAAATGTTATTGCCTATAAGTTCAATATACAATGAATGTTTTAAATCATTACTCTATAGAAATTACAACCAGTAATAACTGTGCTTAGTAAACTATTTTTATGCAATTATCACGAAATAAGACCTAGTTCTACAAACTCATCATAAACTAGCAAACCTTCAGATGACTGATTCCCCTGTATAAATCTTAAGTGAATTTAGGAATGTTAAAGATAATGGGCTTAGAGAGAACAAAAATCAAGTATTTTGCTATTTTCCTTCTCAGCCTCCCCATAATCTCCACCCTCTCATATACTCCATGGCTTCCAATATATTAAAATTAAAATGCTGTGTCTTTCTCTAACCTACATTTGTCAACACTGTTATAAAATGCCAAAAAGTGAACATAAATAGAGAACGCAGTAAAGTTTTACTAAAAGTTTATGAATTTTAAACGTCTGAGTTAACAGACTTCGTAAAGGAATGGATCTTTTCCCTGGCCCCCACTTTAAAAGGGAGCAGTGTGTTAAGAATGAATCAAGAAAGATAAAAGCAGAATCACAAAAACTGTAGAATTATGCAGAATGGAACTTTACAATTTTCAATGCCAAAGTTCAATATGGTATAAGCAACATTATTCCCCAAATTGTTTGACTCTTGTTTTTCCCCTCTAACAATCTAAAACAACCTCACAGGAAAACAAATTTGGTACAAATACTAATGAAACCTGGGCTTCTGATGTACTGTTATAAATCTGATTTTAGATTTTCTTGTATTTCACTAACTTGGTGCCAATCCATAACACATTCATATTAAAATGCAATAATACACCCAATAAACTGTTCTTAAGAAACAAGACTCTGTAGTGTGACACATGGGAATCACCAAAGAGCAACTCTGACACTGACAAGCGGTTCTGATGGTTCAGAAAAGTTACTCATCTCATAGACCTAATAATGACGCTAAAGGGAACTTTGCTTAAGTGACACACCCAGGGCGGACCGCCACGTTAAGGATACAACTCTTCCGAGGCGGAGAGGGCTCTCGCCAGCCCTGACTGCTGCTGAATCCCGATCCTGCTCCTCCTCCCAGAGGAGGTCTGCCCCCCGGCTTGCCTCCTCGCTCACCCCCTCCTCGCCCCCGACTCCAGCGACTTCCACCCCGGTAGGGCCTGCCTCGAAAGCGGAAACGGTCCAAGGCGATGTGGCTCCGTTCCCAAAAGGACGGCCGGGGGCTGCTTTCGGACAGCGAGCTCGAAGGCATCCGCACGGAGGGCGGGTGAGACCGGAACGGCTCTTTGGGTCGGTAGCTGCTGTGTCCCCTGAGGTGGCCTCGCTCCGACGCGTGCCGCGAGCGTGAGAAATTCCTCAACTGCTGCTGAGAAGAGGACGACGACGAAGAGGAGCCACCGCCTCCGCCAGATCCACCGCCCCGGGCCGGGTGAGGAGGCCTTCGCCGCGGATACGGTAACAGCCCGCCGCCGCTGCTGCTACTGCTGCTCCGGCTCCGTATCTGGCTGTTGTTATCGTCGTCGCTGATTTCCCCATCTTCCAGCTCCCCTTCTTCCTTGGGCGAGAGGCCACTGGAGGCCGGGGCCGGAATATCTGCGGTCGCCATCCCGGGAGCAGTGCCTTCCGCGCAACCTTAGCCCTCCGTCCGGGGATCCGCCCGACAATTGCCTTCCTCCTCGGTTCCCTTCTTTTCTAACGGACCCGGTCGGTGCGGCCTTACCCTACTCGGACACCTAGCGGGCTTTGCTCCCCAACTTCCCCGCACCCCAGCTCTTTCTCGCCGGACCGTCGCAATCCAGTTCCCTTCCCTAGCGCCCCCTTGCTTCTCCGCGCTCGGGGCTCTTCCGCCTCGCGAGAAAGGGACTCTGGAAGTGGCTCGCCCGTGACGTCGCTTCCTGCGGCACGCAGGAAACAAGGCTTCCAGTTCACGCGATAATTATCAGGACAACGCGATTTCCAGTGGGGCTTGTAGTCTTTCTGTTCTCTGTCTTCGGGTTTGTCCTTCCAACCTACGGCTCACACCCACCCTGGGCTCCGGGTTGGGATATCTGGGTGCGTGGCGGGGTGGGCGGGCCCGTTCTTCATCTTGGCCGCGAGAGAGTTTCATAGTGATGGGGGGAGGGTGAGAGACACATTCTAGTTGCTCCGAGGGCGGCTGCCAAAGAGACACAGTAGTCCCACTCCCTTTTGGGTGCCTGGTGGGGGTGGCTTGTGTCCGCCATGTTGGCGAAGGTAAACGAAGGAGACCGGACGTCCAGAACTATCTGCTCTGCTGGCTGAAGTCCGCCATATTAATAAAGAGACAGAAGGTTGAACACCCCCCGCTCCCCAAATACACACACCCGTTTTTCCGACCCCGTTCCCACGACTCCTATCGCTGGGCCCTTCCCCTGCCTTGCTTGCCTAGCCTTTGCGCGAAGGAAGCGTAGCAGCCAGCGCCTCAGAACAGGCTTAAGACTGCGCTGAATGAGGGGGAAAGGGAAATGCCGACCAATTGCGCCGCGGCGGGCTGTGCTACTACCTACAACAAGCACATTAACATCAGCTTCCACAGGTAACCTGGGCAGGGAGTGGGGATGCCGGAAACGGGAGCTCCTAGACTGGGTACGCTTGTGTGGAAGGAACAGGAGTCGTCTACTAATTCTAACGACTTACACTACCTAGCTAGTAGCAAGGAAGCATCTTTCTGCCCTTTTTGTGTGTTTCTCAAATATGTCCAATTTTTTTCTCACTTCGGGGAAGGTTTGTTTACTCACTTTGTAAAAGAAATCGAAGTTCTGTATGGCGGTTACTCGTTAGAGAAAAAGTGAGAGGCAAGTATCTTAATTTTCTATTTTTTCATGTATTAGACTGGGCCTTGACATGAATGATGCCTTAAAAGGAAGCGAACCCTTCCTGTTCACGTCGGCAGTCACCTTAAAAGCCTGCTGCGTGCGTTCGTCAAAGTTAGGAAATTCTCACTAGCTATATTGACACGGGAAGCATTTAGATTTCAGTCGCATAACAATTACTGCGGAGGAGTTGAGTCATCATTGATAGCCAAGGAATTAAGCGATGGTAATGAAAGTGCGAAAGATAAGCTTTCTATTCTTAACAGAACAGAGTAATAAACTCATGTTTTGCTTTTCCTCGTTTGCTGGAAGAGCAGTCATAATTATTTAATTCTGTCAAATCAGAACTCTTGAAAACATTTTGAACACTGCATAAAATAGAATAGGTACCTTCTGTGCAAGTGCCTGCCATGTGCCGGAAGAAGCATTCAAAGAAAGTTAAGTGCAAATAGTTCCGATTTTATATATCTCACAACTTAATACGATCTTAGAATGTGGAAAATTATATCCTTGACCCCTTCCCTACCTAAGTATGACTAAATGCCCCTCTTATTAAAAACTGCTGCTTTAAAAAAAAGTCCTTGTGATGTTTCTGATTTTCAGCTATTTCATGCAAATGTAGTGCTTCATTCATTCATTCATTCATTCATCAGATGTGTACAGAGTTCTTATTTGCCTGACATACTGCTAGGGATCTAGAAAATTCTTATGTAGCATGCAGTGAGAAAGACATAATTATGGGTAAGTGCCACAGCAGAGACACTCAGGGATACCTAACTCAGCCTTAGAAAGTCAAAGAACATGTCTTAGAGGACGTGAAAGTTCAGATAATACCAAAACATGACATAGGTTTAGTCCTGTATGCTACTTTACAGATTTCTTTTTTACCTAGCATTTGAGAAGACATGAAAAATTTTTAAAAGAATGACATGATTTGATTTGGATATTAAAAAGCCATCTGGCTGCAGTATGGAGAATTATTTGACACTTAAAGTGCTGTTCAAGCATTATCAAGAGATGAATTAACAATGTTAATTTACCTACTGTTTCTTTCACAGAGAAACTCTGCTACAATGTCAACTGAGCTAAGCAGTATACTTCATTGCTGGCCCAACCAGCAGTAAATTAAAAGTGAGAATTAATGGAGAAAAGAAACTTGCAGTAAAACAAGAAAGAGTCCACCAGTAGCCTAGACTAGATGGTACTGACAATGATGTAAAGAAGTGGACAGATTTAAGAAATACTTAGTAGAAGCTACTGTATTTGGTAATTTGATGTATACGATGAGGGAAAGAGGAGTCAAGCAAGGCAAACAATATTGAATGTTTAAGAGATACACAGTGATACAGTAACATGCATACTTGACTGGGGTTTTTTTTTCCCTATGAAATTAACATTTTCATGTGTAACCTCAGAAATGTAGATCTTACAATAATATAATAAATTACATTTCTATTTCATAAATACAATGTTTGACTAACTTCTAGGATTTTGGCAGACTTCTTTATCCCTATGTACAACTTATGTTGCCTCAACCTACTGTCTCCATTTTTCTTGTATCTTAGCCCACTCCAGTCTAAGTCTCCCCAATACTCTTCTAAAACCACTCTTACTGAGTTGTCATTTTTGTTTCTTTTTCATGGCATGTGAGCATTTCTTCTATGAAATACTCTCTACTTTTTAATTATTTGACACAAATTTTGTGATTTTCATCTTTGATCTATCTTGTTTTCTCTGCCAGCACCTTTCTCTGCACCCTGACCTAGGTCTTACCACTCTTATGAAAATTATTTCAACTGTTCTTGTGGTCTCAGTTAACACTTACTCCATGATGCCTCCCAAATCAATATCTCCAGTCCAATCTCTCTAATGAGATCCAGACCTAATAGGACAAGTGTCTCAGTATTTCCCTGGTCTTTCTTCAGTTCCTCAGATTCAACATACCCAAAAACTGTACTAATGAGCTTGCTCTTCCACCGAACCTATACCATCTCCTATATTCCCTTTCTCAGTAAATGAAAACACCATCCACCCAGAAGGTGGTAGGTCATCCTCCCTTGACTTCTCACCATTCCCCCTTGATTGGATTATTACAACAGCCTCTTAACTGGCTCACCGCTTCCATTCATACACTCCTAACTTCTCTGTGTAATCAATGGTGTGGTGTTAAAGGTTTCACAACAGGATCTCCAAGGAAAGAGGAAAGCCCTGATTGATAGTTTTTGCCAATTTCCATGATATAAATACTCCTACCATGACTAGTTTCAAGTTACCAATATGACATGACTGATGATAGAATTGGGAATAAATGTGCAGTACCACACTTCTACAGCAGTTATACCACACAGATATAACAGACATAAATAACTTCAAGAATATAGATATAGTAAAATAATTAAGAAATGATGGGTTTCAGTATTTATTACCTTTGTTCTTAATTTAATTGCAAATTTATATAATCCTTAATAATGGCTGTGTTTTACAGCTAGTTAAAACAGGTTAATAATCAGCTCTCTAAATTAGGCCTTTAAATGGCTTACAAGTGCCATTTGGGATAGAATTCAAAATTACTCTTTAAACCAGAAGGCCCTCCAGCATCCCTTCCTGTCATAACACTCTTGCTGTCCCCAAGGTAAAGCTCTTCACTATTCCCACCCTAATTTCCCTAGCTAATTCCTAACTCAAAGTGTCCTGACTAGCTCTTACCCTTTCGTGACACATGATACCTGTAATTATTTTTATATTAATAAATAGCTCTTATTTAGTATTTAATGTGTACTGTGCACTGGGCTAAGCATTTACTTACATGATCTCATTTAATCCCTAGAACCATACTAGGTACCATTATTATTCCAGTGTATAGATGATAAAACTGAGCGTAGGAAGGTTAAATAACTTGCCTAAAGTCACCCAGCTATTACATTGAAGTCACCAGGATTGGCACCTTGATTTGGCTCCAGAGACCATGCTCTCAGCCACTCTTACTGCATCAAGCCATTTGATTATGTACCGTTCCCATAACTGTAAACATAAAAACTAACCCCATTAGTTTTCTCATTCACTGATTCACTGAGAAAGTTCATTGATTTCTTAACAGGATAAAGTAGTGAAAAATAGATCCTAACCAGGAGAAATTTGATCTAGGAGTGGAAATAGAAAAGTAAACAATTAGAATACAATGATATTCTGTATGATAACAGGAACACCTAATTCAGCCCATGAACAGTTTCCTTAGGAAGATGGGATTCCTAAATTGAATCTTAAAGAAGGAAAATTGGCTCAAGTTAAGCTTCAAATATGCATTGGTTTCATAATTAGGGATCTAGTTTTACAAAGAGCAACGTGTAACTACCTGGCTCAGTTGGTAGAGCATGAGACTTTTGATCTCTGGGTCTTGAGTTAAAGCCCCACATTGAGCGTGGAGCCTATTTAAAAAAAAAAAAAAAAAAATCTTTCTACAAACAACTAAAGAAATTAAAAGGTTGAAAAATAATTCTGAAATACAATCTTCATGTATCTGAAGAGTCTTAAAGCAATGATAATACATGACAGTACTTATTTGTTCTGTATCTTTATTGAGGCCAAAACAAGAAATGTAAACTAAAGCTTGACTTTTAGCTTAGGCTCCAGGAAATGTTTCCAAACCATTAAATGTTGGAACAGAGATCTTTGAAATGAGAATACATTATTATCAATAGGCCAGAGCTATGTAGAGTAGGTAAATTCTCCATCAGAGATTTCTAATGAAATAGAAAAAACTTATATAAACTGTAGAGTGACATACAAATGTTATCTTCAGATTAGGGTATGTTTGGGTGCTGGGGTCGGGGGTACAGGAGATGGAAGCGTACTTATAGTAAATGGGTTTCCAACTGTTTGTGCCTGTCACCCCTAGTAATTTAAGCAAACCTAAAATATCCTATCTAGCCAAAGCTATTGTTACCTAATAAAGTTTCACTTGGAGGCTTCTGAGCCATGTGATCTTTTAACATGATTTTAATGGTTCTTTTTAAACACTAGTCAGTTCATTATAATACTTAAAGGGTAAAGTACTCAAACTAAAGAAGAGCTCAACTCAAACTTCTATGTGAATATTGATGCTTATGTTTTCAAGTCAGTCAATACAGTGGTCACTTGGGGCGCCTGGGTGGCTCAGTCAGTTAGGTCCATCTTGGGCTTAGGTCATGATCTCATGGTTCATGGGTTGTGGGTTCGAGTTCCGCATGGGGCTCTGTGCTGACAGCTTGCTCAGAGCCTGGAGCCTGCTTCGGATTCTGTGTTTCCTTCTCTCTCTGCCCCTCCTCCACCCACACTGTGTCTCTCTTGGTCTCTCAAAAATAGGTAAGTGTAAAAAAAAATTTCTTTTTTAAATACAGTGGCCACTAGAACTTGGGGGCAGCCCCCTATAATTTTCTCTTCCTTAACTGGTATACTCTGATTCATCAGTATATTTTGTATTTAAAATAAATATGAAAGGAAAAACATTCCTGCTGTGCTTGACATTAGCATTTTATTTCTTGGAATAATTATGCTTTCTACTGTACTACATAGCTTAAGAGTTCTTTTTTTTAAATATGTGTAGTTTGGGGCACCTGAGTGGCTCAGTCAGTTAAGCATCCAACTCCTGATTTCAGTTCAAGTCATGATCTCCCAGTTCCAGGAGTTTGAGCCCTGCATTGGGCTCTGCACTGACAGCACAGCCTTCTTGGGATTCTCTTTTTTCCTCTCTCTATGCCCCTCCTCCTCCTCTCTCTCTTTCTCTCAAAATTAATAAAGTTAGAAATATGTGTCTATAGTTTATTTACACGGAAGTAATACAGTAAAAATTTATATATTCTGTCTCAGAGCAATTAAGCAAATATTTGTTTCAGAGCAATTAAGCAAATATTTATTGGGCCCCTACTGTTTGCAAGGCACTGTGCTAAGTTAAAGATATATAGATGATATAATGATCCGTATCCTCAAGAAATTTATAATCTACTTTTATTTCACTGGAAATTTATTAAAATATAAAAATTCCTACACAATGTGTTAGGTGTCACAATGACACAGGAAGGAATACCAGAATCTATCTAGGCTTTCCTTGATAAAATTTAATCTGCAGATATTTTGTCTTGACCATGTACATCATAGCATTATGAATTACTCCTGCTTAAAATGGTTCTATATGACCTTGATCTAAATCAGTATGGTTGTGTTTATTTTTACTGCCCACGTTAAGGACTAGGTGGGAAAGAAAGTTCTTTAAAATCCTGGAAAGTAAAAATAAAACCACCCAAGTCAGATTTTGAGTAATTTTTTTTCAACTTACAAAAATTAGCATGAATTGGGGCGCCTGAGTGGCTTAGTCAGTTAAGCGTCCGACTTTCACTTAGGTCATGATCTCGCGGTTCGTGGGTTTGAGCCCCGCGTCGGGCTCTGTGCTGACTGCCAGCTCAGAGACTGGAGCCTATTTCAGAGTCTGTGTCTCCTCTCTCTCTGACCCTCCCCTGCTCACACTGTCTCTCTCCTAGAAATAAAAAATATTTTTTAAAAAAATTACCATGAATTGGTTTCTGATTCAGTGTCTGGATGTTAAAATGTTTTATGTAAATGGAAGACACTTTAAATCATCATCTTTTGAAATTTCTTTTAACCATTTAGGTGCAACCGGAAGTGTAATAGTTGGAGTTTGAGTTGCCCTTTTTTTTTTTTTTTAAAGGTTTCCTTTGGATCCTAAAAGAAGAAAAGAATGGATTCGCCTGCTAAGGCGCAAAAATTTTGTGCCAGGAAAACATACTTTTCTTTGTTCAAAGCACTTTGAAGCCTCCTGTTTTGACTTAACAGGACAAACTCGACGACTTAAAATGGATGCTGTTCCAACCATTTTTGATTTTTGTACCCATTTAAAGTCTATGGTAGGTAACATTTCTTTTACCCATTTTTACCATTTTTAGTACCCATTCTGTTTTATTTATAAAGTGGAACTATTCAAAATATATTGAAGTTCATATATAATGATCTACCTCAAGAAAGTTGCAAAACTTCCTCTTATGCAATAAAAGTACAGGCCAGAATCAGAACTTAGGTCTCCCTAACTGCAATATTTTTTCCCCTTTCCAAACTATTTTTACTACATTGGGATTTTACATTATTTCCAATTATTATCTGTAGTTGAATCAATGATAAAACTTAGAAATCAGGAGTAATGAAACCTCCAGCATCATTCTGCTCTGATTTTAAGATAACATTCAAAATGAATGCAAAGAGCTTTAAAAACAGCACACCCAAAGAATACAAGAGTTACACTAAAGGATATAAGTTCAAAGGAAAGCATAACAAAGCTTCATACAGCTCAGGCATTTACGCTGGCCTGAGCTTGGAGTTTGGAACTTAAGAGAGGGTTCTTGACCTTGCACAGGACAATTATGATAACATGATGAGAGCAAAAGCCAATGGGTTGAGGAGTAAGTAAATAATAATCAAATATTAGCAAGTAATATGTAAAAGGAAAGAGAATTAAGGCACATGATGTATGTATTTAAACACTGTTTTATCTAGCTGGGGAAAAATCTAGTCAGAGACGGGAAAATTTATTTGTCCACAAATGAATTCCTATATGTTTTAATAAATGTTTGTTGAATCAATAAAAAAACACAAGGTTATGACATACTCAGAACTGGAAGTGGTTTAGTATTGTGGGAGTATAAATCAAAATGGTGAATGGCAGAAGGGGTGAGATCCTAAATAGTTTGCCATGTAAATTTTTTCTTTAGATCATTAGGCAAAAAGGAATTTAGCCAGATACAGAAACATCAAATCTGTTAGAAAAATTATTCTGGTGGCAGAATATGAATTAAGATCAGAATAAAGCAGGTATCAATAAAGAAGTTTCTAATATATTCAAGCCAGATGTGATATATGGGCCTGATATGGACAGTAGCATTAAGAATGATGAAGAGGAAAAGATTCATTATAGAGATTTTTAAGAGGTAGAATTAATGGGACTTGATAAGCAGTTGAATTAAAGACATAAAACAGAAAAAGTTCCTCAGAGTCCTCAGGTTTAGGTAAAAATGTTCCTAATCAGATTTTAATCCTTGAATGGAAGATGTAACTGAACAATTAATAAGTAAATCTATTCAGGAGCTTGATACTTGGAAATAATTTTTTATTAAGTAGAACCCCAGATATGAAATATTACCAAATTGAAAGAATAGGATGTACCTAAAAAAAGAGTTTAAATCCCTATCACAGGTAAACCAAATGTCTTAAATACATTACATTGGCCTTACTGAGAAAATTGCAAAAAGACTTTTAGAGTTTCCATAGAATCATACTCAATAATGTTAAAGAAACCTTGGAAGTTCATTGTCTATTTTCAAATAATATTCACATCTCTCTGGAGAGAAAACACAAAAAGAAACAGGTGGATAGAGTTAACCAACAAGTTGAGAAACTTGAATCCATGATTATATGAGATGAGCTGTTGATGTTGCCTATCAAACTTTTAAAGTCAGTTTTTAAAACATTGGTTTAATTACTTGTGTACAAAATGGGATAAAATTTACTTATTTGTGATATTCTTTCGTTTATGTTCAACCCTTTGATTTTATTTGGCTTAGAAACTCAAGTCAAGGAGTCTTTTGAAGAAAAACAATACTTGTACTCCAAAAGGACCATCTAATTTAAAATCAAACATTAGCAGTCAGCAAGTACTGCTTGAACACAGTTATGCTTTTAGGAATCCTATGGAGGCCAAAAAGAGAATAATAAAACTGGAAAAAGAAATAGCAAGCTTAAGAAAGAAAATGAAAACTTGCTTACAAAAAGAACGCAGAGCAACACGGAGATGGATCAAAGCCACATGCTTGGTGAAGAATCTGGAAGCAAGTAACATAATTACCTAAGGGTACATCAGAACATTTTACCAACTGCCTTAAGCAGTCTTCCTTTGGAAAATTTCAAGATTCTTGAACAAGAGCAACAAGCTAAAATGTTACCAATTCTCTAAAACAGACTAAGGATACCCTCGTTTAAGATTAGTTTACATCGAACTTGATGCCCATACTTCATTCTCTTCAAAGGTAAAGGTATTTAAGGAAAGTATGCCAAAATTGGGTATTTAATAGTTTTATTTGAACATTATCACTATATAAGTTAAGAAGATTTGATTACAAAAGATGGAAACTTTTTATGAAAATTTTATTTGAAAAAGAATGCAAGTGCCTTACATGAGAATTATGTACTTAAAAATTTTGCTAGGGAATTGTATGTTTGCAAGGTGTTATGTGTTTTTGTCTTTTAAAACTACTTTTAAAGAACTGTTGATGACAATGTTTTTAATTTATATTAGAAAAAGTTTTTTTCTTGTACCAGTGTTAGGGTATTACATTCTTAATAGGATGCTAAGTAGGTGTTAACCAACATTAAATATGACTTTAAAATTGCCGGATTTTGTATTAATTATTATTGGCACTGTGATTTAGAAATTTTATAGGAAAAAAAATGAGATACAAGGCAAGTTCTTCTATTTAAACTTTCTGTATCTGCTTACCGATAAAAATGAGCTAATCATGGCCTCCCTCATAAAAATATTAGCTTTTAAAATAGATTGTAAAATATTTTGAAAATGAAGTTTTGAATAATATGAAATTTGAAAATAATATTTTGACTATGAAGTACTCTGGAGTCATTCAAGCAAGGTAAGGCCTCAAGTACCTCACACTAGTTAAAACTGGTAGCTGGTTATATCTTAAGATATAATACAGACATTGTGATGTAGCTTTTACCTTAGTTAAACAAAAAGATAAATCTATACTATTTTTCTCATAATAAAAATACTACACTTTCAGTTCCAAAATGTATACATTAGATAACATGATACAAAATTCTATATTGGGAATATGTTCTCTACCCCCATGTGTGTTGATACCAAAACTCTAAAGCTTTTTTTCTCCCTAAGCCCACAATAGGATTTAATCACAGAAAAGTACTTATAACTTCACAACTTATAACTTAAAATGGAATCAGTTTATCATATATATCAGCTTGCTTTTATCTCCTTTTTTGGTGAGTCAAATAGAGCAACTGTACTGCATAAGGAAAGTGAAATGTATTTTTTATAAGAATATTGTGTCCAGGGGCACCTAGGTGGCTCTGTGGGTTAAAGGACCTACTCTTGATTTTGGCTCAGGTCATGGTCTCATGGTTCATGTCGGAGCCCCACCATGGAGCCTGCTTGGGATTCTCTATTTCTCTCTTCCTCGTGTGCATGGTCTGTCTCTAAAATAAATAAATAAACTTTAAAAATATATATATGTGTCTGATAAAGCTACACAAATCCTAATTTACAAAACAATATAAGAACTCTTCGTATAGTTGCCTCTTGACTAATTAAAGAGTTGACATTATTTCACCAGATAACTTGTAATTTTAATAAAAAACCTTTTCCTGGGGGCACCTGGGTGGCTCAGTCGGTTAAGCATCCTACTTCAGCTCAGGTCATGATCTCACGGTTTGTGGGTTTGAGCCGTGCATCGGGCTCTGTGCTGACAGCTAGCTCGGAGCCTGGGGCCTGCTTCAGATTCTGTGTCTCCCACTCTCTCTGACCCTCCCCTGCTCACTCTATCAGAAATAAATTTTTTTTAATTAGAAAAAAAAGAACCCTTTCCTTCAAAGAGCTTTGGGCAAATCACATTAGGTTTATTAATATGTAATCAAGTTATTCATTCCTAGTTCAAGCTTCTGACACTATTTTATGAAAGTAGCATATATACCTAATCATAATTGCTATATCTTTTTCCTTTAAAGTAATGGCTATTTTATTTTTAAAAACTGGGAGAAGTATTTTTGTTGTTTCTGTTTTTGTTTTTGTGACATCTACTTGGATCCTAGCAATAGTCTTTTTACAGTATTAGCAACCTGTCCTTTAATAAGGAATGCCTTCCAAGCAACTGGAATTCACAAAGGCAAAAGTAAGAAAAGGCCATTTTAGTTATCAAGCACTTAAAACAAATATTTGTGAAAGTCCTTTTGTGAATATTCTAAGCCTTGTTAGTCATTTTATCTTAAATAGTGGACATAGCTCCTTGGAATTGTCATTACCTGTTTTTTTTAATATGGTTCCAAATATCTCTTTACTGACTGACTGACCATAACTTTACACCTCAAAATAAATTGAGCAAATAATCATTTAAACATTAACTGTATTGGAGCACCTGGGTGGCTCAGTCAGTTAAGCGTCCAACTTTGGCTTAGGTCATGATCTAGGGCCTATGGGTTCCAGCCCCATGTCGGGCTCTACACTGATATAGCTCAGAGCCTGGCGCCTGCTCTCTCCCCCTCTCTCTCTGCCCCTCTCCCGCTCATGCTCGCTCTCTGTCTCTCTCTCTCTCTCAAAATAAACATAATAAAAATAAAATTTTAAACAACTGTTTTCCAAGTATAAACTCACGTGGTTCATCGCCCCTCCCAAATACAAAATACTAATTAATGCAGGTTAGTTTCCATCTACAACAGTATTTTGATATCTTAATATAACATATTAAAAATCACAAAATATTATAAAATACAAGCCTTTGGCAAAGTTAGTCTTCATTATTATTTGAGACCACTGGATACACTACCACTCGATAATTTTAAGGTAAATTTATTTTGGTGTTTTCTCCATGTCATTTTCATATTACTGTTCTGATAACATGCTCTAAATACTCCCTGCATCAAATTGTTTCATTAACATGCATCTGTCTACCTTAAAACTAGTCTCGCTCATAAAGAAAAACCTAAATCTTTTTAAATCCTGTTTTCAGTTGTTGATAAACTTTACACTTTGACCATCTACCATAAAAATAATCGAAATTAGAATAGCTCTTTTTCTTCTGCTGGACGCAATACAGATCCTCCGTTCATTCTATATCTGTTATTCATTCTATACCTGCTAGGCATTAACCTCTACAAAGAATCAGCCAAAGGCTAGTAATATGATGATATAAAGATGACATCGTTATCTCCCCTTAAGTTCCTCAAAAGTCTCCTGCAAGGAAAAAATATATTTGTAACACAATACAACAAATGCTATAAAAGAAATCTACATGAAGTGCTTTGGTAAATGCTGTTGAATTGGAATTTAATAAGCATATAAACTTTAGACCTTTTTCCAAAAACACTTTTCCCTTGAAACAAAACAGATTTATTCTTATGATTTAGCAAAGGAGACAGAAGGACATCAGTGCTGACCTGAATTGAACAGTGTTTTATTCTTAATTACAAGACATTTTTCCCTTGAAAATGAACACTGAACAAATTGATTATTAATGGTATCTTTGTCAACAGGAAAACATAAGTAAAATACTGTACCAAAGCCAAGTTTGACATTTGATATTTTTACAGAATAACAAACCCTACCAACAGATTTTTACAAATAGCTTAGAGTCTTAAGGTTAACAAAACACTATGGCATCCTTTAGATCTCTTGTTCTTTACAAATATTCTTTGTGGTAGATGGTATTATCTCCAATTTGCAGATGGAATCTTTGTTAATGTTATTTATTTATTTATTTATGTAGACGTTCAATATGTGCCAACTAGTACAAGGGATAGAAATGCCAGCAATCTAAAGTGTTCAATCTTAACTGAACAATGGTTGTAGCCTTCAAATTCTATGCTCTACCCTCCACATTATAACCCTCTGTCAAACATAATGAATCATGAATCATGTTATTAAAATAGGACATGTGTCTCAAGAAATAAATTATACATATGTATATAGTAAAAATAGTCTATGAAGTCATTCATCTTTTCCAGGTAGACTATAATGTTGGTATTTTATCTCATTCCTCAATTTTAGGATACGGGTAAATTTCAATTTTGGTATAATAAAGAAAATAGTTCATTTTAATGCCCAAATATGGGATTCTTTAAGTAGTTGGAAATCTTCTAAAATTAATGATTTTATAATGTATACTAAACAACTGCATATTGTATTCTGACTATATTAATATTAAAAACTTTACAAGGAAATTACTGTCATGCCTATTGTTTTTAAATGTACATGAATATCTCTGGAAATCTTTCCCCTAAATGGACCTCCTAAAATACTTCTGTAGAAGTCCTTGGCCCTAAATTGAAGCAAACTATAATCAAAATAAAGATATGTAAAGCCTAGAAGAGGAATTATCATTTTTACTTTTGTTGCTCAAAGTCTATCTAACAATACATTATACTAGATTTGCACTGTTTTATAATGGTTATGCTATCTAAACCAGATACACAAAAGGCTATAAAAATTGTCAGTCTATCCTGACAATAGAGGATCACACAAAGATTTATTTGTAGATAGAATTATCAAAGTATTATTTCAATAACAATAGCATCTGTTCAATAACAATAAAGGAAATAAGATATGATTTTTAAATTTTCATTTTATTTTTTCACTTGGTACTTTAATCCAAAAAAATACTATCTTAACATTCACTAAAAAAAAAAAAAAAAAAAAGAGCAAACCAGATAGACGAGGTCCCTGTCCTCAAAGTTACTGGAAGTAAATATTCCATTTGTTTATTCCTCTCCTCATGGCTCCTTTTTCTTCTTAATGTTCTTTGGAATGAGTTGAATTAGAATCAAGAAATTAGTCTTCAGATTGCTACTTAGGCTTTTAAAATTTATGCTTCAGAAGCTGAAAAAATAAAAGAAACTTTGAGTTTAATATCAAGAAAGCAGATATGTACCTCTCAGCAGAACAAAGCTTTCAGTTTAGATAATATTTCAAGCCTTATTTCTTTTTTTTCTCTTTTTTTTAAATGTTTTAATTTATTTCAGAGAGAGAGAGGGAGGGAGACACAGAATCTGAAACAGGTTCCAGGCTCTGAGCTAGCTGTCAGCACAGAGGCCGATGCAGGGCTGGAACCCACGAACCACGAGATCATGACCTGAGCCGAAGTCGGACGTTTAACCAACTGAGCCACCCAGGCGCCCCTCAAGGCTTATTTCTAACTCTTCTCCATTCTCCTGAACTTATTTTCATGCTCTCCTTAATCACCAAACCTTTATAAATTGGTGTAAAGTGGTGGCACTTACAAAGTGCCCTTGGTCACTTAAACTTGTCATCTTTCACAATCCCTCTATGACACTTACCTTAATGTACTGAAGTGCTTTACTCCTTTAGTCCTGTTTTATACATAACTTGAACGAAGTCATATTAATATGTGTCTCCACATTGATTTTCACCTATGTTCCTTCAAGGGGTATATGCATATATGTGTTGGGTTGGGTTTTTTTTGTTTTTGTTTTTTTTTTTTTTTGAGCTTTCAATCTGACATATATGCATTAGGCAGTCAAATATTAGCACATTTCAGAAAACCTAAACTACTCCTTTGGCTTAGATCAAAGGAAATATACATAGAATCCACTGACATTTCCCTAGCAATGGTAAGTACTATTTGCCATTGGGATGACTTTAACAATGGTATCAAGTAGCAAATGTCTTATCACCCCAAAAATCCAAATTTGTGTATATCAAAGAACAACTGAAATTAGGTATTCATATGGTTACATTCGAAGATTATTAGTGTAATAATGAATTTTCAGTCTATTGTTATTATTATAGAAATTCTCAAACTGTTGAGTTTTCTGGGGGAAAAGAATCTGATAAAACAGAATTAACTGTTGGAAAGATTTAAACAAAGGTGTTCAAGTTTCCTAACTTCTCCGAGCCTTTAAAATAACACATTCTGAAAGTCCTCTGAGGACACAAAATTTCTCAAACTTAAATCTGATCAAAGGTATTGTTTGGGGGAGAGAAGCAGAGTGGAGAGTGCATACTTATTAATGTCTTAAGAAATATAGGAAATGCTTAACCAAAAGTTTTGTATTTCTAGAAGATGATTTTTAGTTTTTTTAATGTTTATTTATTTATTGACAGAGAGAGGGAGGGAGAGACAGAGAACGCCAAGCAGGCTCCTTGCAAATGTGGGACTCAAACTCACAAACTGTGAGATCATGACCTGAGCTGAAATCAAGAGTCAGACGCTGAATGGAATGAGCCACCCAGGCTCCCCAAAAATGACTTTTAATGTATGTAGAAAAATACTGTAGAAATTTTGAAAATTATCGAACTGTATAAAAATAATCAGACTGTAAAATAATGCTATTTTTTCAAATAATTAGTTTATCTTGGAGACTCTGGGTGGCTCAGTTGGTTAAGCATCCAACTTCGGCTCAGGTCATGATCTCGCTGTTTCTAAGTTTGAGCCACTTGTCAGGCTCTTTGCTGACAGCTAGGAGCCTGCAGCATAGAACTTGTTTTGGATTTGGTGTCTGCCTCTCTCTCAGCCCCTCCCCCACTCATGCTGTCTCTCTCAAAAATAAATAAACAATTAAAATTTGTTTTTAAATTAGTGTATTTTAACTACATTAATTCCCCCAAATTGTTTCAGCCTTAAGCTAAAATAACTTAAAATAAATAAATAAAATAACATGATGGAGAACAGCAGTAATTGGACACTGAGAAAAAATGAAATTCATTTTTAGGCTCAATCATTGGCACTATTATTTATTATTTAATATGCAATTTTAGTCACAGTCACGAGATAATCATCCCTGCCATCCAGGAACTAGCCTGACACATCTAGACTTCAGTGTTCTTAGGAGATGCCTGACACAGCTAGGCAATGGTTTTCTAGTGTATGTAAAAATCTCACAAAACACCAACATTGGACAAGGTTACCCTGTGACTGATGAAAGGAGAGGGAAGAAAAAAGCAAGATCAGTTCATAATACTGTCTATGAGACAAAAGCAAGATCACTATGCAAATCACAAAAATAATAGGTTTTATTGTTAATAACTGTATCCAATTGTCTAGTGTGACTGATATTGGGTAGTCAACTTGCTGAGGTAATCCAATCATTTACCTGTACTGAACAGAGTGAGACAAAAATAAAGTGGACACATATTTTCTGCAGGGAGACCATATATGCATATAGTCTGATAAGAAGGCCACTTCTATTTAGTCCTACTTCACAGATTTGTTCTTTTTTTTTTTAATTTTGAGAGAGAGAGAGCCATGGTAGGGGCAGAGAGAAAGAGGGAGGGGAGAGAGGAAGGGAGGGAGGGAGAGAGACAGAGAGACAGAGAGAATTCTAAGCAGGCTCCACACTGTCATAGTGTAAAACCCGCCATTGGGCTTGAACTCACAAACCGTGAGATCATGACCTGAGTTGAAATCAAGAGTCAGCTTCTTTAACCAACTGAGCCACCCAGGTGCCCCCACAGATTTGGTTTTTAATTAATCAGTTAATTCGCTGTCTTACCAAAGGAAAGGATGTTAAGTTGTTTGGGTGTGTTATTTAAATTTAGACTTAGGTGTTTTTAAAAATTACTCAGTAGTTAAAAAACTATTCAAAGAGGGGCGCCTGGGTGGCTTAGTCGGTTAAGCGTCCGACTTTCGCTTATGTCATGATCTCGCGGTTCGTGGGTTCGAGCCCCGCGTCGGGCTCTGTGCTGACTGCCAGCTCAGAGCCTGAGCCTGTTTCAGTCTGTGACTCCCTCTCTCTCTGACCCTCCCCTGCTCACGCTGTCTCTCTCCTAGAAATAAATTAAAAAAAAAATTTTTAAAAAAAACTATTCAAAGAAAAAGTATTTTGGGTTAAAACACATCTGGGTACTAGATGTGTACCATTAGAAACTCATTTACATCCTCTGAGGCTTACAGGGTCAACAATAAACTGAAAAAGTTCAAATATAATGTAATTATCAATTAGTTTTAACCAAGACACACAAAGGTTAACATCAAATAAAGCATGAAATAAGCCACAAGATTCAGACTTTAAATGCTAGTAAGACCTTCTGCTTTCTAAGTTGATTTAATGCACACAAAGTATGAGCGGTGTGGGAACAAATTTCCTTTATAAATGCTGTCATGACAATAATTGGGCTCAATAGCAGGAACTAGCTTTATCTTTAACATCTCCAATTGAGTGTGTTCGCCACATACGAAATGGGGTCGTTCTAAATAATTTTCTCAGTCATAAAATTGTTTTTACAACACAATATCCCCCTTCCCGTAAAAAATCCATAATATGCCACGAACTCTTTATAAATGAAAAAGTAGTTGATTATGCTTGAAACAGACTCACGGGGTCTAAGTTTATTTGCATTCCTTTTTTCTGTTATTTCCCCGGTGGTGGTTTCAGCATTCGGTGTTTGACTATGTCCTCAAACGCGACTACCTAAGGTTCCAGACATCAGTATTCTGAGGAGCATAACAAACCCACCCGGCCCCGGTCGCAGGTGGCCTCTGAGTGGATCCGCCCCGCTCGCCGTCCGGGAGCCGCCCTTGAAACGCTCACGTGAACTAAGCGACGTCCAGGGCGGCCGCGGCGCATGCGCGCAGGAAGGGGAGACGCGACTCGGTTCGGGGCTGAGTTCCGGGGACCTCGGCGCCGGCGGGCTGGACCTTGACGCTGAGGCGGCGCGCGCAGCTGTCGGGACGTGCCCGCGCTCCACCGCGCGAGGCTCACCACTGGGACCCACCTGGGTCCAGTGCACCCTGTCTACGGCGGAGGACTTGCCCGCGTCGACGCGAGGGCGGGTGGCGGAGGCGGGGCTGGGGCCCTAACACCAGCGATTGGCTGATTCCGCTTTCCCGTCCCCTTCCACTCTGCAGAGTTCTGGTGTGGAGTGACCGCGGAGTAGGAACCGGCTCTCTGCGCGGATGCGCTTTGCTTTTTCAGGGAGGTGTTAACCTCGCACACGGGAGTTTCAGCTCTCCACCTGCCGAAGTTTCCAGAAATTGTTTGTTTTTTTTTTTTTCAGTCGGTGGGAGATGTTCGCGTTTATGTTTGACTCTGCATGAGTTTTTTGCTGACAACTTAAATGACTGATTTTTCTTTTTTGAAAAACATCATATTTTCTCCCTGGGGGCTCGCTCATATCCTTACTTTCCATGACAGATCTTGACGACAATATATGCAAAAAGTATATAAAGATGATCACTAATATAGTTATATTGAGCCTGATCATTTGCATTTCTTTAGCTTTCTGGATTATGTCTATGACTGCAAGCACCTATTATGGTAAGTATGAATGCTCTAAGTTGTTTTTCTGTAATCTAATGGGTAGAATTGAAAATTGTCTCATTAACGAAATCCAAAACTCTGTCTTCTCAGTGGTTATGAACTGTTGTGTTTACTTAACTCCCACGGTCCCAATTTACAGACATTAAAATATAATCACTGCCTTGAACGTTAATAAACGCAGCTTGTGGTAATACTAGTTAAACCTGTTTTTATGTTGTATGTAGTTATTACATCTATCTTGAGAAATCAGTGAAATGAAACAGTTTTGTAAAGCAATTGCAGTGATTTTTAAAATAGGAATATTTCTAACAGTTTCTTGTATCCTGCAAAAAATCTCAGTAAAAATAAAAGGTAGTATAATGTTTACACTTGGAGAGTTGGAGGATTTGTCATCTGTTTTAGTCACTTCAGAAGAACAGATTCCTTTTAAAGTCTGAAACCACATTGCAGACTCTGGACTCAAATCTTTACAGTTTCGAATCCTCCTTAGAACATACATATATGCCTTTACACAGATTCCTGGGTACTTCTATAAAAATGTCATGCTGTTCAGCCTTCAGTGAAAAGTAGAGTGAGAAAGCAATTGCCATCTCAGACCTGACCCTTTTGCAGACATGTGAATAATTGAATGGGTGATGTTCAGGGTTCAGAAGCTTTCAGAGTTTTTCGTTTATAATGATTCACAGTAGGGGATGAGGATTTAGTAAAGAGAGGTATGGGAGAAAGTCTTGTTTGGGCTAGTATTAACTAATACTTGAACTCAATGGAATAAACCAGGATTTTTAAACCCAAGTGTCCCTCTGCAGCCAAGCACCTGATCATTGCATCTTAAACACATGGGAATTAGTTTTCATTTTCAGACATAGAAATTTTTGGTTGAAAATTTGACCCTCTTTGTCTCCCATTTTCCCATTTTTGATAGAAACATACACCCAAGCAATAGTTCAGATTTTTTCGTTACCGTAATCACTCAGTCTTGGTGTGTAGGAGTCTGTCAGGAATGGTGGGGACTTTAAACAAGAAAGCAATGGCCTGTCTAAAGGAAGTGGCCTCTCTCCACTGCAGTGAATTCTGCCACGTGAGCCTGAACTTCCACGTTTTAAAACATAAGCCAAAGTTCTGGATTTTTATACTGAAATATTCTTATCTTTAAATATTAACTTCCAGTTGTTTAAAAACATTATACTAGCCAAACAAAATATCTGTGAGCTAGATGCAACTTTTGAAAAAATTGGATGGTTGTTAATTGTTGAATGGAGGTGTGTAGCTTTTGAGAATATTACTTTAAAAAAGGAAAAACTTCTACAAGGCAGAAAGTGGAATAATTCGATCCTGTTAAGAAAATAGTTTGCATTATGCAGTTCTTGAGATTTAATACATGACTTCTTCCTAAAACAACGTTGAACTATTCATTGAAATATCAAAACTTGGACAGGACTTAATTTAGTCATTCCCCAGTAGTGTCATCTCCTCTGGAAATATAAAAGTCTCAACACATTTTACTTTGATGACTTCATCTCTGTTTTTCTACTTATGACAGTATTTTAATCCAGAATGCAGTTATCAAAGTTTACAGCCAGAACTAACGTGTTCACACTTCATACAATTTGTGCTCTATCTTTATAACTTTTTAGGTACTTTACAGCCTGTTTCTCCTTGGCGTTGGCTGTTTTCCGTTGTCGTTCCTGTTTTGATTGTCTCTAATGGCTTTAAAAAGAAAAGTCTAGATCACAGTGGGGCCTTAGGAGGTATGTTTTTCTTTTGAATGTTAACTATAATAAATGCTTGCTAATATAATTTAAAATGATGTTTTCTAAATTCCAAATATATGAGACTAAAGTCACAATGTTTTGTATTTCAGACAATGATAGAGTTATTGCTCAGCATTCCTATTCTTCCAAAATTGCAGATACTAACGTACTCAGTGTAATGTACAAATTTAACTTCTTAATTGATGTCAAGTTGATTAATAGAATACATTTTTTTTGTTCCTTGGTTATTCTGCTCCTTTAGTTGTATTAAATTATCTGCTAGCAAAAACACTGGCGAACTCCTACATGTAACATAGAGGAGCTGGTGGAAAGAATTGTTCTTGGAAGTCGCTATTAGTAGCCTCAAGCAGAGCAGCCCAAATTAAATATCCTGGATTTGTTTTTCAGAACTGAGTTAAGGACAAGCCATTTATTTGTTCTTTTAGCACATATTTATAGAGCACTTACTATATGCCACTCTTATAGAAGCTGAGGATGTGGCTGTGAACAAGGACAAGGTTTCAAGTTCTTGTGGAAATTTTATTCTTTAGAACAGATAGTAAAATAATACATAAAAGTTTTTATATAATAAAGTTTGTGAGAAAAACTAAGATAATAAAGAGTGTATGTTGGGGGACCAGGTGTTCTTTTGTAGATGGGGTCAAGCATAACCCGTTTCTTTAAGGACGTAGATGTGAACCAAGACTTGAAGCCAGAGAAGATCTGAGAGAAGCATGTTCCAGGCTGGCAGAAATCACATGTGCAAAGACCCTGACATATACCCTGCCTTATTTGGGTGTGGACATAAATTTGACTGGAAAATAGTAAAAAAAGAAAAAATAGTGACAGATAAAATTGAAGAAGTAAGCAAGGGCCAGATAATTAAGGAGGCTTGTGGGACACAGTAAAGATTTTATTTCAAACTAGGTGGAGTCTCACCTGCCTCAAGTCAATGGGTTACCATGATCTGATATGACATTGAGAATTTCATATCCTGGAAGTGTTACAAATCCCAAGACATGAGAATTCCCCTCAAATACTACATGGAGGATAAGATCACTACAGAATGACAATTGTTTAGGGGCGCCTGGGTGGCTTAGTCGGTTAAGCGTCCGACTTTCGCTTAGGTCATGATCTTGCGGTTCGTGGGTTCGAGGCCCCGCGTCGGGCTCTGTGCTGACTGCCGCTCAGAGCCTGGAGCCTGTTTCAGTCTGTGACTCCCTCTCTCTGACCCTCCCCTGCTCACGCTGTCTCTCTCTCCTGGAAATAAATAAAACGTTAAAAAAAAAAAATTAAAAAAAAAAAAAAACAGAATGACAATTGTTTAGAACTGGCAGGTCTTGGAGCCATCTACCCAACCTTCAAAATATTGCTCATTAGCCTAACCTAGCATTGTAAACATACTCTGCCTCCACTGTATTCACATAAAGCAGATGTTTCTCAAAGTTTTATAAACTTGAGCAGACCTTCATGAAAGAATATAGCATGATGAGTAAAAGAACAAGTGCTAGAATCAGGCAGGATGGGTTTGAATAATAGTTACAGCAGGCTCCTGGGTGGCTCAGTCATTTAAGCATCTGACTTTGGCTTAGGTAATGATCTCATGGTTTGTGATCAGGGCCCCTTTCCAACTCTGCATTGACATCATGGAGCCTGCTTGGAATTCTCTGTCTTCCTCTCTGCCCTTCCCCAGTCACATGTTTGCTGTCTTTCAAAAATACACTTTTTTTTAAGGTAAAAAAACAAAACAAAACAATAAATGAATATTAGTTATGGCTCTGGGAGAGTCACTTAACCTCCCTGTGCCTCAGTTTTCTCTTCAGTGAAATGGGATTTTTTAATATCCAGTCTAAAGAAGGATATACCATGAAGTTAATATAGCTTAAACTTCATGGCATCTTCACTTGCAGTGGTACCTTCCAAGGCTTTGGGAAGAACCTTAGCAGGGTACTCTCATGGTCCTATGGTTTTGTAAATATTATAAAGGTAAGCGCTATTTGTGTGGGTGTGTGTATATATATATTTATTTATTTAATTTATAAGCATCAGGCCCTACAAAACCTTGGTCTACCTCTGATTTCATTCTTACAGTTTGCAGTAAGAATTAAATCAGGTAATCACAATAAAGTTCCTAGCTCAGTGGATAGACGTAGCCAGCATTATTGGCTGCTTGTTATTATCAGGCTAAGTCTCTTTCTTCATAATTGAGAAACGTTGTTCAAGGACTCTTTTCCTCCCATGAGGGTAGTTGAATTGCAGTTAATAGACACATTGACATTTTTATCTTTTATCTTACCATATAATCAGTATTATGTTTTATCTTTCGCAGATGCTTATGTTGTGCATGCTGTGTATCAGGCGCTGCTGTTAGCACTTCGGAAGTATTAACTAATTTAAAGTGAATAATTTGAATGGTCTCTAAATATAATAACACAGAGTTACACTTTGTTAAAAATGTTCTTTCTCTGGGCGCCTGGTTGGCTCAGTCTGTTAAGCATCTGACTTCAGCTCAGGTCATGATCTCATGGTTCGTGGGTTCGAGCCCCGTGTCAGGCTCTGTGCTGAGAGCTAGCTCAGAGCCTGAAGCCTGTTTCAGATTCTGTATCTCCCTCTCTCTCTGACACTCCCCTGCTCGCTCTGTCTCTCTCTCTCTCAGAAATAAATAAAAAACATTAAAAAAAATTTTTTTAAGTCCTTTCTCAAGTAATCCTGCCTTGGTTGTTATCATTCTTGAAAGAAGGGTCAGGTCCTTCTTGAAATACTTTTTTCCCCTGGTTTCCATGTTATATATTGCCCTGATTTTCTTTTTCCAGTCATTACTTTTGTTTCTTTCCTGCTACCATTTCCTTTTCTGCCTTTTAGCCCTTGGGCCTCTACTCCTCTCCTAGTCAGCTTGATTTAGAATTAGAAGGTACGTATTTAAATTCAAGGACTTCCACTTGCTATCTCAGTGAACTTTGCTGTCGCAGACTGTGCATCTGGAGTTCTCTTTTGTCCAGCAAGAGAGTGGGCGCAGAATTGAATACAACAAAGGCTAGTGTCTGGGAAGAGAGAAGAGCCCCGAATAAGGGTTTCATCTCCGTATTTATTGAGCTTACAATATATTACCCACGTGGTGAACCTGAAGAAAACAAGAACTTATACACGTGAACATGGAGAAAACAATAAGATAGTAATCATTAAGTTGTGTGTAAGTAACAAAGGGTCTGGGGGCAGGTGACGTTTGTGATCAAAGTACAATAGTATATTGGCATCAGATGGAACATACTCATGATCCTATTGGAATATATCGCTAGCTAACCTTGGGTGTTTTCACCCTGTGGTGGCAGCTTTCCAACCGTAAGCTTTTTTCCATTTAAGTAGAACCTATTTCCCCACATTGTACCATATTACCCAACACCTTGGAGTCTCAATTTCTTCATCTCTTATGAAATAGTTCCTTAGGGCTTATTGGTGAGGTTCACACAAGATAATTTATGGGACAGTATGTCTTTTTAAAGCGATAAAACATAAATATTTACTCTTGGTGATTTATTGTCTGCTTTCAATTATATTCTAAACTTCCAGAAGACAGGAGTGGATCTTATGCTTCCATGTCCCATGCTTCTTTGAATAGTGCTACCCATGTAACAGGTGCTTAGGAAGTATATGATTGATTCTTTTTAATGTTTATTTATTTATTGGAAGGGAGGGAGAAGGAGAGGGAGAGAGAATCCCAAGCAGGCTCTATGTGTCAGCACAGAGCCCAACACGGGACTTGAACTCACAAACTGAGCTGAAATCAAGAGGATGCTCAACCAACTGAGCCAACCAGTCACCCTTCTGTATTGATTTTAAAACCTCTGTTCTTTTTTTCTAATCATTTCATTCCATGAATATTGGTATCTTTTGTTTGGAGGTTTTTTTTTCCTTAGGAATAAAAAAATTGTAATGCTAGTTCAAATTATATAGGACTTGGGAATACCATCCTGGAGTACGACTATAAATTACTTAAACTGTAAGTTTTGTAATTTGCCTATCTGTAAAATGAGAAGGAATGATAGTATCTACAGCATTGATTTAATGTGAGAAGCCATACACATAAAAAGGTTAGCACAGTACCTGGCACACACAATAAGTATTTTATAAATGTTAGTTATTGTTATTGTTTTTCTTCTATTCACAGTCATAGGAATTTTACTAAGATTGTCCGTATCATTACTTTAGTGTGCGTGGGACTGGGAAGAGTTTCAGAACTTCCTTAGGAAATGGGTGTTAAGAGCCCCCCATGACACAGGAAGACATAACTCAGTAATGATGGAAGAGAGGAGGACTTGAGGCAGTGCTTAAGGTGGAAGTGGAGGCCTTTGATCACTTTGAGAGAGAGTATTTCTAGAATAAAGAGGATCACATGAGGGGATGTATGGGAAAGTAATTATAAACTGTAAAGCACCGTGTAAATGATTTACTCTAAAGAAGTATTTGTGTTCCTTTGAACTCAGAATGGACAATCTGTCATCAGATTTTTGGTTTGACAAGTTTAAATTTAATTTCATTTACCAAGACTATAAGGCATAATGGTTTACCATTTTTTTTTCCTTCATTCATTCAACAAATATATAGTCAGGGTCCCCTGTATGTCAGGCACTGTCCTGGACACTTAGAATTTAGTAGTAAAGAAAATGGATAAAAATCCCACTGTCACTCCTGAAACCAATATTATACAATATGTTAAATAAGAAGAATTTATTTTTTTTAAAGTTCCTTATTTATTTTGAGAAAGAGAGGAAGAGAGAGAATCCCAAGCAGGCTCCTTGCTGTCTGCATGGAGCCTGACATAGGGCTCGATCCCATAAACCACGAGATCATGATCTAAAGCCAAAATCAAAAGTTAGACGCTTGACTAAGACAACAGACACCCCAACTATAATTTAAATGAAAACCTAAAAAAAAAAAATCCCACTGTCTGAGAACTTAAAGTTTTAGGGGAGACAGATGATAAATAAGATTGGTTTGAGGCATTTACTATTCAATTTTTTTAAATGTTTTATTTATTTTTGAGAGGGAGAGAGAGAGAGAGACAGACAGACAGCATATGAGCAGGAGAGGGGCAGAGATTGAGGGAGACACAGAATCCAAAGCAGGCTCCAGGCTCTGACCTGAGCTGTCAGTACAGCGCGGCTGATGTGGGGCTTAAACTCACAAACCGTGAAATCATGACCTGAGTTGAAATCAGATGCTTAACTGACTGAGCCACCCAGGCACCCCAGGTTTGAGGCATTTAATCCCCAGAAATATATGCTATAAATGTAATAGAAATGCACTCAAATGGAGTATTGTCTGGAAAGGTCAGTGGTTGTATTCCATGTGGCCTTACAGAGGGTGGCCTTACCTCTTTTGGGTCACCATAGTTCATATCTAGTGATCGGTCTTTCTGAAATAGAAACCTCATTCTGTCAGGTACCCGGAGTTGACCAGACCTAAGAAAACCAGTTTATGTTGCTCATTGTCACAAGGAACTGGTATTACCAGTCAGTATGCCACTTTATTAATCTGACAAAATATGGAACTACTCAGGGTGCCTGGCTGGCTCAGTCAGTGGGGCATATGACTCTTGATCTCAGAGTCATAAGTTCAAGTCTCACATTGGGTGTGGAGCCTACTTTAAAAATAATAAAGTATGGGGGCGCCTGGGTGGCTTAGTCGGTTAAGCGTCCGACTTTCGCTTGGGTCATGATCTCGCGATTCGTGGGTTCGGGCCCCGCGTCGGGCTCTGTGCTGACTGCCAGCTCGGAGCCTGGAGCCTGTTTCAGCCTGTGACTCCCTCTCTCTCTGACCCTCCCCTGCTCACGCTGTCTCTCTCTCTCTCCTAAAAATAAATAAAACATTAAAAATAATAATAATAATAATAGTAATAATAATAAAGTATGTCTTTACAAAAAATATATAGAACTAGTGGATTGCAAACTGAAATACAAACATCACTGCTATGGCATGCCCAATTCTTGTAGCCAGGCCACTTGAGAAGTAAGATTGATTATAACTAGAACATTTCTTTGGCGGTATTAGATCTGAAAAACAGTCTTTGTGATGCCAGGAAGCCGAGTCTAAGGATGCAAAGGCGCATCCCACAGGACCAACCAAGAGAGTCCCTGGGTGTGTGCTGGATAGAACTCTAATGTGAGTCAGCAGGAAGTGAAAGCGAAGTTTGTGAAAGATACAGAGAGGGTCCAAATACAGACAGAGTGCCTGTGAGACACAAAAAGGAAAGGGCAGAGAGTCCCATCTTTGTTTGGGGTCTGGGGTATTTGAGGATTGTGGTCCGGTGTATGTGCCCTCTTAGGCATCCAGGAACCAGTTAGAACAAAGAACAGGGCCCAGGTGTTACTTCTTGGAGCTAGGCATCCAGTAGTCTAGCACCGGTGGTCTGGAATACACATATGATGGCTTCTTCAGGTCATTCTCACTTGGTCCTTCCTTGGAAGTTATCTGTTCTAAGGAAATCATTAACTCCTTGTCCCTTACAAGGAGAACATACAATGTTTCCTTTATGAGGCATGTATAATATGGGGGTGCAGGTCCTAGCAAGAACAGAAGAAGTGAAAGGAGCAGAAAGCAGATTTTTATCGAGTCTCCATATTTTTATAGAGCCCCTATTTTTATAGAATTTCCCTATCTCCAATTTTGCAAACCCACAAGTCAAAGGGTCCCATCCCTTGTATGGGATTCAACAAGTCTGTCAACTCCTGGTTCTTTGGCCTTCATGTTCTTTACTTTGGGCTAATGAGCCTTCTATTGATTCCCACAGTCTTTCTGTAGGTAGATTACCAATGATAGAATTGAGTATATTTGAGTTTTATTATAAAATTCTAATTCTGCCCTTCCCATTTTTGCCTGTCAGGGTTTTTATATCCAGGTCACCATGGTTGAAATTTTTAGTGTAACTCTACTCCTGCTATCAGAGACATTTGTAGACAGTGTTGTTTTACTTCCCCATATGGCTCTGTTAAGTACAGGATTTACCTGTTTAAAACTCAGAAGGCAGCCATAATTCTTGAATCTTGAAGTGCTTTGAGAACACCCTTTTGTTATTCATATCAGCTTTTAGTAATGACAATTAGAGATTCCAGAGGTGGTTCCGGGAGATGGAATCTAGAACTGGAGACTGCGGTTACTAATTTAAGAGTTCAGACATAGCTAGCAGTTGCAAAAAATTCCAAGATATTTTTAGACTACATGAAAGAAATCATTCTTTCAAAGTACATTTCCTTTGATTTATTTCCTCATTCTGAACCTGTCATCAATATGAACATTGATCACTTCCTGTAGTATTTTAAAGTGGTTGAAGTAAAAAAGGATGTAGATGATTTACAGGATTTCGGTGTAGGTTGTTTTAGGGCCCTCTTACTCTGGGTTTGTTTACAAACAGTAGAATGAATTGTTAATAGTGACTATAAAAAAGGGACAGGGAGTGGTGGGGGTGTACAGAGACATTTTCACATTTACTATGTATACTTGCATATTTTTGGCTTTTTCCTCCAATAGTTACATACTACTTTTGTAATACTGTAAAATCAATCGAAAAAGACTTAAAGGTTGAACAGGGTTTTCCACTGCAGCTGCTTTTATTGCCAGTGATATTAGTAAAATTTATTAAAGGCCTTCCACATCTGGGTAATATAATAAGCATAGTATAAATATTGTTTAACTTTTCACAGCAAGCCATTGAGGTAGGAATTATCGCTATTCTCATTTCACCAACAAGAAATTGAGGCTCAGAGTTGGGAAACATTTATTCAGAGTTAAGTGGAGGAGCCAAAGTTTGAACTCCAGACTATTTAACTCCAGAGCTAAAGCACTTTGTTAGTTCTTTATACAGCATGACCCTACTTCTTGCACTTTATTTTTTGTTGTTGTTTATTTATTTTGAAAGAGAAAGTGAGGGAGGTGCAGAGAGAGAATCTCAAGCAGGCTCCACACTGGCAGCCCAACTCGGGGCTCGCACCCACGAACCATGAACTCATGACCTGAGCTATAAATAAGAGTCAGATGCTCAACGGACTGAGCCACCCAGGCGCCCCCTACTTCTTACACTTAAAATGCACTAAACTTGGGGCGCCTGGGTGGCTTAGTTGGCTAAGCTTCCGACTTTCGCTTAGGTCATGATCTCACGGTTCGTGGGTTCGAGCCCCTCGTCGGGCTCTGTGCTGACTGCCAGCTCGGAGCCTGGAGCCTGTGACTCCTTCTCTCTCTGACCCTCTCCTGCTCACGCTGCCTCTCTCTCTCTCTCTCCTAGAAATAAATAAAAAACATTAAACAAATTTAAAAAAAAATGCACTAAACTTGGGGTATTTGGGTGACTCAGTCCGTTAAGCATCTGACTCTTGGTCTCATCTTAGGTCTTAACTCAGGGTCATGGAGCCTACTTAAAAAAAGTACTGAGCTTGACAAACTTGAGTAAAGTGCCAATATTTGAGTATCTCTGGAGAGATCAGTCAATAAATGTCTCACTAGTTGTGGTATCTCAGTGTTGAGCTAACCAACACAGTTTCTACAGAAATAAAAACCCAGTCCCTTGTTCTGTTATTTTAAGAAGATATTATTTAATACTTATTTATTAAATAAATATTAATACTTGCTTAATATCTATTCTATTTATAGCTTTATTTAATGTGATAACTAAAATTTATATAACAAAACTGAATATATTTATCTTAAAAGTTACAGAGAATGAAAATTGGGTTGGGGGGGGCATTGTTTGTTTAAATTTTAACTAGGCTCCACATTCAATGTGAAGCTTGAACTCATGACTCTGAAATTAAGAGTCTTATGCTCTTAATCCTGACTGAGTCATCCAGGTGCCCTGAGAATGGAAATTGTTAACAATAAGTCAAGGATAGAATTTGTACTTAGAAATACTAGCAGGCAGTCTGGACAGAGCCACATAACAGTCCCTTGGTGTGATTATCACATTCTGGGAAACTGGTCCCCAACCCTGCAGGGCCAGAAGGTGGATTTTTTTCACACCCCCCCTCCAAACTGGAAGTTTAGACTTAAAGCGGCCAAACTCGTGAGAGATTAATTAACAATAAACATAAGTTTTTTGGGGGGCCACTGACCCTGCTTAAAGGCAGAGTTAGGACATTCTTTCCCTAGAAGGAAAATTATAAAATTATTATAAAAGGGTGCCTGGGTGGCTCAGTTAGTTAAGCATCCACTCTTGATTTGGCTTAGGTCATGATCTCATAATGTGTGAGATCGAGCCCCCTTGGAATTTTCTCTTTTCCTCTCTCTCTGCACCCCCCCATAAACATTTTTTTAAACCCACTAAAAAATTTATTTAAAGAAAAACATGTTTATAGGGGCACCCGGCCGGCTCCGTCAGAACATCACACGACTCTTGATCGGAGGGGTCATGAGTTGGAGCCCCACATTGGGTGCAGAGATTAATAAATAAAACTTTTTTAAAAAATGTACTTATAAGTTGAAAAGAACACATAGAGAAGAAGGAAGGTACCTGGGTGCCTCAGTCAGTAAGCCACTGACTCTGGGTTTCGGCTTAGGTAATGATCTCATGGTTTGTGAGTTCAGACCCAACATCAGGCTCCACCAGTATGAAGCCTGCTTGGGATCTCTTCCCTGCTCTCTCTCTGCCCCTCACCTGCACATTCTCTGTCTCGAAATACCTTTAAAAAAATTTTTTAAAGGGAAAATAAAACTTGAATATATATGCCTATCTTTATAAAAAGAAACACAGGAAAGATAAACTAGAAAATAATGAAGTTTGTTATCTACAAAGAATGGAGGGAGAGCAATATACAGACAGAGGGGGAAAAGGGACCTGGGAGGAAATGACCCTTCTCTGAATATGCCTTTTTGTGTAAGTTTGACTGTTGAAAGGATGCTAGTGTTCTACATATTTTTTTTTAATTTTTTAATGTTTTATTTATTTCTGAGAGAGAGAAACAACATGAGCAGGGGAGGGTCAGAGAGAGAGGGAGACACAGAATCTGAAACAGGGTCCAGGCTCTGAGCTGGCCGTCAGCACAGAGCCCGACGGGGGGCTCGAACCCAGGAATCATGAGATCATGACCTGAGCCAAAGTCGGACACTTAATCGGCTGAGCCACCCAGGCACCCCACCCAGGCGCCCCATCATATTTTAAGAAATAAAATAGGATAGGCAAAGAAGAAATCTAAAACTGAAAGCAAACTGAAACAAATGAACCCAATTGTATTTTAAATTAATACTATAAGCACACTGGAGGAGGGGCGCCTGGGTGGCTTAGTCGGTTAAGCATCCGACTTTCACTTAGGTCATGATCTCGCGGTTCGTGGGTTCGGGCCCCGCGTCGGGCTCTGTGCTGACTGCCAGCTCAGAGCCTGGAGCCTGTTTCAGTCTGTGACTCCCTCTCTCTCTGACCCTCCCCTGCTCACGCTGTCTCTCTCTCCTAAAAATAAATAAAACATTAAAAAAAAAAAAAGCACACTGGAGGGAAAAAGAAAAACTTATGAACACAGATTTAACTGTATTCCTTCAGTCTTGGGTTCAGTGAAGGGGAGAATTGCAAACAAATCCTAACCTATTTTTGGTGTGTTTTTTGTTGTTGTTGTAGTAAGAGTGAAATAATTCTGAAAGTTTTAAATGTGATAGGAGATTGAGAAAATGAGTGAAATTATTGTAGTTGTTTGAAGCCAGGGTTTTCACCAAGGAAGGAGGCAAGCAACCAAATGTGGAAGGGGGAGGAGGAAGAGAATCTGTGGGGATGGATTGTAGTGAGAGTTCTTGGTGTGACCTTGTGATTTCTAAAGTACATGCATGTGTGGATATGCACATGTACGTGCATGTGTGTATATTTGTGAATTCCTATGTATGTATTTGTCCTGTCCACAAAAAAGTAAATACTCCCCAGTAACAATGAGTACACTGTGAGATTTGCCACTAAAATGAACCAAGCCTTCTCAGAGAAATGACTGGTTCCAGGGCTGGGGAAAACTAGGTTTGGGAAGAGCCTAGGGCATCTTGTTATGCCAGAAAGAAAGGCAATACTAAAAAGAAAAGAAGATGGGGTTATGACACACGGGTGCTGTGGTGAGCTTATCTGTTTTGTCTGTTATTAGTATAGCGCCCCCTGCTCTCTTTTGGTTACTGTTTGCATGGGCTATTTTTTTCAGTCCTTTTACTTTCAACCCTTTTGTGTCTTTAAAGTGCATTCTTTGTGGACAGCAGTGGACTATGTATTTTTATTTTACTTTGCCCGTCTATGTCTTTTGATTAGAGTGTTTCATCCCCTTACACATACTTGTTTGTTTGTTCGTTTTTTGGAAGATTTTTTTTTTTTAAGTAATCTTTACACCCAGTGTGGGGCTCAAACTTAACAACCCTGAGATCAAGAGTTCTCTATCAATTGAGCCAGCCAGATTCCCCTATCCCCTTACATTTAATTACTAAGGAAAAACTCATTTCTGTCATTTTGCTATTTGTTTCTATATACTTTCTAGTTTTTTGTTCCTCATTTTTTGTATTATTGTGTTTTGTGTTTAATTTTTGTAGTGAAATGTTTGAATTCCTTTCTTATTTCCGTTTGTGTATATTTTATAACTATTTTCTTTATGGTTACAAGAATTACACTTAACATCCTAAAGTTGTAACATTTTAATTTAAAATTTTGCCAGCATAACATCAATAACATGAAAACTCTCTTAATGTCTTCTTTACTTTTGAAAAATATTTTGAAAAATACTTTGGCTGGGTATCAGTCCTCCAAAATTTCTGATAAGAAACCTGTTGATAATTTACTGAGGATCACTCGTATGTGATGAGTTGCTTACCTCTTTCTGCTTTCAAGACTGTCTTTGCCTTTGAACAGTTTGATTATAATGTGTCTCAGTGTGGCTCTCTGAATTCATTCTACCTGGAGTTTGGTAAGCTTCTTTCTTGCATGTTTATACATGTGTCTTTCATGAAACTTGGTAACTTTTCAAAAAAAAAAAAACCTGGGAAGGTTTCAGCTGTTATTTCTTCAAATAATTTCTCTGCCCCTTGTGCCTTTCTTTTTTGGGGGGATTCCCACGATGTGTGTGTTCCACTTGTCCCTTAGGCTTTGTTCACTTCTCTTCAATCTTTGTTTTATCTGTTCTTCAGACTGGATAATTTCCTTTGCGTGCCTTCAAGTTCATTGATTTGTTTATTCTGCCTGCTCAGATGTGCCTTTGAATCTGTACTGAATATTTTCAGCTCCAATATTTCCTATTGGTTTTTCTCTAGATTTCTATATTTCTATTAACATTTCCATATTCCGTATTATTTTCTTTGACTTTCTTCATGTCTTCTTTCCATTCTTTGAGCATCCTTAAGACTTGTTTTGAAGTATTTGCTTAATAGGTCCACCATCAGGACCTTCCAGTGACAATCTCCATTGATTTTTCCCCCCCTCTGAATGGGCCGTACTTTCCTGTTTCTTTGTATGTCTTGTGTTATTTTTGTTGAAAACTGGACATTTAAATCTAATAATGTGGTAACTCTGGAAATCAGAATTTCCCCTGCCCCAGGGTTTGCTCTTTTTTGGTTTGGTTTTGTCTTGTTTTTGATTGTTGGAGGTTGTTTTTGTGCCAGGGATCACCCTAAGGCGTAAACTTGAGGTCTTCCAAGTCTTTTCTGAGCCTATACCTTTCTCTGGGAATGCACTGTGACCTTCTAATTTTCCCCGTAAATTTAATTTCTTTTGAATGTCCTTGTCTTTAATGTGTGGCTGTCTAGAGAAGGAAGAACAGAAATGAAGGGAAGCTGGTATGAACCCTTTAAGTCCTTTGGCAGTCGCTTCAGCCAGGCAAGAAATGGCTTGGCAACAGTAAGGGGTGGGGTGCAACAGTGGCTGCCATCCTCTGTATCTATATCTGCCTTATCAGAAGCAGCAGTCATTGATCAGAGTACAAATCCTCATATTTGAAAGACAAGTCCAGGGGCTCCTGGGTGGCTCAGTCAGTTAGGCGTCCAACTTCAGCTCAGGTCATGTCATGATCTTACCATTCGTAGGTTCAAGCCCCACATCGTGTTCTGTGCTGACAGCTAGCTCAGAGCCTGGAGCCTGCTTCAGATTCTATCTCCCTCTCTCTCTGTTCCTCCCCTCCTCACATTCTCTCTCTCTCCCTCTCTCTCAAAAATAAACATTAAAAAAAAATTTTAAAGAAATACAAGTCCTTATTGTCCACCCTGGCTTTCACAAGCTGTGTGCAGACTGCTCCTGCAATTCCTACACTGCCTACCATGGGGCGGACAGTGGTAGACGGGAAACTGACCAGAATTAACTAGTTTCCCTTCCAAGCCTCTTTTGAAAGTTACAAGGCTTCAATAGCCTCCAGTGTTCCAAAAAAGTTTTGTCAGACAGAGTCTGCTTGCGCAATTGTTGTCTAGGTGGAAGACAGATTCCTGATGCTTCCTCCTCCTCCATCTTCCCAGAATCCTCCGTCTCATTCATTTTTGTAGAATTTACTAACCATTGTGATAATAGAAACTGGGGTTCTTTGCTATCTCAGCCACCAGGCTTTACTCCTAAGAACATTTTCTTTTTTATTTTATTTTATTGTAGAGAGAGAGCACACACGAGTGGGGGAAAGGGGCAGAGAGAGAGAGAGAATTTTAAGCAGGTTCCATGCTGAGTGTGGAGCCTCGTGCAGAGCTTGATCCCACGACCCTGGGATCATGACCTGAGCTGAAGCAAGAGTCAGTCACTCAAACAACTAAGCCACCCAGGCATCCCTCATAATAACATTTTCAAATTTTCTAACAAAGGGCTTTAAGGATTATCTGAGTGATTTAAGAAGCTAATTCCAGCAGATGTTCATTTTCTTTATAGAATTATTGATAGACTTTATAACTTCTCAGTTTAGCAACCTAGAACAAGTCTCATGCATATTTGACTGATTTAGCAGTTACTTTCAGTGGCCTCTTTATATATTGGTATAATATCAGGAGTACATCTTTCTTTCTTTTTTTTTTTCTTTCCTGCTTCATAAAATGTAAGCTTCCCTCTTTTTTGTTCTCCTGATTGAACAGTAAGTACTATAAGCCTTCCTCGAAATTGGTCATTCGTGGAAAAATGAAGGACAATCCATTTCTTCTTTGTCCAAATAAACAAAAAGTTGAAAAATCTAAAATTACATTCACAGAAAATACTCCCATTTTTAATTTCATATAAAATCCAGGGTTGTTTTCATAGATCTACATAAGAAAACACAGCTAAGGGGCGCCTGGGTGGCTTAGTTAAGCGTCCGACTTTCGCTCAGGTCATGATCTCACGGTTTGTGGGTTCGGGCCCCGCGTCAGGCTTTGTGCTGACTGCCAGCTCAGAGCCTGGAGCCTGTTTCAGTCTGTGACTCCCTCTCTCTCTCTGACCCTCCCCTGCTCATGCTGTCTCTCTCTCTCTCTCTCTCTCTAGAAATAAATAAAAAACATTAAAAAAAAAAAAAGAAAAAAAGAAAACACAGCTAAGAAACACTGTCTCTGTCTTCTTCCATAGTTTATGAGGCTCAACAAGAGAGTATGTAAAAGTTTTTTGAAAAGCCAGAAAGCTAGCCTTTAAGTAGAAAAAAAAGATCCAGGATATTGGGAGGGTGGGGGAGGTGGGAAAGAAGGATGTAAAAATTAGAAGCCTGAAAGACTCCACAATATTAACCTCTCTGCAGAAATCTATGGTTAACTTAGAAATTTTCCAAACTAGCTGTCTATCCAAATGTTACATATGACATACATAGTATGTATTGACTAATAATAAATCACTGCTATTTGTTGTGCTCTGTAATTTTATTACAAAATAAAATATCTACAATAATACATTCATATATTCATAGTTTGATTGAATGGAGATCAAAATATGCTAAAAAATCTCTCAATTTAATCAAACCAACATTTAGTTTACTATTTGGTAATATCTGAACTGGTAAAAATGAAAATGTATTAGAAATGTACATTTCGGGTGTAATGTGAGTAAGAACTGAAAAAAATTCCTTTCTTTTTTTCATAGCATTAATGTATGGACTAAATATAATTCTGTGTGTGTGTATATATATATATATATATGTTTCTTTCAGGACTTGTGGTTGGATTTATCCTAACCATTGCAAATTTCAGCTTTTTTACCTCTCTGCTGATGTTTTTCCTTTCTTCTTCAAAACTCACTAAATGGAAGGGAGAAATAAAGAAGCGTCTTGATTCAGAATACAAAGAAGGTAAAATGAATTATGTTTGACATCACTTAAAATAGTAACCTTTATTTCAGCCTAACATAAGCTTACAATCAGAACATGTTTAGATTGTTTAAACAGATAAATTTTATTTATTTTTATTTTTTTAATGTTTTATTTATTTCTGAGAAAGAGAGAGAAACAGCGTGAGCAGGGGAGGGTCAGAGAGAGAGGGAGATACAGGATCTTGAAGCAGGCTCCAGGCTCTGAGCTGGCTGTCAGCACAGAGCCCGACATGGGGCTCAAACCCACGAACCGTATGAAAATGACCTGAGCTGAAGTCGGGCGCTTAACTGACTAAGCCACCCAGGCGCCCCTGAAACATAAATTTTAGATGAGAATAACTTTAAGTAGTGGCCTAATTTAGTTTATCATTACTTCATAATAGTAAGTAGCAGCAGAATTTTAGAAACATTAGAAAATATCATTAATTATTCTAAAATAATATAGAATATAGGCAAAGGTACCACCCAACTTTTAGTTATTTTTAACATTTTGTCATTTTTCTTTTCTTAAACTTTAAAATAAATTCCTATAACTGCATGATTTCCCTTCTGAGGAGAAAACATTTCTTGTCCTTTTTATGTTGTTTGTAGGCGGGCAGAGGAATTGGATTCAGGTGTTCTGTAATGGAGCTGTGCCTACAGAGCTGGCCCTGTTGTATATGATAGAAAATGGGCCAGGGGAAATCCCAATAGATTTTTCCAAGCAGTACACTGCTTCCTGGATGTGTTTGTCTCTCTTGGCTGCACTGGCCTGCTGTGCTGGAGACACATGGGCTTCAGAAGTTGGCACCGTTCTGAGTAAAAGCCCGCCAAGGCTGATAACAACCTGGGAAAAAGTTCCAGTTGGTGAGTCTATATTTAAGTTTCTTAAAAAAAACCAAAATGAACAAAAAAAAAAAAAACACCTGATTGATTGTTTCTTACCTAAAAGCCTTTTAAGAATTTTGGTTATTCCCCTTAATTGGAAAATTACTATAGGCTATTAAGTTAGTGATAATACTATTTGCAGGAAATGTTAGTGAGTCCTAGATAAGCAATACAGAAATGCAGAGACCTATCAGTAGGCGAGGAAAAAGAAGGGAATGGTGGAGTATCTCTTGAGGACCCATTATGTGGTTAGTGCTTTACCATAGATCTCAGTTCCCTGTTACCACTGTCATCAACTACTACTACTACTACTACTACTACTACTACATTTTTTCTCTGTCATCACCTTCCGTCCTCCTTCCTCTTCTTCCCTTTCTTCTACTTGTCTTTTACTCCTCTACTTTCTCCTCCTTTTCCTTTTCTTCCTCACCTCCTCCTTTTTTTTTCTCTTCCTCATTATCATCATCCTTAATACTCTTAATATTCATGTGAATTGGTTCTTTAATTCTTTTCATCTTACAAACAAGGAAATTAAGAGAAGTTAAGTAACTTAGTTACAGTCACATAACTTGGAGGTGGCAGAAGGAAAATTGAAACCAGGCAGTCTGGCTCCATTGAACCATTCCCCTGCACTGCTTAGACTGTCAGGAGTTAATGCAGAGAAAAGACTTCTTTTCAAGTAGGCTATGCTCTTTGGATTATATGGAAGAGAACCCTTACTTTGCATTAGTCTTGGTAAGATGGGTACCAAAATCTTTTGCTTTCCTTGATTTCATGTGTTTGTTGATTGTTAACCAGATTGTTTTATCTATGTTTCTTCTTCAGGGACCAATGGAGGTGTCACAATGGTGGGCCTTGCCTCCAGTCTACTTGGTGGTACCTTTGTGGGCATCGCGTACTTCCTCACACAGTTGGTTTTTGTTAATGATTTGGACATTTCTGCTCCCCAGTGGCCAATTATTGCATTTGGGGGTCTGGCTGGATTACTAGGATCAGTTGTAGACTCATATTTAGGAGCTACAATGCAGTTTACCGGTAAGAGCATCACTTCATTATTGCAACTTATTGGTGTGTTAAATGGGGAAAATATATGGGGGAAAAACATGGCAATGAAAACAGTGTCAGAGACAGAGGAAATTGAGAGGCCGGGAATGATAGGACAGAGTCTTTTCCACAATTTTGATTTAAAATCTTTTTGTGTATTAAATTAATCAAAATAGAATTAGTCCTGCAGAACAATGAGGAGAAGCTGTGTGGGGAGGATATGGCAGTGCAGGAAATGGACACTTTTGCTTATGGGACTTTAATCCCAGGAAAGCAGAACATTTGGGATCAGATCATTTTATTTATTTTTTTTTAAATTTTTTTTTAATGTTTTTATTTATTTCTAGGAGAGAGAGAGAGAGAGAGACAGCGTGAGCAGGGGAGGGTCAGAGAGAGGAGTCACAGATTGAAACAGGCTCCAGGCTCTGAGCTGGCAGTCAGCACAGAGCCCGACGCGGGGCTCGAACCCACGAACCGCGAGATCATGACCCAAGCGAAAGTCGGACGCTTAACCGACTGCGCCACGCAGGCGCCCCAAGGGATCAGATCATTTTAATGCCCACCCTCCATTTGCTTTACAAGTCTATTTGAGAGAGAATTATTGTACTACTCTGTACACATGTGACCCACTTTTCTGCTGTGACATGCTTTCTGTCCCCACCGAATTTTTAGCCCCACTCAAGATATATGGGAGACTTGGGTTTTCCCCTGAATTTTCTGTGCTTTGCTTTTGAGACTCTCCTGTCACGTCAGTATACTGACATATTCCGGTAGGTGTGTATTTTGTCCACACTCTGACCAAGCACGCCTTCTCCTTTGACTCCTACAGTGAAGAAGCTGGGAGTCTGGAGAAAGTTTCCATGTGTACAGTCCTTCCATTTTTCTTCATGCGTCAAGATCATCTACTTGCCCTTCTGCTTTGCTCCCCACCAGTCAGAATATTTGTTCTCTCAGATTTGTTAGTCTCATCTAGATACTAAGGAGGAATCAGTGTGATTTTAGTTCCGTGTAAAGGTCAATAATTCTACACACACACACACACACACACATACACACACATATTCTCTCTGTCTCTCTCCGCCCCCATGTTTTTTGTTTGTTTTTATCTTTTTTTTTTTTAAGACCCTAGGTTTTATTCTAAACTGGGCTCTAACTGGGGAAGTTTCTGATCATAGTGAGTGGGTTGAAAAAATAATGTGAGCTGTGGGACAGATTAACTCATTCAGTAAATTCTTTGTGTGCCTCCTTTGCGCTGGCACCATGCTTGGTCCTGGGTTTCCAGTGCAGAGGTCAAAGACGTGATCCCTATAAGTCTTGGAGGCCTAATTTTCTCGTTTCATGACATCTCTGCTTTTAATATTCTCCCTTCTACCTGTGAAGGAATTCCAGCAGTGTTGAGAGAACAGTATTGAGGTGTGCTGAAAATCACATTTCAAAAAATCTTTTGTAATTGAGGGTTCCATACCTCTCACCGGTGGATAATTATCCACTGAAATCAATTAAAAAAAATTTTTTAATGTTTATCTTATTTCTGAGGGAAAAAGAGACAGAGCATGAGTGGGGGAGGGGCAGAGAGGGAGACCCAGAATCTGAAGCAGGCTCCAGGCTCTGCGCTGTCAACACAGAGCCTGACACGGGTCTTGAACTCACAGATTGTGAGATCATGACCTGAGCCAAAGTCAGATACTTAAACCAACTGAGCCACCCAAGGCCCCTTCACTGAAGTCAATTTAAGTGGTTGAGAATCTTTCAAAGGTTGTATCCTTTGGGTGGGGGAAGCTTATTTGTTTTATTTTATTTTTTTAATGTTTTATTTATTTCTAGGAGAGAGAGAGACAGCATGAGCAGGGGAGGGTCAGAAAGAGAGAGAGACACAGACTCTGAAATAGGTTCCAGGCTCTGAGCTGGCAGTCAGCACAGAGCCCAACGCGGGGCTCGAACCCATGAACCGTGAGATCATGACCTAAGCGAAAGTCAGACGCTCAACCGACTAAGCCACCCAGGTGCCCTGAAGCTTATTTGTTTTAAATCAAGTCATTTGGATTTTCCAGCTCACTTGCTTCTTTTCTACTCCAGGTTTAGATGAAGGCACTGGCATGGTGGTCAACAGCCCGGCAAATGAGGTGAAGCACATAGCAGGGAAGCCGATTCTTGATAACAATGCAGTGAATCTGTTTTCTTCTGTCCTTATTGCCCTTTTGCTCCCAACTGCTGCTTGCCAGTTTTGGCCCAGCGAGTGAACTTTATTTCATTTACAAAGACTGAAACTTTGGTAAATTCAGCTAAGTTTGCAATTCTGAGTTTCATCGTAAAAGAATAATTGCAATGGCAGAGAGGAAATACCAACTCTTCCCATATTCCACTGTCATGAAATTTCAAATTTTTCCTTAACTCCCTTATAACTGCTAACATCTTCATAGTGAAAAATAAGTGTACAAAGAACTTATTCATATTTTTCTTCTGTTGAATAGAGCTTCTTGAGCAAGGAAGCTATAATATCTACATATATTGCTATATACTGAACTGAAAATTCCTACATAGTAAATATAGATTTTGCTTTCATTAAACCAGTGTAGGGATTAAAAGTGTAATGCCAGTTACCCAAATTTTAGTTCTGGGTGGTTTAAACTGATGTGTGTGTGTGTGTGTGTGGAATCCTGAATAAGTATAGTCCTGGACTTCCATTACTTGCCGTATACAGTTGTGAAAAGTGTGGAGTTTGGTTCTTAGTGAGCTATAAGGCCTACTTCACATTTGTTCTCCCTTTCTCAGGGTAAGTAATGGAAAGAAAGTAAATGTCTTTTTCATATGACCATTAGAATGTATGAAAAAGGTATTTTTAAGTAAAAGCAAAAGAGATTTATATCTTAAATATGTGCACCTTCTATTTCAGTTGATCTTTGAGCAGAAATTATCTTGTATTTACTATTTTTTAATGTATTTTCTAGCTTTCTTTGAAGTTTGTGTAGGAATTTGTTTTATTTTGGCATCCTGAATAATTAGAGTCACTGGAAAGCTACTGTAATTATTTTTTTATTTGCTACCTAGAAGTCACTGGAAGATACTATGATTTCCTATCCTGTACTTAAGGTATGCTCTTCTGTACAATATAGACTCAACTGAAATGAATCCTACTTTTCAGTTTTGTTCTTCACTATGATTTACTGTATGCTAAGGGAGTTTAATATGGTATGGATTATTTTGCTGAAAATATTTTAGTATATGTGCTGCCGAAGCAAGCACGTTGCCAAAAGTATTTAAAAATATTTCTCATATGGGGTGCCTGGGTGGCTCAGTCGGTTGGGCATCCGACTTTGGCTCAGTTCATGATCTTGCAGTCTGCAGGTTCAAGCCCCGCATCGGGCTCTGTGCTGATAGCCCAGAGCATGGAGTCTGTTTCAGATTCTGTGTCTCCCCATCTCTTGCTCTCTCTCTGTCTCAAAGATGGATAAACGTTAAAAAAAAATTTTTTTTTAATATTTCTCATGTGATTTCCATATATCCCTCCTCTTCTTTTACATTGAAATTAAAATTGAAGAGAGATTCCATCAACTAAACCATTATTATTACTAGAGTGGATAAAGCTTAGAATTCTTTACTGGTGGGGCACCTGGGTGGCTCAGTTGGTTCAGCGACCAACTTTGGCTTATAACCAACTTTGGCTCAGGTCATGATCTCACTGTGAGTTTGATCTCACTGTTAGTGCAAAGCTTGCTTCAGAGTCTCTTCTGTCTCCCACTCTCTGTCCTCCCTGTCCATTCATTCTCTCCCTCTCTCTCTCCCTCTCCCTCTCTCTCTCTCTCTCTCAAAAATAAACAAACAACAACAAAAAAAGAATTCTTTACTGGTTGCTCTACTACAGTGATAATTGAGAACAGAGTTGACTCAGGAAGAAAGAAAAAAACTGCTGACATATTTAATCCTTAAGCCAAGCAGCACAATGGATCTCAATCATTGGTTTTTACCTTTAGGTATAGATTGTAATCACCTGAGCATCTTTTAAAAAAAATACTTGTGTCTGGACTTTTCTTCCAAGGATTCTTTTTAGGACTTTTCTCAACTCTTGTTGTACATTAGAATCACATAGGGTGTTTTTTGTTTTTCTTAAGTAATCTCTACACCCAGTAGGGCTTGAATGTACATCCCCGAGATCAAGAGTCCCATGCTCTACAGACAGAGAGCCAGGCTTAAGGCGTTTTTAAAAACATTTGCCAAGTCCCCTCTCTAGACCAAGTAAATCTGAGCATCTGAAAGTGAAGCTCATGAATAGGTCATTTTTGGAAAGCTCTCTAGGAGATTCTAGTATTTAGACAGGTTGGGAACTACTAAATAATGTCCTAGAGGCGCCTGGGTGGCTCAGTCAGTTAAGCATCCGACTTCAGCTCAGGGTATGATCTCACAGTCTGTGAGCTCGAGGCCTGCGTCAGGCTCTGTGCTGACAGCTCAGAGCCTGGAGCCTGCTTCAGGTTCTGTGTTTCCCTCTCTCTCTGTCCCTCCACCCCTCGCTCTCTGTCTCTCAAAATAAAATAAAGACAAAAAATTTTTTAAAAAATGTCCTAAAGCACCATATATAAAAGAAGCTTCAAAAGAATGGGACTTTTCATTTTTATGCCAACAGCTGGTAATAGCGCTGTATGTTCTCTTTATGCATTTATAGCTTCTGATAATTACACTGTGTTTTACAGCCACATCACTTACCAAATCATTCCTGTGTCAGTTTTTCATGCAGCCTATTTATTGTTTTAACAGCCTGTATCTATTCCAACATGCCTTTTCTCTTTTCCTGGTGATTCATCCTCATGACATACTATAGAATAAAAATACTTATTGCAGCCATCTTTGGATTTGGTAGAATCACCATTTCATTAACAGTTTAAGGAAATACTGCTTGACAAGCCTTTACTTGAAAACCTGGGTCTAGTTGTGTTTTGGAATCAAAATTTTCAGATTTTAGAAAACTAATGGAGTGCCTATATTTTACTTAAACTCCCCAGAAAGAGTCTCAGGTGGCACCTATTCTCAGATACACTAATGTTTCTATGGTGGATGTATGAATAGTACCACTAAGTATAATAACTGAAGACTATAAAGAGAGCCTCAGATCAGGTCAATTTTGTCACCAAATTTAGGAAGAAACTTTCTGTTTTCAGAGCTTTTCTTGGTTATGAGAATTATATAGATAAGGAATTGTGGCTCTTTTTTTTCTTTAATCTTAGATGTATTTTATTGTAACATCCTTCATAATCGGATATTTAGTTCAACATATTCTTTCTCTTTACTGAGTGAACAGTTTATTTTAGAAACACTTTCCTGCACACCTGGGTAGCCCAGTTGGTTGAACATCCAGCTACAGCTCAGCTCATGATCTTGTGACTTCATGAGCTGGAGCCACATCGGGCTCCCTGCTGTCATTGTGGAGCTGGCCTTGTATCCTCTGTCCCTGTCTCTCTGATCCTCCCCCACTTGCATACCCTCTCCTTCTCTCAGACATAAACATTAAAAAAAACAAAAACAAAAAAATTTTTTTTTTAAAAAGTAAAAACACTTTCATAGAACTCCATGTAAGAATATAACAAAACAATACGTACTGCCCTACCTAGGGAAGCCTAAAGGTGTACATACCATTTTTATCATACTGTTTTACAGTAAAGGAGAGAAAGGTTATGTGCTCAACGCTTTTGAAGGAGACCTAAACACTTCAGGGAGTGGCATTTGAGGACTCAGCAAATGGAGCTACCAGGAGAACAATGAATTGATACAATAGATCATTCCAGTCTTAGCTATTCTCATTACTTGGGTTATGAGTGCCTCAGCCAAGCTGTACACATCTCTATTCTTGTATCTAATTGCTGTCTATGTAGAAATGCCAACCCACCCCAATTAAAGACACAGTATAGAGAAAAATCATGTAAGTTGAGATATCATAAACTTTGTCTCATGCCTGTAGGATTAATGGCTGCTACCTATTATGCACAGCAAATATACTGGAGCCCAATCATCTGATATCCTTGATGTTTCAGCTGCTGCTCCTGATGCCATCACAGTGAGAAAAAAAACTGTGTTAGCCCCCAGATTTCAGGTGAACTGTACATACTTTAAAGATGAAAACACGGGGCCCCTGGGTGGCTCAGTCGGTTAAGCATCTGACTTGGGCTCAGGTCGTGATCTTGCGGTTTGTAGGTTCGAGCCCCACATCGGGTTCTGTGCTGACAGCTAGCTCAGAGCCTGGAGCCTGTTTCAGATTCTGTGTCTCCCTCTCTCTCTTCTCCTCCCCCGCTCATGTTCTGTCTCTCTCTGTCTCAAAAATAAATAAACTATTTAAAAATAAATAAATAAAGATGAAAACAGAATTATGTAGCTAAATTATTTAATCTCTAATAGATGTTGCTATAATTCCAATTTTTTTTTAATTTTTAAAAATATTTATTAATTTTTGAGAGAGACAGAGCATGAGCAGGGGAGAGGCAGAGAGAGGGGGAGACACAGAATCTGAAGCAGGCTCCAGGCCCTGAGCTGTAAGCTTAGAGCCTGATGTGGGGCTTGAACTTAGGAACCGTGAGATCAGGACCTGAGCTGAAGTCTGACACTTAACCAACTGAGCCACCCAGGCGTCCCTGGTCCTGAATATTTTAAAAAATATATAAGTGTTCAGTGTATGTTTGTTAAATTAAGTTGTGTGACTTTAATCAGTTTCCTTTCTTAAAGGAAACTGATTCCTTTAAGACTCACTGAAAGCTGATAATCAGGAATATTGTTCTGGAGGAAAATCAAACTTAAACCAGTTTGGCTACCTGAATTCCTGAGGACTGTGATGATTCCAACATTTCTCAGTCATGTGATGCACTATTAATGGTTTTAAAACTAATGAGTCAGGAAACGATAATGAGGGTAAGGCTCCTAAAATTGTTTTCTCTGCTAGGAGTAGACATGTTAACTCTCATTCATCACCACCTTCAAAATTTGTTTTATGTGTGTGACAACTCTTTTTTTAATGTTTGGATTTTTTTCTTTTTTAAAAATTTTTTAAAGTACTCTCTGCCTCCAATGAGCTTGAGTTCATGACCCCAAGACCAAGAGTCACGCACTCCACTAAACTGAGCCACCCATGTGCCCCAGATAGTTTTTCTTTTTTTTATTAATATTTAATTACTTATATAATACAATGAATTTATTTTTATAAATATTAATATATTAGAGATAAAACTAAAATACCCTTTGGCCTCCACAACGCCCTCAACAGACCTACCCCTCTTCTAACTTTCCCAAAATAACTACCACTAGAAATCTGAGATATTTTCTATACAATTATTGTTTGGGGTGTTTTTTGTTTTGTTTTGTTTTGTTTTTATTTCTAGGAGAGAGAGAGACAGTGTGAGCAGGGGAGGGTCAGAGAGAGGGAGATACAGAATCTGAAACAAGATCCAGACTCTGAGCTGGCAGTCAGCACAGAGCCCAACGCGGGGCTCGAACCCACGAACCGCGAGATCATGACCTAAGCGAAAGTTGGACGCTTAACCGACTAAGCCACCCAGGCACCCCATGTTTTGGGTGTATTTTAACACACATTATTTTCAGTCAACGAAGTTTTGTTACAATTAATACTATGACTTTGCTGCTTCAAGTTGGATGCGTACATCCAAGAAAACTCTCTTAAGGGAAAAAAAAGGTTGAAAGGATGTATACCAAAATATTAATGTGGTATTTCTAAAATGCCTACAATCAAATGTGTTTCTTCTACCAATCAAGAAAATACCTAAACAAAATAATCTCTGGAAATTACTCCCCTTCTCCATCTACCCCTCCCACCGTTGTTTTAAATGGTATTCCTTTTTATAAACTACCTTATTACCAATCAATATAAAGACTAAAATGAGAGTTTAGTATAACATAATGAAAAGTAACAATGGATACTCAAAGCAGTACTTTAATACCTTCACTTTTAGATTATTGCAAAAATTAATACAAACATCACAGATCTCTGTACCTGTGTGGTATATTTTGAGTGTGATTTTTTTTTTTTTTTGCCAATTTTTCACTTTCTTCTGATCTTAGCTGCTTGCATTTGGAATTATACACGGCAAACGCCTTTAACAAAATCCTCAACACATTGTCGTTGAATTCTAGAACAAAGAACCATAAGGAATCTTCTCAGCCCATTGCCTAGATTTGAAGTTAAAAAATACATATACCATCTCATATGAGTGAATGTAGTGTTTTCTAACACTGTCCTTTCTACCTGGACTTCCTCCCCTCTCTCTTCCCTTATAGAGCCTTCAGAAACTGGCTTAGTGACACTTCCTCTAAGAATCTTCCTAAGCTGAATTAGGTATCCCCATCCACATTCTGCACTTAACTACAACAGTTACTACACAATGAACATTTATTGAGTCATCATATTAATACTTAACCTTCTTTAAACTACTAGTCTTCTTATTGCTAAGAACTAGCACGCATAGAGATGCCTCAGTGGCTCAGCCAGTTGAGTATCTGACTCTTCATTTCAGCTCAGGTCATGATCCCAGGATCATGAGATCCAACCCCAAGTCAGGGCTCCATGCTGAGTGTGGAGCCTACCTAAGATAGTCTCTCTCTCTCTCTCTCTCTCTCTCTTTCCTGTTCCCTCTGCCCCTCTCCCCAACTCGCTCTTGCTCTCTCTCTAAAATAAAAATTTTTTTAAAGAAACACATATAGAAAGGGCTCTAAACATTTCTTTGGAACTAAGTAGAGTTTTCAGGTCCATTTGTGGGGCTAGAATGGTAATACAAATTCTGTTTTCTCTTAATCTCATCAGGTCCCATAGTGTTTTAAATGCTGATAGCACATTGGATTACAAGAGAATAAAACTGATTAGAACTGGTGGTGTGGTAGATATAGGTCCCCACATTTCTGTTGTGATATGTAATAACTGCATGTAATTACTCAATTATAGTTCTATAAAATTTGATCCTAAAATTGATCATCATAATGGACTTATATACTGAACAAAACTAACTCCTCAATGTTTTCCATAAAGTAGGCCACTAAATTTATCCAAACACTAAACATTCTAAAGTGTATTTCCTTTTTTTTTTTTTTTAATTTCAGAGAGAGAGTGCAAGTAGGGGAGAGGGGCAGAGGGGCACCCCAAGTATGTTTCCTCAGTGATTAACAACCAGCTTCTCATTCAGTTATACAACCTGTACCCTGGCATATATAGAAGTATATTTTGAGGGGCACCTGAGTGGCTCAGTCGATTAAGCATCTGGCTCTTGATACCAGCTCAGGTATGATCTCATGGTTGGTGAGATCAAGCCTTGCATGGGGCTTCATGCTGACAGCACAAAGCTGGCTGTGATTCTTTCTCTCCTGCTCTCTCTGCTCCTTCCACACATGAGTGCATGTATTCTCTCTCAAAGTTAAAGAAAATAAATAAGTAAAATAACCTTTTTCAATTTAAAAAAATTTTTTTAATGTTTTATTTATTTCTAGGAGAGAGAGAGAGAGACAGCGTGAGCAGGGGAGGGTCAGAGAGAGAGGGAGTGACAGACTCCGAAACAGGCTCCAGGCTCTGAGCTGGCAGTCAGCACAGAGCCCAACACGGGGCTCAAACGCACGAACCGTGAGATCATGACCCAAGCGAAAGTCGGACGCTTAACCAACTAAGCCACCCAGGTGCCCCATCCTTTTTCCATTTTAAAGAAATACATTCATTATATAAAATTTAGAAAATAGGAAACAGATGTAGAAGGGAAGAAAGATTTATTTTATAATCTTGCTCAGAGGCAATCACAATATTTTAGTATATGTGCTCTTCCTATCTTTGAGTGTGGTTTTTTGTTTATTGGGTTTTTTTTACATAATTGTGATCACACCAAATTTACAATCTCACAGCCTGGTATCATCACTTAACACTAAAATGTAAACACTATCTTGCTATTAAAAATCATGTAAATACATTTCTAATGGCCAGGAAATATTCTAGCTTAGAGAGCACTGTATTTAATTCCTTATTTGGTGGGGTTTTGGTTGTTTGTACTGACGATTAAATAAAAAATAGTCTAAAAGCCAGAATTGGCAGTATGCTTTCATTTTGGTTTAAAAAACATCCATAGCTATTTAGCCATCAATAAAACATCAAGATGTATGTATATCCTTACTGTTAATTATGCCTGGGAGGTGGTGGGATTATTAGAGTTTTAACATTTTCTTTCTTTTAACTATATTTTTTATATCTTCTACAATGAGTATTCTTATTTTTGTAATTAACTAATAGTGTTTTTTGTTAAAAGGTGAGATGGAGGGGCGCCTAGGTGGCTTAGTCAGTTAAGCGTCTGACTTTCGCTTAGGTCATGATCTCGTAGTTCGTGGGTTCGAGCTCCGCGTCAGGCTCTGTGCTGACTGCCAGCTCAGAGCCTGGAGCCTGTTTCATCTGTGACTCCCTCTCTCTCTGACCCTCCCCTGCTCACGCTGTCTCTCTCTCTCTCCTAGAAATAAATAAAACATTTTTAAAAATTAAAAAAAAAAGAAAGAAAAAAGACGAGATGGAAAAGGCAAATGGCACCTGATTTATCACAATACAGTACTGAGGGGACATGATGATTTTTCAATAAATGGTACTGGGTTATTTTAATATCCATATGAAGAAAACAAAGTATCTTGACCCCTTCTTCACATCATATAGAAAATCACTTCCAGATGGATTACAGATCTAAATGAGAAAGATTAAATAAAGATTTTGAGAAAAACAGAAGAACTTTGTGACCCTGGAGCATGGATCACGATTTCTCAAATAGGACACAAAAGTGCTAACCAGAATGAAAGTTGGACTATATTAATTAACTTTCTGTTCATCAAGACACTATTAAGAGTGAAAAGCAGACCATGTGTATCCAACAAAAAGTTCATATTTAGAATATAAAACAAATACCTGCAAATCAGTTTTAAAAAGAAAAATAGAAATAGAAAATGGAAATGTGAAGTATAGAAATAGAATATAGGCAAAAGACCTGAACAGTGTTTCCATAAAAGAGAGTATCCAAATGGATAGTAGATATCTGCAAATATGCTTCTTTAGGTCATCAGAAAAATGCAAATTAAAACTACACTGGATGATGGGAGGAGGGGAAAAAATTGTGGAATGGTCATGGGATGGAAATGCTGTAGAGCAATGAGAATGAACAGCCTACACCGGCACTCAGCTCTCAGAATGGCTGAAGTCATGGCTGAATGAATGAATGTTAAAGGAGATGTAGTACAGCTGCAACTCTTGCAGGGCTAGGGGAAATAAAAATTCAGTATAACCACTTTGTGAAAGTATTCAATAGCATCTACTAAAGTTGAACATACAGTTTGACTCATCAATTCCACACCTAGATATATACTCAAGAGAAATGTTCATACCAGTTCTCTTCATAATGGTCCCAAACTGGAAACTACCCAAATGGCCATCAGCCATACCTCAGATTAATATACTGTGGAATGGTCACAAGATGGAAATGCTGTATAACAATAAGAATGAAAAGGGGCGCCTGAGTGGTTCAGTCAGTTGAGCGTCTGACTTCGGCACAGGTCAGAATCTCACGGTTTGAGTTCAAGCCCCGCATCGGGCTCTGTCCTGGCAGCTCAGAACCTGGAGCCTGCTTTGGATTCTGTGTCTCCGTCTCTCTCTGCCCCTCCCCTGCTTGTGCTATGTCTGTTTCTCTCTCTCAAAAATAAAAATTTTTAAAAAATGAGAATGAACAGCCTACACCTGCACTCAGTATAGACAAGTTGAGCAAAAGAAATTAGACACAAAAGAATATATACTGTGATTCGGGGCACCTGGATAGCTCGGTTGAGTGTCCAACTCTTGATTTCAGCTCAGGTCCTGATCCCAAAGTCATGGATCATGGATCAACCCCCACATCAGGCTCTGTACTGAGTGTAGAACCTGCTTAAGATTCTCTCTCTCTCTCTCTCTCTCTCTCTCTCTCCCTCCTCCCCCCCCCCCCCCGCTGCTCCTCTCCCCAGCTTGCTCATTCTTTCTAAAATAAGTTTTAAAAATACGTACTGTGGGGCGCCTGGGTGGCTTAGTCGGTTAAGCGTCCGACTTTCTCTTGGGTCATGATCTCGCGGTTCGTGGGTTCGAGTCCCGCATCAGGCTCTGTGCTGACTGCCAGCTCAGAGCCTGGAGCCTGTGTCAGAGTCTGTGATTCCCTCTCTCTCTGACCCTCCCCTGCTCACGCTGTCTCTCTCTCTCTCCTAGAAATAAATAAAACATTAAAAAAAAATTTAAAAAATACGTACTGTGATTTCATTTATATAAAGAACAAAAATGTATAAAACTCATCTATGCTATAGGAGGTCAGGGATAGTGGTTACATGGAGGATAGAGACTAATGAATGGAAGATTCATGAGAGGAGCTTCTGAGGTACTAAAATATGTTTCTTGATCTGGGTGCTGGGTATATGAGTGTGTCCAGTTGAGGAAATATGTCAAGCTGAACATTTATATGCATTTATTATTTCAATAAAAAGATGAAATATCACAGTAAATGGAATGTTCTATTTGATTATTGCTTTAAAAAAAAGGGGGCGGGGGCACCTGGGTGGCTCAGTCAGTTGAACGTCCGACTTCAGCTCAGGTCATGATCTCACAGTTTGTGGGTTCCAGCCCCGCATCGGGCTCTGTGCTGACTGCCAGCTCAGAGCCTGGAGCCTGCTTCAGATTCTGTGTCTCCCTCTCTCTCTGATCCTCCCCTGCTCATGCTGTCTCTTTCTCTCTCTCAGAAATAAATAAAAAAACATCAAAAAAAAAAAAAAAAAGGAAAGAAAATACCTAATACCTACTCCTTTTGTGAGTGTGTTCTGGTGCAGAGGAAACCATGATCGTTGACGGGTCTGGTCCCAGACATACCATTCTGTTTTATATTTCTCACTATTAAATGTCCTGTCTCACCTGAGCAGTGACATAGTGGAGTAGAGGGTTTAATCCTGAGGTAAGGAAACCTGGGTTTAGCTTCCAGTCAAACAAGCTTTCATTTGCTGCCTCTGTGCTTTAGGCACTGTGTACTGAAGTTGGTGAATCGAAGGGTAAGACAAGGATGATGCCAGATCTCCTGGGTGGCTCAGTCAGTTAAGCGTCCGACTTCAGCTCAGGTCATGATCTCACAGTTCATGGCTTTGAGCCCCGCATCGGGCTCTGTGCTGACAGCTCAGAGCCTGGAGCATGTTTCAGATTCTGTATCTCCCTCCCTCTCTCTGACCCTCCCCTGCTCATACTGTCTCTCTCTCTCTCTCTCAGAAATAAATAACATTAAAAAAAAAAAAAAGACAAGGACAATGCTCATCTGATAAGAGTGGGGGAGACAAATGTGTGTAAACAAACTACGGTAAGCATATATCAAATATGATGTGTTTACCGTGATTTTTTTTAAGTGATTTCATTTTTGCATTCTGGTTGGCGCCCCTTTAAACTTCCCATAACCTTATATAGAAACTCCAGCAAGCCCTGACACTCCTCTTATTCTTAGGAACTAGTGGGAGAGGAGGTAGGTGAGTTGTGAGAGAATAGACAACCGTGTCCCACTTTCCCACAGCAGGCTTCTAGCTTGAAGCAGCTCTGAGCTGAGAAGACTAAGTCAAATTTGATTTTTTTTTTGCTTTTGTTTTTTTAAGCTAGGTTTAACTATTTTAAATGCTGAATTGACACTAATGATAAAATTGAAGTTTTGCTGATACTGGTTGTTATGGGCTGAATATTTGTAAGCCCCCCCCAGCCCAAATTCACATGTTGAAAACTTAACCTCCAGTGTGGTGGCATTAGGAGGTGAGGTCTTTGGGAAGTGAATAGGCCATGCGAGGGTAGCCTCCTGAATGGGACTAGTGCCCTAATAACAGAGACCCCAGAGCGATGCCTCACCCTGTCTGCCATGTGAGAACGCAAAAAGAAAATGGCCATCTGCAACCCAGAAGAGGGCTCTCGCCAGAATCAGACTTTGCCTGTACCCTGACTGCTGACTTCCAGCCTCCAGAACTGAGAGATAAATGTTTCTGTTTATAAGTCACCTAGCCTGTGGTATTTTCTCACAGGAGTCTGAACAGATTAAGACACTGGTGTAGAAGTGGGGAGGGAGATAGGGGCAGGAAGGAGAGAGGTATGTAAAGATAGTTTTAGTTGTCTAGGCATGGCAGATGGCTAAAGCTGGTGTTATTGGGTGACTTTGGTAGAAAGAAGGTTAAGGCTGGTGCTAGCTTGGGGGGTACTTTTGTGGGCTATCTGGAGGTTTCCTGCTGAGCCCCTTTTTTACAGTTCTTGAAGCAGCAGATGGATCTCTGGTTCAAGTGGCTGCATGCATCAGTTATCCATTAATGCAAACTATCCCAAACTTGGTGGGTTAAAGCAAAAACCATTTATTTGCATTTAGTTTTGTGGCTGGCAATTTGGGTTAGGATCAGCTCGGAAATTCTGTTCCATATGACGTCGGCTGGGCTCACTGAGGTTTGCAGAGAGTCTACAGGCTGGAGTACTAGTCAGGAAGGCCTCATTTGTATGTCTAGCACTGGATGCCACTTGCCTCTTGCCTGGGCTCCTGTACGTGACCTGTCTGTCATCCTCCAGTATGCATTTCTTTACATTGATAACAAGCGTTCCAAGAAAGCACAAGTAGCAGCTGCAAGTTTTCTTAAGGCCTGGCCTCAAAAGTCTCTTGATGTCATTTGTCAAAAAAGTCAAAAGGCTAGTACAATTCAAGGGGTGGGGAAATGTACCCCACAGCTCCATGGAAGGATTAGTTAAACCGTAGAGGAGAAAGGTGGCAGAGTTGTGATGCCCTGGGGACGATTAACACTACCACTCTTACTTCCTCAGCTCCTGGCCATCCTGCTCTTTCTGCTGAGATAGTCTCACTTATCAGGCAGCCAGCCCTACTGGACTGTATTCAAGACCACCTCATGATAGGGTTTTACCAGGTGACCTTCATAACCTGCTTGGGAAAACCTGCTTTCACCACGCCTGGAGTGCTGGCCAGTTTCAGGGCAGGAGTCTCTCTCTGGCTTTAGCATCAAAGACAGTGAGGCATTTGCTTGCCTTTTGGAATCCCTGGCAAGAGTCAGCCCCCAGGATGATAGTCAGCTTTAATTTTCCTTTTTTTTTTTTTAATGTTTATTTATTTTCAGGAGCGGGGGAGGGAAGGGGAAGAGAGAGAGAGGGAGAGAGAATCCCAAGCAGGCCCGCACTGATGGAGCCCAATGTGGGGCTTAACCAACTGAGCCACCCAGATGCTCTGGGCTTTAACTTTATTTTTTCTTTTCTTTTTTTTTTAATGTTTATTCATTTTTGAGAGAGAGAGAGAGACAGAGTGTGAGTGGGGGCAGAAGCAGAGAGAGAAGGGGACACAGAATCCAAAGCAGCCTCCAGGCTCCGAACTATCAGCACAGAGCCTGACGTGGGACTCAAACCCACAAACTGTGAGATCATGACCTGAACCAAAGTCGACACTCAACGAACTGAGCCACCTGGGTGCCCCTAAGACTTCAACTTTCTTAGGCATGACTCAGACACTAGTCATCTCTGTGTCAACTAAAGGAAACACTCACCAAAGGTACACTCGAAGTCTCCTCCCCAAGTGGGATTCACAGCCCAACTACTACTTACTTTAAAGAACCTCTTTGCGGGCGCCTGGGTGACTGAGTCGGTCAAGTGTCTGACTCTTGATTTCAGCTCAGGTCGTGATCTCACAGTTTTGTGAGTTTGAGCCCCGTGTTGGGCTCGCACTGAAAGCTCGGAGGCTACGTGGGATTCTCTCTCTCCTCTCTCTGCCTCTCCCCTGCTCACATGCATGCACAAGCTCTTTCTCTCTCTCAAAATAAATAGACTTTAAAAAAAGAAAAGAAACTCTTCATTACTCTACTTGCTGAAGCTTTCTCCTCTCTGGCCTCACTTTATAACTCTGATCTGGCTGAGGAGCCCAGGAGATGCGCAAGAAGTTGTCAAATACTCCATGGAAGGCTGCATGTGGTACCCTCACTTCAGTCTTCTGATGTATATTATACTAACATCTCCATCACAAGAGTAATTTGAGTCATTCCCAACCTAACAGAGTGAGAACTCAGATAAATAAAAGTTTAGAAAGTCAAGATGCTCCCTCCAAAGGGTATAACAACACATCTAAAAACTGAGTTTTGAAGGGGTATAACTTTTTGAGGGCAGAAAAAAGTTCACTGAGACTAGAGATTAGGTGTAGGGCAACTGTATAAAATGAAGCCAAAGTAGTAGGTTGAGATCCATTCATAAAGAACCCTAATACTAGCTGTACGATCTTGAGACAAAAAACAATAATTCATTTCTCTATATGGAAAATGAAGTTGATATGCATTTATCTACCTACCTACCTACCTACTTATTTATTTATTTATTTCTCTTTATTTATTTATTTATATTTGAGAGAGAGCACAAGCCAGGGAGAGTGGAAGAGAGAGAGAGAGAGAGAGAGAGAGAATCTTAAGCAGGTTCCACACTCAACACAGAGCCCAATGTGGGACTCAATCCCATGACCCTGGGATCATGACCTGAGCCAAAATCAGCAGTCAGATGCCTAACCAACTGAGTCACCCCCATGACCTTATATGCATGTTTTCTACTCCACCATATTGTTGATCTCACATGAGTCAGTATATGTGAAAAGCCTTTGGAGAAAATGTGTGGGAGGCAGAATAATAACCCCCAGAAGATGTCCATGTTCCAGTCCTCAGAACATTTACATTACATAACTAAGAGGACTTGCAGATGTGTTCAAAGTTAAGAACCTTGAGATGGAGAGATATCCTGGATTGTTCAAATGGGTCCAATTGAATCACATGAACCCTTAAAAGTAGAGACCCTTTCCTGTCTGTGATCAAAGAAAGAGATGCGATAACAGGAGAAGAGTCAGAGTGATGCTGGTTTAAGACTGAGGAAGGAGGCTGTGAGTCAAGGAATGTGGGAACCCTGTAGAAGCTGGAAAAGTCCAAGAAACATATTCTCTCCTAGAGCCTCCAGAAAGGAAAGCAACGCTGCTGACACCTCAATTTTAGGACTTCGGTCGTACAGAGCACTAAGGCATACATTTGTATTGTTTTAAGCCATTAAGGCTATAATAATTTCTTACAGCAGCCATAGAAAACTAATAGAACACGCAATAATGCCACAACAGGCTCTGCAGCTAGAAGACTCCCCCGGACTCAAATCCTAGTTCTACTGCTCAGTAGCCTCAGGACCTCTGTATTTCAGGCTCTTCATCCCTAAAATGAGGCTATCAATAGGACCTAGCTCAGGAAGTTGTTGTGAGAATCAAATAAGAAAAGTCATGTAACATATTCAGCACAGTCTCTAGTATAAATTAAGCAGTCAGTGTTATCATTACTATGTAACATGTCCATAGTGCCATGCAACGGCAAGCTAGTTCTGCTCTTTTATATTTAGTATTGGTGCTATTATTCTCTGAAAACGATAACTCCCAATATTATATGAATGAACTGTGCCCGTGTAATTCACTTTGCCAGAGGGAAGAAAGATGTTATTTGTTTAAAGTTTATTTATTTATTTTGAGAGAGAGTGCATGCACGTACATGCGGGGAGAGAGAGCATGAATGTACAGAGAGAAAGAGAGAGAGAATCCCATGCAATGCAGAGCCCAACTTGGGGCTCAGACTCACAAACTGTGAGATCATGACCTGAGCCAAAATTAAGAGTCAGATGCCTAATCAACTGAGCCACCCAGGTGCCCCAAGAAAGATATTCTTTTTCACACTTAGCTATTTTAACCAAAACCTCATTCTTTTTTTTTTTTTTTTTGGTTTCACATTTGAATTATATTTGATTTTTCATAAGAAAAACATCCTTTTTCATTAAAATGTTTATTTTGTTTTTTTTTAAAATAGTTTATCGTCAAGTTGGTTTCCATATAACACCCAGTGCTCATCCCCACAAGTGTCCTCCTCCATGCCCATCACTCCCTTCTCCTTCCCCTTCCCCTCACCCCCATCTGCCCTCAGTTTGTTCTCAGCATTCAAGAGTCTCTCATGGTTTGCCTCCCTCCCTCTCCCAAACTATTTTTCCCCTTCTTCTCCCTCATAGTCCTCCGTTAAGTTCCTCCTAATCCTCCTATACATGCAAACATATGGTATCTGTCCTTCTCTGCCTGACTTATTTCGCCCAGCATAACATCCTCAAGTTCCATCCATGTTACTACACATGGCCAGATCCAAAACCTCATTCTTAAGCTTTTGGTATCATTTTTCTCCTAGTGAGATAATGAGTGTCTACTGTTAGGCACAAGGATCCTTAGACTCTTTGGCCTTATCAATAGTTATTCCCCTAAACACACTTTATCTCTAGGCCATCTGGATTATTCCTAGGCCTAGAATATATCCTATGCTTTCCGATATCTCCACATTATTCCATACTTGAGGGTTCTGGCAGAAAGTTCACTGGTATCTATGAGAAGACATATGTACTTTCACATTAAAAATTAGATCCTCAAGTGATAGGAGTATGGTAAAATGATCTCTGTGTCCACTTGACAAATTATTTTACTCTTCCACTTGATTCCTATCCCCACACCCACAGCCAAATACCCTTAAAGCCTTTGAGAGAAGAAAACAGGAAATGTTACAAGTAGTAGATGCTCTCTAAATGTCGAGATCACCATGGTCCCTGCTCAGTTTCTTCTCTTGGGTGGAAGAAGGGAAAAAATTGATTGGCTTCAAAGGAAGCATGGTCTTAGCTATCTTTGTGTCATGTTTGCTGGCCTACTTTCCCTAAGAGCTTAATGGGTTTCACCAATTTTTACATAATTAACAAAACGGGTAAAAATGTGCTCCTGGAAGATTTTCTCACTACCCAGTTTCCACCACCAGATTTTTGTGCCCTAAATGTTATCAGGGTTACTAAGATGCTCTGACTTTGTTGCTATGCAATTCAAAATGCAGCCTTCACAAGATACAAATGCTCTTATTTTAGAACAAAGGAAAATAAAAACTTTTACACAAAGGAATTAGAAACTTATTACACAAAAGTTTGGCTTTAGTTTTTAAACTTATTTGGTAACGTTCAAACACATGTAGACAGAATAATATGCTGAGTCCTGATAAATCTATCACCCAACTTCAATAATTAATCAATGTTCTGCCATTCTTGTTTCATGTATACTACATTCATGTGTACTCATTCCCAATTCTCACCTGATTTTTTTATGGTGTTATTTTTTGAAGTAAATGTTTCTTCATTGAAATATACGAGTATTTTTCATTGTACAGCTCTGAAAAAGTTATTCACCCATATGAAGCACACCCTGTCAAGATACAGAACATTTCCATCACCCTAGAAATTCCCTTGGTTATTTCCTGTCAATCACTCCCTTTCCCAGAGGTAATAACTATAGATTAGTTTTGCCTGTTCTAGAACATCTTATAAATAGAATAACGTATGTACTCTTTAGTGTCTGGCATTATTATTATTATTATTATTGTTATTATTGTATCTGAGCTTCATCTAAATGGTTGCATATATAAGTGATTTCTTCTCACTGCTAAAAAATATTCCATTGTATGTTGTCATAAACAACTTCTAAGATGGTTCTTGGTTTAGTCCCCTTGCATACTGAATAAAGCTAGTCTCTGCTACCAACAGGATATTGAGGAAGGACAGTATGTGACTTCTAAGGCTAAGTCATAAAAGACATTACAGCTTCTACCTTGCTTTCTTTTGGATCATTCATTCTTGGGAAAGCCAGCCACCATGTCATGAAAACACTTAAGCAACCAGTGTCTTGAGAGGCGCACATGGGGAGAAACTGAGGCCTTTTGTCAACAACCAGCACCATGTGATATAAATCCTCTTGTCAAATCTTCTACTTGGCCAAATACTTGACTGCCACTTCATGAGGGTTTCTAAGCCAGACCCACCCAACTAAGATGCTCCTGAATTCCTGACCCACAGAAACGATCGATGTTCATGAGAGATGTCAGTCGTACTTTTCCTTTCTTAATAATGTCTCTGTCTGATTTGGTATTAAGGTAATGTTGGCCTTACAGAGGAAGTTAGGAAGTTCCATTTGCTTCTACTTTTTATATCATTGTAGAGAACTGGTTCCTTAAATTTGTTCCTTAAATGGTTGATAAATTCACCAGTGAAACCACCTGGGCTTGGTGCTTTCTGTCTTGGAAAGTTATTAATTACCGATTCAGTTTCTTTAATACATAGGCCTTGACAGATATTTCTTTTTGTGTGAGTTTTAGTATATTGCATCTTTCAAAGAATTGGTTGACTTTGCCTAAGTTATCAAATTTGTGGGAATATTAGTTTATAATATTCCTTTATTATCCTTTTAGTGTTCATGAGATTGGTAGTGATGATACCTCTTTCCTCTCTGATACTCATAATTTGTATCTCCTCTCCTTCTTTTTCAAATTTCTGTCCTTTCTTGTTGGTTAGCCTGACTAGTGGTTTTTCAATTTTACTGATCTTTCTAAGGACCAATTTTTGTTTTGTTAATTTTCTTTATTGTTTTTGTTTTCTTTTTTTTTTTAATGTTTTTATTTATTTCTAGGAGGGAGAAAGACAGCGTGAGCAGGGGAGGGTCAGAGAGAGAGGGAGTCACAGACTGAAACAGGCTCCAGGCTCTGAGTTGGCAGTCAGCACAGAGCCCGACACGGGGCTCGAACTCACAAACCGTGAGATCATGACCTAAGCGAATGTCAGACGCTTAACCGACTAAGCCACCCAGGCGCCCCTATTGTTTTTGTTTTCAAATTCATTAATATTTGTTCTAATTTTTAGTATTTCCTTTCTTCTGCTTTAATTTGCTTTGAATTTAATTTGCTCTTCTTTTTCTAGCTTCCCTAAATTGAAAGCTCAGACTACTGACCTTTTTTTTTTATTTTTTTTTTTCCCTAAAATGCATTTCAGGGATGCCTGGGTGGCTCAGTCAGTTAAATGTTCAACTCTTGATTCCAGCTCTGGTCTTGGTCTCAGAGCCATGAGTTCAAGACCCACATTGGGCCCCACACTGGACATAAAGCCTACTTAAAAAGAAAAATGCATCTCAGTGCTATAAATTTCCTTCTAAACACCACTTTCACTGCAACCCACAACTTTGGGTAGGTTGTATTTTAATTTTTACTTATTATAAAACATTTTAAAAATCATTTTTATTATTATGAAATAAGTTCTACACCCAATGTGGGTCTTGAATTCACAACCCTGAGATCAAGTGTTGTATGCTCAACAGACTGAGCAAGCCAGGCATTCCTTAAAATATTTTTAAATTCCTTTTGAGACTTATTCATTGACTCCTGTATTATTTAGAAGTGTATTGTTTGATCTCCAAATATGTTGGGATTTTTGAGCTATCTTTGTTATTGATTTCTAATTACCTTGTGGTCTAAAGGCAACCTTTGTATGGTGTCTATTCTTTTAAATTTGTTAAGGTGTATTTTATGGCTCAGAACATGGTCTATCTTGCTGAATGTTTTATGTGAATTTAAGAAGAATGTGTATTTTGCTGTTGTTGGATGAAGTATTCTATAAATGTCAATTATACCCAGTTGATTGATGGCACTCTTCAGTTCTACTCTATCTTTCCTGACTTTTTGCTTGTTGGATCTGTCAATTACTGAAAGTTACTGAAGTCTCAAACTCTAAAGTGGACATACCTATTTCTCCTTGCAATTCTATCAGCTTTTGCCACACATATCTTCAAGCTCACTAATTCTTCCCTTACTCAGCTTCCAGTCTATTGATGAACCCATCAAAAAGCATTCTTCATTTCTGTTATATGTTTTTTATTCTAGCATTTCCTATTGATTCTTTATTAGGATTTCCATCTCTCTGCTTATATTACTCATCAACATTTTCCATGTTGTCTACTTTTTTCTTCAGAGCACATAATATATTAATCAGCATTTTAATTTTCTTGTCTCATGGAGCCTAAGTGGGTCAATCAGTTAAGTGTCTGACTCTTGATTTCAGCTCAGGTCATGAGCTCATGGTTCATGAGTTCAAGCCCTGAGTCAGGATCTCCACTGACAGTGCAGGGTCTGCTTGAGATTCTCTCTCTCGTTGCTCCTCCTCTTCTCTCTCCTCCCTCTCTCTCTCTCTCTCTCAAAAATAACTAAACTTAAAATGAATAAATAAATAAATAAGTTCCTTGTCTCATAATTCTAAAATCTTTGCTAGATCTGAATCTGGTTCTGATGCTTGCTTTGTCTCTTAAGATTGGTTTTTGCTTTTTAGCATGCCTTGTAATTTTTTGATGAACGCTCACATGATACACCAAGTATAGGCCTTTAGTGTGAGTTTTTATGTTTACCTGCTAGGAGTTGGGCTATGTTTAATGTTTGCCTTGCTGTGTTGTCAAAGACTAAAATTTGCTGTGGTGTCTAGAACAAGAGTTCTTACTTTGTCTTCCCTATTGTCTTTGGGTATTCCTAGAATAGGAATTTAAGAATGGCGTCTGAGGCATGCAGTTCTTTTAGCTTTAATCTCCTGTTATTATGCAGGAGGCCTATTGATGAGGTGGCAAAGTGTGGGAGAAGCGTTCTACAATCCTATAATTAGGTCTCAGTCTTTTAGTGAGCTTGAGTTGGTTATTTCCTTTCCCCGATGTCAAAGGCTAGAGGAGGCTGGAGTTGGGTCTTTCCCTTCTGCCAGGTGGGTTAGGCTTTGGTAAAACCCCAGTCAGGTAGGCTCCAGTAAAATAGTTTTCCTTGAGGGACAACTTTGTTAAGGAGAACTGAGAGCTCTTTAGCACTTTAAAAATGATTAGTTTCCTCCTCCCCCTGGAGGGATTTTTCTCTCCTCCTTACATCGAAGAAAATTTGGTATAGCTCTCAGTGGTAAAATTTACTAAAGTGTAAAGGCCTTCCTAATCCCAGGCCTCTTAGGAGTTTTAAACTCTCAAGTGAGTCTGCAATGAGTTTCCAACAATTTTTTAGTTGTAGTTTAAAGTTTTCTTACTGAGGGGCACCTGGGTGGCTTAGTTGGTTAAGCGTCTGACTTTCGCTTAGGTCATGATCTCGCGGTTCGTCTCTGTGCTGACTGCCAGCTCAGAGCTTGGAGCCTGTTTCAGCCTGTGACTCCCTCTCTTTCTGACCCTCCCCTGCTCACGCTGTCTCTCTCTCTCTCTCCTAGAAATAAATTTTTTTAAAAAAAATTAAAAAAATAAATAAATAAAGTTTTCTTACTGATACTGGCTCCAGCTGCTGGCTTTTGCTCCTGGGCTTCTGTTCCCTGTTAACTGTGAGTCTCTGTATCCACTTGTCTGTCTCTCCATTTTCAGGTCAGCAGTTTGCCCTGTGACTTCAGTTCTCTGCTAGATCTAAGAAGAGTTGTTGATTTTCAATTTGTTCAGCTTTTTTCTTGTTGTAAGGTTGGAAGTGATGACTTCCAAGCTCTTTACATGTCAGAGGGGACCAATATGGTTTCAATGTTAACCATTTGTGAACTATATGATAATGAGCTTCATTTTCCCATCTGTGACTAATAATACCTACTTTGCAAATTTGCAAAAATTTGGGGTTTGTGTATGCAAATCACTTAGCTATGGTATAGGAGTTTAATGAGTGGTTGCTTTTTTATTGGTTGATGGCACACTTCTCCGAGGATCTGGACACATTCCAAATAGTACTCTAATCTGGACTAAGGATTAACAAACTTTCACCATAATTAAACTAAGTAAAACTTTATTTATTCACGTCTTTCATTAGAAAACGAAAACTCAGTTCAGTTTTCAGTATCTTCCAACACTTACTTTATATTATCATTCAATAAAAATTGGTTTTCTGAATGATGAGTGTATTAAAACTTCATTCATTCCATATATATAAATTACTTTCTTGATCTTCTTGTTTTGTATCTGCAGCAGCAAATCACTTAGGACTAGAAAGTTCATTAGAGTTACAAATGGAAGAAATGAGAATGAGTCCTAATTCCATCACTAATTAGATGAATGATTTTGGGCAAGTCATTTTCATACTTGAGTATCAGTTTCTTAATTCAAATCACAAACTATTTGAAATAGATGATCAAAAACTCATTTCAGGATTAAATATCAAGCTTTTTTTTCCAGGAATCTCTACACCCAAGTGGGGCTCAAATTCATGACCCCAAGATCAAGAATTGCATATTCTTCTAACTGAGCCAGTGAGGCACTCCTAAAAATTCAATCTTTTAATCATTGATCGAATTAAGAACCAATACTTTTCATTTATTGATGTATTAAATATTTATTTATGAGCTCTTGGGTATACTGCACAGTATTAGCCATAAGGTATTAAGATAAAGAAGTAGAACCAAATAAACATAAAGCTTATAGTTCAGCTAGGAGTCAAGCATTATGCCAATAATCACACAAGTAATCACACATTGTGGTAGGTTTTGTTAAGATAACTTCAGTGTTAGTGGATAGTGGGCCCTAGAAAGACTGATTTTATTGGAAGGTCACAAAATATTTTTCTGAGTAAGTGACAGTAAGCAATGGCCAGGTAAAGGGTAGAGAGTAGAGAGCATTCCTGGCATAAGAAATAGCCAGCAGAAAAGCCCTGAGACAGGAAGTGCTTGACACATTAAAAAAAAAAAAAAAATGCAAAGGTGGCTGGTTAGGCTGGAGCCTCGTGAGCAGTGGGGAAATGATGGAAGGAGGCTAGAGGAGCAGACAGACAGGGACTGGACCTCCAGAGATCCTTGCCTTGTCAGACTTTGGTTTCTCTCTTAGTGTAATGGAAAATAACTAAGTTCTTCCAAAGTTCCTTGAAGCTAAGATTTAACCTCACTCTGTAGACCTTGCTCTCGTTAAGATCTACAAAAGAACCTGTCTGAAGAAATTGTATCTACAATGACTAATACAAGAGTAACTCAAGAGGCAAACACTGAATTGTCTTTGGCGTAGGATTTAAGGCAACAGTTCTGTGTTGGCTACAGAGTGAAATCCCCAGGAAAGTTTTAAAAACTCCCACTGCCTTGTTCCCCCTTTTGTGAAATTTCATCTAATTAGTCTGGGGTACAGCAAGAGAATTTCTCAAGCTTCTCAGGGATTCAGATGTGCATCCCAAACTGAGAACAATTGGGAGGGAGAGCTAGAAAGCGCAAAGTTTTTGTTTCATCACATATTCATCCGTTTTCAGAAGGAATTTTTTAAAACAGCCAATATGCTTGCCAGGAAGTGTTCTCAGTATTTCACAAAAGTAGACCCTTCTAATTCTCACAAGAATGCTCTGATTATTTTCTTCACTGGATAAACAGGGAAATTAAGAGTTTGATTAATTTGCCCAAGGCCGCATCACTAGTAAACAGTAGAGCTGGTATTTGAACTGAGGCAATCTGGCTCCAAAGTCTTCATTCTTATCTACTTTGTTATAAGATCTCTATTTTTGGAATCAGAAGAGAAGTGATAACCTGCCTGCTTTTCACATTGTCAGTACTAGTCTAATAACTACTTATGGGACTTCAAGTCCTCCAAAAAAACCTACTTATTAGACTTCAAGTCCTCCAAGACCTGGTCCCTAATAAAAAAGAAAGAAAGAAAAAAAAAAAAGCACCCCCAGGGTACATGGCTGGCTCTGTTGGTAGTGCACGTGTCTCTTGGTCTCTGGATTGTGAGTTCAAGGCCCATACTGGGCATAGAGCTTATTTTTTAAAAAAAAGAAAAGAGAAGAAAATCGCCCTATATAGATTAAGACCAGTAAAAAAGTCATAAACAGAAAATAATCTCTCCCCCAAAGAGAACAACTTACATTGTTTTTTAAAACTACTTAATGAAATTCAAGTACAGTAAAGAAAAAGTACTAGAAACATATAAAACAGAAATCTCCAACTAAATATGTTGGTAGATAAACTGAAAAAGATTCATCACTATAATGGCCTAGAAGGTGAAGTGTAAGAACTCTCTCAAGGTGCAAAGGAAAACCAGACATGGAAATCAAGAGGGCAAACAAGCAATTAGAGCAGAGAGGCAAGAGACCCAACATATAAATAGCAGGCACTCTAGACAGTCAAAAAGAAACATTCAAGAGAGCTGAAAGATCTAGTTTTGTAAATTAAAAAGCCTCCCAGAATCCAGGGTAGACTGAATTGATAAGAAAATACACATTCACAACCTGATAAGATTTCCTGAACTCTATGAATAAAGAGCAAATATTATTTGCTATCATTTAGAAAGAACAAATTGCTGAAGAAGAAAAAAAGAACCAGATTTGCATTGGACTTACTGTCAACCCCAGAAGCTTCAAGGCAGTAGAATAGAATCTTTAAAAAGGGAAAAGAAAAGATTTTTAACTTAGCTATGATGTAATTAGTCTGTAAAGTGAAGGATGAGTCCTTTTTTTTTTAAATGCTTATTTATTTTTGAGAGAAAGCAGAGGAGGTACAATATTTGAAAATGGGCAGTAATTCAGGGGTGCCTGCCTGGGCAGCTCAGTTGGTTAAGTGTCCGACTTTTCATTTTGGCTCAGATCATGATCTCATGGTTTATGAGATGGAGCCCCTGAGTGGGGCTCTGCGCTGACAGCATGGAGCCTGCTTGGGATTCTATCTCCCTCTCTCTCTGCCCATCCCTGCTCATGTACTCTCTCTCTCTCAAAATAAACAAATAGACTTTAAAAAAAGAAAGAAAGAAAATGCACAGTAATTCAGAGAATAGATCATTCACGTGCCTCATCTAGAAAAAAATTAAGGAAAAGAAAACAAATAAATAAACTCATGGGTATGATTAATGAAAGAGAGCAAAAATAGACACAAATGAGAAAGAAGACATACAACATATTCAGCAGAGATTAAAAGGATTATAAGAATAGGACTAGCAATTCTAAAACAACAAATCTGAAAGCCTTTGATCAAATGGATAATTTTCTAGCAAAATATAATTACCAAATATGTGCACTTTATATAAAAACTGCAATCTTTATAAAAGAGATAGTAAAGATGATCTCTTAAAAAAAATTTACTACTTGGAAAAGGCTCCAGTACGAGATGAATTCACAACTTCTAAAGAACAGAAAATTCTGTTCCTTTTCAAGAAAGTTATTGTTTAAATTGAAGGATTCCTAATTTATTATAAGAAGTCAGAATAAGTTTAAAATATATTTTAACATTTCCATATAAATGTTAGGCATATTTTATCCAATTCCATAATAAACACAATCGGGGTAACAGCTAATTAATAATATATTACTGGGGCACCTGGCTGACTCAGTTGGTAGAGCATGCAACTCTTGACCTTGTGGTCATGAGTTCAAGCCCCGTGTTGGGTATAGACCTTACTTAAAAATATTTATATTACTTTTGGAAAAATGTTACATTAATGCTACATTTGCATCCAAGAATATAGTGTGTTTTCCCATATCTTCAGGTCTAATGTTTTTTTAATTATGCCTATCAATAAAATTTTATAGATTTCATATATTTAATCAATATTTTCTTAAGCATTTTATAGTTTTTCCACTATTAGGAATAAAATATGGCATATATTTTCATTCTCTATTTCTAGGTGCTTGTTGCCAGAACATTGAAAAGCCTAATGAATTTAGTATGTTGCTTTGATACATAGCCACTTTACTAATCTCTTACTAATTCTACCAGTATTTTATTGAATACCTTAGGTATATAATGGGTAGAAGCAGTAAAGATGTTATTAATGCTGTCACGTCCACAGTTTCCTGGAAAATAAAAAAAATTTTTTAGAGAAAAAGAGAGTGTGAGTGGTGGAGATGGGCAGAGGGAGGGAGAAAGAGAATCCCAAGCAGACTCCAAGCTGTCAGCACAGAACCCTTGCACAGCCTAATGCAGGGCTTGATACCACAATCCTGAGATCATGACTTGAGGAAATCAAGAGTTAGAAGCTTAACCAACTGAGCCACCCAGGTGCCCCTAGGAGTTGTTGTTGTTTTTTTTTTTAATGAAAACCACACTGAGGGGGCATTATAGAGACATAGAGAAGACAAATCTTGTTAATTTCTTTTTTCCACAGAGCATCCCAAGGGTTTCTATTGGGGAAGAAAAGAATGGTTGAATTTCAGCCAAGCTTCACCTCCTTTCTAGTCAATCTTAATAAATAATGTAGTTCATAAAATCTATGCCTTTGAGAGGTTTTTTGTTTGCTTGCATAGAAGTGACAAAAAATATACTCATTATCAAAAATGGTTTTCAATAATTCACTGATTTAACAAAATATTTTTAAATGCCTACAGTGTACCAGGCACACTGTATATATTTTGTATGCACTGGGCATACAAAAGTAAGAAACAGTCTCTGATGTAAGGGGGCTTACAAGATAGTAAGTCAACAAGCTCCTGAACATTTAATTTTGATATATAATCGCAAAAATAAGAATATATATATACAGCATTATGGAAGCATTGTGAAAAGAGATTCCTAATACATTTTAAGATCATTTTTAATTATACCTGAGGAGTGCTATGGAAACAGAGTGGTTTGAGAACTGAAAAAGTAGAAATAATGTATGAAGACATCTTACTTAAAAATGAATTTGAGGGGCGCCTGGGTGGCTTAGTCGGTTAAGCGTCGGACTTTCGCTTAGGTCACGATCTCGCGGTTGGTGGGTTCGAGCCCCGCGTCGGGCTCTGTGCTGACTGCCAGCTCAGAGCCTGGAGCCTGTTTCAGAGTCTGTGACTCCCTCTCTCTCTGACCCTCCCCTGCTCACGCTCTCTCTCTCTCTCTCTCCTTGAAATAAAACATTAAAAAAAAATGAATTTGAAGTGGAAGACTCCTTCAAAGACGGAGAGGCCATATAGTATGAGATTAATATCTAAAGTTATACTGTTTGCGTTTGGAATTTGGCTCTAATGTTTCTTAATGTGATTTTAGTCAAATTACTTAACCTTTATGTACTTTGGTTTTTCTTCTCTGTAAACTGCAGAAGAAACTAATAGCACCCACCTCATAGCTTGTTACTGGAATTAATTAGTAATGTAAATAGAAGTGTGGTACATAGAAAATACTGAATAATTGTATTCCTGAATATTCCTTTTATTATTAGATAAAAGAGTTGGAAGTTGAGGAAGAATACACCTGTTGACCTAGTCTGTAGTGATCTCAACAGAGTCATTTACTGAGAGCACCTGTTGTGGGTTTAATTAAGACCAGGAATGTTGCGGACGAAATGACACAAAGGACCAGACACAGACACAACTCCGGCCAGAGGAACAATTCTATGCAAGCCCCTCTTGCGGTTTATTTTATACCCTGGTAACTGGATACAAACTGAAATCTACAAGATGCATTCCTTTACCAATTAAGGGCAAGTAGCCAAACACATTTCAAGGACGGGGGGAGCAAAGGGAGGAAGCGACCACAACATGTTTACTAAGAGGCCTGCCCACAATTCCAGCCTTCTCCTTACTTCTATGGAGGGCATGTTCCCTCGTTTGCGAGCGGACCATTAAACTTGGATACTGTGTGCAGGCCTCCTGGCAGAACATCCTGTTTGCAGGCATGCTTTGCCCAGGCAGGGAGCCCCGTGTGCAGGCACATCCCCGCCTCCCTAACCACGCTTTCTTGTGGTCACTGTCGGGCTCCCACACAGGAATACCAATTAACAGCCAGAGGTTGTCAGACTAGATTTAAACAAAACAACACAAAAACAAGACTCAACCATATACTGTTTATATGAAACCCATAAACATAAATTAAAAGCAGGAACATAGAAAAAGATATACCATACAAACAATAATCAAAAGAGTGCTTAAAAAGAGTTACAATAGCTATATAGATATTTTTTAAGATTTTATTTTTAAGTAATCTCTACACACAATGTGGGACTCCCAGATCAATAGTCACTGACTGAGCCAGCCAGGTGCTCCTGCATTAGCTATGTTACTATCAGACACAGTAGACTTCAAAACAAAGACTTCCATGGAGCGCCTAGATGACTCAGTTGGTTAAACGTCCGACTTTGGCTCAGGTCATGATCTCACAGTTCGTAGTTTCGAGCCCTGTGTCAGGCTCTGTGCTGATAGCTAGCTCAGAGCCTTGAGCCTGCTTTGGACTCTATGTCTCCCACTCTCTCTGACCCTCCCCTGCACAGGCTCTCTCTCTCTCTTTTTCTCTCTCAGAAATAAATAAAACATTAAAAAAATTTTTTTAATTAAAAATAAACAAAAACAAAAAACTAACAAGGACTACCGATATCAGGAGTAATGAGGTAATTACATAATAACAAAGGGGTCAATTCTCCAAGAAGATCTAAAAGTAGTAGATGTATACGCACCAAATAACAGAGCTTCAAAAATAGATGAAACAAAAACTGATACAGCTGAAAAGAGAAATAGACAAATCCACAATTGGGGTTGGACACTTTGTCACAGAAGTATTAGAAAATCAATAAAGATAGAGAAGATCTGAATAATTCTGTCAACTCACTTGACCTCATTGACATTTGTAAAAAAACAACTTGTCCCAACATCAACAGAATGCACATTCCTTTCAAATACATAGAATGTTCACTAAGACCAGATTCTTGACCATAAGACAATCTAAAACAAATTTAAATAAACATACAATGGATGTTCTCAAACCATGACAATTAGATTATAAGTCCAAAGCAGAAAGACATATGGCAAATTCTCAAATATTTGGAAACTAAATGACACATTTATAAGTAACTATTAGTTTTATATTGCTGCTATAACAAATTGCCACACTTTAATGGCTTAAAACAAAATAGATTTATTATCTTACCATTCTATACGTAAGACACAACATGGGACCCCACTTTCCTTTTCCAGCTTCCAGGGGCCATCTGGATACTCAATTCATGATTCCCTTCCCATATCTTTAAAGCTGGCAATGCTGGATCATATCACTCTAACCTTGTTTTTGTTATCACATCTCCCTTCCTGCTTCTGGCTTCCACTTTTAAGGATTGCTGTGATTACACTGGGCCTGCCTGGATAATCCAACATAATCACACTATTTTAAGGTCAAATGATTAGCAACATTAATGCCATTTGCAACTGTAATTCCCCTTTGTCATATAACCTTTTCACAGGTTCCAGTAATTAGGGGCTGGGAGGAGAAGAAAGGGGATGTTCTTCTGCCTTCCACAACAACCTTATTTGCTCAAAGAGGAAGTTTTAAGGGAAATGTAAAATGTGTGTGTGTGTGTGTGTGTGTGTGTGTGTGTATGTGTGTGTGTGTAATGAATACATTGCATTAAAATTTGTTTAAAATCTGCGGATACAGCTATTATAAATAACTTGTAATAGAAAAGAATAAAGATCTCAATTCAGTAACCTAAGCTTCCACCTTAAAGAACTGGAGAAAGAAGGGCAAATTAAATCCAAGCAAGCAGAAGTCAGGAAATAATAGAGTAGAAATCAGTGAAGTTGAGAACTGAAAAACATTTGAGAAAAATCAATGAAACCAAAGCCAATTCTTAGAAAAATAAATAAATAAAATTGATAAACCTCTAGTGAGACTGACCAAGAAAAAAAAAAGAATACAAAATAAGTAATATCAGAAATAAAAAGAAAGAGTAGTACAGACCTATTGACACTAAAGAATAATAAGGAAATTGGGGTGCTTGGGTGGCTCAGGCCAACTTCGGCTCAGGTCATGATTTCAGGGTTCGTGGGTTTAGGCCCCACATCAGGCTCTGTGTTGACAGCTAGCTCAGAGCCTGGAGCCTGTTTCAGATTCTGTGTCTCCCTTTCTCTCTGACCCTCCCCTGCTCACGCTGTCTCTCTCTCTCTCTCTCTCTCTCAGAAATAAATTAAAAACATTTAAAATTTTTAAAAAAAATAAAGAAATATTATGAACAACTCAAATTAGGACCAGAAGTAGAATGAGAAAAGTTTAAAAGTGATAAAAGGCTATGGGAGGAAGCTGAAGCCAGAAAAGAAAAGGAACTAATAGGTAGCCCTGAGAATGAAGTTAATGACTATGAATTTGTGTTGATGCACACAACCTAGGTGGCTCAGAGAATTTTTCCAGTTTACATGAAGGGTAGTGTTCTGCGATGATGTAGTAGAAATATAAGGATATAAGACAATAAAACATGTTGGTAAAAGAAGAGTTTAGATGTTCAATATGGAGTTCAAACCTGGCAATGAGGGAAGGCAGGGGTATCAGGGAGCTAGAAGTAGGGGGAGTGGAGAGGGGTGATAGATGGACTAGCGATGGGGGTGAATTTTCTGCATTACAACTCCTCTGTAAACATTCTTTCCTCAGCAGCTGTTCTTGGTCTAGCATCATGGAGAGTTTCACCCTTTACACACAAGACTGGAATTTAGTGTAAGTGATTCAAGGGAGGGACACATATGCAAATAGGGTTGGGGAGTCAGCAGCAGATGGAGGTTCCAAGAATTGGAGGTTTGTACAAAGGAAAAAAAAGATTTATTGAGAATGAAGTCATAAGAGAGCTGGTATTTGTGGGGGATTGGTCATATATTTTACATCTACCATGTCCTATGCATTATTATGGACACACGATATAATGAATGGTGATCAAGGCAGACAGATCCTTATTGCCATAGGGTTTATGGCTATAATACTGATAAATAAATAGGTAATTGTAATATTCAATGATATATGCTAGGAAGTACTTAGAAAGTGGTATAGAAGAAGGGCAAGATTTTATTTTATTTTATTTTATTATATTTTTATTTATTTGTAGGAGAAAGAGAGAGAGACAGCATGAGCAGGGGAGGGTCAGAGAGAGAGGGAGACACAGACTCCGAAATAGGCCCCAGACTCTGAGCTGGCAGTCAGCACAGAGCCTGACGCGGGGCTCGAACCCACGAACCGCGAGATCATGACCTAAGCAAAAGTCGGACGCTTAACTGACTAAGCCACCCAGGCGAGAAGGGCAAGATTTTAAATGAAACCTTACCAAGCAGGAGTGAGTGGCCAATAGGAGAAAACACTCAAGCAAGTGGTACTGAATACTATAATCCTCGGTATATATGTACTTACAAACTTCCCATGAGAGCATCCATGGCCATTGGAAAGCTCTCCAAAATCACAAATCTTTCATAAGAGTGCTCAAATTATTTCATCAGGGCAAAACAATTTCTCTGTTAAAAGACTTTCCCATCACTGTACTGATTTATTTCTCAAGTAAATATAAAAGTATAACCATTCAGGCCTAGCTGAAGTGTTCAAGTCTCTTTAGAATTTCCAGCTCTGTGTAACTACTGACATTTAGTTTTAAGAAGTAAGCATACTGGCCTGACTCAGTGAGACTGCTAACATTCCAAACTGAACCTTTTCAGTAATTTGGAAATTGTTGGTACACAATTCTATTGCCAATCATGCCAAACATACACTTTTATCTGATACAACTTCACATTCTGGCTATTTCAAAATACAATTTATAAATGTAAATATAAAATACACATCAGAGAAGCCTGGGTGGCTCAGTCAATCATATAACTTTGGCTCAGGTCATGATGTCTCCGTTTGTGAGTTTGAGCCCCATATTGGGCTCCCTGCTGTTAGCACAAAGCCTGCTTCAGATCCTCTGCCCCCTCTCTTTCTGCCCTTCCCCTGCTCTTTCTCCCTTTCTAAAATAAATAAACATAAAATAAAATGAAATAAAATACATATCACAAGTAAACAAAGTGGCTTTTTGTTTTTAAGTTTATTTATTTATTTATTTAGAAAGAGAACACACACATGAGCCAGGAAGGAGCAGATAGAGAGGGAGAGAAACAGAATCCCAAGCAGCACTGTGCTGTCAGCAAGAGTGCAACGTGGGGCTTGAACCCACAAACTGAGATCACGACCTGAGCCAAAACCAAGAGTCAGAGGCTCAACCCATTGAGCCACCCAAGCACCCCACAAAGTGGCTTCTTTACTTGTCCTTTTTAACTTCTGAGATTGTATGTTTTTAGTGGAAATTGGTAAGTTCTAAGAATCTCAAAGATTGGCTTAGATTCCTATTTTTCATTTAAAATTTTTTTTTTATTTTAGAGAGAGGGACCGAGCACAAGAGGGGGAGAGGGGTTGGGGGGGGGGAGTTGAGGAGAGACAATGATATCGTGACCCTGGGATCACGAACTGAGCCGAAATCAAGAGTTGGATGCTCAACTGATTGAGCCACCCAGGTGCCCCTTAAATTCCTTCTCTGACAAGAATATGTATCTTGAGACACTTTTTTGGGGACACTTTTAATTATTATCGTTACCTTAGGGATAAATACCTTGGAAACTATCCCTTCCTCCTTTCTCCTAGGCCACATGTCTCTTGGAATATTCTTGTTTTCTATACTCAGAAGAAAATCTTCCAATGCTTTCTTTCTTTTTCGTGTTGAGGCACGTCTGAGTTAGTCTTGAGTGTGTGCTAGCCAACCAGGTAAATTTCATTGAGCTGCTTGTGCCCCTTTGTGGCCAGTGCTTACAATTACAGTTCAGTTTTGTTTGCCAGTGCGAAGTCTCTAAACTGTTGCTTCAGATGCATGAATAATCACCTCTGAAAGCTGGAAAGAACCACAGGGAAATGGGAAGAAAGTCTACTAGAAGCTAGGGGCACAGAATTGCACGAGAGGAGTGGATACCTGAGCAAGGACCCGATTCTGGTTGAAAACAGAAGGAGGTATGGATGCTAGGTTGGCATCATACATGGCCACTACACATTACTGCAACTGTTTCTGTGTTGCTTCCCACACTAAAATACAAGCAAGTCCATGAAGGCAGAGACACTTGCCTGACACTTGGCAAAGGTTGTTGAACGACGGAACAAATGGTTTAGTTTATAGCAAGTTCACAGGAGAGGATGACTATTTTTCTTTCTATTGTCCTCCCCCCCCCCCCAGTTTTATATATTTAAGTAATTTCTACACCCAACATGGGGCTTGAACTCATGACCCGAGGTCAAGAGTTCCATGCTCTTCCAACTGAGCCAGCCAGGCACCCCTCTTATTGTTAATTACTTGCATTAGATGCTTTAAATGGAAAATGTTTTGACAATTCTATTTAATAAAGCCCCATATGTCCAAAAGCATTTCCCAAACCTAGTATTCTATAGGCTTAGTGTTATGTGTTCACTTGTTGTAATTAATAAATGTTAATGGGGCACTACATTCCAAGAGCTGGAGATTTAAAAAATGTGAAAGACACAGTTCTAGCCCCCAGAGGAGAGCACATCAGATTATAGTGTTTTCCTTTCCAACCCACTTTTCAAATTACAGGCAGAGTGATTTTTTTTTAATTTTTTAAAAATGTTTTATTTATTTCTAGGAGAGAGAGAGAGAGAGACAGCGTGAGCAGGGGAGAGTCAGAGAGAGGGAGTCACAGACTGAAACAGGCTCCAGGCTCCGAGCTGGCAGTCAGCACAGAGCCCGACGCGGGGCTCGAACCCACGAACCGCGAGATCATGACCTAAGCGAAAGTCGGACGCTTAACCGACTAAACCACCCAGGCGCCCCAGAGTGATTTTTTTTTTTAAATTAAATCTGATTATGTCAGCCCCTTGATTAAAACCCTTCATTGCTGAAAGGCTCTTCCAGTGCTGGCCCCTGGCTTCCTTGCATGTCTATCTGGAACTCTTTCCCTCTCTGAATTCTTACCACATTTTCAGCTGCTCAACCTTAGATGCTCCAAAGCTGTTGGACACAATGTCCTCTCTACTTGCAAAGCTATCTTTCCTTCTGGCCTAGGTTACTCCTCCCCCCAGGATGATTCTTTATTTAAAATTTTTAAAAAATATTTATTTATTTATTTTTACAAATAGTTTATTGTCAAGTTGGTTTCCATATAACACCCAGTGCTCATCCCCACAAGTGCCCCTCTCCGTGCCCATCCCCCCCTCCCCCGGCCTAGGTTACTCCTAACCAAATGCATGCATTACTCTAGCATGCAAACCCACTTGAGTCCTGATATACCTTTGCAAGATACTCTGAACTGCTTTATCAAGATGAAGGCATTCATTGTGTAATTGACTGTTTTTGTCTTCCTCTGCTAAAATGTAATCTTTTTTAAAAAAAGATTGTATTTTTAAGCACTGTCTACACCCAACACGGGGCTTGAATCCAGAACCCTGAGATCAAGAGATGCATTCCCAACAGACTGAGCCAGCCAAGCACCCTTAAAACGTAAGCTCTTGATGTTAGAGACATTGTATCATGTTCAGTACAGTGGTGAGCACCTTCAAGTATTTGTTAAAGGAAAGGACTATCATGTTTGATGTGGAAAAGAAGTCTGATGAAAAAGAGTATGTTTGGCTGAGTGACTAGATTTCCAGTTGCAACATTTCAGAACACCTCTGTGGTTTCTTGGAAGAGCGTATTTCATAAAGGAGAGGGGAGGCAGATCAGGAAAGGTAAGCAATCATGAAATAAGTCAGGTCTCTCAAGGTGGGATCAACATGGACCATCAGAAGCTTTATGGAAGACAGAAAAACTGGAAAGTCAAGATATACTGGCTTAAGATGTATCATTCATTCATTCATTCCCAAATATTTCTAGAATTCCTATTATGTGCTTGGAACAGGAGTTAGGAATTCAAAGGTGGGCCACTCTTAACACAGTTCTTGTTCTTAACAAATCTACAGCCTACCGAGAGACAAATACTCAGCGAAGTAATTTCCATGAAGGGCTGCTAAAGAAGGTCTGTATACGGGTGTCATGAAATACCTAATTTGGGGGCGGGGCTGGGGGGGCCGGGCGAGGAGGAGAGGGATGGACAAAGTGAGAAGGATGGGAGATCAGGCGAGCCTTTTCGGTTTAAACTGAGACCTGAAAGATAAGGAGGAGATCTGACGGTCTGCGGAGCTGAAAAAAGTTCAATAGCTATGATTCGGGATCCCATCGAGAAATGTCAAGAGACTGAAGGGCACCTTGGCAGATTTGGTTTACAGCGACCCCGGGTGTGAGAGGTCATTAGCCTCCTGAACAAGAACGATAACGTTCTGCCCTTTCACATTCCCACAGAGCTGGGTTTATCTCAAATTATCTATTCCTTCATCCCGCAGACTCCCACCAACGGCACAGTGGTGAGGACCTGCAGACAGCCTAACTCTGCGGGAGACTGCGCGGAGGAGCCCCAGTCACAGCCAATTCCACCCGGGGAAGAGGCCCCAGAAACCCCACCCACGTCCAGGCACGTTTTCCTCGGCCGAGTCCCAGGGGCCGCCCACGGCCGCGGCGGTCACGTGACCCGAAGTGTGACGTAGGAGGAAGGAGACGCCATTAGAGGGAGGCGGAGAGGGAGTGCTCTTCGCCTTTTCTCGGGTGCTTGACGTGGTGGCTGGGGGCCCTTCATCCTCACACTTCCCTCGGCCCTTCCAGGCTTCGCCCCGAGGCGAGGGCGGAGACGGCGCCCGGGGTCGGCGGGTCGTGCGGACGGGCCTGCGCCGGCCGCGGCTGTGAAGGCGCTGCGGCGGCTGTGGGGCGCTCGGCGCAGCTCTAGGGCTCGGGCGGCCGGGAAACGGGATGGCTGCGGCCGGCAGCGGAGGGGCGGCGGCGGGCAGAGCCTACTCATTCAAGGTGGTGCTGCTGGGGGAAGGCTGCGTGGGGAAGACGTCGCTGGTGCTGCGTTACTGCGAGAACAAGTTCAACGACAAGCACATCACCACTCTGCAGGTGCGGGCCCCAGGGAGCGGAAGGTGGAGCCTTGGGGCCCCTACCCCTCCAGGGCTGTGAGGACTTTGCTACCATGGTCCCCTGGATCTGGGCTCACAAATCTCAGGCCTGTCACCGCCAGAATGCCTTTCTGAATTCGCCCCGGGGACACGCAGGGTCGGGGCATCCTGTAGAAGCGAGGACAGGCTGTTGGGAAGGGAGAGGAACGGCCCTGAAAAGTCCCCCGTGTGGCTGCGCATACTGTGGAGTCCCTATCGCATGGCTAGTTTTCCCCTTTGATTTCACTTCCGCTTGGGCCCTAGGTGCCTTCACCCTACAGTCACCGACTGTCAGCCCTTTTTCTTTCTTTCGGAATTAGGAACTTAGCTGCGGATTTTATTTTGCGAACTAGGTGCTTTGTAACTTCAACGCTTACTGATGACTAAGTGTTTACGCAAGTTCCATTTTGTCCTGTCTTCGAGTAACCTGCCGATTGGCGAAACAGTCATTTTTGGAGGCTTTTTGAAATGACCGCTTGCGGGCGTGGGTTACTCAGTTTCATTGTTGGCCTTCGTGGGTCCTACCTAAGAGGCAGTCATTCTGTGAGGTCGGTCGACCCACATGCACAGGGAAAAGTCATGCAAATACTAGCCAACAGTTGGTCCCCAGGCTAACAGCTTCGTTGCTGCTGCTACTTATTTTCTTTGCTTGCAGCATAGGGCCGGCTTTCTTCTACAGTTCATTTTAAGGTTGGTAGGAAAAGTTTTAAGCGTAATCATAGATTTGGGGTGAAGCCAGTCCTTTGAGGCAGTTGTGATCTGGTCCCTCTCCCACAGAAGTCAGTTTGCACGTGTTAAAAGTATCAACTAATCTTGGGGCGCCTGGGTGGCTTAGTCGTTTAAGCGTCCGACTTTCGCTTAGGTCATGATCTCGCGGTTCGTGGGTTCGAGCCCCGCGTCGGGCTCTGTGCTGACTGCCAGCTCAGAGCCTGGAGCCTGTTTCAGTCTGTGACTCCCTCTCTCTCTGACCCTCCCCTGCTGTCTCTCTCTCTCTCTCTCTCTCTCTCTAGAAATAAATAAAACATTAAAAAAAAAGTATCAACTAATCTGACTGGATCAGTTTAGTTACAGGTAGTAAAATCGAGTGTACTTTTCTTTTTTTAATGCTTTATTTATTTTTTTAGAGAAAGAGACAGAGTGTGAGCAGGAGAGGGGCAGAGAGAGGGAGACACAGAATCGGAAACAGGCTCCATCCAGGCTCTGAGCTGTCAGCACAGAGCTGGGGGCGGGGAGACTGGAACTCACCAGCAGTGAGATCATGACCTGAGCTGAAGTCGGACGATTAACAGACTGAGCCACCCAGGGGCTCCATAAATTGAGTGTGCTTTTCAGCCTGGTTGTCTAGCTTCATATTCCACTTCCATCTATTTAGCTGTGATCTATTATCTGTTTAGTGTGATCTTGGGCAAGTTAATTAACCTGCCTGTGCCTAAGTTTCCTCATCTGTTAAGATGGCCGTAATAATAGTATCTAGCTCATGAGGTTGTCAAGACAAATATAAAATCACTTAGAACCTGGTCTGTTGTAAGCCCTCCAACTTTATTACTGGCCCAAATTGCACAATAGACCTTCATTAGTGATTGTGTAGTGTGTAAGAACATCGACACTATTTAATAGAACACACAATGCCATAATTGTTGTGACATTTGATATTTGATGCTATTATTAAACTACTGAGTCTAAATTCACAAAGATGCTCTGATCCCATGTTCTATTTTTACTTCTGTTTTTACTCCTCTTATGTAAAGCATAATATCTGAAAAAGTGAATGGCAGGAAACTCCTTGCACTTAACACAGTTTTAATAGTTGTTACTGTTGAGTGTTGCTAGTAAAGTCAAGGGAATTTGTAAAGTAAATACCTATGATTATTTGGAACTTAGAAATTTATTTAGGTAAAGTAATAACCAAAGCTAACATTTAGTGATTTCGTACTGTGCCGAGTATTTTACTTTTTTCTTGCCATTTAATTCTTCTAACAGCCTTTGAGGTAGTTTTATTAGACCCATTTTGTAGGCAAAGAAACAGGCTTGGTTAAGTTGAATAATTTGCTGGCAGTCATTTTGCCACAAGTCATGCACGGTGCCCAAGATGAAATTTGAACCCAGGTCTGATTGCAGATTTTGAGCACGTAAGTCACACTGCCTCTGGAAGGTGATAAACCACTGCTTTAGTGGTTACCTTTGTGCTACAAATCTAAGATAAAAGAGAAAATCATTATACTTGAGCCTCCACCTTTAAGATAATTTAGTCCTTCAACCCAAAAATTACACCTTTATTATTCATTTCAAAAACATCCTTGAAGCTAAAAGCAGCCTAAAGATTTTTAAATCTTAGAGACCACTGCAACTATACTAGAGAGGATGAACTGATGGTAGATTTTCAGTATCAAAAACATAGCAGTCCTGATTTTAATATTTATATGACTCTTGTCATAAACAATGTCAGGATTATATTGTAAAATTGAGGATTTCATTGCATACAAATGTGTGGAAGCAGTGTTGTATTTAATTTCTTTTTCTTACATATCAGTTCATCTCATTTTAATTTTTTTAGAGAATTATAACCTATAAAACACAACCATATATCATTTTAATTTCCAAATGGAGAGGAGATTGTGCATCAGAAGATTAGAAGACATGAGAGGAAGAGTCTCTTTCTCAGCAGAGAAACCTATCTGTGAATACTTTGTGTTTGCAAAGTAGAGTGTCTTACAATCATATTCAAACAGTTATGAAACTGAGGAAAACCTAAGGTAGTTTATGGTTCACTCTTTCAATCATTTGTTTAATATTTCAGCCAAGTGATTGTTCACTTTTGTCTGAACATCTTGGAGGTGAGGTGAACTGATACAGAAAGTGGAAAACTTAGTATGTCCTGAGATGGCCCATTTCATTTTTGGACAGTTTTAATTTCCAATAAATTTTTCTGTGTATAAGACCAAAATCTGTTTTCCTTGTAGTTTCCAGTTCCAATTCTGTCCTCATCCCTTCTGATAGTTGAAGACAGCTATCATATCCTTTGGTCTTGTCTTTTGGGTAAACAGCTCTGGTTCCTTTAAAGGAATCTCCTATGACATCCTTATCATTTCGCTATTTAATCATTGTCCTCTTTCCTTAAAATGTGATTCTGTGAGCTGTAGAAATTATTCCAAGTGTGCTTTGAGTTAGCAGAGTTCAAGCTATCACCTTCCCTATTGAGAATCCTTTTCCAACCCTGAGATAGAAAGGATTCTATAAGCTTGTGGACCGCTGCTACATTTATTAATTTTGGGCTTGCTCTCTTAATCTTAATTGCTCTCCTCCCCCCCCAAAAGGCTTTACGTCCCTCAAAATCTTTTTTCTTTGATTTTATAGTTTTTTTTAGTCCTAAAAGTATTCGAACGTTAAAATAGGCTTTGATAAATTTACTCCAGTGGTTAAAGCCTGTTAATGTCCTTCTAAAGTTTGTTTTTAAGTTTAAGAATCATTGATTGAGCTCCTGTGGGTCAGGCACTTGGTTGAGTTCTGGGCATGCAATGAAAAAGAATGTATGTTCCCTACTATCTGGATTAGCTGCTCATTTTAACTTTGTCACCTGATGGTTTGCTAAGAACGTCTTCAGTATTTCATCAGGTCATTAATAAAGACTTTGAAAAGAGGAGACAGAGGGCCAAGTACAAAGCTGTGCGACAGGTCTCATTATAGTCCAGTGATGTGTGGCCAGAGGTGTATTTTTCTTTAGTTGTGCAGAGTTCTAGGATGGGGCTTTTTCAGACTATGCTTGAGCCATACATAGTCTTTCTCCTTGAGTGAGAAACGGTTATTAGAGGTGTGTTGTACATATTAATGATAATAGAAACAGAAAACAGCTTGAGATTTACTGTTACGGGCTACTAACTAGTGAGTACAAACCCTTTAATGAAGATATGATTCCAGCATTATAAATCTAGCTTTTTGCCCTAGTTACATCAGTCTTGCCCACAGGGAATATCATGAGATGTTTTGTCAAATGCTTGCAGAAGACAAGATACACTGTGTTTCTGCATTAGGAAACCATATGATGTGGTAAAAAGGGACAGGACTTTGAAGTTAGACTTGGTTTTGTATTTTGGCTCTTACTTCATAAGCCATTATGATCTTGACAGGTTATTCTAATGCTTGTAAACTGGCTCTTGAACTGTGATAAGGGAGAATCTCACTTATAGGAGGTTTTCTTTAGTTTTTTTTTTTTTTTTTTTTTTTTTAAGATTTTATTTAAGTAATCTCTACACCCAGCGTGGGGCTCAAACTTACAACCCCGACGTCAAGGGTCACATGCTTACTGAACAAGCCAGCCAGGTGCCCCTTTACTTACAGGATTTTTTTGTTGGTTAGAGAGCCATCATAGGTAAACCTCCTTGCACAGTGCCTGGCACATGTGTGTTTAATAAGTGTTTGCTGTTGAATGAATAGATGGGGCTTAATTTGTGTTGGCTTTGTTCATGGTAAATCAGTGGGAAAGGTAAGGTATAAAATTGCTTTTAATTTTATACATAATATAATTATGTAAATACATTATGTATAAATATGTTATTTTTAATATACATTTATTATTACCATATATTTGTTTATTGTCCATTCTAGAGTTTTGTCTGGGATTTGCATCTCTGGAAATTAACTTCTTTCTTGAATACTGTGACGTCGGCCATACCTTGGTGTTTTAGTACTGTTCCCTTTTTGCAGAGCTTCTCCTAGGTTGCTAATAAATGACATAATCTTGTAGGTGGGCTCTCTAAGAACTCAAGATCTTTTACCGAGCTCAGGAAACTTCATCTTATATGGAATCCCCAAGCTCTCTTATGTGATTGATCTAAGCAATTAACGTCAATGATCATTTTATACATTTAACATTGTAATAGCTGGGGAATATAAAGAATAAGGTACTTTGACCATTGTTTAGCTTTCTTGATTTTATTCTTAAATACTTGTGCCATTTTATTGTTAACCACCTTTTATCTTTGGTATGTCTCTTTGTGTCTGTGTTCTTGAGTGATCACTTCCTTTTCTTTAGGTGTATGCCATTTCCCACCCTTATTTGAAAGTGGGTTTTTTGTTTTTAATTTTTAATGTTTATTTTTGAGAGACAGAGCATGAGTGGGGGAGGGGCAGAGAGAGAGAGACACAGAATCTGAAACAGGCTCTGACAGCTGAAACAGGCTGTCAGCACAGAACCTGATGCATGGCTCAAACTCATGACCGTGAGATCATGACCTGAGCCTAAGTTGGTCGCTCAACTGACAGCCACCCAGGTGCCCCTGAAGGTATTTTAAGATCATACAATTTAAGTGTTTTCTATCACTTTCCACTAGTCTTTTATATAAAAAGCAACATTTTTATAATCTGAACCATCAGTCATCTTCCCTTTGAGAATTTTAACTGGAATTCTACCTATCTGCTGTGTAGTCTAGGATAGGTGGCTATCATTTGATTAGCAAAGCAGTGCCGTAAGGTTGACTAGGTAGATAGTATCTTGATAGTTTGTCAGGTGAGGAAACTAAGCTTTGTATTAAATTTCTGAGGTCCCACAAATAGTGATGGTGTACACTTTTTCTTAAAGTCTACTACTTTTATCCCCCATGCACCTTAACTAACATCCTGAGCAAAACTTGGCTCTCAGATTCTGGCAGTTGCTTTTACACTTGACATTATAGTCTCTGGTCTAGGACTCTTGGTTTCCTTTCTTGTAAGATTAGTGTTTTGAATGTCTGAAACATCTTCCAAGTAGTTCTGGAAGCCACACCATTGTCAAACAGTCAAATCATTTACATTATCTTTGGGGGGAGGTGGGGAAGAGAGAGATTCTTAAGCTGGCTTTACGCTCAATGGCTGATGTGGGCCTTGATCTCACAAGAGTGAGATCTTGACCTGAACTGAAATCCAGAGTCATACACTTAATGGGCTGAACCACCCAAGCACCCCTACGTTATCTTTATAAAATACAATAGTTGAAATCTCCACACCACCCCCTCTTGGCATTTTAGTAGATACATGTAGGCTAAGGAGAGTGGGTGATTTTCTTTAAAGAGTTTTTCTGAAATTTGGTTTTAAGTTTCTTTTTTTTTTATTTCAGAGAGAGAGAGAGACAGCGAGAAAGACAGCGTGAGCTGGGGAGGGTCAGAGAGAGAGGGAGACACAGAATCTGAAGACAGGCTCCAGGCTCTGAGCTAGCTGTCAGCACAGAGCCCGACATGGGGCTGAACCCATGAACCGTGAGATCATGACCTGAGCCAAAGTCGGACGCTTAACCAACTGAGCCACCCAGGCCCCCCTTTAAGTTTCTAATATAGAAGTATTCCATGTCTGATTGCCATTTTCTGATTTGTGTTTTGAGCCACTCCTGAGAAGTAACTTTGTGATTCTCATTTTCAAAGTAGTTACTTGGAATGTAAACTGATTATAATTGTGTTTTTTGGAAACTAAGGACGCAAAGTGAAGTATTCAAGCAGCCAGCTTAGCTTTCTTTCTTTTTTTTTTTAATTTTTAATGTTTTATTTATTTCTAGGAAAGAGAGAGACAGACAGTGTGAACAGGGGAGGGTCAGAGAGAGAGAGAAAGAGTCACAGACTCTCATACAGGCTGTAGACTCTGAGCTGGCAGTCAGCACAGAGCCCAACGCGGGGCTTGAGCCCACGAACCATAAAATCATGACCTAAGCGAAAGTCAGACGCTTAACCAGCTACCCAGGCGCCCCTTTCTTTTTTTTTTTAATTGAAATGCATTTGACTTACAACATTGTATAAATTTAAGACATATAACATGTTAATTTGTTACATTTGTATATTGTGATGATGATTGCCATTGTAGCAATCCAGCTTAGTTTTCTGATAGCTAATTTTTATTGCCCTGCTACAGAGGACTAATTTTATAAATTATTTGCCTGAGTCTTTTTGTGTATTACTTAAGTAGTAATGGATACTTTAAATACTTAAGTCTGAAACAGTCTTAGTGACTGTAGCAAAAACAATGTGTTTAGTTTTATACATACACACATACACACACACACACACACACACACACACACACACACACACAGATACACTTATTAATGAAGGTATGTTGAACCTAAAAAGATAATTGTAGGAAAGTATTTGCCTATAATTCAGTTACTTTGCTGCTTTAGGTATATTACTTTGCCAGCAGTTAGAAAGCACAGTAAGTGATCTGCCTAATAACAACAAATACAAAAAATTGATTAAGTTATGAGAAGACTGATATAGTTTTTCTTATTATTTTCTATAATTTTTAAAATTCTTTTAAAATACAAATTAAAAAAAATAAATCCACTATGTTTTTGGATAAGAAGTCCAGTAAATAAATATCAGGTACAAATGACAGATGTATGCCTCAGTTAATGAAATTGTTGATTTGTTAATACCCCCAATGTTTGCAAAATGAGGTCATTGGAATTATAAGTAGTGGTGCTGTAACTCAGGGTTTGGAGGAATAAGGTGGGATATCTGCCATACTCTGATCCTCATTACTTTGTGCCTACCCTGAGAATATTTTTGTGAGTTGAGTTGATATCCAGGAACACTTAGTGTCCACATAGAGGAGTGCCAGGTTAGGAATGTGTATGTTCTAGAATAAACAGATTTGTGTAATGGAAAAAGCACTGTGGAGTCAGACTTTTACCCACTGCAGCACCCAAATGAGTTGTCTGACCTTGAGTGAGTCACTGTATTTCTTTAAATCTTGGATTCACAACTGTAAAATAGGGCTAATTAGCTACTTCACACAGTTGTTACAAAGATTAAATAAGAAAGCCCAGCATAGTGTTTGGCACACAGTATATACTATTTTTTTTTCTTCCTATATTTCTAGAACCTTTTAATTGATACTATAATACCACTTTCCTCTCCCCTTTCTAGTCTGGGGATTCTTCACTGAGATGTTACCAGGCCTTTAGAAATCCCTTGGGTTAAGTGTGTGAAATTGTTTTTGGTATGTGTATGTGAGTGATTTTCTTGGGAGTGAATCAGCGCATAGCTCTCCTCAGATTCTCAAAGAAGTCCCATGATCATTTCTCCCTCTCACTTTCATGTAACAGAATTAAGAACCACTGCCCCAGATTAAGTATAACTATAAGTGGCATCTGAGTAGTCTGCCCAAATTAAGTATGCCTCACACAAGTGGTTATTAAAAAAGATAAGACAAATGTCAGCCTTCAAATAGTTTGTACTCCATCTCAATATTATATAAAATCTTTCAGGGGCGCCTGGGTGGCTTAGTCGGTTGAGCGTCCGACTTTCGCTTGGGTCGTGATCTCGCAGTTCGTGGGTTCGAGCCCCGTGTCGGGCTCTGTGCTGACTGCCAGCTCGGACCCTGGAGCCTGTTTCGGATCTGTGTCTCCCTCTCTCTCTGACCCTCCCCTGCTCACGCCGTCTCTCTCTCTCTCCTAGAAATAAATAAAACATTAAAAAAAAATCTTTCAGCTTTTTTTTCCAATATAATTATATTTGCTTTTAAAACAGATATTTGTTTTTTAAGAAAATGTCTGTACTATATTAAAAACTTAGGATATATATAACATGGGACAATTTATATTACACGAGGAATTTTCCATATATTGGGACTTAAGTAGTTCATTATGAAGGAGAAAAAAAAGATTTAGTGAGGATCCTTGGATAATATATTAGATATTTGAGTTAAAATAATTGGATTTATAAGGAGACTTTTAGGGGCACATCTCTCACATAAATTGAGTTTTACCTGCATGGATTTATCTAGGTACATTGTAGATGTACCTAGATAGGTGCATTATACCTATAATAACAGTATTTGTGTGTCTATTGTATATGTGTGTCAGCACTGGCTCCTGCCTTCTCCAGAAGAGAAGTACTATCTCAGATCTCACTGTGGGAGATACGCTAGCATAGTGGTTATGAGTCGTGTCTGGAGCCAGCCTACCTGGATTTCAAATCCCACTCTGTCACTTACTATGTGACCTTGGGCAAGATACTTATCCTTCCTGTGTCTAAGTTTCCACATCTGTAATATTTGGATAATTATATCAACTCAGGACACTATGACAATTAAATGAGTTAATATTGAAAACCTCTTAGGGGGCGCCTGGGTGGCTTAGTCAGTTAAGCGTCCGACTTTCGCTTAGGTCATGATCTCACGGTTCGTGGGTTCGAGCCCCGCCTCGGGCTCTGTGCTGACTGCCAGCTCAGAGCCTGGAGCCTGTTTCAGAGTCTGTGACTCCCTCTCTCTCTGACCCTTCCCTGCTCATGCTGTCTCTCTCTCTCCTAGAAATAAAAAAAAAAGAAAAGAAAAGAAAACCTCTTAGAATACTGTCCATTTCATTGTAAGCATCATGAGCATGTTAAATAAAAATATGTAGTCTAGTTGACAGACTTCTACCCATGAAAAGATAACTTGCAATATAAGCAAGGCAGTATATGGTATACAGTAAAGATTAGGTTCCCTGTAATTCTTCAAGATAGAGAAACTCATTGTGGATTGTATGAGTGGTATGAGAAAGCTTAAAAATTCAAGGAAGATAAGTATGGGTCATGAACTGGACGTGGATAGATGGGATTCAAATAGAGAAAAAAGACCTCCAAATTAGAGGGGAATTTGATGGACAAATGGAATTGGAGGAATGTATATGAACCATATAAGGTGAAGAGTAAGTGGAGAAATACTAGAAGCTATTTTAGGACGATAGGGACAATTATGGAGGTCCTTGGATGCAAAGATAACAGAGATTTTTAGTTGCAGATTACGGTTCCCTAACTTTTATAAAGGAGAAGCTTATGAATAACATTATAAAAAGTGCTCAGCACAGTACTTGGTGGAAAGTAAACATTTGGTAATTGTTAGCTATTATTAGCAATAGTAATAGAAATAAAAATGTAGAGTTTCATGTATGGATGGGCTGTCTTTGTATACCTTTTAAAAATTGCCTACGGAGGGACACTTAGGCTATTTCTTTTTTCTTTTAAAATCAATATTGATGAGCATCTTTCCATAAAATTGTATATCCAGGGTTCCTTAGGAGAGACTTAACACTGTCCCTTAAACGAACCATGGGAAGGTGATGGTAAGTTTCCAAGGAAATGGTAAGAAGGGAAATGATAGAGCTTTATCAGCTCTAATTCATTCTTGTTTATTGAGAAATCCCCACAAACCTTATCACAAAAAGGTTATTTTGATATTAGCTGCCAGCAGGGATATAGTTCAAGTAAGCTTATTACAAATGATATCTTACTAGAATACTTCAATGAGTTATGGTAAGATTCATTTTTAATCATGGAGACTTTTGGAAAATAATTTGGCATGTTGACTAGAGTGTGAGGTGAGACCAAAGTTATAATAATATGAGATTGGTTGTCAGAGAACTCCAGAAGAAATATGAAGACAAGTTTTGGTAGTTTTGTTTTGTTTTGTTTTGTTTTGTTTTGTTGGAATATGGAATGTCAGGAGAGGAAGAATACTTCGAATATTTCTTTTTTTTTTTTTTTAATTTTTTTTTAATGTTTTATTTATTTCTAGGAGAGAGAGAGAGACAGCGTGAGCAGGGGTGGGTCAGAGAGAGAGGGAGTCACAGACTGAAACAGGCTCCAGGCTCTGAGCTGGCAGTCAGCACAGAGCCCGACGCGGGGCTCGAACCCACGAACCGCGAGATCATGACCTAAGCGAAAGTCGGACGCTTAACCGACTAAGCCACCGAGGCGCCCCATTCTTAGAATATTTCTAAGATTCCAAACGTCGGTGACTTGTGAATGTGATTAAAGTACTAACATTGGAATGTTAAGCCAATTTTGAAAGGAAGATCAGTTCAATTTTAAATATATCTGAGAAGAGAGGCATTTAAGTTGACCTATATAGTAAATATTTGGATGGGATTCAGATTTTGAATTTCTTCTTGTGGCATTGATATTGAAACCATGAAAATGGTTGATGTCAGGTAGATCACACAACTAATAAGTCACAAAGCTAAGGTTCAAGTCCATAGTTCTGATTCAAAGTTCATATTCTTAGCTCCTCTGCTCTAATGAGTGGCAGAGTTCCTTTATTTAATTTCATTATCAAAACATATATTTGGTCTTCTCATTTTCCCAGTTATTTATTTTGTTATTTTGCCATTTATTTTATGCATTCCCTTTTCTATGTAATCTTTGTTTCATTTAATAAAATATCTTCAGTGTAGTTCAGGTTTTGAAGGAAGGCATTCCTGGATTTGATCTCTGCTCTGCCATTTGTATCTATCTATGTATTCCTTAGTTAATCACTAAATTCATTGGCTTTTTCTTAGTTCTACATTTCCTTGGTGTACATACAGCAGAAAGTACTTCCTGAAATCTAGGTTCCTTCTTCAGTAATAATTCACCTTAGCTTTTTATGTTTTACCTTATTTCTCTGTACTTTCTTTTATCTGGATATACCTAAATGTGATGGTCTCTGCATAACTTTGGACTTGGTTCTCTATTCCTTTTTTTAAATGTCACCTGACTCTGGATTCTGATTGTATTTCCTTTTCAGTTACTCTAGATTCTGTTTTCTCTTTTCTATCTTTGTGGACTTGGTTCAGGCCCTTTTTGTTTTTCTCTCCAACTTTGTAATAGCTTCCTGTCTCCAGGTCCAGTCCTGTCCTTTCCAGTCCAACGTCCTTTCCTACCCCAGAGTCATTCTGTTAAGAAATAGATCTTATAATTACCCAGTGCTTAAAAACTCTTCAATAATTCTCTATCATCAACAGTATTATTCTTAACACATATTCCTTAGGATGAATTAGTCATTTCTCTAAGAGAAAATAGGTCAAATGACTTTGGGAAATGCTTGTATAGATGCAGTTAGTTTTCTTTTGGCAGAATCTCAGTGTGCCAGTATGTATTATGAATGTACAAAAGGAATGCAGAGCAATATGCTGCATATCCCAAATACATATGACTGTAGTATACGTTAAAAAAAAAATACATATCTAGAGTCTTGGGACAGGTATTATTGAGACCCACAAAGTCTCTACATCTAGACATGGAATCCTAGCACTTTTTAAAATTCATTCAGTCTTTGCCTATGTCTGTAGTCTCATCTCTGGTATTGATCATACTACCTTGGGGTTCTCCAGTGGGGAGGGAGTTATATGTTTCAGGCTTCAGTGGCTTCACCCATCTGTCAGGGAAATCCCGTATTACTCCTAAAGGGGAGATCATCACTTTCTCTCTGAAGCCCTCTTTGACTCATCCAGGCAGGCTTTACACTTCTTTTCTCAGTACTCTGTTTAGAGTGTACTTGACAAGTCCCTCCCCTTTTAACAATTGTCACATGCTACTGTACTTTTCTTTACGTGTTTATATCTGCTATATATATACTGTTAGCTCCTTAAAGGCTGGAACCATTTCCTTTCATTTCTGTGACATTAGTACTTCAGATAATTACTAGATATGGATTAAATGAATTATAAAATAGTTGCAGGAATATTTCAAATAATATTAGTATTCATACACTTAAGTAAACTACCTGTAAATATTTATCTCACTTAGAAATCTCTTAGTTCTTTCTACAATGATTAGGTAAGGTGACATCAAATGAAATGCTCTAAGAAAAATTTTTAGGGGGAATATCTAGGAAAATATTTAATTACCGTTTTCTGTTTTTCTTTTTCATGACTTGTGTCCATAAAACAAAATACCATTTTTTTGTATTAGGATATAACTAATATTCTGTCTTCAGTGAAAATAATGTTTAGTCATTAATAAAAACTCAATGATTACTTTTTCTCCCAGATAACTTATTTTGTAATGAGATTATCCTTCCATCTATAGTTTTTAGAATAAGAAACATTTTATATGAAATATTGTTTAATATGTATCTCTTTTCCTAGGCTTCATTCTTAACAAAGAAGTTAAATATTGGTGGGAAAAGAGTAAACCTTGCTATATGGGTAAGTTAACCTTTTCAATTGAGTTAGTGAAGGCTTCTGCTATTCTTGGTACTCTAATAACTAATTGGTTGAAGGAATAGAAATTTGAATTTCTTTTTTCTTTTTAAGTGAAGTTTAGCTGAAACTTTTTTTAATAAACTTTTTTCTAAACTCAGGCTAATATACAGTTGTATACATGAATATTGCTTATCATAACCTTTGAGCTAGGGGAAGAGTAGACTCAGAGGGATTCCATATCAGAGAAAGAACAGGGTGGGTGAACAGCCTGACTGTCCTACTTTCCCTCTGTGTTTCCCTGTTCCAGTTTTCCAGGGGAGTGCCTGGGAGAGAGTAGGGTGAGGGTAGTTCATCAGAGTACCTTTTGGCCCATGGTTCTGGTGCACACTCCCTTTCCTTGTCTTCTCCCTTTGTGGGAGACCTAAGTTTAGGACAAGGCCTTATCCCTGGCTTATAATGGCTTATAATGCCATTTGGGCATTCTGATTGTCTGTCAATTAAACTGTTTTGTTTTGTTTTTTTAGTGGGGGTGGGAAGATTGCTGAGGAGTAAGAGGGTTGGGAGTGAAGAAGTAACCTTTGTATAATGGTAAAACATTGTTGGTTATAACTTCTAAAAAATTTTTGTAACCTGTCCTTTTTTCTTTTAACAGTGCTTTGAGATTATCTGTAACTTCACCACTTTCCAATTAATTAAAAGTTTACTATAGTTGCAATAGCAGATTTATTTTTTTTCTTCTGATCTAATAAGTATTTATTGCTTTATTTAGGATACAGCAGGTCAAGAGAGATTCCATGCATTGGGTCCAATTTACTACAGAGATTCAAATGGAGCTATTTTAGTTTATGATATAACAGATGAAGATTCCTTTCAGAAGGTATTCTATTTACTTATGGGCAGATGACTTAAATAGAAGAACAACACTGATTTTTCAAGTCTCCATTCACATGCCTTTGTTTACTAACATGAGGAGTCTTGGTTTTAAAAGTAAAATATAGTTTGTACATAAATGATTACCACTCATATTTCTTAATGCAGTATTTAATTCATGTTTACATTTTGAATAACAGTTATTAATAGTTTTATTACATGGCTTTCTCAGATATTAGGAGAGGGAAATAATTTGAAATAAAGCCAGAAAAATTGAAGTGCTATTTTTCTCCTTGTTAAAGAAAAATCACATCTATTTCTTGATTCCATATACTTGGTATGCTTGCACGGGCTATCTAATTGTAAAAGTGAAAAAGAAGAGGGCATCTGGGTGGCTGAGTTGGTTAAGCAACTGACTTTGGCTCAGGTCATGATCTTGCCATTCCTGAGTGAGCCCCATGTCAGACTCTGCTAACAGCTCGGAGCCTGGAGCTTTTTTCACATTTTATGTCTCCATCTCTCTCTCTGTCCCTACTTAACTCTTGCTGTGTCTCACTCTCTCAAAAATAAGTAAACATTAAATCACCTTTAAAAAATATTGCACTCTGTATTTCTCAAAAATAAAAATAAAACACTAAATAAATTTTTAAAAGAAAGATGATAAAGAACTAAATTGAATTAAGCTCTTTTTTCTCACTAAATGTCCTGGAGGATATAAGTTTGAAATGACAGTCTAGGCAGTGTTTATTTTAAAGTTTTTTTCATTTTTTTTACCCCTCTTTTAAACATACACCACAAATGTAGAGTTTTTGAAGTTGTTTGGACCAAAAATAAGTTACCATTAAATTTACCTCTGAATTATCATCAGTCAGGATGGTGACTAATTGTTTATTTGAACCGTCCTCTGAAAGCCCCTCTTAGAATAAATATTCAAGGGTGTGAACTAAAAGGGGTGATTTCCAAGGCAGAATGTTTTCCTACCTTAACTTTCAGGCTTGTTCCTGTTGAAATACTTGCTGTTACAGATTCAAGTATGTGTGTATGTGTGTGTGTGTCAGTCTTTGGATTATTACATGTGGAAAAATTTAGTTCCAGGAATAGAAAAATGACATGATAAGTAACTTGTGGGTTTAATGATTCTTGAAAATTTTATTTTGGGGCTGCTATTTGTTATCCCTTCCTACCTTTTGGCATAAGTAGAAATGGTTTGAGTGTTTTAGTAAGAAAAGTTTGAGTCTTTTAAGTTGAAAAGTGATCAGTTATCTCTTGCTATATCACAAAACCCCCAAAGCTTGGTGGTTTAAAACAATGATGTATTAATCTCGTGATTTTGTGGGTTGACTAGGCAGGTCATGTGGTGTCACTCGTGCAGCTACATTGAACTTGGAGTTTGGCTGGGTCAGGACCATCCAGGAAGGCCTGTTCTCCTCCATATGGCCATTCACTCCATCTGTTTTCTTATCCTCCAATGCTCTCTCCACATGCTCTCTCACTATTCCATATTTTAGCCTAAGCTGCTTATGTAACAAGTGGATCCCAAGAGTAGCTGCCAGGCCCTCTTAAGGCTTAAGTCTGAAGCTGGCATAGCATTACTTCTGCCACTTTCTCTTGGTGAAAGCAAGTTGCAAGGCTAGCCCTGCTTTACAGGGAAGGGAAATAGAATCTACCTCTTGATAAGAGGATAAAGAATTTGTGACCATCTCTAACTCACCATAGAAAGTATTAGGGTAATAAATAGGATTCCTGCAGAAGGAGAACTAATTGCAGATGAGTAACAATTTTTTTAAAAAATTGGTTAGATTTAGTAGGTTGTGATATTATCTATAGAAGGAGTAAAGTAGTACATAATTGGATTCTGGCATGGTTCCTTTGAAATTATGGGGATGTACATTGTATATTTATATTGTCAGATTTTTCTTATGTGAAATTGGCTAGGGATGGAAGTTCAGTGCTTCTCTGAAAACTTTATACAAATGTGAATGATGTAAAAATGGGGCTGTACTGAGAAAACTATGGTTCAGTGCTAAGAGAAAGATAAGGTGATGATCTTGATACCTTTGCTTTTTTAAAGGTATAGGGTTTATTAAAGATATTTCCGCTGCATTCTTGCAGAGAGCAGGAGTATGGAACTGTTACATTTGTAGGATTAGAAGCACAGTAAGTGCTTACTTACCACGTATTTAATGTAATTTTTATAATTTAAAGAAGTGTGTGTATTTTTTTTAGGAAGGTATATCAGTTCTGTGTGATTTGATTACTTACAAATTAAATTGCATTACAAAAAATGAAAGGAGGTATTCAAGTTTGTTCTTTTTCCTATTTTATTATAATCAATATATTTAAAATTGTGAGTTCAAAAGATTAATTTACTTAATTTGAATTACTCTCAACTGCGCCTACTGCTGTGCTTCATTCAGAGTGAAAAATGTGTTTGTTACTGGAGTCTTTGTACACTAATGGTTTCCACCAGGAGGTGACAATGACTGGAGACGTCTTTGGTTGTCACAGCTGGAGGATAGTACTGAATGATATCTAGTGGATAGGAAGCCAGGGATACTGCTAAATACCATACATTGCACAGAATAGTCCCTCACAACAAAGAATCTGAGCCAAAATATCAGTATTGCTGAAGCTGAAAAATACTGTCATACACTAAAGGATGAAAATTTATTTTGCCACTCTTGGTGTCCGTTAACATTTTTCACCCCTTTAAGTGTATGATACAGAAACTTCTATGCCCTCTAATTTGGAACCAATGAAGACTTTTTAAAAAAAATTTTAAAGTGTTTATTTATTTATTTTGAGAGAGAGAGAGAAAATGCATGAGCAAGGGAGGGGCAGAAAGAGAGAAGGAATCCCAAGTAGGCTCCACACTGCCAACACAGAGCCTGACGTGGGGCTTGAACTCAGGAATCGTGAGGTCATGACCTGAGCTGAAGTCAAGAGTCAGACACTTAACTGACTGAGCCACACAGGCACCCCAACCAATAAAGACTTTTAATTTTAAGCTTGATATTTTTAAGTTCAAAGTGACTCTGCAAGCATCTGTTATCAGAGGCGGTGGTTGACATGCTTTTACTCAGGTAAATAGCTTGGTTTGGCTCTGTGCAAGATTTATGAAAATTGATAATTAGAAGTGTCTCTATAGTATATACAGATATAGAGATAAATCATTCCATTGGATGTTTGTGTGCAGTTTACAATATGATCCATCAAAGTATGATCCTAAGTTAATCATTTCTAGAAACACCTAAATATATGGGCTGTTAGACAAATTCTGCGGTATTTTGGCATTGTGGGGTTTGGGGTATTGTAATAGTGGTCATTGTAACAGGAATTGTTTTAATATTTACTCTTTTGTACACACAGGTAAAAAACTGGGTCAAAGAATTACGGAAAATGTTGGGAAATGAAATCTGTTTATGTATAGTTGGTAAGCATCATCACTTTTTAAAAAAAACGTCCTCTGTTTTCTGATGTTTTATTAGAGAAAAGCAAATAAGTAATTCTCATTTTTTTTAAATATTTTTATTTATTTCTAGGAGAGAGAGAGAGAGAGAGAGAGAGTGTGAGCAGGGGAGGGTCAGAGAGAGAGGGAGACACAGACTCTGAAACAGGCTCCAGGCTCCGAGCTGGCAGTCAGCCCAGAGCAAGACGCGGGGCTCGAACCCATGAACCGCGAGATCATGACCTAAGCGAAAGTCGGATGCTTAACCGACTAAGCCACCCAGGCGCCCCAGTAATTCTCATTTTTAAAGTTATGTGAGAAAAGAAGAGGAATGACATTTTAACATTCAATATTTTAGGATAAGTTAGGATTTGGAAGTAGTCTTTCAGGAGATTCAAACTTCAGGGAAGGGCTTGGGGAACAAGTGGAAAACTAACCATGTAAGACTGCAACTCCCAGCCTTGCTTCAATTTGATCTTTAGTTTTTCACTGTAAGATTTTCTTTAGAAAAAAAGAATTTAGGAACGAATTTAAAATAAAATTAAAGTTAATGACTCAAGCAAGTATTCTTGTTTTATACATTTAACTATACACATTTTTGAGTTAAGGACAAATTGGACTCCAAGGATATGAATAGATTATGATAATAGTGTAGAGGAATATTCTTTTTTATTTTTTAATATTTTTATTTGTAGGAGAGAGAGAGAGACAGCGTGAGCAGGGGAGGGTCAGAGAGAGAGGGAGACACAGACTCTGAAATAGGCTCCAGGCTCTGAGCTGGCAGTCAGCACAGAGCCCAACGCGGGGCTCGAACCCACGAACCGCAAGATCATGACCTAAGCGAAAGTCAGACACTTAACCGACTGAGCCACTTAGGCGCCCCTAGAGGAATATTCTTAATAGGAAAAATAAAGGAACTGTAGAACTCACTCTTGGACTTCTGGAACTTCTCTTTGGTTCCCTTTTTCTTTAGATTATTATTTCTATGATCTAATAACTGATTATTGAGCAAGAAAGTATACCACACACTATGCTGTGCTCTTAATAGATATTATCTCATGTAATCCTCATAACCTTATGAGGGATCTATAGAGGAAGCTGATCCCTGGAGATAATTTAATGTGTCCATTATCAGCCAGCTATCAGAGATGGGATACAAATTGCAATCATTCTGATACCTGTGCTTTGTTATTAATTCTTATGATGAGTAACCTCATACTGATTTCTTGCTTCCTTTCTGCATGACTGGAAGGGTAAAAATGGCTTAGGGAAAACCAGGGTGGATTTAGTGGAGGACATAGAATGGAATGATTGATTTGGGTGTATTTGGCTTTTTTAAGAAATTTTTTTAACTAAAATTTAGATTTCTTACATTTTGTCACCATTAAATTGGTAAACTTTACAGTTCCAGTTCAGGGCACAAGTCTAGGGGAAAAGACCATAGAGATGGTCTGGCCTGTTTTTTAAGTCTAGATGCTAGATGTTAGGCTAGATGGCAGGAGTATTTCAGAACGGAACCCTGGAGTAATAGACTGTGTGGGAGTTTGGGCCAAAGCTGCAGCTAGTCATTACCGAGTTCGGCCTGGCTTTGTCTAGTATCTGGGACTTACTGGGAGTGGAAGTGGCCACAGTAGGTGGATGATTGAAGAAGATTTGATTATTGGAGATTCTGGTTATCTCTCAGAAGATGGAAAGAAATGATTAACATATACGTAAAGTCAAAGAAGCCTCCAGAGCTTGTGACTTGACCAAGGTTACAAAGTAATGTTTTTTAATTTTATTTATTTATTTTGAGAAAGAGAGAGCGTGTGAGCATCAGTGGGGAGTGGTAGCAGAAGGAGAAGGAGAGAGAATCCCAAGCAGGCTCCCCACTATCTGCAGGGCCCCACAGGGTTTGATCCCACGACCCTGGCGTCCTGACCTGAGCCAAAATCAAGAGTCAGATGCTTAAGTGACTGAGCCACCCAGGCACCCCTAAGTAACATTAAAAAACAAACAAACAAGCAAAAAACTGGATAGGGGCACCTGGGTGGCTCAATCAGTTAAGCTTCCAACTTCAGCTCAGGTCATGATTTCGTACTTCGGGTGTTACGGGGCCCTTGTCAGGCTCTGTACTGACAGCTCAGAGCCTGGAGCCTGTTTCAGATTCTGTGTCTCCCTCTCTCTCTGACCCTCCCCTGCTTGCTCTCTGTCTCCCTCTCAAAAGTAAATAAAAATGTTTTAAAAAATAGCTGGATAAATAAAGCTTATGAAATAATTTGATTTGTATATTCTTCATATTCATACTCTAAGAAGGTTTAGGAATATTGGATCTAGTAGCTTATTGCCCCTCGTAGAGTTAGATAATCCTCATTTAATGTTATATAATGTTTAATAATGATTGGTATGAAGTATAAAAACCTCTCCTTTTCTGTTGGCATGTGTGACATTGAATTTTGTTATAATTCAGTGATGAAAGAATTTTGAGAGCCCACTTACTGCACAAGGAGAATTTCACAATGTTAATGTATCTGTTTAAACAGTAACTTAGAGGACTCACCTGTTTCTTTTTTGTCCCAACACTACCCCAGTGCCTTCCCATCACCATCGCCCACCTCCAGATACTGTCTTGACTTTTTACTGCGTGGACTAGCTTTGTTTTGAATTTTATATAAATGGAATCATATAGTATGAACTCTTCTATCTGATTTTTTTGGGGGGCCTTTACATTATGCTTGCAGGATTCCCCTATGTTCTTGTATTTAGTTGTAGTTCATTTTATTCTCTGCTCTCTAGTACTTTATGAATATTCCACAATTTTTCTTTTGTTATTTACATTACATTTACATAAATATGTAGTCATTTACAGTATTTTAATCCCCTATTTTCATTCTACTTTTTATAGCAGTTCAGTGTTTTTTCTCTTTTCTGTTTTATTACTAAATTAAAAACAATAACATTATTTCCTAGGATTGTGGTGAAAATTCAATAATAAACACTTGGCATAGAGAAGGCATTTGACAAATATTTGTTCCTTTTCCTTTACATAATACAGTCAGTCCTTCAAACATTTGTATGGTTCACCTGAAGTGAAGGTCTTCATTCACTTCTCTAAGTCTTCATTTGCTTTTCATTTGGAACTTTTAGACATTCTCATCATCCTGATTACTTTTTCCTAGGTTTATTTCCATATATAAGTGTGTCTTCTACACTTGAATACTACAGTCTAGACATTGTTTAAAAAAATTTTTTTTTAATGTTTATTTCTTTTTGAGCAGGGGAGAAGGAAATAGAATCTGAAGCAGGCTCCAGGCTCTGAGCTATTTGTTAGCACAGAGCCTGATGCTCAAACTCATAAACTGCAAGACCATGACCTGAGCTGAAGATGGAAGCCCAACTGACTAAGCCAACCACGCACCCCGAATCTAGACATTATTGAGCCAGTGTATACTTGGCTGTCTTTAAAATTCTCCATTGTCATTCTACCAATCATTGGCCAAGATTGAATACACTTTTTGGCATCCATGTCAGTTCAGTGTCTCTCGTATATAGATTATAGATTATAGTTAACAAAAATCTGAATCACTGTTTTATAAGTATTGCTCTTCTGTCAAGCTTTTCCCATCTTGTTGTTTTGTAATTAAGTTATTTAAACCTAAGTGTAGGAATTTTAACTTACAATGTTTCTGAATCTTTATATTTGACAGTATGGGCTTTTTCATGTAAATAAATAGTCCTTATCTAAACCACTTATAATGTGTTAACCAGTAATAGAGAATCCCATATTTAGCTAGCATAGGTTTTTTCCTCTCAATTTTAGTTAGTCCAATGATTAGCATTCTTAGCTGTGGTTGGTTTGCTTGATAGTATTTTGCTTCTAGTTTGTCCTTAACATTTGTGTGTTTATTAAACAAATAGTTATTTTTAATAATAGTTACCATTTATTAAGTTCTAAGTACCACACATTTATGATTTCAGTAAGTCTTCTGGCAACACTACAAGAAGGTATCGTTGCTATTTCCATTTCACATATGAGAAGTAGGCTAAGAGTTTGATACTTCCTAAAGTACATAGCTAAATAGAGTAGACCTGGGATTTTAACTTAGGTGTGTCTGCTACATCAAGCCCATAGTCTTAACCAACACTATATAAATTGCTTACTATGTACCAACTCTGGGAATATTGTAGTATAAGAGTAATTGGAAAGGAGCATCTGGGTGGCTGAGTTGGTTAAGAGTCTGACTTCGGCTCAGGTCATGATCTCGTGATTTTTGAGTTTGAGCCCTGAGGCGGGCTCTGTGCTGACAGCTCAGAGCCTGGAGCCTGCTTTGGATTCTCTGTCTGCCTCCCTCTGCCCCTCCCCCACTTGGACTCTGTCTCCTTCTCTCTCTCTCTCCCCCACCCCAAATAAATAAACATGAAAAAGTTTTTTAAATGAAAATGAAAAGAGTAAGTGAACAAAATAGATGTTGTCCTTTTCTTCCCAGAGCTATGTATAGGAAGAGGGAGAAAAACAAACTATTATTATATATTACAGTAAATGCAATGAAAGGGGAAGTACAGAGTGTTATGGTAGCACAAAAGCAAACCTAACTAAATTTGAGGGGGTGGGGATATTAAAGGAAGATTTCCTAGAGTGTTAGATTAACTAAATAAGCTAGATGAAGCCAGCAGGGTGGTGGTAAAAAGTGTGTTGCCTATCATGGGCTTTAATTTTCTCATAACAGTATTGATTTTCCATTTGATCATTCCCTGTGATGAATATGGCTGATACTAATAACTGCTCCTTATTAAGTGTATGCTATATACTAAGCCTTTTACATATATTTTCACATCAGCTGTGCTAAGTTTGTTGGCTACATTTGTACAAAGTGATACTAAGAGAGGTTAGTCATGTCCCCCAAATTATATAGTTATGAAGTGACCCAGGACAGAAAACAAGTTTTATCAGGTTTAAAGCCTTTGAAAGCTTCTTTTGATTGATTAGGCCACACACTATTGAGTCTTAGCAAAACAGGCTTCTAGCTCTTTATTGCCATTAGGCCATCCGCCCTTAGCAATGGGTGTATGTCCCTTCCATGATCTTAATTCAAGTGTGTATTTATAAAAAAGATAACAAGCTTTTACTTCTTAGCAGGGTGGCTTTTCATCTTACTCTTCAATACCTTCAGCCAATTTTTCCTAATCTTTATAGTACTGTACTTGGTGGTAATCTTTTTTCAGGTGTTTCAAGCTTATTTAGAAAGTTCCCTATGTAGCTGCATAGTAATATTGAAACAGATATGAGCCTCAAAGCCTTAATTCTTTAGATCTCTTGCTTTTTAAAAAAATTTTTAATGTTTTTATTTATTTATTTATTTTTTAAATATTTTTATTTATTTCTAGGAGAGAGAGAGACAGTGTGAGCAGGGGAGGGTCAGAGAGAGAGGGAATCACAGACTGAAACGGGCTCCAGGCTCTGAGCTGGCAGTCAGCACAGTGCCCGACGCGGGGCCCGAACCCACGAACCGTGAGATCATGACCTAAGCGAAAGTCGGACGCTTAACCGACTAAGCCACCCAGGCGCCCCTAATGTTTTTATTTATTTTTGAGATAGAGAGAGAGATAGACAAAGTATGAGCACGGGAGGGGCAGGGAGAGAGAGGGAGACACAGAATTTGAAGCAGGATCCAGGCTCTAAGCTGTTAGGACAGAGCCCAACTCAGGGCACAAGCTCATGAACCATGAGATCGTGACCTGAGCCAAAGTCAGACATTCAACTGACTGAGCCCCCAGGCGCCCCTAGATGTCTTGCTTTTAAAAGAACTATAGGCACTTAAAAAGTTTTGAGTTTTGGAAAAGTCACCAAAATGCAGTTTTTTTTTCTCACTTAATCTGTGCTATCAATCCCTATGAATACTGATTGTTCAAAGAAATAGTAGTAAACAAAAATATTTTGTTTAAAAAATGATTAAGTTATTAAGGTAGCTACTTTATTTTATTTTATTTTTTTAAAATATTTTTATTTATTTCTAAGAGAGAGAGAGACAGCGTGAGCAGGGGAGGGTCAGAGAGAGAGGGAGACACAGACTCTGAAACAGGCTCCAGGCTCTGAGCTGGCAGTCAGCACAGAGCCCGACGCGGGGCTCGAACCCACCAACCGCGAGATCATGACCTAAGCGAAAGTTGGACGCTTAACCGACTAAGCCACCCAGGTGCCCCTAAGGTAGCTATTTTAATGATAACCAGATTTATTAAGGTTAGGTAAGTTTAAAGTGTCATCAGATAATATTAGATCATAGCAGTGTCTGAATAATTTCCCCCAAATATTCATTTGAGGCAGTACTCAAATTATCTACTTTCTGTATCCTCATTTTTTCAAGAACAGATATTGATAATCCTGGTGGAATTTGAAGACAGAGCCATTAAATATTGAGAAAAACAACTCAGGGTTTTAGGTAATTGGAACAAAAGTCTCCTTGATTGAGACTCATGGCAGAATCTTGTGCCTGTGTTGGGACCACAGACCACTAGGTGGTGCTTTTTGCATTCTTCATAGCATAAAACACTTTGTTTTTCTTCTGCTGACTGTTGGCTATATTGGCTGTAATATTTAGCAAATTTAAATTTTTGTTGACAAGTATAATGTGAAAAATCAGAATTAATATGTTTTTCTTGCTAAGGTAAACAGATCCCTAAAGAAAGAACAGTTTATTACAGAATTTGTTGGTAATCACTGAGATTTAATATAATCTATTTCCCTCTCATGCTTTGGCTGTGGTGTCAGACAGTGACTAGCAGCTGCCCACAATTGGGTGCTCAGATTATTTGAGGCCCTCCACATACAGAACCTCTGGGCTTGGACTTTTCAGTTGTAAGCATTGCATCTTTCATTGGGTGCTAACGTTAGTGCTTCATCTGAAATCATCTTCTAGATGCTCTAAAGTCCCAAGAAAAGATGACGTTATTTACAAAGGCTTCCCTTTTCCCGCCTTAAGTCAAAATAGAAGAAATGAAAATAAATTTGTTTGAAATATCCTTTCTTTTGTATTCTGTCTGTCCAGCCAACTCACCTCAACCTCTACCCTGTATTTAAATAAGGAACCTGCATTTTGCAGTTTCTTCACTTTTATTCTGGTGGTTTTTTAGCATAATCTCAATTTTTTTTTTTTAATGCTTTTATTTCTGAGAGAGACAGCGTGAACAGGGGAGGGTCAGAGAGAGGGGGAGACACAGAATCTGAAACAGGCTCCAGGCTCTGAGCTAGCTGTCAGCACAGAGCCCAACGCGGGGCTCGAACCCACGAACCATGAGATCATGACCTGAGCCGAAGTCGGACGCTTAACTGACTGAGCCACCCAGGCGCCCTGCATAATCTCAGTTTTGACCCATTGTTTAAGGAGAGTTAAACTTACTTTCAGTAATTTTAAATTCACATGATATGCATATATTAAGCTCTCTCAAGTTGTTAAACAGTTTCCTCTCCTGTGGTGATGAAATGCTTAAAGAGCCATAGTACCAAGTACCCTTACGCTAGCCTAATATCTTTCATGAATAGTAAGATAGCCTTGCTCAATTATTCACTGCTTCTATGTTGATTGGGGACCATTTACACTTGGCTAAGAATCATAGGTTTATCCCTAGGTTCCCAAGTGAAGGTTATCTCTGTTATATCCTAAATCAAAGACCCATCTCTTTGGAAAAGTTAATTTCTCTGACAGAGACGGCACCTTCAGGAGGGATTTGCATTGAGCCACTTGAAGGAGGTTGAGGTATTTACCTTGACAGACATGATCTACCTTTATATCATAGGGTTTAACTTTATAGTTTCAGGACGTGTAGAAGTTTGATGGAGATTTGTGTTGTTTTTCCAAGTATTAGAATGGCAATTGTGTATTTAGAATTGGCTTCGTTGTATTGTAAAAATAAATCAATATTAAGAATTGGCATCTTTTTCAAACTAGGTAATAAAATAGACTTGGAAAAGGAGAGACATGTTTCCATTCAAGAAGCAGAATCGTAAGTGGTCTCCCTTTCTCCCTCCCTCCTGTCACTCCCTGGTAGCAGTCCTTCTCTTTGCACAGTGTGCTTTACCATTTATGTACTACTGAAACCTCTTAATCTAAAATGAGCTATTGGAATCAATGAAGCATGTTTATGTTGGTAATTTCTGGACTTTTGACATTTAAAGATATTCCATTCTCACTTCTCTTTTTGATCTCAGTAAAAAATATAGAGAGTGATGCAAAAGAAAGCTATCGTAATCAAATAGTGAATAACAAAGACTTGTATTTGGGTTCCAAATTAACTCAAAAATTTCAAGTGTTGTTATTCTCAAGTTCTTAATTAAAATTTGGTATGGTGTATCTTAATTTAACCCAATGTGGGTTAATTAGTAATAAGTCACTAATTGCTACTTAAAACATGACAAAAATGAAAATTTTTTTGTATCAATCACTGATGTTACCCTTTTTATTTTTTTAAGGTATGCGGAATCTGTGGGAGCAAAACATTATCACACTTCAGCCAAACAGAACAAAGGAATTGAGGAACTCTTTCTTGACCTTTGTAAAAGTAGGTGTATTCAGACTTTGTATGTTTTAGAAATAGCTCTTTTAAAAATATTGATAATATTTTTAAGTGATGTTTTACAGTCTCAATTAATGACCACACTGATGATTTGTCACATTTACCAGTACTCTTATTTACTTAATATTTTTTTCTTAAACTCATTTTTTAGCTTAAATACCTACCTTAGCTCTATTTTAAGCAGTAGTTAATGGATACGAAATTAGTGAATATGGTATGTGCTAAATGCACTTTAAATACATAACTGTCAAAAATAAAAACAGTATACAGATTAAAACAGATTTAAGAGATGTAACAACCTGTTGCAATGGATGGACCTTATTTGGATCCTGATTTGACAAAGTAGTGAAAAAGGACATTTGTCAAACAATAGGGACTACATAAACATTCACTGGATATTTGATGATATTAAGAAATTATTATGGGGTGCCTGGCTAGCTCAGCTGCTAGGGCATGTGGCTCTTGATCTCAAGGTTGTGAGTTGAAGCCCCACATTGAGTATGGGCGCCTGGGTGGCTCAGTTGGTTAAGCATCTGACTCTTGGTTTCAGCTCAGTTCATAATCTCACGGTTCATGAGTTCAAACCTCACAGGCTCTGCAGTACTTGTGCAGAGACTACTTGGGATTCTCTGTCTCCCTCTTTGTCTGCCCCTTCCTTACGCTTTCTCAAAATAATTATTTAAAAAAAAATTTAGAAGAAAAATTATTGAGGTTCTGCTTCAAGGTAGTAACATCAGAAGATCTTGAACTTATTTTTTCTCGTGAACACACTGAGTCTAAAACTACATATGGAACGATTTCCTCTTTAAAAAGCAAAGTCTTGCTGAATGACAACTATACATTAGACAAAGAATAAGAAAAACACACTGAAGAAGGTAGAAGAGGCTGAAACACAATGTTGCTATAAACCACATCCCTGGTGTGATGACCCACAACCAGAAGAGAACTTAAAACGCATAGTTTCTCCCTAAAAAGTGAAGATTTTGAACCCCACAGTGGGCATCTCAACTTTTAAGACATTAATGAGAGATGAGTCCCCCAAATATCTAACTTTAAAAATCAACATGTCGAGACGCCTGGGTGGCTCGGTTAAGCATCTAACTTCAGCTCAGGTCATGATCTCACAGTTTGTGGGTTCAAGCCCCTCGTTGGGCTCTGCTGACAGCCAGCTCAGAGCCTGGAGTCTGTCTTCGGATTCTGTGTCTCCGTCTCTCTCTGACCCTCCCCTGCTCACTCTCGCTCTCTCTCTCTCTCTCTCTCTCTCTCAGAAATAAATAAAACATTAAAAAAAAATCAGCATGTCTCTCATATCCCAAGACCTATAATACTGAAGCAGTCCGAAAAACTTTTTTTTTGAGAGAGAAGAGCTCAAGTGAGCAAGGGGTGGGGGGAGTCCCATGAGGGTAAGAGAGAGAGAAGCAGGGCTCAATCTCATCCAATGCAGGGCTTGAGCTCACCCTTGCAGGACTCAAACTCAACAAAAAGTGAGATCATGACCTTAGCCAAAGTCTGCAGCTTAAGCAACTGAGCCACTCAGGTGCCCTGAAAAACTGCTCTTAAAGGGCTGTGTGTGTGCTTGGACTCACCTGCCCCAGAGCCCAGGTCAGAGGCAGCTGATCACGTTAACTTAAAGTGAGGGAGGCTTAGGGTACCTAGGTGGTTCAGTCAGTTAAGCATCCAACTCTTGATTTCAGCTTAGGTCATGACTGCAGGGTCATGGGATCAAGCCCTGTGTCAGGCTCAGCACTGAGTGTAGAGCCTGCTTGAGATTCTCTTTCTCTCCTTCTGTCCGCTTCTCTGCTTATGCTCTATCTCTCTCAAATAAAAAATCAGGACCGAGAATACAGGCTCCCTTGGCCTTCAGGTCAGGTGATCAAGAGGTGTGTCCTAGGTGGCAGATGCAAAAATTGGGGCACCAGATGTGTGTAAAAGCTCTCCTCCGGAAGTCCTGATTAACTGTTACGTTTACTGTATAGAAAGCAATATGGAGAAATAGGAATATGTTCCAAATGAAAGAACAAGATAAAATCTCAGGAAAAAACCTTAATGAGACAGAGATGAGTAACTTACCTGATAAAGAGTTCAGAGTGATGGTTATAAAGATCCTCAGAATTTCAACAGGAGATGGAAAATATAAGAAAATACTAAATAGAAGCCATAGAGCTGAAGAAAACAATAAATGAACTGAAAAATACCCCCAAAGGTATTCAACATCAGCCTAGATGAAGCAGAAATGAGCAGTGAACACAAAGACAAGGCAGTGGCACTTACCCAATCAGAGTAGCAAAAAGAAAAAACATGGGAAAAAAAAGTGAAGATAGTTTAAGGTATTTATGGGACAATATCAAGCACCCCAACATTTGTATCATAGGAATCCCAGAAGAAGAGAGAAAGGGGGGCAGAAATCTTGAGGAAATAATGGCTAAAAACCTGGGTAAGGAAACAGATATCCAAGTCCTGGAAGCCCAGAGAGTTCCAAATAAGAGGAACCTAAAGTGATCCACACCGAAGATACATTATAATTAAAATATTAAAAGTAAAAGAAAAGGAGAGAATATTAAAAGGGGTAAGACAAAAACAGCTTGTTACATATAGGAGGCTCCCCATAAGATTATCAGCAGACCTTTCAGCAATAGTTTACAGGGCAGAGGGAATGGCATGATGTATTCAAAGTACTGAAAGAAAAAAACCTACAAACCAAAAATTCTCTACCTGACAAAGCTATCATTCAGGAGTGAAGGAGAGAGAAAGAATTTTCCAGACCAGCAAAAGCTAAAGTTCATCACCGCCAAACTTGCCTTAAAGATATGTTAAAGTGACTTCTTTTACCTGAAAAGAAAGGGTGCTAATTAGTAGCAGGAACACACATGAGAGATGAAATCTCACTGAAAGGTAAATAGTAAAGGTAGTATATTAATTGAGTATAAAACTAGTATGAAAGTTAGAAGACAAAAGTAGTGAAAATAACCATAATTGTGATAATTAGTTGAGGGATACGTAAGATGAAAAGATGTAAAACATGACATCGGAAACATAAAACATCACTGGGGGAGTAGTAATGTTGAGTATTACAGTGGGATCAAGTTTAAAATACGTTAACAACTTAATGGGATGACTGGGTGCTCAGTTGGTTAAGTGTCCAACTTGGGCTCAGGTCATGAATCTCGTGGTTCATGAGTTCAAGCCCCACGTCAGGCTTTACTGACAGCTCAGAGCCTGGAGCCTGCTTAGTATTCTTTGTCCCTCTCTCTCTGCCTCTTTCCTGATTGTGCTCTGTCTCTCTTTCTCTCTCAAAAAAAACATTAAAAAAATTTTTAAAGATATTATCAACTTAAAATAGACCATTATAGATATGTTGTTATATGTCTCTTTGTAACCACAAAACAAAAACCTAAATATACAAAAGAGAAAGAGAAAGGAATATAAGCATACCGCTGAAGTATGTCATCAAACCTGAAAATAAAGAGCAAGAGAACAAGAAACAAAGAGGAATTTCAAAAACAGCTAGGAAACAAAATGGCCGTAAATATACCTATAATTAATTTAAATGTAAATGGACAAAGGTCTCAAGTCAAAAGACATAAAATGGCTTGAATGGATTAAAAAAAAAAAAAAAAGACCAGGATGCCTGGGTGGCTTCAGTCAGTTAAGCATAGACTCAGTTTCAGCTCAGTTCATGATCTTATGGTTCATAGGATCAAGCCATGGTTTTGGCTCTGCACTGAAAGTGTAGAGCCTGTTTGGAATTCTCTCTTTACTTCTCTCTCTCTGCCCCTCCCCCACTCACACCTCTGCGCACTCTCTCTCTCAAAATAAGTAAACTTAAAAAAGAGGTCTTTAAAGAAAACAGGCCCATGTATATGTTGCCTTTAAGAAGCTCAGTTTATTTATTTTTTAAAAATGTTTATTTACTTTTGAGACAGAGACAGAGCGCGAGTGGGGGAGGGGTGGAGAGAGAGGGAGACACAGGATCTGAAACAGGCTCCAGGCTGAGCTGTTAGCACAGAACCCGATGCTGGGCTCAAACCCACAAACTGCAAGATCATGACCTGAGCCAAAGTCAGACGCTTAACCAACTAAGCCACCCAGGTGCCCCAAGAAGCCCAGTTTATTTATTTATTTTTACTTATTTTTTTATTTAAATCCAAGTTAGTTAACATTCAGTGTAATAATTTCAGGGGTAGAAATTCGTGATTCATCACTTATATATAGCACCAAGTACTCATCACAAGTGCTCTCCTTAATGCCTATCCCCTATTTTGCCCATTTCCTACCCAACACCCCTCCAAACCTGTTTGTTCTCTGTATTTAAGAGTTTCTTATGTTTTGCTTCCCTCTGTTTTTCTTATTTTTCCCTACCTTCCCCTATGTTCATCTGTTGAGTTTCTGAAATTCCTCATATGGGTGAAATATGATATTACTTTTCTCTGACTTATTTCACTTAGTATAATACACTCTAGTTCCATTCACATTGTTGTAAATGGCAAGATTTCATTCTTTTTAATCACTCAGTAGTATTAAATTATATATATATATATATATATATATAATGTATCCTCTTTATCCATTCATCAGTTGATGGACATTGGGGCTCTTTCCATGATTTGACTACTGTTTTTTAAATATTTTTATTTATTTCTAGGAGAGAGAGAGACAGCGTGAGCAGGGGAGGGTCAGAGAGAGCGGGAGTCACAGACTGAAACAGGCTCCAGGCTCTGAGCTGGCAGTCAGCACAGAGCCCGACGCGGGGCTCGAACCCACCAACCGCGAGATCATGACCCAACCGAAAGTCAGACGCTTAACCAACTAAGCCACCCAGGCGCCCCATGATTTGACTACTGTTGATAGTGCTACTATAAACATCGGGGTGCATGTGACCCTTCGAATCAGCATTTTTGGATCCTTTGGATAAATACCTAGTACTGCAATTGCTGGGTAGTAGGGTAGTTCTATTTTTAATTTTTTGAGGAAACTCCATACTGTTTTCCAGAGTGGCTGCACCAGTTTGCATTCCCAGCAGCAGTGCAAAAGTGTTCCCTTTTATCTGCATCCTTCACCAATATCTGTTGTTTCTTGAGTTGTTAATTTTAGCCATTCTGACAGGTATGAGGTGGTATCTCAATATGGTTTTGACTTATATTTCCCTGATAAACAGTGATATTGAGCATTTTTTCATGTGTCAGCCATCCTGATGTCTTCTTTGGAAAAGTGTCTGTTCATGTCTTTTGTCCATTTCTTCACTGGATTATTTACTTTTGGCTGTTGAATTTGATGAGTTCATTTTAGATTTTGGATACTAACCCTTTATCCAGTATGTCATTTGCAAATATCTTCTTCCATTCTGTCATTTGCCTTTTAGTTTTCCTGATTGTTTCCTTCGCTGTGTGAAAACTTTTTTTTTTTCAATCTTGATAAGGTCCTAATAGTTCATTTTTGCTTTTGCTTCCCGTGCCCCTGGGTGACATGTCAAGTAAGAATTTACTACAGCCAAGGTCAAAGGTTGTTGCCTGTTTTCTTCTCTAGGACTCTGATGGCTTCCTGTCTAACATTTGTTTAGGTCTTTCATCCATTTTGAGTTTATTTTTGTGTATGGTGTAAGAAGGTGGTACAGGTTCATTCTTCTGCATGTGGCTGTCCACTTTTCCCACCACCATTTCCCGATGAGACTATCTCTGTTCCATTTTATATCCTTCCCTGCTTTGTTGCAGATCAGTTGGCCGTATATTTGTGGGTCCATTTCTGGGTTCTCTGCTCTGTTCCATTGATCTGTGTGTCTGCTTTTCTGCCAATACCATACTGTCTTGATGATTACAGCTTTGTAATACAGCTTGAAGTCCAGAATTGTGATGCCTCCTGGTTTGTTTTTCTTTTTCAACATTACTTTTGCTATTTTGAGTCTTTTCTGGTTCCATACAAATTTTCGGATTGTTTGTTCTAGTTCTGTAAAGAATGCTGGTGTTATTCTGATAGGGATTGCATTGAATGTGTACATTGCTTTGGGTAGTATTTTGGTAGTATGGATAATATTTTCACAATATTTGGTCTTCCAATCTATCAGCATGGAATGCTTTTCCATTTCTTTGTGTCTTCTTCAATTTCTTTCATAAGCTTTCTATAGTTTTCAGTGTATAGATCTTTTACCTCTTTGGTTATGTTTATTCCTAGGTATTTTATGGGTTTTGGTGCAACTGTGTATGGAATAGATTTCCTTGATTTCTCTTCCTGCTGGTTCATTATTGGTGTATGGAAATGCAACCAATTTCTGTATGTTGATTTTATATCCTGCAACTTTGCTGAATTCATGTATCAGTTCTAGCAGTTTCATGGTGCAGTCTTTTGGGTTATCCACATAGAGTATCATATCATTTGTGAAGAGTGAAAGTTTGACTTCTTTCTTGCCAGTTTGGATGTCTTTTATTTCTTTTTGTTGTATGGTTGCTGTGGCTAGGACTTCCAACACTATGTTGAACAACAGCAGTGAGAGTGGACATCCCTGTCATGTTCCTGACCTTAGGGGGAAAGCTCTCAGTTTCTCCCATTGAGAATGATACCAACGGTGGGTCTTTCGTATATGACCTTTATGATGTGGAAGAATGTTCCTTCCATCACTACTTTCTTCAGGGTTTTTATCAAGAAAGGATGCTGTATTTTGTCAGTGCTTTATCTGCATCTATTTAGAGGATCAAGTGGTTCTTATCCTTTTTTTCTTTTTTCTTTTTTTAATTTATTTTTTAAATTTACATCCAAGTTAGTTAGCATATAGTGCAACAATTATTTCAGGAGTAGATTCTTTAATGCTCCTTATGCATTTAGCCCACTCCCCTCCTACAACCCCTCCAGTAACCCTCTGTTCCCCATATTTAAGAATCTCTTGTGTTTTGTCCCCCTCCCTGTTTTTATATTATTTTTGCTTCCCTTCCCTTATGTTCATCTGTTTTGTATCTTAAAGTCCTCATATGAGTGAAGTCATATTATATTTGTCTTTCTCTGAGTGACTAGTTTTGTTTAGCATAATACCCTCTAGTTCCATCCACTTAGTTGCAAATGGCAAGATTTCATTCTTTTTGGTTGCCAAGTAATACTCCATTGTGGGTATATATGTATGTGTATATATATATGTATATACACACACACACACACATATATATGATATATATATATATATATATATATATATATATCTTTTTTATCAATTCATTCATCAATGGCCATTTAGGCTCTTTCCATACTTTGGCTATTGTTCATAGTGCTGCTATAAACATTGTAGTGCATGTGCCACTTCAAAACAGCACACCTGTATCCCTTTTATTCTTTTTTATCTTAATATGGTGTATCCCATTGATTAACATGTGGATATTGAACCTGCTCTGCATCCCAGGAGTAAATCCCACTTGATCATGGTAGATAATTGTTTTCATGTATTGCTACATCCAGTTTGTTAGTATCAGTTTAGATGTAAGGACACAGACTGAAAGTGCAGGGATGAAAAAAGACATTCCGTCTAAATGGAAATCAAAAGAAAGTTGAAGTAGCTATTCATATATATGACAAAACAGACTTTAACACAAAGACGGTAATAAGAGACTTGGCATTGCATAATGATAAAGGGGTCATTCCAACAAGAAGATATGACATTTGTAATATCTGTGCACCCAACAAATGAGCACCAAAATATATAAAGTAAATATCAACACACTTAAAGAAAGAAATAGCAATAGAAATAATGGTAGGGAACTTTAATTCCCCACTTACATCAATGGATAGATTGATTATGCAGACAGAAAAGCAGCAAGGAAACATTGGCCTTAAATGAAATGTTAAATAGATGGACTTAACAGATATTTACAGAATATTGTATCCGAAACAACAGAACCCACATTTTTCCCAAGTGCACATGGAACACTTTCCAAGATTATATGTTAAGCCACAAAACAACTTTTAATAAATTCAAGAGGACTGAAATCATATTAAGCATCTTTTCCAACCACAATGATATAAAACTAGAAGTTAATTACACAAAGAATACTGAAAATTTCACGAATATGTGGAGAATAAACATGCTACTGAACAGCCAACAAGTCAAGGAAGAAATCAAGAGAAATAAAAATATACCTTTAGACAAGCAAAAATGTAAAAGCAGCATACCAAACTTTATAAGATGCAGCAAAAGCAATTCTAAGAGAGAAGTTCATAGTGATACCTAACTCAAGAATCAAAAATAGAGACTGCTTAGGATTCTCTTTCTCCCCCCCATTCCACTCACACTCTCTCTCTTTCAAAATAAATAGACATTAAAGAAAAAGAACCAGCAGTTCCCAGATGGTTTGGACATCAAACCTTTTGTTTAAGAAAGAAAGAGAGAGAGAGGGAGGGTGGGAGAGAGGGAGGAAGGAAGGAAGGAAGACACGAAAGCAGAGTCTTTATAACTGATACCACAGAAATACAAAGGATCACAAGACACTGCTGTGAACAATTATATGCCAACAAATCAGACAACCTAGAAGACATCAACAAATTCCTAGAAATATATAACCTACCATAATGAATCATGGTGAAATATAAAGTCTGAACAGACTAATTACTAGTAAGAAGATTGAATCAGTAATCAAAAACCTCCCAACAAACAGAAATCCAGGACCAGATGGCTTGACTGGTGAATTCTACTAAACATTCAAAGAATGTTCTAAACATTCAAAGAATGTTCTAAACATTCAAACAATACCAGTCCTTCTCAAACTCTTCCAAAAAGTAGAAGAGAAGGAACCTTTCCAAACTCATTTTACAAAGCTAGCATTACCGTGACACCAAAGCTAGACAAGGATACCATAAGAAAAAAAAATCACGGGACAGTACCCTTGATGAACATAGATGCAAAAACCCTCAACAAAATATTAGCAAACTGAATTCAACAATACACTGAAATGATCATAACCATAATCATATGGGATTTATTCCAGGGATACAAGGATGGCTCAACATCTACAACTTAGTGATTGTGATATACCATGTTAATAAAATGAAGGATAGGGGCGCCTGGGTGGCTTAGTCGGTTAAACGTCCGACTTTCGCTTAGGTCATGATCTCGCGGTTCGTGGGTTCGAGCCCCGCGTCGGGCTCTGTGCTGACTGCCGGCTCAGAGCCTGGAGCCTGTTTCAGTCTGTGACTCCCTCTCTCTCTGACCCACCCCTGCTCACGCTGTCTCTCTCTCTCTCCTAGAAATAAATAAAACATTAAAAAAATAAATAAATAAAAATAAAATAAAGTGAAGGATAAGATCTTATGACCATCTCAATAGATGCAGGAAAAGCATTTGACAAAATTCAACATCCATTTATGATAAAACCCACTTCTTAACCAAGTGGGTATAGAGGGAATGTACCTTAACATAATAAAGGCCATATACAAAAAAACCCACAACTAGCATACTCCATGGAGAAAAACTGAAAGCTTTTCCTTTAAGATCAGGAAAAAGACAAGGATGCTCATTGTACATCGTATTGGAAGTCCTAGTGAGAGCAGTTAGAAAAAGAAAAAGAAACAAAAGGCATACAGGTTAGAAAGGAAGAAATAAAACTTAGTATTTGCAGATGATATTATACATAGAAAACCCTTAGAGACTCCCATCAAAAAACTGTTACAGCTAATAAGCAAATATAGTTCATTGCAGGATACAAGAAATCAAGAATCAAAAATCAGTTGTGTTTCTGTACACTAAAAATGAACTATCAGAGAAATCAAGAAAACAATCCCATTTTCAGTTACATCAAAAATGATAAAATACAGGGTGCCTGGGTAGCTCAGTCAGTTAAGTGTTCGACTTCAGCTCAGGTCATGATCTCACAGTTTCTGAGTTCGAGCTCCACATTGGGCTCTGTGCTGACAGCTCAGAACCTGGAGCCTGCTTCGAATTCTGTGTCTCCCTCTCTCTTTGCCCTCCCAAACTCTCAATCTGTGGCTCTCTCTCTCTCTCAAAAATAAACAAAAATTTAAGAAATGCTAAGATATATAAGAATGAATTTCATGAAAATGAAGTGAAAGGCATATATTGAAAACTATAAAATGTTGAAGAAAGAAATTGAAGACACAAATAAATGGAAGGATGTTCCATGCTCCTAGCCTGGAAGAATTAATATTGTTAAAATCCCATACTACTCAAAGCAGATTCAGTGCAGTCCTTAATAAAAATTCCAATGGCGGGTCACCTGGGTAGCTAAGTCAGTTAAGCGCTGAAATTCAGCTCAAGTCATTATCTCCCAGTTCATGAGTTCAAGGCCTGACAGCATAGAGCCCATGTCAGATTCTCTGTCCCCTTCTCTCTCTGCCCCCCCTCACTTGCACACTCTCTTTCAAAAATAAACATCTAAAAAAATTACAATGGCATTTTTTACAGAAGGAGAACACCCAATCCTCAAATTTGTATAGAACCATAAAGGACCCTGAATAGCCAAAGCAGTCTTGAGATGAAGAACAAAGCTAGAGGATCACGTTCCCTGATTTTCAACTGTGTTACAGAGTTATAGCAAAACAGTGTGGTATTGGCATAAAAACAGACACACAGATCAATGAAACATAATACAGCACCCAGAAATAAACTCATTCTTATGTGGTCAATTAGCTTATGACAAAGGAGTCAAGAATATACAGCTGGGAAAGAGTATTGTCTCTTCAGTAAATGGTATTGGGGAAATTGAACAGCCTCATACAAAAGAATGAACCTGGACGACTGTTTTATGCCATAGACAAAAGTTAAGTTAAATGGATTGAAGACTTAAACCTAAGACCTGAAACTCCCAGAAGAAAACATAGGCAGTAAGCTCCTTGACATAGGTCTTAGCAATGATTTTTTATATCTGACAGCAAGAGCAAATGCAACAGGAGCAAGAATAAACAGTAGACTATGTCAAACTAAAAGCTTCTGTCCAGCAAAGAAAACCATCCGAAAATGAAAAGGCAACCTACCAAATGGAAGAAAGTGTTTACAAATCATATGTCTCATAAGGGGTTAATGTCCAAAATATATAAAGAACTCCTGCAACTTGGTAGATTAAAAAGAAAACCTTATAGACAATCCAGTTAAAAAATTGGTCAGACATCTGAAAAAGCATTTTTCCAAAGAAGACATAGAGATGGCCAATAGGTACATGAAGAGATGTTCTATGTCGTTAATTATCAGGGAAATACAAACCGAAACTATCATGAGATGAGATAATACTTCATACCAGTTAGAATGGCTGTTATCAAAAAGGCAAGAAACAAGTGTTAGCGAGAATGTGAAGAAAAGAGAACCTTGTGCACTATTGATGGAATAAACGTGTCCAGCCGTAGTGGAAAACAGTATGGGTTTCTTCAAAAAATTAAAAATAGAACTGTGATATGATTCATTAGTTCTACTTTTAGATAGTGGAAGAAACACTAATGTGGGAGGATAAACCTTATTCATTTACAATAGCCAAGATATGGAAATAACCTAAGTTTCCATCAATGGGTGAATGAATAAAGAAAATGTGCTGTGTATATATATGGTAGAATGTTATTCAGCCATACAAAAGAATGAAATCTTGTCATTTGTGACAACCTTGAGGGCATTATCCTAAGTGAAATAAGTCAGGGAAGGATAAATAGCATGATCTCTCTTCTATGTGGAATCTATAAATAAATAAATAAATAAATAAATAAATAAATAAATAAAACCTCATAGATACAGAGAACAAGAGGCAGGGGTTTGGGGGTGGGAGAAATGGGTAAAGAGTTTTGTTTGTTTTTAGTTTAAATAAGTTGAGTTATTCTTTATTTTTAAAATTTTAAAGTGTGATTATAGTACTGTAGTTATACTTTTTTTAAAAGTTCTTTTTAAAAAAGAGTTCTTATTTTTTAGAGATCATATTAAAATAATTTATAAATAAAATTATGTGTCTAGATTTGATTCAAGATAGTGGTAGGGAGGGCACCTGGGTGGCTCAGTTGATTAAGCATCAGACTTCGGCTCAGATCATGATCTTAACAGTCTGTGAGTTCTAGCCTCGCACTGGGTTTCATGCTGACAGCTCAAGCCCTGGAACCTGCTTCGGATCTGTGTCTTCCTCTCTCTGCCCTTCCCCTGCTTGCACTGTCTCATTCCATCTCTCAAAAATAAATAAATGTTAAACGATGCTCAGCATCCCTCCTCATCAGGGAAATACAAATCAAAACCACACTGAGATACCACCTCACGCCAGTCAGAGTGGCTAAAATGAGCCAATCAGAGAACTCTAGATACTGGCGAGGATGTGGAGAAACGGGCACCCTCCTACACTGTTGGTGGGAATGTAAACTGGTACAGCCCCTCTGGAAAACAGTGTGGAGGTTCCTAAGGAAACTAACAATAGAACTCCCCTATGACCCAGCAATAGCACTGCTAGGAATTTACCCAAGGGATACAGAAATGCTGATGCATAGGAGCACATGTACCCCAATGTTCATTGCAGCACTCTCCACAATAGCCAAAACATGGAAAGAGCCTAGGTGTCCATCAACGGACGAATGGATCAAGAAGATGTGGTTTATCTATACCATGGAATACTACATGGCAATGAGAAACAATGAAATCTGGCCATGTGTAGCAACATGGATGGACCTTGAGGGTGTTATGCTGAGCGAAATAAGTCAGGCAGAGAAGGACAAATATCCTATGTTTGCACGTATAGGAGGATTAGGAGGAACTTGACGGAGGAACAAGGGGGAGAAGAAGAGCGGAAATGGTGGGGGAAAGGGAGAGAGGCAAACCATGAGAGACTCTTGAATGCTGACAAAAACTGAGGACTGATGGATGTGGGGGGGAGGAGGGATGGGCATGGAGGAGGACACCTGTGGGGATGAGCACTGGGTGTTATGTGGAAACTAATTTGACAATAAACTATTTGTAAAAAAAAAAAAAAAAAAAAAAAGACTAACCAACTTTGCCACAACTCACTGACCTCCACCTTTCCTGAACTCTTAGAACAGTCAGACGAAAAACTTTGTTTTTGTGCTTAACTATACAAAGTAGGACCATGAAAAGAGCTGACAGCCAAAGACTGTAGGACTTCTCTCTGGGTAAATTGACCAGCTGAAGAAATCAGGCCTATAGGTACCAACTTTGAGACCTCAGACCATACTTTGAGTACCAAGGTTCTAGCTCTAAAGCTTAGAAATGTTATAAATTTCATATATCTTTATAGGAAAAAAATGTATTTCTCATGTTTGTTTAAAAACTATAGAACATACAGAAATGCTAATATATTTATATTTTTGTGAAACAAAAAAATAGAGATTTTGAAAACTTGAAGAAAAATAAGTAGAAATTAGAATTTGTAATGTTTTCTAATTTCACCTCATTGGATTTTCCTGTACAATTAAATTTGGAAATCTTTGTTTAAGAGCAGTCTCTGGTTCCAAGTTTAAGAACCATTGTTCTTTTTTTTTTCCATTGTTTTTAATGTTTATTTATTTTTGAGACAGAGAAACAGAACATTAGTAGCGGAAAGGCAGAGAGAGAGGGACACACAGAGTCCAAAGCAGGCTCCAAACTCAGAGGTGTCAGCACAGAGCCCAATGCGGGGCTCAAACTCACAAGCTGTGAGATCATGACCTGAGCCAAAGTCAGACACTCAACCAACTGAGCCACTGAGGCGCCCCTAAGAAGCATTGTTCTAGGACTCCCTCTTTTCTTTCTTCATCTTTTCAGCTATGTATTCAGTGAATATTTACTTCTAATATGTGCCTTATATGTTCATTTTTTAACTGTGTCTTCAGAGCAGAAGTTCTAAATTTTAATAAGGTCTTATTTGGCAGTTTTTCTTTATGATTTGTGTCTTTTGTATCTTATATGAGAAATCTTTGCCCAACTCAGAATCACAAAGATTTTTTTCCCTACAGAGATTTCCTCCTATGTTTTCTTCTAGATATTTCTGGATAACTGTGCATAGCTTACGTTTTACATTTAGGTTCATAATTCATTTTTTAATTTTTGAATATGGTCAGAAGTATAGATAGATCGAGGCTAATTTTTTACATGTAAATGTCCAGTTCTAATACTGTTTCTTGAAAAGATTATTCATTCTTCATTGAATAGTCTTGGCACATACATCAAAAATCAAGTGATCATATATATGTAGGAGTCTATTTCCAGAGTCTGTTCCATTGATCTTTAGAGCTCTCCTTTCACCAATATTTCACTCTTCAGTGGGATAAGTTTCTGCTGTATCTTTAAGTTAGATAGTATCAGTCTCCCAGCTCTGTTCTTCCTCCCTCATCTTAAACTCTTTCATTCTTTCAAATATTATTTGTATAAAAGTATTACATTCTTGTTGAAGAGTAAATCTTGTTCCCTAAATATCAGTTGTACTGGAATAATATGAACTACTTTTTAAAAAATTTTTTTTCTTTGAGATAGAGAGGGCATGAGTGTAGGAGGGGCAGAGAGAGAGAATCCCAAGCAGGCTCTGCACTGTCAGCACAGAGCCCAGTGTAGGGCTCAAACTCATGGGCCATGAGATCATGACCTGAGCTGAAGTGGGTGCTTAACTGACTAAGCCAGAATAATATGAAGTTCTTTGACATATTGCTAACTATATATGAAAATCCTAAGGGTATTACTTGTATATAGGTATCTGTTCAAAATAAAAACTTTTTTCTCTCTATTGATATCACTGTGGCCATTATGCAGTTGCTGGACAAATGCAGTTGCTATTTTTTTTTAAACTTGCAGGAAAAGCTATTCAGTGAGCTGACAAAATGTTCATTATATTTAGTTTCCTTGTTGGTTGGAAGTCAGACATGGTTATCATGGTGGTATACTGAAATTATATAAAGAGAAAAATCCATAGATTGTGATCCTAAATTTCTGTTTCTTCCCTCTCTTAGGGATGATAGAAACAGCACAAGTGGATGAGAGAGCAAAAGGCAATGGCTCCAGTCAACCAGGAGCCGCGAGGCGAGGTGTTCAGATTATTGATGATGAACCTCAAGCCCAGAGTGGTGGCGGAGGGTGCTGTTCTTCTGGATAACTGTTCACACTTAAGAGATTAAATAAACTGTGGATCATTGCCCTCAACATGAAGACTGCCATATTCCAAGTCACATTATTTTACCAATGGAATTATAGAATTAACAGTATTTTAAATTACGTTTATAACACTGCAGAGACCTTAAGTGCTAAACTTAGTGGAGTTTGTGACCAGAGAATTGGCATTTTTCTACAAATGTTAACAAAGCAATTACCAATGGCCTTTTTACATATTTTTTTCTTTAATAAGGAATAATATGCATGTAGAAAAGACCTACTTAAAGGCTTCATTTATATTCTTTTAAATCAAATCTTTATTTAATAACTTATATATGTTGTTGGAATGGTATACATTTTTGCAGCCCTTTGTATTTTGTGGTAGTTTGAATTGTATCACTTCTAAACAGCAAACTGTTTTTGTTTTCCTTTTTTTTTTTTAATTAGCAGATACCTGAAGTACTATTTTTGCAGGGTTTGCACAGGCCCCTTAACTGTCTACTACTTTGATATAATCTATATACAACCTGTATGCTGAGCTGGTAAAATACATTGTAAAATTACATATTAAATATTTTATCTGCTTTTACAAGCGCAAGGTGCAAAAATATATACAGTAGTCTCATTGATGACTGTAAAGTGAATTAACATTTGGTGATAATGCCTAAGCTTTTTGACTCTGACATGAAGATCATAGCTCCCCTTCACTTTTGTCTTAACTTGAAAGTGGCGTGTTTCAATTTTCACATATACTTTACTTGAATTATTGCTGTTGTCATATTTTTGCCTCTGTAAGTCTTTCTGATGATTGAACAACAGCATTTGCCTTTTGGTTTGTTGGGGTTTGGGGTTTTTTTTTTTTTTTTTTTTTTTTTGCTTTTTATTTTTGTTTAGGGGGGAATTTTTTTGGATAAAAGAGATGAATTCTGCTGATTTTGCTTTAGAGTGGTTACCTTAGAAGTATTTGAGTGGAGCATGCTGAGTTTCACTTCTGCAATGGCTTTAGTTTTCTCTTAGGCTTTATATGAGATGGGTTCACTGGCGTGAGAAGAGAGAAAGAGGCCCCATATAGTTGCCACTCACCAGAACTCGTTCATACAGCATGTTAATGGGTAGTTTATGCTCCTGGGCCAGCACTTTTAAATCCTTTTTGAGCAAATTACATTTGTTCATTGCTTGCCAGAGATGAACACAGAAAAATTTGTTCCATTTTATAAGAGCTGTCCTGAGTTTCTATGAAGGGAAACATTTCATGTAATGCGGTTATAGCAAACACTGGAAAGATTTATTATAAAGTTATATTCTTGTATACTTTGTAAATTAGTCTCATTAGGTTTTTTTTTTTTTTCCTAAGCATAGGACTGAACTTAAAGTTGTTAATTTAGTAGAATCAGACAGTGCTCACAGAAGGATCACAAATTGTGGAAATTAACATACATTGTTCTTGTTCTAATATATATATTTTTCCATTTCTGTCATGCTTGGAAAACTAGTAAATGTTATGTCTAAGATAAAATGGAATGGCCCCTGGATTTACTTCTTACAAGAAGCAGTAGTATGCAATAAAGTTGTTAGCATGAGCAATTAAGAGGATGTAAAGAGGTTATAGTTGCTAAAGCAGTGCTACCATATTTTTAAGTTAATAGCTTAAGCTTTCCCAAATGGGTTTAAAGTTGAATGGATTGACACCTTTATGTTATGCTGTTAGAATTTTTACTTAGTATTAAGGGTTCTGTGAGCCCTCACTTTACCTTTACTTATTCTCCTTGCCAAACCCAACAGACTGTCCTCTCTGTTGTGTGTGTTTGGGGGAGGATGGGAAGAGTCAGAGAGATAAGCTAAAACTGTTATGTTTTGTTTTGTATTTTTAATCAGATGATTGTATAGTCTCTCAGTTTCCTATGAAGTTTGTGTTTATGCAGGACATCAGGAGAGACCAGGGGAACGATGAGGACAAGTACAGGAAAATTTGTTGTTCCCCTCCTGGTTCTTCCACCAGTAGTAAAGAAAGCCTTGCCATTTCTACTATTATACATGTAGATGGGAAAGAAGCTCTTCTTCAGAGTGAACTGTTTTTTAAACTAATGAGCGATGAAATTGAGCTTTATTCCAAAAAGCAGGGGCGCCTGGGTGGCTCAGTCGGTTAAGCGTCCGACTTCAGCTCAGGTGATGATCTCACGGTTCATGGGTTTGAGCCCCGCATCGGGCTCTGTGCTGGCAGCTAGCTCAGAGCCTGGAGCCTGTTTCGGATTCTCTATCTCCCTCTCTCTCTTACCCTCTCTTGCTCATGCTGTCTCTCTCTCTCTCAGAAATAAATTTAAAAAAACATTTAAAAAATTCAAAAAGTGAAATCATTAAGCCTGATAATTGGAGAGTTGTACTCTCAATTTTTGACCCTTTGTTAATGATATTAAATCCAGATCAGAACCTCCGCTCCAAAGTTGCCACATAATTATTGATAGGCTACAACCAGTCTCCATATTTTTTTTTCCTTTACTCTCCTTTAGTTCTGTGTATCATTCTTGACTTCAAGCACTTCATTCTTTTTCTCACCTTGTAATTTAAGCTAATTTAATAGCAACAATAAATACTAAGGAATACCTGTCCTTGCTTTAAAATTTGAGAGGTCTTTAGATAGTTTGAAGGAGGAATGAAAGAGGACCAGCCGATCGCAGTTATGTGCATAAAGGAGTGATAAAGAGATGAGAAACTAAGGCTGAGGAAATTTCTCTGATACTTTCTTTACCTCTTTAACATTTTTTGTGTTCCTGTCCTTATAAATTATAAATTGTGCTATTAGGAAGAAGACATGAGTTATTGTATTGTGTGTTAAAAGTAGTGGCTAGGTAGAACCAATATATTTTTCAACTAGTAAGTGTATACACTTAGTATATATAACTAAAAAGTGGTATAAGATAGTCATTAAAAATACTTGAATATTATGTTAAAAGTATACAATCATTGTTTCTGTAATGATGGTCGGTATTCTGCATCTTGTTTTGCTTTGTGATTATAGAGGAAGATCAGTGTTTTTAAAAATGTATATTGCAACAATTTTGGGGTAACAGCAATCTCAAAAAAAGTGTCACATTATACCTTATGAAATATGAGTGTTCGAATTTGTTTTGTTCTGGGAAAATCACCTGAAAATACCTTAAAGCCATGGCTGTTATAGCTAAATTGAAGTCCTTTAAAAAAAAATTAACCATATATTATTAGTGATTACTTTTTATTTGGTATTAGAGTAAGAAATCAGAATGATACAGGTTTTTAAGTAAGAAAAGATAAAATTTGGGATATATGACAGGAGGTTAGTGAGGAGTAGACTGGAAGTCAGGTAGGTATGAAACTCTACAACCTGACTTTTTATAATTGTTTTGAAATGCATTATCATTTCTAAATAAGGCAAGTTATGCGTTGTACCAAATATTTAGAACATATACAGAATGAATTGGCATACTATTTAATACAATTTGGAATTTTTTGTATCGTAAAAGCTACCAGGAATCTAGATCATTGATGTTATCTCTAAATAATAGAATTTATCCCCTTATAATTACCACTTATATTCTCTCCAGAAGTGGCTTGATCTGTGCCTTTAACTTTCAAAATTAATCTTTTGACTTCTGTTTGCCATACAGTTTTCTTTATAGATGCAGTCTGGCAAAGAAGGAATACATATTTTTTGACTATTAAAGCTGTTGAGATCTTCTAGAAAAGGATGTAGATTGTTGCAACCAGCAGGAACCTTACAATGATGTCTAAAGTACAGAGACTAAGTAGATCATTATTATTTTCTAAATTTCAAAATGTATCGCCTAGATTTTAGTGACTAAAAGCTGGGATTCATTGAATATATGTATTCACTTGATTTCATAATAGACATTGTTCTGGTATGTTGCTGTTCAGTCAACAAAAACAATAATGTATTTGGACCAAAATTCATGTTACATATATGTCTGAGCTTGATGTCTTTCCCTTATCAAAGAAAACAAATTAATCAGAATTCTGAACAAAATTTCCTAAATGCAAGTATTACAGTATTAATTGTATTAATGAAAAAATTTAGAAATGCTCTTTAAGAGTTTCCAATTTCAAGCAGCAATGCTTCTCTTCTAAACAAATGCCACTTTAATTTGATAGACGTTTAGCACTGCTTGTGCTCACTCTGATTTCTATAGCATCTATTTTCTGAGAAGCTGAGTATGCTTTTAAATGTTAGCCTTTCTACAACAACTTTTTCTCTCCAGTAGATAAAGGAACATGGCAAGTTGTTGTTACATGGCACACCAAGTAAGAATCTTACTCTCTAAGCATCTCGTCCTCTTCAGAGGTCTGCACTATTTCCAAGTGCATCACATTAAAGCCAAACGATGAGCCTGTCCACCTTTATTCCCAGTGTATCAGTTCTCGCCTTGATTTTGATACCTTGGGACAACGGTATCATCTCTTCATTATCAAATACTCAAGAAAAAGCTAATATGACTTCCTTAGGTTCGAGCTTCTGTAGAGCACTGAGAGGTGAGGGCCAGCAGGGATAAAGTATGGTAATGTTGAAGTACAGACAACAGTGGTATTTGCTAAACTGTATATTTGGTAGCAAGCTCTTTTAAGGAAACCATCATATGTAGTACTTCCTAGAAATGTAAAAGCTCTTCATTTTTTTTAAATTATCTGAGAATATATTCTAGGAAGAAGAAAAAAAGTATGAATATTGTGAAAGTGCCCCTCAGGCACGTCCCACCTAAATGGAAAATACTGCTCTGTAGCAACTTTTTCTCTTCAATTACCTTTTTGCTGTCCATTTATATACATATATTTTACCTATAGAAATACATAGTTTTGTGGGTTCTTAATTTTTATATAAATTCTGCCTTACTATGCATATGTTTTGCAACTTGCTTTTTTCTCTTACCATCATTTTTAGGAACTGTAATGTCAGTATATGCATACTTTTATTTTCTCCTATATCACCTTTGGATGTTTTTCTTTCAAAATAACTTCTGATCCTCCATGAAACCTTCCCCAAAAGAATCTTGTCAGGTGGATTTCAGTACGTTCTTAGAATGTAGGTGCAAGCCAGGGTCTTCCTTAAGCATGTGACTTGGGATATTAGAAAGGCATCTGCTGGCACACCTTGGTGACTCAATCGATTAAGTGTCTGACTTTGGCTCAGGTCATGATCTCACAGTTTGTGGGCTCGAGGCCCCTGTCGGTCTCTGTGCTGACAGCTCAGAGCCTGGAGCCTGCTTTTGTTTCTGTGTCTCCCTCTCTCTGGTCCTCTCTTACTCCTGCTCGGTCTTTCAAAAATAAACAAACATTGGGGGAGGGGGGGGAAGGCATCTGCTTATAATTCATTTGAAGTACATTACTTTGGGCCTACTGTTGATAATATATACAATTTAAGAACTTAGCAGATTCTTTATTCAGAATAGGTTTTTATTTGAGGGAAGAAGGAAAAATGGGGAAGGTATAGCTGACAGGGAAAGAGTACAGAGTAAGATAAAAACAAGTCTTTATACAACTCTGAGTAGTTACATATCACAAGACGTCATGGTACCAAAAATTAAAACTTACGTTTGGTCTGCCTTTAATGAAAACAAGAACAGTTCCTTTTCAGATTTCCTTTCCCTCAACATCCCACAACCCCATTCCTTTTGTTTTTGTTTTTGTTTTTGAGAGAGAGAGTGTGCACTGTTAGAGCAGAGCCCAACACGGGGCTCCATCTTCACTAATATAGAGATCATGACTTGAGCCGAAATCAAGAGTCAAGAGCTTAACCAACTGAGCCACCCAGGTGCCCCTCCCCAAATCCCTTAAGAAAAAGGTAACAATTACTAACAGTTGGGGTGTGTATCTCTCATATATAAATGTTTTTATTTATATTTGGCCTTTATGAATTTTCAGTTCTCTGAAATCAACTTCTATAACAGATTTCCAACTTCAATCAACTGACCAATTTTCCGAGAACAAACCAGAATCCTACTGCTTTAAAGAACATTAAATCGGTGGTGACAGTTCTTGAACTGGAAGTTAACTAGATTCTTAGTATGTTTTATGTTTATCTTAATTAAGCCTAAAGAATAACTAGCATTCTGGGAAAGTCAAGTCACTGGTTTCTGTATCTTGTGGAAATAGGGTTGGGAAAGAGGAGTGTGCTAATACCTGTGTAAGTCTGAGCTGGGCTTGGTCTCTTAGCTTATTATCTTGAGCATTGCAATTGTCCCCCACAACTACTTTATAGCTATTTCTGTCACATGTTAAGCTCTAGCTTAGCATGTGAGTGCCGTGACACAAAATTAAGTGTATGTGCCCCCAGAACAACAAATTTATTCATATTTGACTTCTAATGAAAATAATTCAGAGGGGAAATTAAGCACAAGTTTACATGATTTTGTTAATTGTTTCTTGATGGTCTTATAAAAAAATTAAAACACAGTCTGCTCATCATGACTATTCTATCAGTTTCACTCATTTATTGAGTACCTATGCTCAGTGTACATACAGCAGAGAAACCAGCCTTCCTTTAGAGTAGGAACATAGAAATGGGGAACAGATGACCTTGCCTGTACTCTAGGAGGTAAGTAGTTTATCTGTAGATATGAGGTCAGCTGAGCACATGTGTTCACATTCTGTGTTTGATCAGATACATACGTGTCAAACTTTTGGGGCGAGGTAATTAGAATGACAGTAGCTGAAGTTGATAGTGAATTTGAGGTAAAGCTGGACAGAATGATTTTGAGTCTTAGAAATAATATGCTTTCAAGCCAAATTAAAATAGAATAACTTATTTTCTAGCTTCAAGGGGACAATTAAGTGATCTTTTAGCCCAAATTGCTTTTCCAAATTTTGTTGTAGCAGTGAAGAAACACATGCTTCTTTGCTTAGACAGCTGCTTTTTATTAAACCTAGGGAAAAAATGAATTTTAAAAAGCAATTGTATTGTTTTCCTTACTTTTGACAGGTGGTATCTTGTTGCCAGATAATTGCCCAGGACACAATCCATTCCTAAGTCCTAGTTGGCTCATTTGGGGAGTGTATCACAGTATAATTTGTGTATTTCTTTCTTCTTCTTTTTTTTTAAGTAGGCTTTATGTGGGGTTTGAATTCATAACCCTGAGCTCAAGAGTCACATACTCTACCAACTGAGCCAGCCATGAGCCTCTAAGTTGTGTATTTCCTTTTTTGATGTTTATTTATTCTGAGACTAGAAGGCAGAGCAGAGAGAGAGAGGGAGAGAGAGAGAGAATTTGAAGCAGGCTCCATGCTGTCAACGCAGAGCCTGATGTGGAGCTTGAAACCACAAACGGTGAGATAATGACCTGAACCAAACCAAGAGTCTGACACTCAACAGACTGAGCCCCTATGCACCCCAGGTTGTGTATTTCTAAATGCATTTTTCAGATGCACTTTTTTCGTGCCTGAAATTGAAGACATAGGCTAGAAAGATAGCTGGATTTTTCTGATAATCTTTCCAATGCTTTTTAAGGATATTTTTGGTATTCTAGTATATTAATAAAGTTAAATCATCAGTTCCCTTCTTGGCCCTTTCTGGGAGAAAATAGAGTGAAATCATCATTTTTAAATAACTATTTCTGAGCCAGTTATCAAGAAGTAACATCCTCATCTGTATTAATTCATCTGCACAATTCACAAAAGATGAATGATTTTAATGATCTAGTGACAGCTCTTCAAAATATAAAAGTCCTGTGAAAGAAAAGTGACATAACAAGGATATGATGATATTTGGAGAACTTTTTACTGTTTCCTGGGTGACAAAACTATTATTCTTGTCCAAAAGCTATACAATATAAGCTCCCCTTCACTCCCCCCCCCCCCACAACTGAATCCTGTATTAATATTTTAAAGTCTGAAAATGTTTAACTGAAGAAGTGGCATGGGTAGTTCCTTCCCTTCAGATATTTTAAGGCTAATAGTAGTGGCACAGGCCTGGGGAAGAAATACATACTTTATCAAGTGGAACTACTGATGTAGTTAGTATCTTTTAGACGTGCTCATGACTGATTTATCCTTCCTGTGTAGGCAACTGGTATAGTTTGGAAATATTTTAACATGAAATCACATATGTAGTAAGAAGACTGATTTTCTTGTATAGTGTATAGAATTCAGTCTTCTATCTCATGCATGTAACTATGTTTGATTTGGATCTATTTGATTTTAAGGTTTAATAGCTATTCTTTTCTCCCACCTCACATTTTACCTAATCTGTGTAGTTGTTAAATGAAATTATACATAGCTTTAGGAAAATTGCTATAGACAATGTATGAATTTCACCAAAAACATTTAAGCAAACCTGAGATTAAAAAGTTTTAGGTTTTAGGGGCGCCTGAGTGGCTTAGTTGGTTAAGCGTCCGGCTTTCGCTTGGGTCATGATCTCGCGGTTCGTGGGTTCAAGCCCCGCATCGGGCTCTGTGCTGACTGCCAGCTCAGAGACTGGAGCCTGTTTCAGAGTCTGTGACTCCCTCTCTCTCTGACCCTCCCCCTGCTCATGCTGTCTCTCTCTCTCTCCTAGAAATAAATTTAAAAAAAAAAACATAAAAAAAAAAAGTTTTAGGTTTTAGCCTGCGATCTCATATGTAAACTCAAGAAAAAAATTATAGCTAAAAGGCCTACTTTGTTGCAATATATGTATGTAACACTTCAGAGGATTTCAGTTTTGGGTTCACTTGTGATTAGGACATGACAAAAGAGGGATGAATAAATAAGCAGATTCAGAATTTAGCAGGCACTCTGTTTTCCTAACATGGAGAGCATTTTACTGGTGCTCAGAAAGATACATATAAAATGTACTGCTATAATTCATGCCCTCAAGGAACTTAAAAACCTAAAAGAGATATCTAGTAGATGTAAGAGAATTTAGAGATTAAATATGAAGGAGGTAAAATTGGTATCTGTAGAAGACAGTGCATAGTCAACCGAAAGTATCTGAAAACTAATGAAGTCACGGGGTATAAAATTAGTCACAGAAATTAAAAGCTTTCATTTAGCAAACAGTCAATCAGAAGATACGATGGAAGAAAAAACTCCTTTCATAGTAAGAACAAAGGAGAAGAAAATACCTAGGAATAAATAGTATGTAAGACCACAAAAAGAAAACTATGTGTCTCCGGGAAAAAAAGCACAAAACCATGAGGAGGCATATATTCTTGGATAGGAAGACTTACCAACATATACATGCCAGTTCTTTTTAAGTAAATCTATAATGTAATACATTCTCAATAAAAATACCAGGATTTTCTAAAACTAAAATCTGATTCCAAAGTTCCTGTGAAAAAAGACTAGCCAGAAAAGCTCTGAAAAAGTGGGGAGGACAGACTAGTCTTACAAAATGTTAAAAATAGAAAACTCCAGTAATTAACACAGTTTGGTACTGGCATATGACTAGACAGATCGTTAGAATAAAACAGGTCTAAACTTGACCCAGAAATGGAATTCAGCACAAGCTAAAACTGATATTTCATTTCAGTGAAGAAAATATGGCTTATTCATTAAAAGGTGTTAGGACACCTGGGTAGCTATTTATGGGAAAAAATAAAAGTTGGATCCATACCTCATACCAAAATGAAATCCAGTTTTTTTTTTAATTTTTTTAACTTTTTTTTTTTCTAGGAGAGAGAGAGAGAGACAGCGTGAGCAGGGGAGGGTCAGAGAGAGAGGGAGTCACAGACTGAAACAGGCTCCAGGCTCTGAGCTGGCAGTCAGCACAGAGCCCGACGCGGGGCTCGAACCCACGAACCGCGAGTTCATGACCTAAGCGAAAGTCGGACGCTTAACCGACTAAGCCACCCAGGTGCCCCAATGAAATCCAGTTTTAATTGTGAAAATTGAATAGTCTAAAGTACTTGAAGAAATCATTGGAGAATCTTAAAAGATGAAGAATTTGATGTAAAATCCAGAAAAAAGGTATTCACTATAAATTTATAATAATGTAGTGATATATATATCTCACTATATAAAATCTATATCTCACTATATAAAATAAATTCTTCATCACGTAAACTAGCATAAGCAAAGAGAAATCACATATTTGAAAAAATTGCAAATCATGTCACGCATATTTTAATATATAAAGAACTTGCAAAATTCAGTAAGAAAAAATTCAACAGTCCGAAAGGAAAAAGATCCAAAACTATAAACAGAGTTTTAACAGAAATGGATACAAATGACATAAACTGAAAATAAAAGTTCAACTTCACTGTTAAGAGAAGTACAAAATAAAACTATACTGAGATACAAGTTTTTAACCTATTTGATCAAGGAGATGTATTTTTAATTTTATAAACCTGCTACATCTTAGATATATAAGATTTGGGGAACAGGTATTTTTGCTGGCAGAGGTGTAAATTAGAACAATCACTAAAAATGGTGTGCTTACATATTGTAGATTTTACTCTTTCAACCACCCATTTCCTTTTCTTTTTTTTTTTTTTTAAATTTTTTTAATGTTTTTATTTATTTCTAGGAGAGAGAGAGAGAGAGAGAGTGTGTGAGAAGGGGAGGGTCAGAGAGAGATGGAATCACAGACCGAAACAGGCTCCAGGCTCTGAGCTGGCAGTCAGCACAGAGCCCGACGCGGGGCTCGAACCCACGAACTGTGAGATCATGACCTAAGCGAAAGTCGGACGCTTAACCGACTAAGCCACCCAGGCGCCCCACCCATTTCCTTTTCTAGTCAGAGAGATTGGAAAAAATAAATTTTCCAGATTTTTTTGTACAGCTAGTATTCTGGATGCTAATTGGATTTTCCCAATTACGTGTTCTCTGTGTGACTTGAAAAGAGAAATGAGGTAGAGGTGATCTTTTAAGGTTCTTGCATGTTGTAAGATTATGGGAAACATGCAGCAGTGATCAAAGGTCTATCCTCCAACTTTTTGGATGTGGAGAAGTAGTGATGGTGGCAGCAGCAACTTTTTTTTTTAATGTTTATTTTTGAGAGAGAGTGTGTGCAAGTGGGGGAGGGGCAGAGAGAGGAGGAGACAAAGGTTCCTAAGCAGGCTCTGTGTTGTCAGCACAGAATCCAGCATGGGACTCGAACACACAAATCATGAGATCAAGACCTGAGCTGAAGTCAGACGTTTAAATCGACTAAGCTACCCAGGTGCTCCGGTGGCAGCAGCTTCTTAAAATGACATTTCAGGGGCGCCTGGGTGGCTTAGTCGGTTAAGCGTCCGGCTTTCGCTTAGGTCATGATCTCGCGGTTCGTGGGTTTGAGCACCGTGTCAGGCTCTGTGCTGACTGCCAGCTCAGAGCCTGGAGCCTATTTCAGAGTCTGTATCTCCCTCTCTCTCTGACCCTCCCCTGCTCACGCTGTCTCTCTCTCTCTGTCTCCTAGAAATAAAATAAAAATATTTTTAAAAATGACATTTTAAGTCCTGAATTATGGTATCAGATCTTCTTTCTCCAGTTTCCCAGGAGTGAGAGCAGGTGGTGATTGCCTCTGGCTTCCAGCATGGCTCTAGAATTACTCCATAGGTAGTAGCCCCCAGTGACTCAGTTCTGTATCACGGTGGGATTTGTTCTGGGAGGCTCAACCTAGATTTCTAAATCCTGAATTTTCAGCCCTTCCAATAACTTTTTAAGTACCAAAGCCCCCATAACAAGTGCCTTCATGTTTCAAATATCTAGAATGATGGGGTGCCTGAGTGGCTCAGTCAATTAAGCATCTGACTCCAGTTCAGGTCATGATCTCGCAGTTTGTGAGTTCGAGCCGCACAGCAGACTCTGCTGACAGCTCGGAGCCTGGAGCCTGCTTTGGAGTCTGTCTCCCTCTCTTTGTCCCTCACCCACTCATGCTCTGTCTCTCTCTGTCTTTCAAGAATGAATAAATGTTAAATATTTTTAAAATTAAAATATCTAGAATGGCCTCTGTTTCCTACACTGAAAACTGCCTGATTGATTTGGCAATTGCAGTCAGAACAGTAAACGTATTTACTTTTGATCTGCAGTTTTACTTCTAGGATATATCCTATACGCATGCTTGTATGTGAAAATAATAAGTTTGTAAGGGTTTTCAATGCATTGTTTATAAACTGACATCAGTAGGGGATTTTATTGATCATAAAATCAATTACAGTGCAAGTATATAATAGAATCCTAGGTAGCTATAAAAAAAAGAATGAGAGAGCTTTGTGTATTTAAAAGAAGCAATAAGGCATATGAAGTTTAAAAAAAACCCAAATATCCATTGATGGATGAATGGATAAAGAAGATGTGGTATGTATGTACAGTGGAGTATTACTTGGCAATCAAAAAGAAAAATATTGCCATTTGCAACTACATGAATGGAACTAGAGGGTGTTATGCTAAGTAAAATTAGAGAAAACAGATATCGTATGACTTCAGTCATGAGGAATGAAAGATACGAAACAGATGAACATAAGGGAAGGGACGCAAAAATAATATAAAAACAAGAAGGGGGACAAAACATAAGAGATTCTTAAATACAGAGAACAAACTGAGGGTAGCTGGAGTGGTTGTGGGTGGGGGGACAGGCTAAATGGGTAAGGGGCATTAAGGAAGACACTTGTTGGGATGAGCACTGGGTGTTACACAGGAGATGAATCACTGGTATCCACTTCTGAAATCATTATTGCACTATGTACTAACTAACTTGGATGTAAATTTTTAAAATAATTCATTTAAAAACATATTTCAAAGACATTAATTTTTTTAAAAGGCCATGGAGCAGAACTGTGTATACTGCTTTAAAACAAAGTAATTAGCTTTGTTGAAGTATAATAGACATAAAGTAAAACACACATATTTAAAGTGTGCAATTTGACAAGTTGACCCATGAAACCATCATCACAGTGCAGGTAATGAATACATGCATCACCCCAAAAAGTATCCTTTTTTAAATGTTTATTCATTTTTGAGAGAGAGAGAGAAAGAGAGCACATACAAGCTGAGAAGGGGTAGAGAGAGGAAGAGGATCTGAAAGCAGGTTCTGATTTGTCAGCACAGAGCCCGATGCAGGACTCAAACTCACAAACTGCAAGATCATGAACTGAGCTGAAGTCGGATGCTTAACCAACTAAGCCACCAGGCACCACACCCCAAAAAGTATCCTTATACTTCTTTGTAATCCTTTCCTCCCATCCCTACTTTCCTTTACAGTATATTCATTTGAATTTTCTAGAATTTTATATAAATGGAATCATATATAATGTGTAAACTTTTGAGTCTGGCTTTTTTCACTTTGCATAGTTATGTTAAGATTCATCCATGCTGTGTTTAGTGATAATTCATTCCTTCTTATTGCTATCTTTTCATATGGATATACTGCTTTTTGTTTATTCATTCACTTGTTGGTGGACATTTGAGTTGTTTTCCATTTGTGGCTATTACAAATTAAGCTTCTGTAGAGGCACCTAGCTGGCTCAGTCAGGGGAGGGTATGACTCTTGATCTCAGGGTTGTGAGTTTGAGCCCCATGTTGGATATAGACATTACTTTAAAACAAAAACTAGAAAAAACACGCATACAAATAAAGCTTCTATAAACAGTTGTATACAAGTCTTTGTAGAGATAGATTATTTCATTTCTCTTGGGCAACTACCTCAGAGTTAAAATGGTTGGATTATTAGGTAGATGTATGTTTAACTTTTCAAGAAACTGCCAAGGTGTTTTCCAAACTAGTACCATTTTATATTTCCACCAGTAGTATAAGAGTTTCAGTTCCTCCTCATCCTTGCCAGCACTTGATATGGGCAATTTTTAAAGTTATAACCATTCAAATAGATGAATATATATCATTGTGGTTTTCATTTGTATTTCCCTAATGACAAATGATGTTGAGAATTTTTTCATGTGCTTATTTGACTTCTGTATACCTTCTTAGTGACATGTCTGTTCAAATATTTGCCCATATTTACTGATTTTTATTTTATTTAGTTTTGAGACTTTTTAAATATATTTTGGATACAGGGTCTTTATCAGATATATGATATGGGGGCATCTGGGGGGCTCAGTCGATTAAGCACCTGACTCTTGATTTCCTCTCAGGTCTTGATCTCATGGTTTCTAAGATCAAGCCTTGCATCAGGCTCTGCACTAATTTTTTTTCCTATGTATTTTTCTAAAAGTTTTATACTTTTAGGTCCATGACTCATCTGAGTTATTTTTTTATACAAAACAAGGTAAACATCGAAGTTAATTTTTTTATTTTGCTGCAGCAGCATTTGTTGAAAAGACTATCCTTTCTTTATTGCTTTGTGTTTGCATCTTTGTTGAAAATCATTTGTCCACAGATGAATAGTTCTGTTTCTGAAAACTATTCTATTAATTTATTTGTCTTGATGCCAACACCCCACTGTACTGATTACTACAGTTTTATAGTTGGTCTTGACATCAAGTAATGTTAGTCCTTCACCTTTGTTTATTTCCAGAATTGTTTTTTGGCTACTTTAGGTTCATTTCCATATGAATTTTTAAAAATCAGTTTGTTAATTTCCATGAAAATAATTTTTAAAAACCCTGCTAGAATGCCGATTGGGATTGCATTGAATCTATAGATCAGTTGGGGGAAAAGTTGACCTAATTATTGAATCTTTCAACCAAGACAATATAGCTCTCTATTTACTTAGGACTTCTTTATTTCTTTCAGTGATGTTTTACAGTTTTTGGTGCACAGGTCTTTTACTAGATGTTTTTCTAAGTGTTTCATGTTTTTGATGTTATTGCAAATTGTATTTCAAATTTTAATTTCTAAATATTTATTGCTAGCATATAGAAACCAATTCTACTTCTTGATCTTGCATCCTACAACTTCGCTGAACCCACTTTTCAGTCCTAATAACTTCTTTGTAGATTACATGGGATTTTTTTTTACATATTAAATTGTCAGTCAATAAAAACAAAGAGATTTCTTTCTTTCTTTCTAATTTAGATGTGTTCTTACTTCTTTTTCTTGCCTTCTTGCAGTGGCTATAACCTTCAGTACAATGTTGAATAGAAGTGATTAGAATTGACATTCTTGCCTTATTCCTGATCTTTTTTGTTGTTGAAAAAGAAAAGGGTAATCATATACATATTTGACTCCAGAGACCTAGAATGTCTCCAAAAAGATACATAAGAAACTGATAATACTGGTTACCTCAGAAGAGACAAATTGAGTTGGATGGGGAAAGGGGAGAGGAGCATTCTTCTCATTGGGTACGTTTTTGTATTTGTTTTTAAATTGCCTATTCCAGAAAATAAATAATAAAACTTAAGAAAGAAAAATTGGCGTATAAACAGAGCATTTGCTTAAAAGGAAAAAAACAACCCGAATATTTTTGCAGAAAAACATCTTAAGAATGTGACACAAGAGATCACAAAGTTTAAAATTAACAAAGGTAGATTTAATCATTTAAGAATACTTGAGAGTAGGTATTATTTACAGTAGACTTTAGAAACGAGACATGAATTGAAGGTGAAGTAGACATTTTAAGAAGATAAATGCAATGGCATGAAAATGGGAAGTGGCAAATTTTAGGAAGCAAATGGACTTGACTAGGGGGTGGGGGGCAGTGTGCCTGGTGGAAAAAAATAAGGAAAGGTAAGGGCTTCAGAGAAGAATTAAAACTAATATAAATGGTAATTTTGTAATATTCAACCCAGTATCAACCTAACCAGGCACATATCTACTGTCAATTATCTTAACTCAGCTAACAGATATTTTTTCCTTTTTTTTTTTTTTTACAAATATTTTATTGTCAAATTAGTTTCCACATAACACTCAGTGCTCATCCCCACAAGTGCCCTCCTCCATGCCCACCCCTCCTCCCCACATCCATCAGTCCGCAGTTTTTGTCAGCATTCAAGAGTCTCTCATGGTTTGCCTCTCTCCCTTTCCCCCACCATTTCCGCCCTTCTTCTCCCCCTTGGTCCTCCATCAAGTTCCTCCTAATCCTCCTATACGTGCACACATATGATATTTGTCCTTCTCTGCCTGACTTATTTCGCTCAGCATAACACCCTCAAGGTCCATCCATGTTGCTACACATGGCCAGATTTCATTGTTTCTCATTGCCATGTAGTATTCCATGGTATAGATAAACCACATCTTCTTGATCCATTCATCTGTTGATGGACACTTAGGCTCCTTCCAGGTTTTAGCTATTGTGGAGAGTGCTGCTATGAACATTGGGGTACATGTGCTCCTATGCCTCAGCATTTCTGTATCCCTTGGGTAAATTCCTAGCAGTGCTATTGCTGGGTCCTAGGGGAGTTCTATTGTTAGTTTCCTTAGGAACCTCCACACTGTTTTCCAGAGGGGCTGTACCAGTTTACATTCCCACCAACAGTGTAAGAGGGTGCCCGGTTCTCCAAATCCTGGCCAGCATCTAGAGTTCTCTGATTTGCTCATTTTAGCCACTCTGACCGGCGTGAGGTGGTATCTCAGTGTGGTTTTGATTTGTATTTCCCTGATGAGGAGCGATGCTGAGCATCGTTTCATGTGTCTATTGGCCATCTGGATGTCCTCTTTGGAGAAGTGTCTGTTCATATCTTCTGCCCATTTCTTCACTGGGTTGTTTGTTTTTCGGGTGTGAAGTTTGGTGAGTTCCTTATAGATTCTGGATATTAACCCTTTATCTGATATGTCATTTGCAACTATCTTTTCCCATTCCGTTGGTTGCCTATTAATTTTCTGGGTTGTTTCCTTGGCTGTGCAGAAGCTTTTAATCTTGATGAGGTCCCAATCGTTTATTTTTGCTCTTGAGTCCCTTGCTTTTGGGGATGTGTCAAGTAAGAAGTTGCTGCGGTGGAGATCAAGGAGGTTGTTTCCTGCTTTCTCCTCTAGGGTGTTGATAGTTCCCTGTCTCATGTTCAGGTCCTTTATCCATTTTGAGTTTATTTTTGCGCATGGTGTGACAAAATGATCCAGTTTCACTCTTCTGCATGTTGTTGTCCAGTTCTCCCAACACCATCTTGCTAACAGATATTTTCAATGAGTGCCTGTTATTCACCAGGTCCTGTGCTAGGTGTGGCTTGTGTACCTTATGGTAAACCAAATGGACATGATCTGTGTTCTGAGAGAGCAAAGTGAGCAACCTCCATGTTCCCCTTTGTTTCAAAATTCTGGCTATGTGTTCAGTCTGATATTCTCTGAACACACCCCTAACCCTTTGTCCATCCTTAGATATCTCCATCACTGTAAAAATTCGAGACATTACTTGACCCTCCTTTCTCCTTTCCTTTCACACTTACCAGTATACTTACCAGTATAAGATATGAACTGAGACTGAAGACTGATGCTAGATGCCTGGCTTTGACATTTTGTGTCGCATTTCCTGGTGAGAGGTGGGCAATTTACTTAACTTCTTTGCCCTGCTTCTTCATTTGTAAAATAGAAATAATAATAAATAATTACTTCATAAAGTTGCTGAAAATATTAAGTGAGTTATTACATATAGAGTGCTTAGAACACCCCCATGATGGTAAATTATTAGTAAGCATTAGCAGTATGTTATCATTAGCAAAAGACTTCACTTGTGTTATTTCACCCCAGGCTAACACTTTCCACCAGCTCGATCCGACCTCCCCCCATCTGATGGTCTTTTAATAGATGACCTCATTTTTCTCACAACATAAACATTCTCTTTACTGTCCCTTTTTCTTTGTTTACTTCTACATCCCTATCACCTAAAATGATGCCAAAACATTATAGGCACTCACTAAATCTGCATCGAATAAATGAACATGGAGTTGTGATTATCCTTTTTTCTCTCTTCTATGTTAGACCAGGAGCTACTTTGAAGACTGGAGCTGTTCCTTCTATCTCTTTACTAGCTCAGAGCCTGACTCAAATGGGACTGTGAATATGATGGATTCATGAAGAGTTCCAGTATTTTGGTAAGTGCTTCTGGAAGATACTCCAAAGCCTTTGAAAGTGATTTTTAAATTTTTTTAATGTTTGGTTATTTTTGAGGGGAGGGAGGGACAGAGAGGGAGACAGAATCTGAAGCAGGATCCAGGCTCCGAGCTGTCAACACAGAGCCCAATGTAGGGCTCACACCCACAAGCTGTGAGATTATGACATGAGCTGAAATTGAATGCTTAACTGACTGAGCCGCCCAGGGACCCTCCTGCCCCAGAAAGTGACTTTTAAATTCTACCTGCCAATCCTAGAGCTCAATGACCTGGTATGAGGATTTTGCAAACAATGGAGATTTAAATCACCTAAAGAAATTGTATTAGTCAGTGGTCTCCAGAAAAAAAAAAAAAATATGACCAATAGATTATCTATCTATCTATCTATCTGTCTATCTATCTATCTATCTATCTAGAGATTTATTAGATGAATTGGTTGAAAAGGCCCCCAATCTGCCATCTTCAAGCTGAAAGCCCAGGAAAGCCAATGGTGTAATTCTTTTTCTTTTTTTAAAAAAGATTTTATCTTTAAATAATCTCTCCACCCAACATGGGTCTTGAACTTAAAACCCTGAGATCAAGAGTTATACGCTGCACCAACTGAGCCAGACAGGCACCCAGCCAGTGGCGTAATTCAATTTGAATTTGAAGGCCTGAGAACCAGAGGAGCTGGTTATATAAATCCTAGTAACAGGGCAAAAGAAGACGAGATGAGAAGTCACAGTTCTTGCAGAGGAGCAGGAAAAATGGGATGAATTTTTCTTCCTCCATCATTCATTCTATTCAGGTTATTAATGAATTGGATGATCCCTAACCACCCTGGAGAGGACAATCTACTTTTCTGAGTCCATCAGTTCAAATCCTAATCTCATCCAGAAATACCCTCAAACATACACCCAGAAACAATATTGTATCCAGGCACCTTGTGGTCCACTCAAGCTAACACATACAATTAACCATCACCCTGTTTATACCTTTAATTTATATTGTTTATTAGAATTCTTAAAAATAAGTCTTCTGCACCTCTATATTTATTGCAGCATTATTTGCAATAGCTAAACTATGGAAACAGCCTAAGTGTGTACTGATAGATGAATGAATGAAGAAGATGTTCGGGCACCTGGGTGGCTTAGTTGGTTGAGCGTCTGACTCTTGGTTTGGCTCAGGTCATAATCTCATGATTTATGAGTTCAAGCCCCACATTGGGCTCCATGTTGTCAGCACAGAGCCTGCTTGGGATTCTTTCTCTCTCCCTCTATCTCTGCCCCTCCCCCCACCGCCCCGCTCATGCTCTTTCTCTCTCTCTCTTAAAGTAAAAAAATAAACTTTAAAAGAAAGATGTGGCTGGCGCGCGCGCGCGCACACACACACACACACACACACACACACACTGGAATAATAGCCATAAAAAAGAGCGAATTCTTGCCATTTGCAGCAACATGAATAAAGCTAGAGGGTTTAATGCTAAGCAAAATAGGTTAGAGAAAGACAAGTACCATATGACTTCACTCATACATAGAATTTAAGAAACAAACAAACAAAAGGAAAAAAGAGAGAGATTTAAAAAACAGATTCTTATCTATAGAGAACAAACAGGTAGTTATCAGAAGGGAGGTAGATGGGAAGAATGGGTGGAATAGGTGAAGGGGAATAAGAGTACCCTTATTATAATGAGCACTGAGTAATATATAGAACTACTGAATCACTATATTGTACACCTGAAACTAATTTAACATTGTATATTTGCTATACTGGAATTAAAATAAAAAACTTAATAAAAAAAATAGTTCTGCTGCTAAAGTAAGATTGAAAATGTTAAGTTTAAGCCAAAGACAGAGGAGGAGAGAAGAATAAAGAAAGAACATTGGGCATAGTTCTCAACTCAGCTTGCACACTCAGGTCACTTGGAGAATTTCCATACTGATATGTGGAACCCATTCCTAAGAATCTTAGTCAGGGCTAAGGATTGAGCATAGATAGTTTTTACTTTACATTATTTTATTTTAAATGTTTATTTATTTATTTTGAGAGAAAGAAAGAGTGAATGCGTGTGAGAGCTGGAGAGGGGCAGAGAGAGAGGGAGAGAGAGAATCTCAAGCAGAATCCATGCTGTCAGCGCAGAGCCTGTCTCTAGGCTTGAACTCCCAGACTGTGAAATCATGACCTGAGCTGAAATCAAGAGTACGATGCTCAACCTACTGAGCCACTTAGACACCCTGAGCATAGACAGTTTTTTTTTTTTTTTTGAGCATAGACAGTTTTTAAATTCTCCAGATGATTTTAATTAACAACCAGGGTTAAGAACCACTGGAATAGGTAATCCTTGAGAAATAGAGCAAGCCTACAAGGGAAGTCCAAAGTTCTTCTTCTCGAGAGAGGCAAAATGTCCCCAATGGTTGCTTACGTTTCTCTTTAGTAATAATGGGCCATAAACAGCCCGTTACTGTGTTTTTATAGGCATGACAAGTAATTGGATCAAGACACTCAAAGGGACATAAGAGCAAAAGCATGTTAAGTACTTAATGGTTACTTTATAGGACACTAATAGGAATTAAAAAATAAAATAAAATAAAATAAATAAAATAAAATAAAATAAAATAAAAAACCATTCTTCTTCCTTGAAGCTTTCTAAAAGGTTAATTATCAACCAGTTCTTTCAAGCCTTAAATTACTTTCTGAGAGTGAATTAGAAAGAGGAACATGAATTCCATTAGGAGATTGTGGTACTACCACAGATTAATTCTTCTTATTAAATGATACTGTGTTGTTCATTTGTCACCACAAAGAGTCTAACTTAATCCTTGTTTTGCATATTGAGCAATTCTGGATAATTGCATATAGAATGATAACCTTTATAATAGGCAGAATCCAATACAGAGAAAAATTCTTTCTTGGAATGCATTTCAAATTCATAAAGTGAAATTCAGCATCTTAGAAAGAGGGTATATGAGTTTAATGGTGTAGCATCATTATTCCTAAGGGAAATTTCCAATATCTTGTGATTCAATATAGACTCAGGATGAATATATACTACTGACACTACCTGAGACATTCTAACAACCACATTTGATTCATTAGTAGATAAGTATTATTAGTCAAAGGTTATGTAATGTTGGCTACAGGTACTTTGGTTTTCTGTTAGCATTTTCTTTATGAAAATTCATTTCAATAATAGAAGAGCTCTCCATGTAAAGAAGGACATGTTATAATCCGGCTCTTTGTAAAAAATATTTTCATAAGATATATTGTACTTTTTTTCCTTTCAAATTAACAGGTTCTTGTGAGTAAATTTGATGAAACGGTTTACCACAAGAATTGCTTTTTATATTCTAAAACAAAAGCATTAAACAAAAGTCGACTTTAACAGAAATGGATATTGCATTATTTCTTCTGCACGTGCCTGTACTTTTTATTTTGTAATGATTTGTGTTCTCTGATATGCTTTATCTCATGCTTGACTGATTACAAGTGTGAAGGGGGGGTTCAATGTATTCGCTATTGGCAATTTAGCATTAATTGTAATACACTGTAATCCAAATTACAATCTGTCATTTCCAGTCAAATTGTGAAGCACTGTAATTGGATTTTAGAGTTTCACTGCCATTGATTATAGCTACCTCATTTGTGTTTTAATATACCGTGACAAATTTGCAAATGGAAATACAATCTTGTAACAAGCCAGGAAACAAGTATTGTTCTTCCTATTATAACAGCTAGAAATTTATTTCTTAACAAATGAAGAGAAGGAGATGGTAAGACAGTAAAGAGAATTCATTTAAGGATGAAAAAGACAAAAGGACTCCAATTTTCTAGCAGTGTATAAAAATAAGTGAGTCATAGATTTTTTTGAAAACCTTTTCAGACGAAACATAAAAGTATTCTTAAAAATAATTTTTGAAATCTACCCATACTAATACAAATTGCTCTAGTTTATTCCTTTGAATGGGCATATAGTATCCCACAGCTTATATAAAATTCTTTCTTTGGTGCTGTTTCACATTGCTTTTACTATTACAAATAATGCTGCAGGAAACATTCTTATATATGACTCTTCATAGCATGGGCGAAGGTTCACTAAGGAATATACTTAGTAGTGGGATTTCTGGGTTACAGAGTATACCTGTCCTCTATTTCACTTTAAAAAATTTTGGGTAAGAACACTTAACATGAGATTCACCCTCTTGACAAATTTTTAAGTATACATTATTGTTGACTCTAAGTACAATATTGTACAGCCAGATATCTAGAGCTCATTCATCTTGTTTGACTGAAACTTTATATATATTGATTAGCAACTCTCCATTTCCCCTTTCTCCCATTCCTTGGCAACCTCTGTTTCACTCTTGGATTCCATGAGTTTGTCTATTTTAGATACCTCATAGAAGTAGAATTATGTGGTATTTGTTTATCTGTGATTGGCTTATTTCATTTACCTTCACTTATTTCACTGTTTTCAAGGTTTATCCATGTTGCCACATATTTCACATTTCCTTCTTTTTAAACAATTTTTTAAGTTTATTTACTTATTTTGAGAGAGAGAGAACAGGAGAGGGGCACAGAGAGAGGGAGAGAGAGAATCCCAAACAGGCTTCACGCTGTCAGCACAGAGCCAGAACTTATGAACCACGAGGTCATGACCTGAGCCGAAACCAAGAGTCAGACACTTAACCAACTGGAGCCACCCAGACTCCCTCAGATTTCCTTCTTTTTAAAGGCTGAACAGTATTCTTGTACATATATGCCACACTTTCTTTATCCATTTATCTACCAATGTACATTTAGCTTCTTTCCACATCTTGGTGATCGTGAATAATGCTGCAATGAACGTAAGAGTGCTAATATCTACTTAAGATTCTGATCGATGTCCTTTGGATAAATGCCCGGAGCAGAATTGCTGGACCATAGGGTAGTTCTATTTTAAGTTTTTGAGAAAGCTCCTTACCGTTTCCCATAGCAGCTGTATCATTTTGCATTCCCGCCAACACTATGCAAGAGTTCCATTATCTCCACGTCCTTGCCAACATTTCTTGTGTTTTTGTCTTTTTGATAACAGCCACCCTGGCAGGTATGAGATGATAAGTCATTGTATGTTTCCCTGATGATTAGTAACAATGAGCATTTTTTCTTAGATCTGTTGGCCTTTTATATGTTTTCTTTGGAGAAACATCTATTCAAGTTCTTAGCCCTTTTTTTAGCTTTTTAAGTTTTTATTTTAATTCCAATTAATTAACATACAGTGTTATATTAGTTTCAGTTGTACAATATAGTGATTCAACAACTGCATACATCATCCGGGGCTCATCATGACAAGTGTACTCCCTAATGCCTATCACCTATTTAACCCATCATCCCACCCCACCCCCAACCATCAATTTGTTCTCAATAATTAAAGGCCTGTTTCTTAATTTCCTACTCTCTCTCTCTTTTCCTTCTGTTCATTTGATTTGTTTCTTAAATTCCACATGTGAGTGAAATCATACAGTATTTGTCTTTACCTGACTGACTTATTTTGCTTAGGATTATACTTTCTAGCTCCATCCATGTTGTTGTTGCAAATGGCAAGATTTCATTCTTTTTTATGGTTCAGTAATATTCATTGAACAGAATATAATCATTCATCTCTCCTAATAGATATACAATGAATATTATGTATAACATTATACATAATGAATATCATATATGTCTCTATCTCTATCACATCTTAAAAAGTTTTTTTAATAGTTTATTTATTTTTGAGTTTATTATACAGAGACAGAGTATGAACAGGAGAGGGGCAGAGAAAGAGGGAGACACAGAATCTGAAACAGGCTTCAGGTTCTGAGCTGCTAGTGCATAACCCGATGTGGGGCTCCAACTCATGAACCATGAGATCATGACCTGAGCTGAAGTCAGACACTTAACCGACTGAGCCACCCCGGCGCCCCTCTATCACATCTTCTTTATCCAGTCACCAATCACTGGACACTTGGATTGCTTCCATATCTTGGCTGTTGTAAATAGTGTCTCTATAAACATAGGAATGTATGTATCCCTTTGGATTAGTGTTTCTGTATTCTTTGGGTATAATGTGATTGCTGGATCATACTGTATATCTTTTTAACTTTTTGAGGAACCTCCACACTTTTCCATGGCAGCTGCACCAGTTTACATTTCTACCAACAGTGCAAGAGGGTTCCTTTTTCTCCACATTCTCATCAACACTTGTTTCTTATGTTGTTGATTTTAGCCATTCTGACAAGTGTAAGGTGATATTTCATTGTAGTTTTAATTTGTATTTCCCTGATGGTAAGTGATGATGAACATCTTTGTATATGTCTGTTGGCCATCTGTTTATCTTCTTTGGAGAAATGTCTAATCATGTCTTCTGCCCATTTTTTATTTTTTTATTTTTTTTTGGTGCTGAGTTGCATACGTTATATATATTTAATGTTTATTTATTTTTGAGAGAAAAAGAAACAGAGCACGAGCAAGGGAGGAGCAGAGGGAGAGGGAGACACAGAATCTGAAGCAGGCTCCAGGCTCTGAGCTGTCAGCACAGAGTCCCATGCCAGTTCAAACTCAGGAAACACGAGGTCATGACCTGATCATGAACTGATCATGACAAGATCATGACTGCATACCCGACTGAGCCACCCCAGCCCCCCAGTTCTTTACATATTTTGAATGCTAACCCTTTATCAGATATTTCATTTGCAAATATCTTCTCCCATTCTGTAGGTTGCCTTTTAGTTTTGTTGATTGTTTCCTTTGTTGTGCAGAAGTTTTCTGTTGTGCAGAAGTTTTGATGTAGTCTCAGTTTATTTTTGCTTTTGTTTCCCTTGCCTCAAGAGACTTACCTAGAAAGAAGCTGCTATAACCATTGTCAAAGCGGTTACTGCCTGTGTCTTTTCTAGGATTTTTATTATTTCAGGTCTCAGTCTCACAGCATTCTGCAAGTAAAAGAGCAGAAATACGGCAAGAAGTTTAGTCTTTGATGACCATGTTGAGGTGGTGAGTTAGTCAGTCCTGAAACTGCCCTATCTCTTGAATTTTTATGTAAGACAAAACAAAATCCACGTATTCAGTACAATTCTCTTTGAATGGCTTTACTGCTGCTTGCAGCCAAGATATCCTAACTGATATGTATATGAATATGTAATTGAATTAAAAAATACCCAATATGCAAACTTTGGAAATTTGCACACAAAAAAATCATGGGATGGCCCATATACCTTTCACTTACTTTTCCCCAATGGTAATGTCTTATATGACTATAGCATGATATAAAACCCAGGAAATTGTTATTGGTACAACCCACAGAATTGACTTAGATTTCACGAGTTTTATATGCATTTATTTGTAATTGTATGTGCACAGTGTGCATAGTATGCAGCTATCACATGTGTAGATTCATGTAGCCATCACTATGATCAAGATGTGAAACTATTCAGGGGTGCCTGGGTGGCTCAGTCAGCTAAGCATCTGACTTAGGCTTAGGTCACAAACTCAGAGTTTGTGAGTTTGAGCTCCACATTGGGCTCTGTGCTGACAGCTCAGAGCCTGAAACCTATTTTGGGTTCTGTGTCTCTCTTCTCTCTCTCTGACCCTCTCCTGCTTGCACTCTCTCTCTCTCTCAAAAATAAATAAACATTTAAAAAAAGGTATGAAACTATTCCATCACTGTCAGCACTTCCATACTCCCCCCTTTTTCTTTCCTCCCCAACCCTCAAACTCCTGGAACCACTAATCTGTTCTCTGTATATATAATTTTGATATTTTGAGAAGGTCATGTAAATAGTATCATATAGCATTGTAATAATTTCAGGTTTTTTTTTCTTACCATCATTATCTTGAGATCCATCCAAGTTGTTGTATGTATCAACTTCATTCCTTTTTATTGCTGTATAGTGTTTTATGGTATAAATGGATCACAGCTTAATCATTCATCTTTTAAAGGACATTCGGGTTGTTTCTAGCCTTGACTATTATAAATAACGTTTCTATAAATGTTAACATAAATGTTTTTATGTGTGCATAGTTTTCATTTCCCTGGGTAAATGCCCAAGAATACAGTTAATTGCTGGGTCATATAGTGAGTATATATTTAGTTGTAAGAAACTGTCAAGCTGTTTTCCATAGTGGCTGTACCATTTTATATTCCCACTGGCAATGTATTAGTGCTTCTGTTTCTCCACATCTTTACAAGGATTTGGTGTTACCAATATTTTATATTTTAGTCACTTTAATAACTATGTGGTGATATCTCATTGTAGATTTAATTTGCATTTTCCTAATGGCTAACGAAGTTGAATATCTTTTATGTGCTTATTTTGCCAATTTTATATCCTCTTTAGTAAAATGTATGGGGCACCTGGGTGGTTCAGTTGGTTAAGCATCCGACTTCAGCTCAGGTCACGATCTCACAGTTTGTGAGTTTGAGCCCCATGTTGGGCTCTGGGCTGACAGCTCAGAGCTTGGATATTGCTTCAGATTCTCCCTGTCTCTCTGCCCCTCGCCCACTCATGCTCTGTCTGTCTCTCTCTTGAAAATAAACACTAAAAAAAATTTTTTTAATGTTTATGTCTGTGGTAGGCAAAATAATGACCTATCAAAGATATCATCCATAATCCCCAGAACCTCAAAACATTTACTTTACACAGCTAAGGCACTTTGCTGTTGTGATTAAGGGTATGGACCTTGAGATGGGGAAACTGTTGTGGATTATTCAGGTGGGCCCATTCTAATCCCATGAATCTTAAGTGGAGAGACTTTCAGGGAGAGCTGTGACTAAGAAATAAAGACCAGAGATGCAGAGATTGCAGAGCTAGCATATTGCTAGCTTTTTTTTTTTTTTAAGTTTTATTTATTTATTTAGAGAGTAAATGCATAAGCAGGGGAAGGGCACATACACACACAAAGAGAGAAAGAGAGAGAGAGAGAGAGAGAGAGAGAGAGAAACCCACATAGGCCCAGAGCTGTGAGCTGTCAGCACAGAGCCTGATGTGGGGCTCAAACTCACAAACCATGAGACCATAACCTAAGCCAGGATCAAGAGTCAGACGCTTAACTAAAAGGTAGGAATTTAAAGTGCAGGAAGAGAAAAAACAAAGTGACATAAATGGTCAGTTATTAAAATCAACCAAGACCTCTAAAACCAAGGAACTTCAATGCGGGGAGGTAGCCTGGCTCTTCATCTAGTCCTGTGGCTAGAAACGTTTTTATTTGAAATAGCCATCATTGAAGTAGATGCTTCTTTTTTTTTCTTTTGAAATTTTTATATAATTTCTAGTTACTTAATTGTTCTGTATAGAAGCTGTCTGTGTGGCTTGTCATTCATTTCTGCTCAGAGCCGCACATAGACAATCATGGGGCTTAGTTGGCTTGTACTCCGTATCTGGCCTCGGGATCAGAATTGGCCTTTCTGTTCCTGATGCCAAGAGGGATAAACTTGCCTCACCACCTTGAGCCAGACCAGGCTGGCCCCCTGGAATGGATCAGGGAGGGAAGAGAAATATGCAGATGCCTAGGCTTGCGAGATACGATAAAAGGAACAGAAAAAAACAGCTTGCCTAGGACTACGCTTAGGCAAACTTAATGACTAACTGTAAATCACACATGGGTAATGTATATATTGCCCTGCTGGGAAGAGTTAGTTGGAAGTCTCACTTGAGGGGAGAGTCACCCAGGATCCTCAACTGGGACTCCAATAAGGCTGGGGGCTGTCCACTGTGGGGCTTCCTCAGCCAGAAGGTTGGATGTTGTGAGTGCCCAATTTGCTATATTAACCCTTCTTTGTTCTCTATACTTGTCTCCCTTTCTGTAATTGTATATTCCCTTTCCATTAGAATTAATAAAGTTTTCCTCCATGAAACAAAGTGCAGCTATTATGAATTACTATCATTCAGAACATTAATATACAGTGAAATATTGGTTTCAAGAGTAGAATGAAGTGATTCATCACTTACTTACAATACCCAGTGTTCATCACAAGTGCCCTCCTTAGTAACCATCATCCATCTAGCTGACTCCCCACCCACCTCTCTCCATCAATCCTCAGTTTGTCTGTCTTTAAAAGTCTTTTATGGTTTGCTTCCCTCTCCCCACCCCCCACCATATGTTCAGCTGTTTTGTTTCTTAAATTCCACATATGAGCAAAATCATATGGCATTTATCATTCTCTGACTGATTTATTTCACTTAGCATCATATACTCTAGCTCCATCCACAGTGTTGCAAATGACAAAGTCAATGCTTCTTTGCAGTGGACATTTTTGTAGTCAAAGCTTAAGTCAGGCACCTGCATAAAAAGAAAAAACAACCTGTCAGGGTTTACAGCACAGAAATAGAATTTCCTCTAAAGCCTCAAGAAAGGAATACAGTCCTGCTGACACCTTGATCTTAGGCCGGTGAGACCTGTGATTGACATCTGATGTGTTTTTTTTTTTTTCCAGCAATTAAGTTTGTGGTAATTTGTCACAGCAGCAATAGAAAATTCATGCAATTCCTTTAACCCATTTTCTTTCTTTCTTTTTTTTTAATGTTTTCATCTTTATTTATTTTTGAAAGAGACAGAAAGAGACAGAGTGAAAGCAGAGTAGGAGCAGAGAGAGAGGGAGACACAGAGTCTGAAACAGTCTCCAGGCCCGAAGCTGTCAACACAGAGCCCAACATGGGGCTCAACCCCACAAATTGTGAGATCATGACCTGAGCTGAAGTCGGACACTTAACCGAATGAGCCACCCAGGCGCCCCTAACCCATTTTCTAATTGGATTATTTTTAAATGTTGAGTTTTGGGAGTTCTTTATAAGGTCTAGGTTTTAGTTCTTTGCTGGATTTGTGGTTTGCAAACATTTTACCCTACTCTACAGCTAGTTTTATTTTCATCCTTTTCAGTCTTCTGGAGAGCATAAGTTTTTAATTTTGACAAAGTACTACTTATCAACTTTTCCTTTATGGATCATAATTTTGATGTTAAGTCTAAGAATTATGCTTCACCATACGTCCTGAATATTTTCCTCTATTTTTCTAATTATTTAAAAGATTGTGGTAAAATACACATAAGAATTTACTATTTCGGCCACTTTTTAAGTGTACAATTCAGTGATATTTATTGTAATTAGAAAGTTTTCCTCTGTTCTCTGCATTGCTTGTATCAAATTGCTTTTTTTTTGTTGGTTTGTTCATTTTGGTCCCTGCCTTTCAGCCTAAAGATTTTCTTCAAATGGGTAGTGATTTCTGTTCATATCTAAGGAACTAAAACCAAAAGCTGATTGGAAGTTTTAGGTATACAGGTGGGGTTTGTTGATATTTGGTCTTCACTGTAGGATGATGTGGTTGGTCATCTCAATGGAGATCCCTAACTGTTGGTACCTATAGGCCTGATTTCTTCAGCTGGTCAATTTACCCAGAGAGAAGTCCTACAGTCTTTGGCTGTCAGCTCTTTTCATGGTCCTACTTTGTATAGTTAAGCACAAAAACAAAGTTTTTCGTCTGACTGTTCTAAGAGTTCAGGAAAGGTGGAGGTCAGTGAGTTGTGGCAAAGTTGGTAAGTCTTTTTTTTTTTTTTTTTTTTTTACAAATAGTTTATTGTCAAATTAGTTTCCACATAACACCCAGTGCTCATCCCCACAAGTGTCCTCCTCCATGCCCATCCCTCCTCCCCCCACATCCATCAGTCCTCAGTTTTTGTCAGCATTCAAGAGTCTCTCATGGTTTGCCTCTCTCCCTTTCCCCCACCATTTCCGCCCTTCTTCTCCCCCTTGGTCCTCTGTTAAGTTCCTCCTAATCCTCCTATACGTGCACACATATGATATTTGTCCTTCTCTGCCTGACTTATTTCGCTCAGCATAACACCCTCAAGGTCCATCCATGTTGCTACACGTGGCCAGATTTCATTGTTTCTCATTGCCATGTAGTATTCCATGGTATAGATAAACCACATCTTCTTGATCCATTCATCTGTTGATGGACACTTAGGCTCTTTCCAGGTTTTAGCTATTGTGGAGAGTGCTGCTATGAACATTGGGGTACATGTGCTCCTATGCCTCAGCATTTCTGTATCCCTTGGGTAAATTCCTAGCAGTGCTATTGCTGGGTCATAGGGGAGTTCCATTGTTAGTTTCCTTAGGAACCTCCACACTGTTTTCCAGAGGGGCTGTACCAGTTTACATTCCCAAAAGTTGGTAAGTCTTAATAGATGATGTGTGACATGGGATTAGCCCTGAAAGACAAATAGGTTGGCCAGAAACTGAGGTGAGAGGGAATCAAATTGAATGGGTAATTAAATGTCGTAGTTTACAGAGGTGAGTAATCACTTTCAGCTGATAGTATGGTATAGCTGACTAGGACATATACCAGCAATGAAGTCTCTAATTTTAGCCGTAAAGCAGCTTGTGACTTTGGCAAATCATTAATCTCCTAAGAGACTCAATGTCTTCAAATGAAAACATGAGGAGACTACTGCTAAAGTCTCGGCCAGGTCTAAGTTTGCTTTAAGATACTTCCTAAGATTCTTTTACATCAGATGACTTTTTGAGTATAAGTTATAATTAGGGAATGACTATATAGTTTATGGGAGTGAACTTAGGAACTATAAAATTACTCACTCCCATGAAAATAGTAATTATTTTAAGTTATAGGGAACACCATAACTTTATTTATATTAAATTTATATTCATGCTTCTTTTAACAACATGTCCATTTGTTTCATGTATGTATACTATGATGTTTTTCTTCTAATATAGTAAAATACTAAAACAAGAAACAAACTACACTGAAATCCTGATCTTGTTTCTTCCCTTTGCATATAGACAGAGGACATCACTGAAGAAGGAAAATGGTCTCTTTTCTCTTGAATGTAAAGCATAACAGTGACATTTGTAAATAGAGAATTGAGTTAATCTGTTAGCCCAGATTTAGTATCTACTGTGGGTCAGGCATTTGTGCCAGGGCTGGTGTTCATAACAAAGAAAAGCATCGTCCACACTTTCTATTAGTTTACAGCGTAGCAGGCAAACAAAGGCAGGTCGGTAAACCAAGTATTTTACAGTGTGATACCATGGGAGTGCAAACATGGGTCCCCTGTAATTGATGTCTGCTTTGGCTTGCCCAGCATCCACTTTCCTTTTTTCCTAGAATGTTTCCTGAATTCTTCTCTGGGAATTACCCTTCCTCTCATTCTCTGCCCTTTGGAGCTGTGGGCATGTGAGTCAAATCTGGCCAATCAAAACATCATATATACTTTGGGCTGCAGTGATTGGTTTAGGGAGGTCCCAGGACCCAAGCCAAGCCAATCTGCTATTGTTACAAGGAATCTTGGGACACAGCATGGTATTCAGGGAGCAACAGATATTTGACTGTGGTTGGAAAATTGGGTCTGAGTGGGAAGAGTTGGGAAATAAAGCTAAAATGGTAAGCAAGACAAGTTTATGAAGTGCCTTTTCCGTTATGCTGGAGAATTTAGACCTTTTCTTAGAGATGAAAAGCCATTAAGGGATTTTAAGCAGGGAGTTGACTTGATCACATTTATGCTTTGGAAAGTTAATCTGCTGGAGTTATGAATGACGGATTAGGGGGAAGAAAGTGAATGGATTAAGATCCCACAGTAGTTGTTCAAACAAGTAACCAGAGACCTCAACTGTAGGAGTGGTAGTGGGAATAGGAAGGTGACCCAATGGGGATGATTGCCATGAGCTCTCTAGAAGACACATCAGAACTGATAGCAACACTTCCCTGGAGAAATTGTGTTCTGGCTGCATCTCTGAGTAAATGGTAGTAAAAGCAAAATGTAAGACTGTGCTTCTTAAAAGTTTAATGTGCACACAGATCATCTGGAAATCTTGTGAAAATGCAGATTTTGATTCAGTAGCTCTGGGGTGGGACCTGAGATTCTGCATTTCTAACAAGCTTCCAGCTGCTGCAGGTCTGCAGACTACATTTTGAGGAGCAAAGATTTAGGATTTTTTGAGGTATGATGGGCCATTCAAGTAAAAGGGTCCAGCAGGCAGCAGGTGTTGGGCCTAGACTTTAGGAAAGAGTGAGAGAGTTGGACTGGAGATATTTCAGAGTCATTAGCACATAGGATGTGTGATGTCAGAATATAAAGATAATGGTCTGGGAATAGTGCTTGGAAAAAACTAAAAGAAGCCCAAGGATAGCCCATGGGTAGTGCCAGCATTTATGGGGCATCTAGAGGATGGGGCTTAAAAACACGGAAGTAGCAGATGAAACTAGGATGCCAAGTTTTCAATGAGAAGGCTTTAATTCCCAAATTTATTATATAAATAGTAGCTGCCACTTATTGGGTATTCTATTCTAGGCACTGTACTAAGGGCTTACCCTTTTCTCCAAAAGACAAGGTTTAAGAAAAGTCATATTAAAAAATTCCTCTAACCACACGCCATTACTCTGCACAGGTGGAAAGTTTAACGTGGGTCACTATTAATGATCTGCACACCATACCAAGGATGGTATGAAGGTTCTAGGGGTCTCAGTTCAACACTTTCAGGAAAGGCCTCAAGTCTTCACTCAATGTTGATGATTGCTAATATGCTTACTTCCTCAGCTCATTTATCCCTTGGCAGTGAGCTGCCTTGCTGATTCAATGACAAGCTTAGGCATGGGGTCTCGGCCATGGTTGGAATCTCTGATGCCTCATGGACAGCCTCCTTAAGGGAAACTATACATCTATTCCTTTGAAGGTCTTGACACCTTCATCACAAGATTCCTGATATTCACAGAACTTTCAACCCTCTTTTTCTCTTATTCCCTTTGGTTGACACTTACTCGCCTAACCTCACAAGTCTAACCTCTCTTCAGAGTCTGGAGAGAGAAGTATCTCCTACCTCAGTGGGTACAGGTGTTTTGATACAAGGGGGCCATTTATTCTGCCCTGGGGCAAGGAAAGTCCCAGAGCTATCAGGAGTAGTATCCAATCATCCTGTGGCATTTCCCCTGCCACACCACCCCCACCCCCGCATTCTTTTACAGCACTGAGAACAAAACAATGAACATCTTAATATCTCAACAAATCGTCGTAACACACAAGTGCTGTCCCATGAGATCCCTACAACCACTCCATGGGTAACTCTTATTCTACATCCTGAAGCTTGGATGAATTTAGAAACTTGTGTCAAGTGACACAGCTATCAACTGTGGAGGAACTATGAGGTATGTGATTTCGATTTTAGAGCAACAAGGGTGTGGTATTATCGCAATTCCTATCAAAATACCTTACTCAGAAGGTCATATGTGAGTCACAGTGAGCAGACCCAAATCCAGAAACTTCACATACAGAAGGGGAATGTGCCTGTGTGTGGGATTCCTTCAACCTTCGCCACAGTCCTACTATCCCGGTTTTCAGATGAGAAACAGAAGCTGAAGGTGTGACCTACTCATGGCCACAAAGCCAGGGCCACGTTTGCTGGTTCCCAATATGTGTTCTTCACATCATACCAAACAGAAGTGGCTTGTGAGTGGCAAACCCACTGCAAAAACACTTCAATTTAGGTTCCCTTCTTGGAAAAATAAATTGGCACATGCGCGGAACGCACCAGAGACCCCGCCCTAGCGGCCTCCGAGATCTACTCAGTACGCCTGCGTCAGGCTGTTCCTCCCACCCACCCCTTGGCTCGGCGCGGTTCCCTCCACTCTCCGCCCCTTTCCCGCCCGGATATCAGCCTAGTTTTGGCGGATGTTGTTGTGAATCCGAGAGACACGTGAGGCTCTGCTACGTCATCACCAGCACGCGAAGGAAAAATGGCGGCGGCGGGGGTTGTGAGCGGGAAGGTAAGTAACGGCCGCGGCGAACGCCCCTACTTCTCTCTGGGATGGCGTGCTTTGTTGCTTGGAGGCCGGTCGGGGAGGGACGCGAAGGCCATTCTGTATCTGGAACAGCGTGTGGCGGGTGTAAGAGGAGAGGACCTGGTCGTGTCAGCTGTTTTCTCGAGCTTGCCGGCTCAGTCCGTGAATGAGAGACCGGCTCCGGCTCCAGGGCCAGCTAGGCCTCGGCTCTGTTCTCCCCTGCACTGCTCCGGAGCAGGGGGACGTTTATTTGTATTGTCTAAGGAACGGGTAGTTGCGTCGTTCCTTTCTTTTTTTGTGGCTCACGTTTTTCCTGACTGTATTTTTTTAAATCTACTCTTCTGACTCCAGCATTTTTTTTTTTTTTTTTGGTCTTCCTTTGAGGCGTTAATCTAACTTGCTCGTGTCTTTCTCTGCTTCACTCTGGGGAAGGCATCTGTGTCCCCTTCGGATGGAGCTGAAAACAGGTGCTGTGCAGCTGGGCACTTAGAAGAAAAGAGTGTGTTGGATTCATTTGACCAGGCTGCCGCGTTGGCTGGTGGTTGTGAGCAGCAGGGCATGTTTCCACTCAGGGAGCAGGAGATTTACACCATCCCACGCATGTCTACGAAGGCGTTAGTTAAGGTGTTTATTTCCTAGGCGCCTCTACGGTGTTCTCGTGAAAGTATCTGTCATGCTGTCGTAACCCCCTCCTAGTGCGTTAGGAACAGGATTAGGTGCGGAGGAGATTTCGTTGTATAGGGCATATACACGTTCCGAGGGCACATTTTAAAGCCTGTTATTTAGGACTGTCAGGAAATGCCACAGGCAGCATTTCCCACTGCGGGAGTATTTCGTAAACAGTTGGGTCTGGTGATGACTCATCGAACACTAAAGACGACGTATTTACTTGTCGCCGATAGCTTCCTATGTTCCTTGAGTTTCAGTCATTTTCTCTATGCTGCTCCTTTGCATTTTGAATTATTTCGCCCATTTTGAATTATTTGGCAGCGTTTGTGGTTTGGTGTATGCACTACTAGCCTTGGCAGAACAACACAGTTGGTCTTGGTTTTACTGTTACTTTGAAGTGTGACCTTGGGAAACTGAGCGTGCGTGACTTCTCCGTCCTTCCTATTTTTTATTTCCAGAATAGTGGTGGTGCCACTTATCGTTGCATAGGAAGTGTTTAGGATTACATGAAATAAAAAAGCATTGAGACAGATTTCATGCTTATGCATATTGGCTATTTTAAATGGTAGATTGGTCGTACTTTTTGGATTATTCATGCTCTTTGATTACTGTGTTAGTTTTTAAGTCTTCATGGTGGATGCTGATTTTGTATTTGACTCATTACATATTTGAAAGTTTATCCTCCTTGATTTTCTGTTTGGGCTGATCCAGTCTAGGTCTTTTCAAGAAGGGATCCTTTCTGTTTGAACTACACTTCCTTTTTTCAGGTGTGGATTGATTTTGAGAGAAACCTTGAGGTGAAGAAACCCAGTTGTGAAATGTAAGGCTTTTTTCATGCTTTCCTTCCAGCCACTCTCTTTCATAATATGACTTAAAGTTAGTCTTTTATTTCATAACTCTACTTCATCACCTGATTTTTCTCATTGCAAATTGACACCCATTACCATCATTCCATCTAAACCATTTTTCAATGCCAAAAACTGCCCCTCTCCTAAATAATACTGTCATGACCAGTAGAACCCACTTATTCTTCCCTAAATTCGGATCTAGTTTAATGGTATCATTGTTCATGGGTTACATGTGAAACAAACTTGGAGACATCCTTTTCAATAACAACAATTAATCAAGAACCAAGTTTTACCAGTTTAAAGAGATTTCTGAAATTTCTGCATCCTCTTCATTCTGTGTGCTTAGTTGTTTTAAAGTCTGCCTCTAGTCTTGAGTTCTTAGCTGATTTTTCTCCTTGTTTGCAGTTTCTTTGCCCACAATCCCCTCTACACTACCACTGGAGGTTTTCTTTTCTAATGTACAAATATGAATATACCAAGCTGATCGTTTCTAGCTTTAAAAAAACAAAATCTTTTTTTAAACATTTATTCATTTTTGAGAGACAGAGGGAACTGTCAGCACAGAGCCCAACATGGGATTTGAACCCACGAACCATGAGATCATGACCAGAAATGAAGTTGGATGCTTAGCTGAGTCACCCAGGCGCCCCTCCCCCCATTTTTTTTTTTTAAATTTAAAAAACTTTAACGAATAAAATCTTTGCCCCTGCCCTCATTAAAGTAATACTGAAGGCTGCTTAACATGGCATAAAAGGCCATGTTCCCAGGCACCTAAGGTGTCAGCGCATAGCCTGGAGCCTGCTTTGGATTCTGTGTCTCCCTCTCTTTCTGCCCCTCTGCTGCTTATGCTCTGTCTCTCTCTCAAAAATAAACGTTAACAACAACAACAACAACAACAACAACAACAAGGCCATGTTCCCTTCCTGGCTTTCTGCTTCCTTACTTTCCAGTCTTGTTCCTTTGGAAAGGGAACACACGTGTGTGTGTATTTAAGAGAGTGAGTGTATATATGTATATATGTATTTTTATGTGTATTTCTTTATTCCCACACCCCTCTTTTCCCCCAACAAAAGTTCAGCTAAGACCTTTCTAGCTTAGAAACCTCGGTCAGTGGATATTAACCAAGATTCACAGGAACCACAGGTGGTACTTAAAAAAATACAGATACTGGACCAAAGCCCAGCTTTATTGAATTAGAATTTCTCACTGTTGAGATGTAGGATGTGGACTAACTTCTAACAGTTCTGTTCTGCTTCTTTGTACTTGGAGTGTAGGAAGTGATAGAGGAAGTTAATCTTTGTCATATGAAGAGGCATTAACCATTAAGAGTTTGGATTCTAGACCCAAAGCAGTTTCAGAAACTAACTTCATACTTACTAGTGATTTCAGTCAAATTACATAACCTTTCTGTGCTTCAGTCTCTTCGTTTGGAATGTGGGATGATATAGTACCTACTCTGCTGGATTGTGAGGAGGATCAATAAGTAAGTATATTAGAACAAAGTTTGGCACATGGTAGATGCTGTGTGTTATTTGTAATCTCAGTTTCTCTGCAAGTCATTGTTTGGGTTATGGCAGAATCTTAAAGATTTATAATACGGGTTTTGCTATGGGTATAAGCTTCATTTTTGAAGTTAGTTCTTGTTCTAAATCTCATTGTTACTTTAGAAATTGAAAAATACCTGTTTTAGAAATCATGTAGTTTTGATGAATGAAAAATCATCACAGTAGGACAGTGGTTAAGGAGATGGAGCCTGATTGGGTTCAAACCCTGGCTCCAGAGCTTTATGGCTGTGTTACCTTGGGTAGATTTCTTAACTTCCCTGTGCCCGTTTTTCTCATTTGTAAATGAGGGATAATACTATTTCCATTGTGGAATTATAATTATAAAATTATAAAAATTATAAAAATGGTTAATATTTGCAAAGCATTTAGAATAGTTCCTGGTGTCAAGTAAGTACTGTTAGCTGCTGTTATACTATAAAGAAAATCTTTCAGACTCTTTAAAAATTATAAAGTTATTATTGGTTAGGATATAATTGAATGTTGATTTCTGCTGCCATTTTCTGCAAAGATTTAAGCAATATATTTAAGTAAAATGAATTAGAAAAAGAAGGTAAAAGGGAAGTAAATAAGGATAAGAAAGGTAAATGGAACTGGAAGTACTACGATTATTAAATAAACTGTATGCTGGAATGGGCCACAATTGGATGATAGATCCCTGGTAAAATAAAACCAAAAGCAAAACCCCAGAAAAGTAGTTTCTAAAGGTAGAGCATAGAAAAGAGTCTCCTGTAGGTTCTTTTTACTATATAATATAATGTATGTACTTAAATGGCATATTGTATCCTTTTGGTAAGAAAAAAGAACCCTATAATACCCCTAGTATGCTGATGGTTTTATACCAGTGGGTAGTTCAGTAAATACAGGGTACCAATTTGATGTCTTGTGGTCTCTGATAATTTGACCAAATTCAAGGGTATATGATACATATATTGCATATATATTTTAGCTGAGCTTTTGAAAGTGGGTTGGAGTGTGATTATAAACCCTGATAGTTCTTAAGAGTTCAGTTATTATTAATTATTATAATTATTTTTACTACCTGTAGGTAAGTTTTAACGTCAACCAAATAGGGAAAGTGACTTTTCTTTTATGAGTATCAAGGGAAGAAAGAGGGACACTGCCTGTAAAGACCATCCTGTATCTTCTATAACTGATGGACAGAATTGAATTAATGGAATGAGTTGAATTTATCTATCACAGAGAAGGCGGGAGAAAGAAGATAGCCTGAAATAATTTTTGGCTTTAGACCCACTTCCCTGATTGTTAAGGTTTACTTTCATTTATTCAGCAAATGTTTATTTATTAAGCACCTGATTTGTTCCAGGCAGTATATTAGGCATTGGCGATATATCAGATATCCCCTTACCTTCTATCTTGTAGACTTCAGTTCTTTAGAAGAATATTCACTAGCACCCATCCCTTTATCTTGTCTAAATAAATGCAAAATGAATTGCAGGTCCTTGAAGGAGGTGCTATTTTTAGTATATGTATTCTGAAGACCAGCAAACTGGCTAACCATTAGGGCAGGACCTGAAATGTTTCAGCTGCCTAGATTCTGGCACAAAGCACATCTTCGATGAGTAGAAACAAGCAAGAAGGTAGAGAAAATGGGGACTAGAGTGGGAGAGATGGATTACTAAGACTACTCTTCTTTTGGCGTTAAAAAGTCTTATTTTAGTACATTTGGGTTTCACTCAGTTTCTACTGTGATTGTTTTAGAATTTAGTTCTTTTGAAAATAACTTCAGGAGCACCTGGGTGGCTCTGTCGGTTGAGTGTCTGACTCTTGGTTTTGGCTCAGGTCATGATCCTAGGGTCGAGTCCTACGTTGGACTCCACACTCAGCATGGCGCCGGCTTGGGATTCTCTCTCTCCCCCTCTCTCTCTCTCAAATAAATAAAGTGAAAAAAATTTGAAAAGAAAATAACTTGAGACCTTTAGGAAATAAGCTTTATTTTTGTTAGTTTGTTTTCATGGCATTCTTAGTAGGAATTTATTTTGTAACTTCTATTTGGCCCCTTCTAATTCCTTTTAGATATGCTTATACCCCTGTGAAACCCTTGTGCTTAAGAAACATGAAGAATATTCTTGGTATTTATATATTCCTGGAGACCTTTTCTTTTCCTAGGTATAACATGATAATACCTTCCTGGTGTAGAATACAAAAGGAGTACTTCTTTTTTTTCTGGCATTCTCTAGCAAACATTTGAGTACCTTTTGTATGCTGAGTTCTTTGGACACAGAATGGTTAAACACAGACTTTATTCTTTTTTTTTTTAAGTTTTTTTTTTTTTTTTAAATGTTTTATTTATTTCTAGGAGAGAGAGAGAGACAGAGCAAGCAGGGGAGGGTCAGAGAGAGAGGGAGTCACAGACTGAAACAGGCTCCAGGCTCTGAGCTGGCAGTCAGCACAGAGCCTGACGCGGGGCTCGAACCCACGAACCGCGAGATCATGACCTGAGCGAAAGTTGGACGCTTAACCAACTACGCCACCCAGGCGCCCCAACACAGACTTTATTCTTGACATAACACAGTAGTTAGCAATTTTAACAAGTGACTTCAGTTTATGAATTAATAAAAACATGACTTTTTTGGTGCAGGCATTAAACTGCTAGGTCTTTGAGACATGACTGCTGGGATTAAATGAAATATTATAACCTGACTTTTATTTTCACTTCTTGGTGGAAGATTTGAAATCCTTATGAAATCTATTTGCCATCTCCTAATGTGCAGTACTATAATGTATATGTAGTTCTTGGTATAAGAGAAGACATTCACTTAGTCCTCCTTACATCTCCCCAGACTTAAATTATTCCTGCCCTCCTGTCTGACGTTGTTTGGCACACTGTTGTTCTTAAGCAAGAATAGTTCTGCCTGCCTGTGAGAATTGTAACATCCTTAATATCTCAATATCTGCATAGCTTCACTCTCAGAACTTCTGTGGTTTGTTACTCATTTTCAAATTTATTTTATTTTTTAAAGATATATTGTAATTTTTAAGTTTCAATCCAAGTTAGTTAACATACAGTGGAATAATAATTTTAGGAGTAGAATTTAATGATGCATCACTTACATATAGGACACAGTGGTCATCCCAGCAAGTGTCTTCCTTAATGCCCCTTGCCCCTTTAGCCCTTCCCCCCACCCAGCACCCTGCCAACAACCCTTAGTTTGTGCTGTGTATTCAAGAGTCTCTTATCGGGGCACGTTGGTGGCTCAGTCTGTTAAGTGTCTGCCTTCAGCTCAGGTCATGATCTCAGTTTGTGGGTTTGAGCCCTGCTTCAGACTCTGTGCTGGCAGCTCTGAGCCTGAAGCCTGCTTCAGAGTCTGTCTCTGCCCCTCCCCCACTCACATTCTTTCTTTCTCTCTCTCTCTCAAAAATAAACAAACATTAAAAAAATTAAAACGAGGGGCGCCTGGGTGGCTTAGTCAGTTAAGTGTCCGACTTTCGCTTAGGTCATGATCTCACGGTTCGTGGGTTCGAGCCCCGCGTCGGGCTCTGTGCTGACTGACAGCTCAGAGCCTGGAGCCTGTTTCAGAGTCTGTGACTGCCTCTCTCTGACCCTCCCCTGCTCACGCTGTCTCTCTCTCTCTCTCTCGCTCTCTCTCTCTCTCGCTCTCTCTCTCCTAGAAATAAATTAAAAAAACATTTAAAAAAAAATAAAACGAGCCTCTTATGGTTTGTCTCTCTCTGTTTTTATATTCTTTTTGCTCCCCTTCCCTTATGTTCATCTGTTTTATATCATAAATTCCACATATGAGTGAAATCATACTTGCCTTTCTCCAAGTTATTTTGCTTAGCATACTACACTCTAGTTCTGTCCATGTTGCAAATGGCAAGATTTCATTCTTTTTGATTGTTGAGAAGTATTCCATTGTGTGTGTATCTATCTGTGTGTGTGTGTGTGTGTGTGTGTGTGTGTGTGTGTGTGTGTGTGTCTTTATCTCTTCATAAGTCGATGGACATTTGGGCTCTTTCCACATATTGGCTGTTGCCAACAGTGCTCCTATAAATATTGGGGTGCATGTGCCCCTTTGAATCAGCACTCCTGTAGCCTCTGGATAAATACCTAGTAGTGCAATTGCTACCCCTACAGGGTAGCTCTATTTTTAATTTTTAGAGGAACCTTCATACTGCTCTCCAGAGTGGCTGCACCAGTTTGCATTCCCACCTGCAGTGCAAAAGAGTTCCCCTTTCTCTGCATCCTCACCAATATCTCTTGTTGCCTGAGTTAATTTTAGCCATTCTGACGGGTGTGAGATGGTATTTCAGTGTGGTTTTGATTTGTATTTCCCTGATGATGAGTGATGTTGAGCATTTTTTCATGTGTCTGTTAGTCATCTAGATGTTTTCTTTGGAAAAGTGTCTATTCACGTCTTTTGCCCATTTCTTCACTGGATGATTTGTTTTTTGGGTGTTGAGTTTGATGAGTTCTTTTTTAAAAAAACTTTTTTTTAGTGTTTATTTTTGAGAGAGAGAGAGAGAGAGAGACAGAGCATAAGCAGGGGAGCAGCAGAGAGAGAGGGAGACAAGAATCCGAAGCAGTGTCCAGGCTCTGAGCTGTCAGCACAGCCTGATACTGGGGCTCAAACCCACGAACCATGAGATCGTGACCTGAGTTGAAGTCGGATGCCCAACTGACTGAGCCACTCAGGTGCCCCTGAGTTTGAGGAGTTCTTTATAGATATTAGATACTAATCCTTTACACAATGTGTCATTTTCAAAGAACTTCTTCCATTCCACTGGTTGCCTTTTAGCTTTGCTGATTGTTTCCTTTGCTGTGCGGAAGCTTTTTATCTTGATGAGGTCCCAGTAGTTCCATTTTTGCTTTTGTTTCCCTTGCCTCTGGGTGACATGTCAAGTAAGAAGTTGCTGCAGCCGAGGACAGAGGTTGTTGCCTTTTTTCTCCTTTAGGACTTTGGTGGCTTCCCATCTTGCCTTTAGGTCTTTCATCCATTTTGAGTTTACTTTTGTGTATGGTGCAAGAAAGTGGTCCAGGTTCATTCTTCTGCATGTGGCTGTCCAGTTTTCCCAATAGCATTTGCTGAAGAGACTGTCTCTTTTCCAGTGGATATCCTTTCCTGCTTTGTTGAAGATTAGTTGGCCATACATTTTTGAGTCCATTTTTGGGTTCTCTGTTCTGTTCCATTGATCTATGTGTATGTTTTTGTGCCAGTACCATACTGTCTTGATTACAGCTTTGTAATACAGCTTGAAGTCTGGAGTTGTGATGATTCTAGCTTTGGTTTTCTTTTTCAACATTACTTTGGCTATTCAGGGTCTTTACTGGTTCTATACAGATTTTAGGATTGTTTGTTCTAGTTCTGTGAAGAATGCTGGTATTATTTTGATAGGGATTGCATTGAATGTGTAGATTGCTTTGGGTAGTATCAACTATGGTTTGTTACTCTTAAAACAACTTATGTTCTACATTTCTTTAGTTTCAAAGTCATTACGGATTAACTAGTCCCAAATAAAACTCACTTCCTTTTGTATTCCCTATGTCAGTGAATAGCCTCATCCACTCAGTTTGTACTTGACTTCTCTTCATCTTCCACATCTAATCAGTTGTGAAGTTCTGTCAGTCGGTTAAGTGTCTGACTCTTGATTTCAGTTTAGGTCATGATCTCGCAGTTTGTGAGATGAGCCCCATGTTGGGTTCAGTGTGGAGCCTGCTTGTGATTCTCTCTCTCCCTCTCCCCTGCTTGCACATCTTTCTCTCTCTCAAAATAAGTATAAACTTAAAAAAAAAAAAAAGAATGTATGTTATGTATAGTAGGTGTTGGGTTCCCATGTTTGAACAAAGATTTAGGGCAAGAATTTTATCCCTAATAATAAATTTAAAATATCTGGGTTGAATGTTTTCACTTATTTCTAGTTTTGGAAAATAATGATTATGATAATCGTAATACAAATAAAAATCCAATCCCACTTAAATGTAGGAACAGTGTAAAATATTACTTGCTGCGATATAGTGCAGCTTATCCTTTTCAGCTTTTTTTAAAGTTGGGAATTAAAACAATTTTTTTAAATGTTTATTTAGTTTTTGAGAGCGAGAAAGACAGAGCATGAACAGGGAGGGGGCAGAGAGAGAGAGGGAGACACAGAATCCAAAGCAGGCTCCAGGCTCTGAGCTGTCAGCACAGAGCCCGATGCAGGGCTCAAACTCATGAACCCATGAGATCGTGAACTGAGCCAAAGTCGGATGCTTAACTGAGCCACTCAGGTGCCCCCTTTCAGCTTTTTTTATTTTGTTGGGAGGTAGCATGGTCTTGAGTTCGATTGTCCTGAGTACATTTCTTTTTATGTAGAAAGTTGCATTTCTTTACCTACCTCATTTTTTGCTTTTTAATTCTAACTTTTGCTAAATTAGAGGTCAAAAACATTTGTTGTGATCCCTAGAGTTCTTTTAATAAGTGTCAATCTGGCATAGTTACTTGGATAAAGGAAAAAAAATCTGCAGTTTCTGTTGCTATCAGCAGGCCATCGTTATTGGGGGTTTTATAAACATACTTACCTGGTTAGGCATCTTAGCGTATGTTTAAGAATACATGAGAATCTGGAAGGTATGAAGCAGTTTTATTCAAAATGGACTTTTCTCCTTTCTTTAGTACTTCAATACATTGTTCTCCCCTCCCGTCCCCCTATCCCGCCCCAAGAGGGTGGGGAGCATTTAAAAGAATATTCTAGCTTGTGTAAAGATTTTACCTTTTAACATTGCCAGGTACACACAGGCAAGGAACTTTATTTTGTTTATTTGTTCTTCATGATGTCTGGCACATAATAAGTGCCTAATAAAAGTTTCAGTTTGAATCAACTTTTTGTAACTAGCTTAGTACCACAAAGTGGCAAAGTCTTTGTTGATAGTAGTTTGCTCCCTTGCTTACTCTGCAGTGAAAAACAGGGTGTGATTTAAAATTTTATTCTTGGGGCGACTGGGTGGCTTAGTCGGTTAAGCGTCCGACTTTCGCTTAGGTCATGATCTCGCGGTTTGTGGGTTCGAGCCCCGCATCGGGCTCTCTGCTGACTGCCAGCTCAGAGCCTGGAGCCTGTTTCAGAGTCTGTGACTCCCTCTCTCTCTGACCCTGCCCTGCTCATGCTGTCTCTCTGTCTCTCTCTCCTAGAAATAAATAAAAAAATATAAAATAGCCTTTTTTTAATGGCACTATTTTCTACTCTTTTACATATTTACGTTTATATGGGGCTTTACAGTTTAAACAGCAAACCTTCCGTGTAACTTATTTTTTTATATTCTGTTGAGGTACAGTTGACAATAAGTTGCAAGTAGAGTGTGTAATTTGATAGTTTATGATGTATGTATACACTGAACTGATCAGCACAGTAAAGATAATATTTTTACCGAAGTTTCCTCTTGACCCACAGTAATCTGTCACTACCTTTACCCTGTACACAGGCAACCATTGATCTGCTTTTTGTTACTATGGATTAGCTCACATTTTCTAGAATTTTATGTAAATGGAATTCTATAACTCTGTTTTTGTACTCTGTTTTTAGTTTTCATTCAGCATAATTATTTTAAGACTCATTAATGTTGCATTAGGTTACTCATTTTTTTAAAGTTTTATTTATTTAAGTGATCTCTGCGCCCCATGTGGGGCTTGAAGTCACGACCCCAAGATCAGGAGTCAAATGCTTCTCTGAGCCAGCTAGGTACCCCAGTTTATTCATTTTTATTGCCAAATAGTATCCCACTGTTTAGGCATACCAAGATTTACTCATTAATATACCTGTTGATAGACATTTGGATTATTTTCTACATTTTGCTGTTAAAAATAGAGCTGCTATGAAAATTGGTATAGTCTTTGTATGAACATACTTTCTGTTTTGTTGGGCAAATACCAAGGAGTAGAGTGGCTGGATCATAATGTTAGTTGCATGCTTAGCATTTAAGCTAATGCATGAGGCATTGCATGCTTAGAAACTGGCAAGCTATTTTTCTAAGTAGATATACCATTTTACATGCACACTGTGATGTACAAAAGTTCCAAATGTCAACATTTGGTATGTTAGTCGTTTTAATTATAGCCATTCTAATAGATTTGTAGTATCTCATTATGGTTTCAATTTGCATTTTCCTAATGATTAACGATGTTGAGCGTCTTCTCATGTGATTTTATGTCATCTGTATATCTTCTTTGGTAAAGTATCTGTTCAAACCTTTGCTTATTTTATTTTTGAGAGAGAGAGTGAGCATGCACACTTGTGTGGAGCAGAGAGAGAGAGAGGAAGAGAGAGAATCTTGTTATCATGACCTGAGTGGAAATTAAGCGTCACACTCACCTGACTGAGCCACCCAGGTTGTCCCTTGTCCATTTTATTTTAAACTGTGCTGTTAATTTTCTTGTTAATGGGTTGTGAGAGTTTTTTGTTTGTTTTTGTTTTTTGCAGGCAAAAGCTAGTATAAGATTAGGAAGAAAGAATACTATGAAAGTTCTCTTTACAGAGAGGGGACATTCAAAAGTAAATGCCCTGTGAGAGTTCTTACCTCGATACAGGCCCTTTATTAGATATGTGATGTGATTTGCAAATGTATTTTCCTTGCCTGAGTCTTGGCTTTTCATTTGGTTGATGGTGTCTTTTATTGTTATTTTTAAAAATTATTATTATTATTTTTTTTAATGTCTTTTTATTTTATTTTGAGAGACAGAGACAGAGAGTGAGTGGGGGAAGGACAGAGTGAGAGAGAGACACAGAATCTGAGGCAGGGTCCAGGCTCTGAGCTGTCAGCACAGAGCCCAATGCAGGGTTTGAACTCATGAACTGTGAGATCACGACCTGAGCAGAAGTCAGATGCTTACAGGCGCCCCTGTCTTAGTGTTTTCTTCTCCTGGTTTTCCATTTGCCAGCTTCTTTACATTAGTTTTCATTGGCCTTTACTTCAGTAGAATATAATTTTTCTTGTTTTTCTTTCTGACACTTTTTTCTTGTTATGCTTATGAACTCTTTATCTTCTCTCAAATCTTAGGTAGTAGAAAGAAAGAGAGGCATTGCTGATGCCCTTTCTTTGCTTCCTGTAGCACAGAGGACCAACTCCTGTTCACAGTACTGGTAATTGGTGACTACTTTGGATTGGAATATGAGCATATAGTATATTGGAATAATTTTGCCAGTTTCTGTATATACTGAATCTTATGTTGATTGTCTTTTTCATTGTGTACCTTTGGACACATGAAACTTTTCAGAGTAGATCTCTGAATCTCAACCCCAAACTAGTGGAAGAACCTTGGTCAAATCACTTAATTTCCTTGCATTTTTCCTGTTACACAGTGCGAATGATAACACATATCTAATTGTGTTATGAGGATCAAACTGATACTGTAGAAATGCTGTATAAAATAATGCATAATAGAAATGCTACATGTTGATAATAATAGCATTTTAACCTTGCCTTTTTATTTTCATTAGAGATATCAACAAAACCAGAGTAAAGAAATTGAAAACCAGTTTTACTAAATGTATTACCTCACATAAAATTCCTAATATCATAATTATTCCCTATAGCAGAATAATATTTTATATGAAACAAGCTTGGAGATAGCTTTTCAAATACTAATTATTACCATTGATGAAGATAGGATGCAGAATGTCCTATGGCAGAAAGATATTCATCAGGAATCAATTCACTTATAGAGTCTAATGAAGAAGAAATACCATTTTAATGCTATTATCTACGATCAAAATTTTAATTGGACTTCTGTTTTTGTGTTTTGAGCTGTTGTAGGTAGTAGATACTTGTAGAGTTGTGTTTTATTAATAAGCTCATGTACCTAGAAACTGGAGTAATGAACAGACATATTCTGTAAATTAAAAGAAAAATAAGTAAAATCATTCCTTCAAAAACGGAGTGAAGACTTTAAGAGTAAAATGCATGATTCTGGGCACATGGGTGGCTCTGTCATTTGAGCTTCTGACTTTTGCTCAGGTCACGATCTCACAGGTCACAAAATCTAACCCTGTGTTGGGCTCTGTGCTGACAGCTCAGAGCCTGGAGCCTGCTTCAGATTCTTTGTCTCCCTCTCTCTTTGTATCTCCCCCTGCTCACGCTCTCTCTCTCCCTCAAAAAACAAATATTAAATAAGTAAAATGCATGATTCAAACCAAGATGATACAAAAGGGACTACAAGTTTCCTGTGTGTAATATTTAGGAGTTCAGATGGGAAAGAAACCAAGAGTTTTTGTTTAAAGGCCCAATTGTTCGTTAGCTGCTACATTGATTTCTAAATGAAAGAATGAAATCTGGCCATGTGTAGCAACATGGATGGAACTTGAGAGTGTTATGCTGAGCGAAATAAGTCAGGCAGAGAAGGACAGATACCATATGTTTGCACATATAGGAGGATTAGGAGGAACCTAATGGCACCATGGGGGAGAAGAAGGGGAAAAGTAGTGGGGGAGAGGGAGGGAGGCAAACCGTGAGAGACTCTTGAATGCTGAGAACAAACTGAGGGCAGATGGGGTGGGGGGAGCGGGTGGGGTGATGGGCATGGAGGAGGGCACTTGTGGGGATGAGCACTGGGTGTTATATATGGAAACCAACTTGACAATAAACTATTAAAAAAATAGTTTTTAGGCCTAAGCAGCAGCATTTTCTACATCTAAGCAATTTCAGAAAGTTCTTTCCTTTAGGGAAACCATGTGGAATTTTTCTGGTAGTTTCTTGAGGCAGTAAAGTTGAGATTTAATGGATTAAGGTGTTAGGAAATCTGAAACCCACTCTTTCCTATGGTCTTGAGTAGTCAACTGAATAGCTTTGTATCTCAGTTTATTCTTCTGTAAAATGGAGATGGAAATAAGGTCTATTTCTGACACATTCAGTTTGGCTTTGAGAATCAAAAGAGATCACAGTGGTTTGAAAATGAAAGAGAATCGTTGGAGTTCCTGGGTGGCTCAGTTTGATAAGTGTCCAACTTCAGCTCAGGTCATGACCTCATAGCTCGTGACAGCTCAGATCCTGGAGCCTGCTTCGGATTCTGTGCCTCCCTCTCTGCCCCTCTCTCACTTGCGTGCTCTCTCTCTCTCAAAAATATTAATTTTTTTCCCAGAAAAAATAGTTAAAACTATTATCATTAAGGAGTCCCTGGGTGGTTCAGTTGGCTAAGTGACTGACTTCGCCTCAGGTCATGATCTCACAGTTTGTGACTTTGAGCCCTGCATCAGGCTCTGTGGGGACAGCTCAGAGCCTGGAAACTGCTTCTGGTTCTGTGTCTCTCTCTTTCCCCCTGCCCCAGCTTGTAGTCCGCCTCTCTCTCTCTCTCTCTCTGAAAAATATATAAACATTAAAAAAAAATTAAAATTGTTATTAAGTTAATATTTGAAGTAAATTACATACTGATGCAGCTAGATTTTTTTTTTTTTTTTGTCCTTTTAATTCTTACAAGACTTCATAAAGGTTAGGAGCTCAGTAAGGTAAGTTTATTCATTTCATTCTATTTCTGGCAGAGTTAGTAATTTGTATTGGTTAACACTACAGCCTTCAAATTAGAAAGCTGAACATGACTGCTTTCTAAAGATAGTACAAGTGTGAGTTTGGATTTGTGAATATTTGGACATGTAATTTGTCTCTCAAAAAGTGCTAAAGAGTTAAGGAACACAGAACACGGAAGGAGTGCAGCTTGGACTTTTTTGTAAGGTGCCTAGTATTTTAACACTTTTTAGGTATTTTGCCAGCTAAGTTACTTAGATACTAATTACTTAGTATCACAGAATCTTAGATTATGTTGTTAATGATACCAAGCTTTACTGGGCAAATAACTGTCCCTTTTTCTACTATGAGAACTATGTAGCTCTTGATTCATTAGCTGAGTCTTAGGTGAAAGTATGCTAACATGTAGTTTTGGGATATGTCCTTGATCTATTTGTCACAAAAACTCGAAATTTTAAGGGATTTTTTTTCCTCCTCTTAACCTTTTTCTACTTTCATTTTGTGGCCTCAGATACAATTATCTAGTTTAACCTCCTGTTTTAAAAATTGATAAGCTGAAGTCTGGAAAGGTTATAGCTTATACTTCTGGAATTCCCTTTTTCTACCTTACTCATTAAAATTATTATTTTTTTTATTTTTTATTTTTTATTTTTTATTTTTTAATGTTTTATTTATTTCTAGGAGAGAGAGAGAGACAGCGTGAGCAGGGGAGGGCCAGAGAGAGGGAGTCACAGACTGAAACAGGCTCCAGGCTCCGAGCTGGCAATCAGCACAGAGCCCGACGCGGGGCTCGAACCCACGAACCGCGAGATCATGACCTAAGCGAAAGTCGGACACTTAACTGACTAAGCCACCCAGGCGCCCCTATTTTTTTTATTTCTGAAGCAATGTGTAACTATATTTTAACATCAAAATATTCACGTCAGCTAGAGGCATTAACATACACAGTTACAGTTCTGTTTCAGCATTTCCACATCCCATTCTCTTTCACAAGTAACCTCTGTTCATAGCTTTAAGTGTATCTTTCCAGAACTTGTTATGTGTATTAGAGATTTAGAGAAACTTAAAAAAAAAATGCAGATGTCATATACTATATATAATTGGCAGTTTTTCTGTGTCTTTCTGTTCATTTAATGTACCATATTCTTTCTTAACCACTGCATAGTATTCCCTGTAGAATGAATATCCCAAGATATATTTGATCATTTCCCTCTTTGTGGGATATTTAGATTCATAACTTCCTTATTTCCTCCTTCCCTCACCTCCCCTGATGTCAGGAATAATACTGTGAATAGTCTTAAACATATTTTTTATGCACATGTGTGAATAAATCTGTGTACTTCGAAAGTTTTTATTTTTATCCAAAGAATACAGAATTGTCTCCCACCACTCCTCAACTCATACTGTCCCCAGTCTTTGCCTTCTGCTTAATGCTGGTCTGGTGCTTAACAGCTATTTCATTGCAAGCTGTCTGGGTTTTTGAAATTAGAATTTCTCCATGATCTTGATTACTAAACTAAAAGGACTCTTTTCCTAATACACAAATTCATATCACAAGTGACTAACACCACAGGACAGGCAGTAAAAGTAATGTGGTGCTTTAAAATGTAGTAGTAAGAACAGAGTTCCGGTGTTAGAGTGCCAGGATTTTAATTTCCACACTACTCCTTAACTATCCCTTAGTATTTGTGTAATCAACCTTAGGCAGGTTATTTAACCTCTTTTTCAGTTTTCTCATTAACACAAATGGGCTTCTCATTCTAATGATGTAGTAGGATACAGTTATAGAGCGTGAAGTCTAGAGTTGTAGGGATTAAGCTATAATATGCAGAGATCCTGGTGCATAAGTGTTGGATGCATTCCCATTTATATTTTTTTAAGTTTGTTTATTTTTGAGAGAGAGAGTGCGCATGTGTGGAGCAGAGAGAGAGCGGGTGGGGGTGGGGTACAGAATAGAGGATCCCAGCGGGCTCTGCACCAACAGCAGCAAGCCCCGTATGGGGCTTGAACTCATGAATTGTGAGAGCATCACCTGAGTCACCTGACTGAGTCACCCAGATGCCCCATACCCGTTTACATTTGTAACTAGTGTGTGATGATGCTTGTCTTGCATTGTTAGTCCACATGCTATTCTGAATAGTGATGTGGTTATATTAATAAAAGTTCTACATAAGTATAAAATGTCCGTAGTACCCAAAGCAGTCTATAGATTTGATGTAATCCCAATCAAAATATCAACAGTATTTTTCACAGAACTAGAATAAGTAATCATAAAATTCGTATGGAACCATAAAAGATCCTGAATAGCCAAAGCATTCTTGAAAAAGAACAAAACTTAAGGTATCACAGTCTCAGATTTCAAGATATACCACAAAACTGTTATAATCAAAACAGTTTGGTACTGGCACAAAGACACACAGATCGGTGGAACAACAGAAAGCCTGGAAATAAATCTATGATTAGATGTTCAGTTAATCTTCAACAGAGGAAGCAAAGTTATGTGATGGGAAAAATCACTTTATTCAACAAGTGATGCTGTGAAAACTGGAGAGCTACAAGTACAAGAACGAAACTGGAATACTTCTTTTACCATGGATTGAAGACCTAAATATGAGACCTGAAACCATACAAACCCTAGAAGAAAGCATAGGCAGTGATTTCTTTAAATTCGGATGAACATCTTTCTAGATACGTCTCGTAAAGTAAGGGAAACAAAAGCAACAATAAACTGTTGGGATCACATCAAAATATAAAACTTCTGCACAACAAAGGAAACCATCAACAAAACAAGAAACCCACTGAATGGGAGACCATACCTGCAAATGATATATCTGATAAGGGATTAGTTTCCAAAATATATAAAGAACGTATGCAACCCAACACCAAAAAACCCCGAAATAATCCAGTTACATTGGCAGAAGACATGAACAAACATTCTCTAAAGAAGATATATAGGTCGCTAGCAGACACATGAAAAGGTGCTGAATGTCACTTATAATCCTGGAAATGTAAGTCAAAATCACAGTGAGATACCACCTCACACACCTATCAGAATGGCTAAAATTAAAAACACAAGAAACAACAAATGTTGGTGAGGGTATGGAGAAAAAGGAACCCTCATGCCCTGTTGGTGGGAATGCCAGCTAGTGTAGCCACTGTGGAAAACAATATGGAGATTCCGCAAAAATTTAAAAATAGGGGCGCCTGGGTGGCTTAGTCAGTTAAGCATCTGACTTTCGCTTGGGTCATGATCTCGTGGTTCGTGGGTTTGAGCCCCGTGTCGGGCTCTGTGCTGACTGCCAGCTCAGAGCCTGGAGCCTGTTTAAGTCTGTGACTCCCTCTCTCTCTGACCCTCACCTGCTCACGCTGTCTGTCTCTCTCTCTCTCTCTCTCTCTCCTAGAAATAAAAAAAAAATAAATGAAAAAAAAATTAAAAATAGAATTACCATATGATCCAGTAATTCCACTACTGAGTATTTACCCAAAGAATATGAAAATGCTAACTTGAAAAGGTATATATACACCCCTATGTTTATTGCAGCATTATTTACAATAATCAAAATACAAAAGCAGCCCAAGTATTCATCGATAGATGAATGGATGAAGATGATGAGGCATACACCCCTCCCCACACACAATGGAATTATTACTCAGCCATAAAAAAACGAAGTCTTGCCATTTGCAACAAGGATGGATCTAGAGAGTATAATGCTAAGTGAAATAAGTCAGAGAAAGACAAATACCATATGATTTCATTCATGGGGAATTTAAGAAACAAATGAACAAAGAAAAAGACAAAGAAAACAAGACTCTTAAATGTAGAGAACAACCTGGTGGCTATCAGAGGGCAAGTGATTGGGGGAGAGGTGAGATAGGTGAAAGAGATTGAGTACACTTACCATGATGAGTACCGAGTATGTATAGAATTGTTTATTATTTTTTTAATTTTCTAAAAAATCTATTTCTGAGACAGAGAGAGAGAGAGCGTGAGCAGGGGAGGGTCAGAGAGAGAGGGAGGCACAGAATCTGAAACAGGCTCCAGGCTCTGGGCTAGCTGTCAGCACAGAGCCTGATGCGGGGCTCAAAACCACGAACTGGGAGATCGTGACCTGAGCTGAAGTCGGACCCTTAACCAACTGAGCCACCCAGGTGGCCCTGGAATTGTTGAATCACTATATTGTACACCTGAAACTAGTATAACTATGTTAATTATATTGGAATTAAAGAAAATGTCTACATAAATGGAAACCGCACTCTGTTCTAAACTTATATATGTCAAAAGTATTTAGGTCCAGAAGTGATTGTTTTATTTTTCTTTTACTTATTTTCATAATGAAAAAAATTTTTAATGGTTTAAAAGGGGTTGCAGGAATGGAAGCTTAGTTTATAACCTTATGCTTTAAAAAAAAAATAAGGCTTAACTTTGCATGGTTCAGTTTATTCAGGAATTCAGTTCCCTTTAGGGACCATGTTTTAGTCATATTTATGTGACTATGGTCTTTTACATATTCAGTAAATATTTGTGTGCTTTAACTACTTTAATCATTCCTAGAAGGTCTTCGTCATTACTCTTTGAAATTCCCATATTCCCTGAATTTCTGTGCCACTTTGCTACGAAAACACACTGAAATGATCTTAGAGTAAAATGTGCCATTCTAGGAAGTTAGAAAGCAATGACTCCTTATTGCATTTCATCTGTTCTTATTCTTGAGTATTTTCAGATCCTTTTTCATTTTGAACCCAATATCTTGCTTAATGTTTGTTAAAAATATATTTTAGGTGGAATCCGCTTGAAAGGCATAACAATTAGTGGGACATCTTTGTTTATGGAGAAGATCAAGATTGTGATTATCACTAAATCAACAAACTTCCATTCATAACAAAGCAAACTTCCTTCCAGTTTATCTTCGTGTGAAGTGCTCTTAAGCCTGAATGGTATTTTTTAAATATATGTAATAATCAGAAATATGGTTTAGGCATTATAGGACAATATCTGTTTTTTTTTTTTAATGTTGAAATAGTACTTAATAATGTGTGATTAATTCTTTTTTTTTTTTTTGCTGTTCCAGATTGTATATGAACAGGAAGGGGTCTATATTCACTCATCTTGTGGAAAGACCAATGACCAAGACAGTTTGATTTCAGGAATATTACGCGTGTTAGAAAAGGTGGGTTTTTAGTAAATGATTTTATTTATAATTGTTTATGGCAGATGTTCATCGTTGGGGCATTATCAGTAAGTTTAAATTTCATGTGTAAGGTAAAATTATGTAGTTGAACAGTGGTTGTAAATTTAACATGAAAATGATGTTAGAAAAAAATACTTTATTAAAAAAATTTTTTAAAACATTTTAAGTAATCTCTATTTCCAGTGTGGGGCTTGACCTCACTATTCCAAGATCAAGAGTCTCGTGCTCCCCTGACTGAGCCAGCCAGGCATCCCAGAAAAAAATGTAGTTTTAGATAGCCAGTAAAACAGCATGGATTATTATAAAACTTATGTAAAAGTTACAGTTAATATAAATTTTTTATACTGAATAATAAGTTTGAAAATCTATATATCATTTATAAAATTATTTATGATACTGCATACTTAAATGCTAATATTTAGGGGTTTAAAAATTTCATTTTAGGTTGAGGGAATTAAACATAGGTGGCTAAGAGTGTAAGATAATTGCTGGATAGTAACTGTAGTCCATAATTTCTTTCTCTAGGATGCTGAAGTAATAGTGGACTGGAGACCATTGGATGATGCATTAGATTCTTCTAGTATTCTCTACGCTGGAAAGGTATTTAAGAAAGAAAGGAAAGGTGTGATTAAAGGAAGGAATGCTATTAAGAATTTTTTTAAGGTTATTTATTAATTTTTGAGAGAAAGAGAGAATGTGAGAGTATGATCAGGGGAGGGGCAGAGGGAGGGAGAGAGAAAATCCCAAGCAGGCTCTGTGCTGTCAGAGCCTAATGCGGGCTTGAACTCAACAAACCATGAGATCAAAACCTGAGCCAAAACCAAGAATCAGATGCTCTACCAGCTGAGCCACCCAGGAGCTCAAGGAATGCCATTTTTATTTTTTTGTTACTGTTTTTTTGAATGTTTATTTTTGAGAGAGAGAACCAGAGTGTGAGCATGAGAGGGGCAGAGAGAGAGGGAGACAGAATTTGAAGCAGGGTTCAGGTTCTGAGCTGTCAGCACAGAGCCTCATGCAAGGCTTGAATTCAAACCATGAGATCATGACCTGAGCTGAAATTGAATGCTTAACTCAACTGAGCCACCCAGGCACCCCAAGGAATGCCATTTTAAAATAACTTTTTTTGAACTATAATTCATATGCCATAAAATTTACTCTTTTAAAGTGTATAATTCAGTGGTGTAAATGTATTTACAGAGTTGTGTAACAATCACCAGTATCTAATTTTAGAACCTTTTTATTACTCCTAAAAAAGAAACTGTACCTTTCAGTAGTTAGTATACCCCTCATTCCCACTTGCAACCACTAATCTACTTTTCATCTCTGAGAACTTAACTTTTGTGGATATTTCATCTGAATGGAATCATACAGTATGTGGCCTTTTGTGACTTGCTTTTTTTTTTTAATGTTTTATTTATTTCTGAGAGAGAGAGGCAGCATGAGCAAGGGAGGGTCAGAGAGAGAGGGAGACAAAGAATTTGAAACAGGCTCCAGGCTCTGAGCTAGCTGTCAGTACAGAGCCCCAACGTGGTACTCGAACCCATGAACTGTGAGATCATGACCTGAGCTGAAGTTGGATGCTTAACCGACTGAGCCACCCAGGCACCCTGTGCTGTGATTTGCTTCTTTGACTTAACATGTTTCAAGGTTTATCCATGTTCCTGCACCTCTCAGTCCATCCTTCCTTCTTTCCCTCTTCTTTCCTTCTTTCCTTCCTGCCTGCCTTCCTGCCTTCCTGCCCTCCTTTCTGCTGAACAACATTGCATTTATGGATATACAGTAATCCCCCCTTATCCATGGGGGATATGGTCTGAGACCCCTGGTGAATGCCTGAGTACTATCAGTACAGATAGTATTGAACCCTGTACATACTATGCTTTTTCCATACATTACCTATGATAAAGTTTGACTTATCAAGTAGGCACAGTAAGCAATTAACACCAATAACTAATAATAAAATATGACGATAATAACAATATACTATAAGTTATGTGAATGTGGTCTTTCTCAAAATCCTGATTGTACTGTACTCACCCTTCTTGTGATGATGTGAAATGATAAAGTGCCTATGTGATGAAATGAAGTGAAGCGAATGATGTAGGCATTGTGAAGTACTGTTAGGCTACTATTGACCTTCTGGTAATATGTCAAAAGGAAGATCATGTGCTTCTGGACCATTGTTGACTGTGTGTAACAGACTGTAGGTAACAAACTGTGGAAAAGAGAAGCCACAGATACAGGGTGGGGGGATTATACTACATTTTATTTATTCATTAGTTGATGAATATTTGTGTGTTTTTTTTCCCCCATTTTTAGGTAAATATAAATAATGCTCATGTGAACATTCAAAACCAAGTGTCTGGACATATATTTTTCTCTTAAAAACCTAGGAGTGGAGGGACGCCTGGGTGACTCAGTTGATTAAGTGTCTGATTCTTGATTTCCACCCTGGTCATGATCTCACAGATGTGGGATCAAGCCCAGCATTGGGCTCTGCACTGAGTGTGGAGTCGGCTTGGGATTCTCTCTGCCTCTCTTTTTGTCTCTCCCTCCACCTGAAATCCACTTGCTCTCTGTCTCTCTATTTCCCTCTCTTAAAATAGGGGTGGCTAGGTGGCTCAGTTGGTTTAGCGTCTGACTTTGGCTCAGGTCATGATCTCATTACATTCTAAATTCTGATCCATTGTATGTTTTTTTCATTTTAGAAACTTTTAGGATTGCCTCTTTGTTTTTAGTGTTTTAGGTATCCTCATAGTGTGCCATTGTGGTCCTTTATATTCATTGTTTTGAGCACTTGATGGACTCTTTTAATATGGAAACTTAGTCTTTTAGTTCTTAGGGAATGTTGTTGAATTATTTCAGTGATGATTTTTTTCTTCCTCTCCAATTTCTGTTTTCTTTCTTTCTAGAACTCTTTAGACCTGGACTGGTCCTCTAGTTTTTTAATCCTTTCTTTCCTATTTTTAATTCTTTGTGTGTGTGTGTGTGTGTGTGTGTGTGTGTACGGTTTCCTAGGAAGTTTCTTTAATTTTATTTTTTAGTTCTTCTATTGCCTTTTTAATTTTTGCTTTTTTTTAATTTATAGGGCATCTTGTTTAAGTGCCCCATTTCCAGTCCTTTTTAAAAATAACATCCTGTTCTTTGTGTATATATCTTTCCTTATTCCTAAGGAGTTTTCTTTTTATCTCTCTCTATAATCTATTTTTAATTCACTTTTTCCCCCCTTGTTTCATTGGAACTTTGCCTTTTGTGTAGACACTTGCCTTTGATGTTTGGTAATCTTTGTGGTGTGGTGCTTAGATTTAACAGCAGACCAAAAAAAGTGATTGATTATACTCTGTAGGTATAGGTAGGTTTATGTAGGCTTAGTAATTCCTCGGGGAATCTCTAATGTTAAAACTAGATCCTTTCTCTTGGGCTAGTCATTTGCCTGAAATTCCTGCAGATTCCTACCTGGGAGGGTAAGCCTGGATTCCAGTGTTCTGGCAACTGAGTGGAGGAAGAAAGCTGGGAATGTCACCAATTCATTGTATAAATAGACTTTTAATTCATTCTCGTTTTCAGTGTGTTATCCCTTTATTCAGTGTGGTTGGTTTCTCCTAATCCAGAGATAATATGTTGTACTTTCTTTAGTGAATAAAATACCTCTAGCTTTCTGACCTATTGTTAGTCCTCTTTGTAGTTTGACCTTTATCCTAACTTCCAAAAGTACTTGATCTAGTAATTCTAAACCTTTGTGCTGGTGGGGTTCTACAGATGATTCTTAGCTTTCCCCATTTTCATTTCATTCATTCAGTTTTCCTCTCTTTCAGTCTGTTTCTATTTCTTAATTTTTCTTGTGCCTTTATAATATTTTTATGTTCCTTCCAATTTTGCTCTTTCCCTTTTTTAAAAAGAATTACACTAGCACTACATGAATACATTCTTGTAAAAATATTCGAATAATAGAAACAGACAATAGAAATTGAAATTCTGCTTGACTAGAATTCTATCACTCATCTGTTCCTGTTTAGTGTGTATCTTTCTAGACTTTTGTCTGTATACATTTCATTATCTGTCTAGACCTAGTTTTCTTTCTGTATTGCTAATTGCATATGCTGCATATTGTTATACAGCATTGTTTTGCAACTTTTTTTTTTTTTCTAGGAGAGAGAGAGAGACAGCGTGAGCAGGGGAGGGTCAGAGAGAGAGGGAGACACAGACTCTGAAATAGGCTCCAGGCTCTGAGCTGGCAGTCAGCACAGAGCTTGACGCGGAGCTTGAACCCACGAACCGCGAGATCATGACCTAAGCGAAAGTTGGATGCTTAACTGACTAAGCCACCCAGGCGCCCCTGTTTTGCAACTTTTAACATATATTAGTTTTTAAACTGTGGCCTAGTATTTCCTTGGCTACCCCCTAGTTTGTGTCTTCATTCCTACACTGATGGCTATTAGGATATTTTCAGTTTTTGTTTTACAAACAATGCTGCAGTAAAAATTCTTGCATATGCCTCTTTGTATACATGCGTTAGTATTTCTCTAGAGTGGAAGATGTAAAGAGAAATTTTTGGGTGACATGCATAGTTTGAATCTTAATAAATATGGCTCTATTGCCCTTTCGGAATCAGTACTAATTAGCGTGGTCATCAACAGTGTGAGATACCATGTTTTTACACTGTCTTTCATATTTTTATTTCTAACTTCAATGGGGCAAAATATTGAACTTCATCTTAACTTGCTTTTTCTTCAGTTTCTGAAGTTAGACATCTTCCTGTATGTTTGTTATTTCATATTTCTTCTTTGACTTGCTTGTTCCTACCATCTGCATATTTTTGTTTTGATATTGCTGATCTCTAAATAACTTAGTAGGTGTTATTGTATTCTAGGTGTTTTTCTTTAGTCTGCCGTATATTTTTGGAAACATTTTCACTCAGTCCTGGTTATGTGTGCTATCTTTTATTGTATAGAAATTAAATTTTTGATTTAGTTACATTATTAATATTGAATTTCAGGCTTTTGGTTTTATTCTCTTTTAAAATGTTAAGTTCTATAGAACCTTACATGTAGATTTGTTATTCGTAGCTTTTAACTAATTTTGATTGAGAAATAGCAACTAATGGGGGCGCCTGGGTGGCTTAGTCGGTTAAGCGTCCGACTTTCGCTTGGGTCATGATCTCGCGGTTCGTGGGTTTGAGCCCCGCGTCGGGCTCTGTGCTGACTGCCAGCTCAGAGCCTGGAGCCCGTTTTCAGAGTCTGTGATTCCCTCTCTCTCTGACCCTCCCCTGCTCATGCTGTCTCTGTCTCTCTCCTAGAAATAAATAAAACATTAAAAAAAAAAAATCAAAAAAAAAAGAGAAATAGCAGCTAATGGTGGCTTAACTGCAAATCTAGAGGCTTGGAGTGATTCTCCTCTTTTTTCTTTTTATGGTGATAAGATGGCTGCCACAGTTTTAGGCATCTTGGCTACAGTCAGAGCAGGAAAAAGGGGAAAAAGGGTGAGGCTTTTATTAGGAAAGCAAAAGAATTTCCAGAAGCCAGAAGCCCTGAAGTTGATCTCTGCTTTTATTTCATTGGCAACCGTAATAACTATAGGGGTGTCTGTACAGACTTTTTTTTTTCTTCTTGTTTTTGTGGGAGGATGGGGTGGATGGCAGGTAAAGAAAAGTAAGAGGGAAAAAAGAATAGGAAATAGTGGTCAATTTTCCTACCAGTGATGTCTGCCACAACCTATAGTTTATGTAGAAGCTGAGAAAATATTATTAATTGAATTTAAATTCTAGTTTTAGTTCCTAAATATTTTATAACTTTTTTTTTTTTTTTTTTTTTTAGGATTCCAGTTCAGTTGTAGAATGGACACAGCCCCCACAGGAAAAAGGTTATCGGGGTTCAGAACATCTGAACAGTTATGAAGCAGAGTGGGACATGGTAAATACGGTTCCGCTTAAAAAGAAACAACATACCAATGGAGGTATGAATTATATCTTTTGAAATCTTAAACTAATTTGCTACAATATAATAGAAGTAAAAGTTCAAAGAAAATTCTTTAATATTCCTTTGTTGCAAGGGTGATTTGGTGCTTTAATACATTAATTCTCTTTTTTTAATTCCATCTTCATATCTCTTCTGTTGATTGTAGCTTTGTTAAAAAAAGGCTTTAAGATACTTGTTCAGTTTTGTAGTTATTCATGGCAGAAAATAGGAACACTAAAAAATTGCTTTAGGTGTCTCTCAAGCACATTTTTCTAGAAGAATAAAAAAAAAAGTCATGTTATTTCATCCTAAAACACCAGGGGGAGATGGAGTATACCACTAAATTTTACTGTTCTAATTTCAGTGCTCACTGAGATTTTCATAGCTCATTACAGTTTCCTATTTATGTTGAGTGACTATTGTCCTTTATATATTACATGTATATTTAAATTTATGTTGCCATGTGATGATTATCTACATGCGGATAACAAAAAGAGCCAAGTGAACAGCCTGACAGAACACATACACTACCCCAAATATGATTTAGGTAGCCCATGTATGATAGAGCCAGCCTATTTGTGATTCTTTTAAAAATAGTGAATACTTGTACACAGTTAAAGTGTTTTATTTCCTAGTGATTAGTTTGTGTTTTATGGCTTAGAGGACATTTTATCTCTTAATGATTTTGGTCTGAATTTAGGATTTATCCACATTTGCCAGATTCAGAAAAGCTGGCCACAATTGGCTGGAATACATACTTTATATTTATATAGCATTGTTATTCAGTGAAATTGATTTTCATCTATGGCCTGGGGAATCATTCTCATATACAGTAGTTATCCTTTGTACTGTATCATTTATTGGAAGCAGTGGTAATTAAGAAGTTATAGTAATTTGCAAGCCTTTGGTGAATTATAGTCAGCTCAATGCTGGTGTTTTGCTGGGTTTTTTTTCTTTTTGGCATTCTCTTTCTACTAAAAGGGAAGATTCTTACCAGAACAATACCATAGGATTTTAGTATATTTGGCATGTGAAGTGATTTTTAACTGCTCTAGATTAGGTCTTCAGAGTTAATTTATGTGAATTGATCTTTTTTTGTTTGTTGTTACCTAATAATGTTGAGTTATTGAAAATGACAGGAATGAACAAAGGAATGGGTTTTCATGAACAAAAGAGTGAATTTTCATAACTGAAAGAAGCATTGCATGTATGAGAAAAGCATAATCTGACAAATATCTTTTTAGATTAGTAGTTTTCAACTTTGGCTGCACATTGAAATCACCTAGGGAGGTTAGGCTTTTTAAAAAAGCCCTAATGCCTGTATTTCATCCTGCTGGAGCCTGGGCATCTGTTTTTCAAATGCTGTCGCAATGATTTTAATGTGCAGAATTGAGAACTTGTGTGTAGCTGCAGAGTTTAGCAAAATACTGCTCATATGACTTGGCCATACACTGTGACTTATAAAGTAAAGAGCCTTTATTTAGCAGTTATTAAAAGTTAAGGAGATATTTTATTTTTTTCCCTAGTGTTTGAAAACTATTAATGATTGTGTATAGCAGTAAGAAATAATATTGAACCTAGTATGACCCATTATGCATACACAGGCACACGAATTATGAAGTACCGTGCATTCTGTCCCATCCCATCCCTTCCTCTTCCAGATTATTTCATCCAATTGTATTTCATCAGAACTTTCTAAAGGAGACATTTTCTAAGGTTGATGTTTCTTCCATTGTTTATCAGAGCTTCAAGTGAGGAAATGTTTGAGGCATTTTATATATGTATTTCATATTTCGTATGTGATGTGTTTTTTTCCATCAATGTGGGAAAATCTATGTAAAAGACTTTACTTTTGAATATGCACAAACTCCTGATAATTCATATAGCTTGCATGTATTAATATACATGATTTTCTGGCATTAATTTAGATTATTTTTGTGTAATTTAAGAATTTAATTAAAAATTGTCTGTTTCTAGTTTTTAATTGCTTTGAAAACATTTTTGGTCTTTGCAAATAGCCTATTAGTATGTATCCTTTCTAGGTGGTCTAGACACATTTGCATGTAAATGATTTGGGAATACGTTGGAATTTAGAATTGTTCTCACTTTGATACTATCTTGTAGTGAGTGACATTATGACTCTGTGGTATAAATTCCAGTGAAATAAGATGTACAGTAATCAAATGGGCACATGGTACTTAAGTACCAGCCTTGGATATGAATTCAACATCTGAACTGGTATGGAACCTAGGCAGGTCACTGTGTAGTTAGGTTACTTAGCCTCTCTTTCAAATGATACTTGTTTACCTGTCCCTCAAAAAGTGATGGTGCCTGTAATCCTTGTAGATAGAGGTTCTGTGAGCTGCAGATTTCTTTGTGTCCGTTTAGGAGATCTTGTTGGAGGTGATGGAGCTATGGTGTCCCTGACTATATAGGAAGGTGACATATGTGCAGATAACACTGATCTACCCCTTGATCAAGTTCTATAAGCACATATCTTCTGTGTAGTTTTACGTTTTTGCAGTTGATAGTGTGATATTGAATTAACTAACATCTTGAATAACAAGATAGTGCAACATATCTTGGGAAATAACATTCGAGAAATGTTTTAAAATTTCAGAGACACGTCATGCTGATATTGGAGTTAAAACAGGTCAAAATGGCATTTTTGGATAAAAATTAGTAGTAGTAGGAAACAGTTTCCCCTTCTGTTCTTTAAATCTTTATTTAGGTATTTATTAAGCTGCTTGTTATTATATTGCTCACAAACCTAGGATTTTAAGCTTCTGTAAGTAGCCCACAAACTCAGAAGATGTTTTATTTTACGTTACTATAGTTGGGGTTGAACTGAGGTCTTGGTTGATGTAGTAAGAAGATTGAATGTATTCATTCTCTTTTTTTTAAAATGTTGAACGCTTGTTGTGTTTGCATGTCATCCATGTGCAAGGGCCATGCTAATCTTCTCTGTGTTGTTCCAGTTTCATTGTATGTGCTGCTGAAGCAAGCACTGTATTCCTTCTCTTTGAAGCACTAACAACTTATATTTTCGTCCTCAGTTCTCCACTGTTCTGTGGGTTTTTGCAAATAAAATGTCTGTATATTTACTCCAATGTTATTTTTTGTACCAGTGAGCTTACCTTCACTTAGTAAGGTCTCGTAAAAGTAATTGCAAAAAGAAGCGAGGAAGTAAAGATTTTTTTGGTTTTTAATAACTCCAGGAGCATCATGCCATTTGTATTTGGGGGGAGGGGACAGTAGAAAAGATTAACATTTGCTGAGTGTTTGCTGTATCATTGGCCCTACAGTGGTTAGTTGAAAAGTATTTTCTCTTTTAATTCTTAGAATAACATTGGGAGGTAAGTATAATTATCTCCATTTTACAGATGGAAACTAAGTCTCAGAGAGAATCAGTTATTTGCTCCAGATCATTCAGTTAGTAAGATGGTAAAGCTGCACTCTGAATCCAGCCTGACTGCTTCCAAAGCCGTAGTCATTTTTGGGCAAAGTTTATACTTTAAATAGGGATAACGTTTTTTCACAATGACTGCAAATAAGATAATTATTTTAAAAACTAGTCTTTTAAGAAAATGTATGTTGCCATTTCTAATACAGGTAGAAGCCTGTAATATGAATGCTATAGTCATTCCCTAGGTTCAGCAAATATCTGTTAGGCAGTCATGAAGAGCACTGTCAGTACCTTTTAAAAAGGTGAACAAAAATATTTTGCCCCACTTTCTTGTTTTTAAGATGCTCCAAGTCATAGAAATGGGAAAAGCAAATGGTCATTCCTGTTCAGTTTGACAGACCTGAAATCAATCAAGCAAAACAAAGAGGGTATGGGCTGGTCGTATTTGGTATTCTGTCTAAAAGATGACGTCGTTCTCCCTGCTCTGCACTTTCATCAAGGAGATAGCAAACTACTGATTGACTCTCTTGAAAAATATGTGGTATTGTGTGAGTAAGTATCAAATTATTTTCTTCTTATTGAAACTGGATTGTTGTATTGGTCCCAAGGCAAACAATTTTTACTTGTCATTGGGCATCAGTGACCTGTGTGTGGATGAGAGCTCAAGCAGCTTTGTTCTTCCTGGGATATTGACTGCTTTGGATGAATGACTGAATAAAATTTTGCTGTTTTAGTACTTCGGATATATAATGTATCACCTTATTACTGTTCTAAAGAAGAGTGGTCCAGTATTTTTTATACACATTTAAATGATGCATCAGTTACTTATAGATTACATATTTACCTAATTTACATTTTATTATATCTGTTTAAGATAGAATTTTATTTGTAAATTAAATCTGGCAAACCTAAGGCCTTTATAAAATTATTTTAAGTATAGAAGACAGGGCTTTCTCACTTTCCAAAAATCTTTTGTCTTCTATTTATTCACCTATGTGCATTTGTACACACATACTCTTTCTTGCCTTCTCTTCTAACAAATATATTTTGGTTATCTATTATATTTCTGAGGACTGTGCTAATTGCTTGATAATTAGTAGTGAACACAATAGACTTTTCCTAGACATCTGAGAGCGTGTGGTTTTGTGAAGGATGCCAACCAGTAAATGGCAATAAAACTCAAGAACTAAGATGAAGTACAAGGTACTTTGGGAGCTTCCAGGAAGGAAGGAAGGGTCCCTCATTCAGACTAGTTGGATAGGGGTCAGGGAAGGGTTTCTGGAGGAAGTATCATCTGTGTTGAGACCTGATGAGTGAATGTTAGGATGGAGGGGAAGGAGATAATTAGAGGGAGGAGAGAGATTTTAGATAGAAGGAAATGTATAAAACATGATGTAATCACAGAGCAAAGTAGTCGAATATCACAGGGCTACATAGTGGGGGAACAGAAGGTACCAGATTTAAAGATGAGGCCAGAGAGCTGAGTAAAGTCCAGATCATGAAGGATCTTCTAAAATCATTTTAGCCAATTGTTCCAGTCATTTAGATGAGATTATAGTGGTATGAACTAGGAGAGTGACAAGGAAGATAGAAGTATTGGAGAAAAATAGAGTTTGATTTAGTGATTGAGTGGATATGTGGAGGTAAGAAGAGAGAAGCTGAGATTTTTTTGTTTGGGGAACTGTAGGGATGATTGTTAACCTTGTTATAATGTTATTTTATATAAGAGAGTAACATAATCCCTAATTTTAGATTATATAAATCTGAAAATGTTCCAGAAGTTGTAAGGTTTTAGCTGTGTTTTTTCTTTCTTTCTTTTCTTTTTTTTAAATTATCATTTATTGTCAAGTTGGCTCACCTACAGTGTGTACAGTGTGCTCTTGGTTTTGGGAGTGGATTCCCATGATTGATTGCTTACATATAACACCCAGTACTCATCCCAACAAGTTTTCTCCTCAGTGTCCATCACCCATTTCCACCTTCCCCTGCCGCTTCCCCACCAACCCTCAGTTTGTTCTCTGTATTTAAGAGTTTCTTATGGTTTGCCTTCCTCCCTCTCTGTAACTATTTTTTCCCCTTCCCTTCCCCCATGGTCTTCGGTGAAGTTTCTCAAATTCCACATATGAGTGAGAACATATCTGTCTTTCTCTGACTGACTTATTTCACTTGGCATAATACCCTCCAGTTCCATCCATGTTACTGCAAATGGCAGGATTTCATTCTTTCTCATTGTTTGTGTTTTGTGATATGAAATTCTTTCCTCTACCATGTTGATCCATTTTTTACTGGCATTAAATATATCCATCAGACCAATATCCATAAGAAAGTCAGGCCTGGTTGGCAGTATGTGGGTCTTGAATCTTGAAGAAAGAAGCTATGAATAGGTTACCACCCAGGGGCTTATTGATAAGTAGATTTCAGTAGGGGCATGATCAGGACAAAAGGTTTGGCTGTTGAATAGCAAGTGTTAAAGGCTTGGGGATTTTAGTACCATAGCAGGCCCTATATCAATCAGTGTTGTGATGTAACTGTCACTTAAAAGTTCATTCAATCTGAAACCACTGATTAAAGCATAGTAGTTAGGATGAAATGGTAGTTCCTCTCTACTCTTTACTGGTCTTTAGGATTGACTTTAAGCATTCTATCTATCTATCTATCTATCTATCTATCTATCTATCTATCTGTGTATCTATGTAGAGGGTGTGCACACATACTTGCAAATGCAGAGGAGGGGCAGTGGGAGAGCGAGAAAGAGAGAATTCCAGGCAGACTCCATGCTTAGTGTAGAGCCTGATACAGGGCTTGATTCCATGACCCTGGGATCATGACCTGAGTCAAAACCAAGAATCAGGTGCTTAATTGAGCCATCCAGGCGTCCTTAAGCATTGCATTTTAAGTGTGTTAGACTACTGTACTATCTGGAAAAGATGACTAATGTAATGAGAGGGATCAAAGTGGTATTATGAAAAACATTAGTAGGATGTAGGGATTTAACTTGAAGAAGAGGAGTTTTGATGCAACATTAAATAAAATCCAAACCTCTTAAAATAATGGTCAATGAGGTCCTGCCTTGCCTTATTAACTTTATCTCTCACTGTTTTTCTAAATTTTTGATAGAGCACATGAGTGGGCGAGGGGGAGAGGGTGTGCGAGTGGAGGAGAGAGAATCTTAGGCTCCATGCTCCGTGCACATGATCCCACAACCCTGAGTCATGATCTAAGCCAAAATCAAGAGGTCTGCTGACTGAGCTACTCAGGCTCTGTTTATCTCTTAAGCCTCATCTTATGCCATTCTCTTTTATATTGGAACCATATGATTTTCTTTCTGTTGCTGAAACACCCCAGACTCTTGTGTTAGAGTCCTTTATATATGGTCTTTCTTTTGCTTGGAATATTCTTCTCCCTTTCTGATCCCTAAAGTCTCAGTATAAAGTCACTTCCTCATTGCAGCTTTTCTGGGTGTGCCCTATCCCATGTAATGTAGTTTCCCACCCTTATTCTTTTTCTTTGTCTCATTCCCTTGTTTGCTTCCTTCAGCTCTTAATCGAATAGAGTAATATTATCTATTTACTTCTTTCAGTCTTCTACTCTAAAATGTATACCCACAAAGGCAGGAATTGGATCTATTTTGTTTACATTTTCTCCTAAGTTCCTAGCCACAGTGCTGGCATGTAATACTTGCACAGTAAATCTCAGTTGAATGAATAAATGACACAGTACTTACCAATTCTACAAACAATTTTGAAAAGGTTATAAGAAATATATTGTAGATTTGTTTTGTATGCCTCCAGAGAGCAGTTAGAAGGTAACAGGTTGTAGCTCAGGGGTTAGACAGTTTTCTGTCCTGGATGGGTTCAAAGAGAGACTGAACAATTACTTAGGTGCTTTTAAGAGTATGGGTATGTGAATGTGTGTTGGTGATATTTTGATGAGGGTTGTAAATGAAACTTCTTTACTAATACAGAAAAGGAAACAAAGTGAAGAGTAAATATAGGAATCAGACATGTTGATAAAAGTATCATTATTGGTGAGGCTTAGATAAGCAGCATCATAATAGTCACCCCAAAGTAGTTTTGAAGTCATCCGGTGATTTTTGGACAACTACACATCTCCATAGTGAGGACAGACCACTTAATGATGTGAGTGAAAGCAGACTAGAAAGCACCTTCTCTGTTGGTAGGCAAATCCAAGAGAAAGCGCCTAGAAGGGGTTATATGTCAAGCATGCACCTTACTCTTTCCTGATCTCAGGAATCAGGTATGTCCTAGCGAAGGAGAGTTTGTTTAATAGAAGTGCATATTTCCATTTGAAAACATGAAGCCATGGGAATGGTGTTCCTCCCTATATTTTGTGTGTGTGTGTGTGTATGCGTGTGTGCATGTGCGCATGCACGCACACACACACACGTATACATTTCATTCAGCGAATTTTATTTGAGGACCACTTATGTCCTGGACACACTGTGCTAACTGCTCGAAAGAGCAATAATCAAAAAAGATATGGCCCCAGCCTTCATGAAATTTGTACTATTGTGAGAGAAACAGACATAACTTTTAAAAATAAATGTGACATTTCAGCTGTAATAAGTACTCCAAATAAGAGAGATGTAGCACTGTGAGAGCATATAATAGGATAATTTGTAAGTTTTTTGTGTGTCAGTAGTAATTGAAGCTTTGAGAGAGAATGAAATTAAGGGGAGGATAAAAAGGGATGTGATGTGAACATCAATGATTAATCGCAACCTTTAGTGACCTGGTCAAAGGGAAAAACCTAGCAGAGGAGACTGACCTACCTATACTTTCTTTTCGTTTTCCCTTGTGGGCTTTGTTATTAAATTTATGGTCATCCAGAGATGTGGCCATTCTGGGGGTGGGGGGGTGGGAGGGTGGAAAGAGATAGCTTAAAGGGAATCCATTCAAAACTATACTCCTAATACTAGCCACTTCTCCACTGTGTACTTCTGTGACACTGGGGGCTAACTTATTCTTTGCCCCCTGAATGGTCTGAAATGTGTAAGAACAGTACATCAAATAATTTATCTCCAAGACCTCTCTGTATCCTAAGTTAAAAATAAACACTTCTTATTCTCTTCCCTGTCATAAATTATACCCAATTATATTATGCCATAGAGTTCACCAGAGATTATATGTTGAGTCCAAGTGGTAGAATGTAGATACTGCAAATAAACTGTCACTAATATTATAAGAATTCCATATTTGTATAAGTCATCTCTATCAGATTCTTAGGGAAATATTAAATAAAGATCCTGTTCTTTATTAGTTATGATTAAATAAATGGTATTCTTAATTAAGTTGAACCCTGAAGAAATGAAAATTCCCAAATATTCTGAGGTTTTTACTCTACTAGTTGTCAGCCATCGCAGACTTATTTCCTGTCCTGAGAGCTATTATCTTAAGCAAAATAATATTCCTAGAATCATGTTCTTGTGGTCAGAGATTGTTGTAGAGACCAGAAGGAAGAAGAGTAGTTCTGGAAGACTTTGGTTTTTGCAGCCTCACTGAGATGTCAGGCAGGCTATGCCAGGGTCACCCTTCTTGTCTTCTTTTCAATTCAAAAGCAACAGACAGAAGCAGACTGTATTCTTTTACTGTTTAACCTAAGTTGAATAATGTGGCTTGCATTTGTGGGCATCTTAGCTTTCTAATACTTCCCCTAATGAATTAAGGTCCTTACCATATGGATGAACAGAAATTGTGAATGCACTGGGCAGGTGCAGCCTTGTAAGAGTGAGAATGAGGCTCGGCTATGCACAGTTCCTTCTTTCCTTCTCACATCAGTGCAAAATAGTCCAGCTTCTTGAGACTTGGTATTTCTCAGATGGTTTTCTTATCTGCAGGGGAAAAACAGATTGCACCATCCATTGATGTTAGTGATCTTTAATTTATTACCATTTAAAACATGATACTCAGGTAAAGAATGAATCACAAATACCTTTTTTTTTTTAAATTTTTTTTTTAATGTTTTATTTAATTCTAGGAGAGAGAGAGAGAGACAGCGTGAGCAGGGGAGGGTCAGAGAGAGAGGGAGTCACAGACTGAAACAGGCTCCAGGCTCTGAGCTGGCAGTCAGCACAGAGCCCGACGCGGGGCTCGAACCCACGAACCGCGAGATCATGACCCAAGCGAAAGTCGGACGCTTAACCGACTAAGCCACCCAGGCGCCCCTCACAAATACCTTTATGTTACCTTGCTAGGATATGAATGAACGTTGTGATACAGAGGTTCCAGTAAAATTAATTTGTATATTGGGACATTTTTACATTAATATATAAATATCCATGCAGTAAAATATTCCCTAAAAAGCCAAATTGGTTGTATCATCATATGACAATTTAAAAAACTTAATATAGTTTGTCAAGTTGGTTTCCTTATAACAGCCAGTGCTCATCTCAACAAGTGCCCTCCTCCATGCCCATCACCCATTTTCCCCTCTTCCCCACCCCCATCAACCCTCAGTTTGTTCTCAGTATTTGAGAGTCTCTTATGGTATAACACCTAAGAGAGTCTCTTAGGTTATAGACTTTCATTTATTCCCTTTGAGACATATGTATAAAATAAATAAGAATATCATGTATATAGTTGTAAATATTCTGCACCTTTTTATTTTTATTAACCTTTTATGACTGATAGCCTTTGCAATGATATTTTTATTTATGTCTTTAGCTTTCCATGTTGGTCATTCTCAGTAGCAAGGGAAATAGTTACCACCACATCTCGGCACACAAAGCATTCTTCATCTGTTATCAATTCAGAATTTTTTCTGAGGCCTTTGGGAGAGGCTCATTCCAAAGCCTGGGAAATACTTCCGAATTCATAGTAGATCTGCTTCTATAGTTGTAATATTAGACTATAGTTTTTAAGTCCTTTAGGAGGCTTTAATAGAATTGCTGATGTTAACATCATTAAAAGTTTTGTCTTGCTGCTGCAGTGAGTTTGAAAGTCTTGAATAGTGTTGTCATAAGATACCAAGTTCTCAGAATCCATTATATTTCCACAGTACATACATATAAATCATAATATTTGATCTTTCCAAATTAAATCAGTGTGATAACCTGGCTGGTGGAAATGTAACAATATTCTGGAATGCCAGCCCTCCTTTGGATGAGTTCTGCAATTGCCTGGCGGTATACAACTTGTCCTTTGACTGATGTTCTTTTAAAAAAATGTTTTTGTTGATTTCCTTAGCTAAGGGCCACAAAGCTTAAATCTTATCTTTCCTTCTAGAACTTTCCCCAGCCCCTAATCACAGAACATTGGGTATAAAAAGTGAAATCCTTTCTTTTTAAAAGAGTATCTGTGGTTGTGTATTGGTTGGGCAGTCATTTCTTCTTCCCATCACTAGTTTCTTGATTACAGTTTTAAATCTGGAGCAGTAGTATAATTCTCTGAGGCTGGATAGGTGAAGGTTACATATCTGTTCCCTTTTTACATGCATAGTCATGTTTTGACTTTCATGATAATTTTTTATTTGGATTTTAAGGAAATAATTGGCTTAATTTATTGTTAGAAAAAAATAATAACCATAGTGCTAGTTGCATTGTGCCAGGAAAAAGTATATTGCTGTATTAGTTACTTTTTCTGAGGCTACATTTAAAGGAGTTATCATTAAAAAATGCATTGTGAGAACATATAGGTCTTCATGTTAAGCATGATCCCAATAAGTGTTGAGAAGCATGACATTTAATGAAAATTGAGCATTTTAAAGGATAATAACAATAAAAGTTATTATTTTTTTCCTGCCTCAAATGACTCAACCTCAGCTTCTTAAAAAGCCAAAGAGCTTATTAATACTGTTGTCTCTGAAGACAGCTGTTGTTTCTGAATGTGTAAAAATAAGATCCTGTTGGAGTTCATATCCCCTCTAGCATTGCTGTTGCATCCTGTTATGTTAGAATTGGGAAGAGATAACTGTTATTAAAGTTCTTATCTCAAACATTTATAATAAACTAGAAGTAGATAGCAGTAACATAACACATTTAAGTTTTATTTTAAACACAGAAAAGTTGTGGATTTATTATAGCTAACTTACTAAGTTATAAAACTTACTGAATAGAAAAAAGACTGGATAATCATTTGATTACTTGAAATTAGATGCCTATTTGGGAAACATTTATTTTGTAGTTATTAAGAAATGTGAAGAAAAACTTGCTTCTAGAGCTTAATAAGCAAGAACTAAAGACATAGTGTACCTGAGCTGTACATTATAACTTTGTTAAAAATGTTCATGTGTATGTTTATAATTATGTTAGCATAATTAATGATCTTTAACAAATAACTAATCTGCTTCATCTTGTGTTTTTAATACCTTATATTGGAATACTACCAAACTCTGGAATGAAGTTGGAAATCCTTTCCAAATAGGACATTTTCCTGTGTTGTACATATTAAATATACTGATGAATCCTAAAGTATGTTTTAACATTAAAAATTTTTTATGATAATAAAGGCAGATATATTTGTAAGGGTTTTCTGTTACAATTATAAACAAAAATTTGGGTTTTTTTACAACTTAGTCCTCTTGGCTTTACCTAGAATAAAAACATGCTTCAGTCCTTTTATATTTGTTAATCTAGTATTTCATGTTTCATATAGTTTGGGAATTCATTTAGGATAGTTACTAAGCAGTTGCTAATATTGTATAATGGGAAACAGTTCTAGAACTGGACATAGGAGTTTTGGGATAAAAGTAACTAGGCATTAATAATTAGTCAGGTAGTAATTGATGCAGTGTGCTAGTATTTTCTAGTATTTTCTACAGATCCCTTCTTTTATTGCAGATCTCCACAGGATAAAAGAACACTTCTTGTGAATTGTCAGAATAAGAGTCTTTCACAGTCATTTGAAAATCTTCTTGATGAACCTGCGTATGGTTTAATACAAGTATGTTTCTTAATCTGTTTTGTATTCTGTTATTCTGATTTCGTTATTTTATATCCTCCCACCTCTCACTTTCTTGGAGATTATACAGAATGGGCAAGTGTCTCTCTATGTGTAAACTTTATGAAACTATTCTTTGTAAGTTTTTAAAATGTTTTTATTTATTTACTTTGAGAGAGAGCTTGTAAGCACAAGTAGGGGAGGGACAGAGAGAGGGAGAGAATCCCAAGCAAGCTGTGAGCTCTTAGCACAGAGCCCATTATGAGGCCTGATCTCATGAGCCGTGAGTTCATGACTTGAGCTGCTGTCAGGAGTCAGACACTTAACCAACTGAGCCACCCTGGTGCCCCTATTCTCCATAATTTTTAGAAATAATATGTATGTTATTTTTAATAGTCAGAAACTTCTTTGGTTCTTAGTTACTATTGAGACAATTTTCCCCTTTATTGTAATTCTGAAATTGGACATTAGTAGATTTTTATTGTTATAGCTTTCACTGTTTGAATCAGGTGAAAGGTTACTGGGTAAGTCACTTTGAATTCATTAATGATAAACTTAAAAATATAGTTTGAATTTTTATTTTCCATTTAAGTGGATTCATTTGGGTCATGATAATCTAATCCCCCTTAAAGTATTTGAGTATATTCTTACATTTGGCTAAAAAGAATTCACTTAGCGCAGTCAGAAATAAAGCTAATTTTTTTTTTACTAAAATTTCTATGTAAACTAATGAAATGGTTATTTGTTCACTTATTCATCCAACAAATGTTTGAGTGCTTACTGTGTCACAGATGGTCTCTTCTTGGTTCTGAAGATAACAAGATAAAGAGAACTTTTGAGGAGGGAGGACAAGACAGCTAGACATTGCTTAAAGTAGAAAGTGAAAAAAGTTTTTCTTATTGTGAAAATAATCATTTAAAAGTTAGGCCTTTAAAAAGTAACTAATTTTGCTAAATATGAATAAGCAGGCAGTTTGGGATTTAGAAGTAACCCTAGCAATACAAAAACCTTTTGCTGTTTTCCAGGGCAACACTGTCCAGAACAAATTATACTCATTGGCATGATTTATTAACCTTATGTAAAACCTTAGATTGGGAGTTACTTGTTCTGTGAGTGTTCCACAAGACAAGCAAACATTTCTAATAGATTTTAACTTGATAAACGAGCTATGTCATGCAATAGGAGTAGTACATGATGCCGAATGTCACATGATCACAACTGAGCCAGTGGTTCGTGGAATTTGATTTGTGCTATATAAGTGCTTTGGATTACAAGCATGCTTCCTGCCTCCTAAATGAATTATGCTCTCAAAGCAAGGTTGTACTGTAATTAGGTTAAAATGTCAGCTAATATTTAAATATTGTGAGCTTTGAAACTTAGCTATTGAATATTTTCTGTTAGACTAGTGTGGTTCTGCACACTTCAAGCAATATTTTTTTTGTGAAGGCAGGACTGCTAGACAGAAGAAAGCTGTTGTGGGCCATGCATCAGTGGAAAGTAAGCACTGCATATATTTGTGATGTATGCAGCTCGAATAAGCCTGCAAATCATTTATCTGCAGTTCAATCAGTAGCATTAACTTGCAGTTTATATACTATCTTAACCAAATGAAAAATTGCCTTAGAAAATATAAATTTTTCTTTCCAGAAAAAAAATTTTCAAAATAATCTTAGAACACTGTTTTAGTTGTGATTCCCCCCCCCTTTAAAAAACTTTGTCCTTTTGCCCATCAGAAGGTATTTTTATTCTTTATTTGAATTTATAATGCTAATGTTTTTCTTCTTACTACTTAGAAAATTAAAAAGGATCCTTATACAGCAACTATGGTAGGATTTTCCAAAGTCACAAACTACATTTTTGATAGTCTGAGAGGCAGTGATCCCTCTACACATCAACGACCACCATCAGAAATGGCAGATTTTCTTAGCGACGCTATTCCAGGTTTAAAGATAAATCAACAAGAAGAACCAGGATTTGAAGTCATCACAAGAGTGAGTGGAGATTTATATGAGCATAGCTCTATATTCTAGCAGGAGAAATGCATTTGAAACATGCACTGAAAGTGCTAGAAATACAAACTCAGTTTTGGTTATATCTGCCTCTTTCTCGTAATTCTTTCTTACAACTTTTTTGCTAAATTATATATTCTAACAACTAGTACTTATTCTACCACCAAACTCATGGGTTGTTCTTCGTCAGTTACTGGTTACACTTTCTGTTAATTAAGTTGGATCTTTCTTTGATTACTTTTTGATAATGATGAACAGGTTGTTTCATTGAGTTTACAGCAGTGAGTGAAAAGTGCACCTTGCATATTGTACGTAATTTTCTTCCTAGTTTATGTTTTTCTCAGTAGGTGCCCGAGTTAGTCAGGACACTACTCTAAGGCTTTCATTCTCATATCAATCTTTTCTTTTTTAAGTAAGATGGATCTTAGCTCAGAACTATGGCAGATCTTTATAAATGCTCAACAAGACTTTTGAATTTGCTACAAGTTTAGGCTGTACATAGTTAGAATGTTATAAATATATAAATTGTAATACTTAAAGGGCTTATCTTACAGATGGCATTTTAAAATTACCAACATATGTTAATTGAATAAAAAAGTGTAGAAAACACCAAGTGGAGCTAATGGATCATGAATCACTTCTGAGAGCTACAAATTTTAGTTTGGAAGAGAAGCTGATTTTAGAATATGATTAGTGGATTAATACTGTCTTTTTAAATAATAGAGCATACCATTTAATTTGAAGGGTCTCATGGAATTTGCATGTTGAATGTTTTATAGTTATGTAATTGAAACTCAGAATAGCAAATGTACTCTGAATTTATAATCCCATTATTTGTATGTTTAGTGGGAAGGAAAAAGTATGGAATGCTGTGACACTTCATAAATTAAACATTGGAAAACAAGAGAAGTTATTAGAAATGTTAGAAATCCTGCCTGCGTAATAAATAGTATTTATTTTAATTTTTATGTACATTGCTTTTGTTTCACTGGTTAAAAAAGTATCCTCCTCATTGCTTATTTTCTTATTTTAGATTGATTTGGGAGAACGACCTGTTGTTCAGAGGAGAGAGCCAGTATCCCTGGAAGAGTGGACTAAGAACATTGATCCTGAAGGAAGAATTTTAAATGTAGATAATGTGAAGCAGATGATATTTAGAGGGGTAAATACCTTAATATGGATGATATTTGAAACTGCTGGTATTTAACTTTTTTGTGTGGGAGGTGTTTGGGGAGTCAGAGAATGAATTCCTTTTTGATGAATGATGTCTTAAAATTCCTGTAGGACAGAGTGAGGTCCCTTTGATGTCCCTGAGGGTTGGGTAGGGGAAGATACCATTAAGTCTAGGGAAAGATAGTCTTCCTTACTTGAAGTTCTATGGGTTATGTGAAGGAGGCATGTATGTACCCCAGTGATAGTTTCCTTATCTAGTGAAGTTTGGGCTTAGAAAGACTAATCCGTCCCCCTGCCTCCTATGTAATACACTGTGTCCTCTGCATTGTTTAAACTTTCTGGCAACTACTTAACATCGTCACAATGTAGAAGTCAGAAACAAGGTGTAGTATTAATTGAATTGAGCTATTTTTATATTTAAAACTGTCTCTTAAATGTCAGTCTTCCTGTATATTTATATGCAAGTTTTGTGAACTTAAAGGATTGAATACTTTTTACGAATGTGTTTAATATGCATATTTTCTTTAGGGACTTAGTCATGCATTGAGAAAGCAGGCATGGAAATTTCTTCTGGGTTATTTTCCTTGGGATAGTACCAAAGAGGAAAGAATTCAATTACAAAAACAAAAAACGTAAGTAAGATCTTTTGTGTGTTCATCAAAGAAATTCAAATAACTCATAAAAATTAGTATAGTGCTTCTAGATGACTATTTGAAATAGATGAGGGTATGGGAAAATAATTTATTTTCAGCTTTTTAATTGAAAAATTATGAGTTATTTCAAACTAGTCATTTCAAACATTGCAGTTGTGTTGGTGGGTAATATAGAAAGACGGCAACAAAAAAAATTCTACTTCCCTTGTAAAAACATTTTGCATAATTGAAGAATAACTAATTAGATATGGATTTTTAAATATACATTCATCTTGATTCTTTTTTAAAATTTATTATGAAATTATAAAGATGGGCCATAAGAAGTGTGTTTATAGGTTAATTACCTTTATTTTCCTGGTGCTCTTGTAATATAAACTAATCTTTGATTTTTTTGGAAGAGTGTTTCTCTAAGTAATTTCTCAGACTTGAAAAGAAACAGAGGCCAACTTTCCAGGTGTCCTTCTTATTCCCAGCTTACCAGTCTAGCCTTTGATTTAAAGCTCACTCTGAATCTTTCTAAATCTTTCTGTGCATATTTAAATTTTCAGACAATCCTTTCTCTTTCAACACCTTTGCCAGTCCTCCTAAGATACTTCACATTAACAAGTTTGTGTAATAAACTAGTTGAAAAATGGAACTCTTAAGTCACATTAAAAAATAATTTATAGATTTGTATTTTTAATTATTCAGAAATTTCAGTGGTTAAAATATTTAATAACTAGAATAATTTTAGGAATCATATTAAGGATTAAGGTAAATATTTTCTTAAAATCATACCTAAATATTCTAGTAGCTTAAGCAAGGTTTATGGTAAGTATAAGGTTATTTTTCCTTTGTTTTCACTCAATGTATTATAACTTTAAAAATTTTACTGTCATTTATAACCTCACATCTAACTAGCATCATAAATGGTTTGATACATTGTTTATACAAAAACCCAATTAGAATTTTTCAAAATATAGTATTCTAATAGCTTTTTTTGGTATAAAATTGTTTTCTGTAGTGATGAATACTTCAGGATGAAGCTACAGTGGAAATCTGTCAGTGAGGAACAAGAGAAGAGAAATTCAAGGTTAAGAGATTATAGGAGTCTTATCGGTAATTTTTTCCTAATTTTGAAAATGCATGAGAGGGGTTTCCATTGAAGTCTTGATAAGATTTAAGAAGTGAAATATATGTTACAGAGTTAGGGCTCAGAAGAGAAATCAGAATTGGAGAGTACATTAGAATGTGTATTTGATGTTCTTGGTTGTTCCTTTTCTAATAGGATATGAATTCAGTCAGTATTAAGTACTGATATATTTCATTTTCAATTCCAAAATGTGAATTTTAAAAAGTGTTTAACTTTGCTTATTGAGTTAATTTCATTAAATTGTCTCCCTAATTACAAAAACTGTTGTGTCTGTTATAGAAAAATTAGGAACTATAGATAAGCAAAAAATAAAAGATTGGTTTTGTTTCTGTCATGCAGAGATACCTATAGTTAACAGACATTGGTTTATGTCCCTCCAGACCATCTCTAAAAATGCAGCAATTCATTTTTTTAATGAATGACTTCAGATAGTAAATTTTTGTACTTGAGAATTTAGTAAGTATTCATCTAGGAATAACTGTTTCATAAAAAAGAGATGCTTGACACAATTTTACATCAAAGGAATTAGACTTATTTCCAGAGAATGAGTAGTGGGTCATCTAGCTCTTATGATAAAAGCCAGGTTGGTGTAAAGTTATTGAAAGAATACATAGTTACTCTTGTACATGTCTTAAAGTTTTAGTTGATAATTTCCATTTTACAGAAAACTGAACCATTGAAGGTTTAAATGCCTTGTCCAAGATCACATGATTCAGTAAGAGCAGAACCCAGTTTCAGTACTCTTTATTCTCTTGTTAGCTAGCCTCTGTATAATTTTAGGATAGCTTTGGATAGTAGTGGAATTTACTTTTTTTTTTTTCCTAACATTTGTTTATTATTAATACAGAGAAACAGCATGAGTAGGGGAGGGGCAGAGAGAGAGGGAGACACAGGATCAGAAGCAAGTTCCAGGCCCTGAGCTGTTAGCACAGAGCCCGACGTGGGGCTTGAACCCACAAACTGAGATCGTGACCTTAGCTGAAGTTGGACACTCAACTGACTGAGCCACCTAGGCGCCCCAGCATTTACTTTTTAAATTCCTGTGTTGTTTTTGGATTTATTTATAGCTTCATAAATAAAGATGGGGAATGTTTTTACCACCATTGTCAACATCACTTTCCCATGGAAGAAGAAAATGGAAGAAAATCTCTATAAATTATAGTTAGAAAGCTCAACATAACCAATTTGGTAGCTTTTGTAAATACGTAAAGACAAATGAGATCTTTTTGGTATTAGTACTTTTGATTATAAGGTTTTTATTTATTCATGTAAGTAATCTCTATACACCCAACATGGGGATGGAACTCACAACCCTGAGGTCAAGCATTGCATGCTCCTCTGACTAAGCCAGCCTAGTACCCCAGTACTTTTGATTGTAAAAAAATTTATTTTTCTGAAAAGCAAATTATACTGGAATAAACTATGTCCTTCCTCTGGTTACCTCAAAAGGTTGGGGAATCTTGAGGCATGTAATTATCTGAAGTTTCCCACTGAAGTCCCCAGCTATTTTAACTTTTAGTAGGAAAAAATGGTAATGGACTGTTTTTCCCTGCTTGAACATAAAATATTTGAACTGGAAGGGATCTAACAGATTAAGTAATTTTCTTTTCTTTTCTTTTTTTTTTTTAAGTATGTATGTATGTATTTATTAATATAAGTAAATAATCTCTTCACCTAGTGTGGGGCTCAAACTCCTCACCTCTCGAGGTCGAGACTTGTGTGCTCTCGCCAGCTGAGCCAGCCAGGCACCCCTTAAGCCTTTTCTTTCCGCATGCTATGTCATCTTCCTTTTTTTCTTTTCTTCTCTCTCTCTCTTTTTTTTTTTTTTTTAAATCAGAGAATAGTGGTAATGGCTTTGATTTTCCCAGTATTTCTTGGGTCTTATTCTCACTTCAAGGATGTTAGAGGAAAAATATAGATGTTTCAAGTCAAAAGAATTGAGCCATACTTTCATCTAATTTTTTCAATTTTAGTTTAGCAGATAACGAAATTGAAGCCCAGAAAATGTTAGTAAATTGTCTTTAGTCATCTACCTAGTTAGTTCCATAGCCCAGACTCATTCATTAAGATCTGATTCTTAATTCATTTGCCTTTCAACTGTACCATATTTTCTACCAGTAGAAGTATATATAATAAGTTGGTTTTATTTTTTTTTAATTTTTTTTTACAAATAGTTTATTGTCAAATTAGTTTCCACATAACACTCAGTGCTCGTAATAAGTTGGTTTTAAAGCATTCTTTTCCCAAAGTAGTTTTTTTCAGAAGTATTTTTTGGGGAAAAGTTACCAAAAGTTTTTTTCTTTTTCTTTGGTATAAATTCACTTTATTAAAAAATACACAGGTAAGCTGTAGATCTTATGGTTAGTGCCAATAGGTTTTCATTTTAAATATGAAGAAACTATTGGAGTATTTTGAGTAAGACCATTTTATTTATATTTTAAAATCAGTATTTCTGCTGCATGAAAAGTGGATTAAATCAAGGTAAGGGTAGGACCAGGGAGACCAATTAGTACAGTAGGAATAACTCTTAAGTAAGAGATGGTAGTAGTGGAAATGTAGATAAATAGTGGGTTCAACTTATATTTTGGTGATGGAATCAATAAGACTTCCTGGGGCATGAAGTGGGGTATGAAGAAGAAAGAGAATTTAGGATGAGACTACATTTCTTGACTAGAGAAATTGGCCAGTTGGTGGTGCTACTTATGGTATGGCAGTGAAGAGGATGGGGGATAGGGAAATTGAATTAGATATCATTTATATACCTTATGGTGAGATATACAAATGGAATGTCAAGAGGCTAGTTGAATAATCTGAAACAGTCTGAGTAGGAGATATAAATTTGAGTATTATCAGTGTAAATATCCTTGGGAATGAATGAATCACCAGAATTAGGGGTGGAGAGGAAGCAAGACAGATAAGAAGGACCAGGAATCCTGATCTTTACAGCATTGGTTTCTAACTGGCTGCATGTTAGAATCACTAGGGATCTTTTTGAAAATCACATTTTAAACATTCATACATTTGTTCATTCAGTAAATATTTACTTAGTGCCTGTTATGTACTAGGCTCTCCGCTAGGCACTGGGTATTCATTAGTGAACAAAACAAACAAAATACCCTCAGGGAGCTGTTTTTCTTGTGGGGAAGAACAGACAATAAACAAGATAAGTAAGTAACATATGTGGTATGTTAGTGATGAGTGCTAAGCAGAAAATCAGGGAGGCAAGATGGTTAGGAAGTATATAGGTCATGTTGCAGTTTTAACATAGGTGACTTGAGAAGGCTTTTGTTGAAAAAGTGATATTTGAGTAGAAACTTGAAAAAGGGGAAGAGTGAGCTATGCCAATATCTAGGTGAAGGGCAGTCCAAGTAGAAAGGAACAGTGTGTGTTAGACTAGTTTTCACCCCAGGTTCTTTGCATGTTTGAAGTACAGCAGGGAGGTTAAGTGTGGTTAGAATGAGCTGGAGTAGAGTACAGAAAGTAGTAAATTCAGAAAGGAAACACTGGAGGAATAGGTACAGATCACATAGAGCCTTGTAGTTCATTGTAAAGACTTAAGCTTTTCCTCTGAGTGTGATGGGGAGCCATTGGAGGATTTTTAGCAGGAGAGTGCTATGATCTGACTTTTAAACAAATCACTCTGGCTGTTGTTTGGACAATAGCTGTAGGTGGCAAGGGTGGAAATAGGGTGAGGCTATTGCTATAATTTAGGCAAGAGATGATGACTGATACAGAGGGCTAGCAGTTGAGTGAGATTTGAATAGAGACTTGAAGAAGCAGAGAGTGTGTGCCATGCAGCTGTCTGGACAAAGGGCATGTGGACAGAGGGGAACAGTGTGGTCTAGACTTGTTTGTGTCTCAGGACCTTCATATGTTTGAAGAAGAGCAAAGAGGAGACCCATGTCTAGAGTGAAGTGAATGGGAGGGGTGGCATGCAGTGAATGGATGGAAGAGCTCAGCGTTGGTTTCTATATGTATTTTGAAAGTTTGACACACACACACACACACACACACACACACACACACACACACACACACACACAGATATAGACGAGGGGAACAAAGACTCAAGAATGACTCCAAAGTTTTTAAGGTGAGTAACCAGAGTAATGGAGTTTTAGGTTTTTTTTTTAAATTAAGACATAGAAAACTGTGAGAGAAGCAAGTTTAAAAGGGAATATTTGTAACTTAGTTTTGGACATGTTAGGTGTGAAACTGCCTCTTGGATGACGATATATTAATATATAGAGTAGGAAGTATATGTACAGGGCTAGAATTCAGGGGTGAGAAAGGGGCTGGAGATAAAAATTTAAAGGTCATCAGCATATAGATGGTGGGGGACTAGGTGACATTGCCAAAGGAGTGGTGTTTTTAGAAAAGGAGGGATCCAAAAACTGAGCTCTGAGGTAGTATTTTATTTATTTTCTAATTTTTAAAAAGTTTTTACTTATTTTTGAGAGAGAGACAGAGCACAAACCCAGAGGGGAAGGGAGACACAGAATCCAAAGCAGGCTCCAGGCTCTGAGCTGTCCACACAGAGCCTGATGCAGGGCTCAGACTCACCAGCCGTGATCATAACCTGACCCACAGTAAGATGCTTAACCAATTGAGCCACCCAGGTGCCCCTCTCAGGTAGTACTTTAACTTATAAATAGGAACAGTTAGGAGAAATCAGCAAAAGAGACTGAGAAAAGAGCCAGAGAAAAAAGAGAGAAAACCTGAGAGTTTTGACTAGAAGTCAAGTGAAAAAGGTATTTCAAGAAGGAGTGACTAGGATGTCAAGTGAGATGAAGACTTGCGTTGACCATTGCACAAGGTTTTGAGATCAGTAGAGATTGTAATTAGAGAGGAGTTTTGGTGAAGTGGCGAAAGTGACAACCTGATTGGAGTGAGTTTAGGAGGAAATGGGAGGAGTGGACTTGGAGACAGTATATACAGCTCTTTCAAGAAGTTTTGCTCGAAACAGATGGAGACAGAATAGGATAGGATGCCATTAGAGGGAAATGTATGGTTGAGTAAGGTTTTTATGAAGAGAGAAACAACAGTATGGTTGAAAGCTATGTAAGAAAAACTCATGAAACTAGAGAGGGAGACAAGAATTACTAGAGCAGTGTCCTTGGATTTCATGCACAAGAGGAGGGGTTGGACTTAGCCACTCTCTTGGAAGCTCATTTAGAATGAGTGATAGGAGAGACGGGGACTCTATGAACACAAATGCAGTTTATGTGGTTAAAATAGTGGAATCCTTTGGAAGTTCTCCTTGGATACTTGGAAATAGGAAACAAGGTCCTCATCTGAGTGCTAGAGTTAGGAGAAGATTACATGTTGGAAGCTTAAGGACAGAAAAGACGTGAAGTAGTTCTATGAATGGGGACTGGGAACGGATGAACAAAATAGAGCATGAGTGCCAGGCAGCATCAAGGGCCCACGTGAGGTTAGTCATGGTAAATGTAAAGTGGGATCTGTTGGCCGTGCTTATGTTTTACTTCAGTCTTTTTTAGCTATAATAAGTTAGATGGAGAGTTGGATTTTTTAACTTAATTTTCTTTCTAGAAAATTAGTTTCTGATGGTACTTCCCTTATAAAATATTTTTACATATTACTTTTGACCCCTTTTTGTTTTCTTCCTGGTATGTCATTTCCAAATGTACAAGAGGGAAGAAACACAGATCATGAGCCTACAAATAATTTTTTTTTTACCACGTTTAAAACCCTTATTAAGGCAGATAATTCTATATAATCATTATGACTATGTAAATTGTGTTAGATGGAGTCAATAAAAAAATAAACTTATGTACCCGTTTATCAACATTGATCTGAGAATGAACCATTTTGATGTTTTTAAATGAAATGTTACATTTATTATTCTCTCTTTGGTATTGCTTTTCCTTACTTGCTTGACAAACAGATCTACAATCCTGTAGATATATACTTGATTTTATTAAATCTGGTGTAGTGAATTTTAATAGAAAACTATAATATTGTTCTAATATTCTTTAAAAATGCCCTTACAGAGTATACACTCATGTCATCTTGTATTTGTTAGATTCTATTCTGTTATAAAATACCTCCCCAGCTCTTCACAAGTACAGGCTTACCCAGCTATCTGAAAGTAGAGCATTCCTATGAGAAGTTTCATAAGCCTAAATGGTGTAAAGCAAAGAAACAATTACTATTAGCTTATATGAAAGATTTCTTAAGGATTCTCAAATCCCAATAATAACCCTTCTTAGACTTTTTTGATACCTTAGGACACATCTTGCTAATAGATACTCAAATTAAGATAAAGCATAGATGCCTGCAGACACAGTTCAAAGCTATGGATGCTGAGTGTAGGTCTCCGAGAAGGAGCTTGGCGGGACCCCTCTGGCTGCCCAGGGTGCATTCTGCCTCTGTAGCAGCTTGCTGAATGCTATTTTTGCTTCTGGATGTTTTTTGGAAAAGTGAAAATTCTCCTCGGATTTCTTTTGGTTAGTGAAAACAGTTACTAATGTAGGTCGTTTGTAAAAGTGAAGTGGTGTAATGCAAACTTCTGAAAAGCAGGAGTATCTGTATTGACAATGTTTTCAATTTATTCAGTTTAATGGGGTGGAGTACAGCAGGGAGAGGTCAGTTACAACTTTCAAACAGAATTGATTATAGAATAAACTAATCATTTTGAGTTTCTGTAAATTACTTCTTCCTAAATTGGGGGAATTTTGTAATTGTAAAGCCTTTCACAATTAGCTGCATTTACTAGTATCAGTGTTTGGGAATTGAATTGGCAGTACAGTTTGGGATGTGCTCATGGTGAATTTTCCAAATCTGTTTTCAGTGTCAGATTATTTCCAGCAAAATGTAGGTTTTCAGTTTTTCAGAATTAATATATATTGTTTGTACTAATATGTAAACAGAGTAATGTATATATGAGAATAAGGAAGTCATTCATCCTGAAGATGGTTATGGAACATGACAAAGAAGTTGATAATGAATGAAACAAATCTCTTTGATTACATTTGATTGTCTAAGAGCTTTTTTTGTTACCATTTTCAAATAATATGGCCTATCACATGCATTCATGACGCATTTTTCTTACTAATGTGAATTATTACTTGGTATTGCTTTTAATTAAGAGTGTTTCCTACTATTAAAAAATTTCTATGTTCAGATAAGAATTGAGAAATATTTGAAAACATAACCATGAGGAAGTGGACTGATTTTTGAAAAAATATTCCAAAATTTTACTTTATTGCATATCTGAAATAGAATTTGATGATTTTTTTCATTAAGTAAAAGGTTGGCAAGAGAGTGAAATTAATACCAAGAAGAATTTTGTTTTTCTAAGATGTAAGCTTTATAAGAGTCTGTTTTTTGAAAGGTTTTCAAATATATGATGATTTTCCTCCTCAGAAAAAGATGTTAACAGAACAGATCGAACAAACAAGTTTTATGAAGGCCAAGATAATCCAGGGTTGATTTTGCTTCATGACATTTTGATGACCTATTGTATGTATGATTTTGATTTAGGTAAGTTCTCTGATATCCTAATTTAAAAAGATTTATATATATTTATTTAAAATTTAAGTGTATGAGCCTGTTAGATGTATATAACAGCTCTGTGGGCTACTTGGACTAGTTTCTATAGGGATTGTTCTACTGGGCTGAAAACTTAGAAGACTGTGATTCCCAGATTGCACTGAAGAGCACTGGGTTGTCACAGCATACTTGTGGGGCAGTGTGGGTTGTTTTAAATTTTTTAGAGAGATCGTGAACTCTGTAGGGTACCCCTCTAAGTTCTAGCTGAAGTATTTCAGAGTTTCAGCATTAGATGGCCACATCCGTCCTGATGAAGTTAGTTTTGCAAAGCAGGACTTTAGGCCTTTTGATTCAGCAAGTACTGTGTGAAAATGGATGAAGGACAGGAAATGAGAATGGTGATTTCCAATTAGATTCCAAGGTTTGAGAAGTAGTATAGTGCCCAACAGGTGCTGACTTCTTTGGATATAAATAGTTATTAAATTGTTTGGATCTAACTACTTGATAAATAGAAATGTTAGTTATTCTCTTGAGCCTAGGGGTGCTTTGTAAAAAAAATGACTAAGATGTTAAGGAGTCTGTGAACTGAGAAAGTTTGGGAACTTTTGTTTGGAAAGCTTTCCTTCTTTGTGAAGGAAAATACTGATATGATGTCTTGGGCAAGCCATGCAGATAATTATCTAGGCCATGTAGAACTTAACTGTCTTTTCTTGGTAACTGTGTTTCCTACCAAGTATGCATTAGAAAGACAGGCTGGGACGGGCAGTTGCAGTTTGCATGGGGAAGGAATGATAAGGGGGAGAAAATATAAGGAATCAATATTTTAAGGGATAAGAGAACTTGAGCTGTTTCTTTAAAGGACCAACAGATTCTCTAAATGTCAGCCTTAAATAAGTATAAGTAATGGAAAAGTTTCTGAGTTGTCTACCATGTGAGTAACTCCCCAGTAGAGAATAGTGGAAATGGATGGTTTCCAGATTATTTTAATAGAGCTTGAAAAGGTTTTGGAAAAGATAATTAGGTATTTAGTGTATTAAAACCTAAGTGAGCCTTGAATGTGGTACTTTTTCTTCACTGTTTGTATCTGTGTGAATTCCTGTTGGCTTCTTTTATATGTTAGGGGAAGATGTAAACTCTTTTTGGATCTTGGCATCAGCTTTGTTGGTGACAGTAAACGGAAAATCACAGATTTCTCTTTAAAATGTAAAATTTAATCCTATCTATTACACCTCAAATAATGAGCCTCAAATTGGATCATTGAAAACCTATTGGTAGAGTAGTGCTTTTCAGGTTAGAGAATGCTCTCATACTTGATTTTTGACTCTAATAGCAGCCTTTCTAAGAAGTGGGGAAATCATCCCAATTTTATGAGCAAGGTTATATTGATTCAGAGAGTGACTCAAGGTTGTACAAGTAGTAAACATTGGACTGGAGTAGAGACCCAGGTCTTTATTTCAGGCTAGCATTTTTACCTTTATACATCTACCACACTGACCCATTGCCATTTTACTGTAGGAAATAGGACCATTGTCTTAGGGAATGGAGGCATTACCCTGTAATCTCAGATGATAATTTTGAGATAGGAATTCATGCATATTCTTAGGAGTTTGTGAATGCTTAGTTTTTTCAGAGCATAGTCTCAGACCAGCTAACTGTATAAACTGCTATCTTCATTTGTCTGCATTAATCCCCCATTCTTTCTAGTCAAGTACTTAAGTTATCTGAAACATAGTCACAGTTCCTGTTAAGAACTCCGGCCTTGTGAGAAGCCAGTGTAGTTTTCATAGAGCAGTGGACCAAATTTCTTGCCTTTTACTCATGGCAAAGTAACCTGGGCAGCTGTAAATTTACTCTTGTAGGTAATTCTATCATACTGAGTTGTTTGGCTTCATAGATGATATAGATGAAGTGTAGGCATATTTACATTGAATACAACCTCATTAATAGTGAGGAAGGAGACAAATATTACCAAAAGCAGACAGAAGAACTCAAGGAAGAATAATTTTTCATTAGTGCAAAGACACGATACTTAGGACGTTTCTATGGGAGGTATCTTTTTTAATTGTGTATGTACATAAGGATAATCCTAAAACCAGTAAGACATTAAATTGTATTTGAAATACCATATGTAAAAAGGCAGAGAGTGTCTAATTTAAAAAAAGTGATTTCCAACTCCTCTAAGATTTTTGATACTCTAAGGGCTAAGGTTCAGTTAACCTGGAAATTGACCTATATATATGTAGGTGAATTTTTTCTTTTCAGTGTAAGAAGGTGTACGCCAGGATAAGGAGTTCTCATACCCACCCCCCTCTGAAACAAATTTGCTATGGCGATAATTTTAGGAAACTACTTGAGAAGTTGTAGTAGTGCTGATTAAGATGTGCATCAGTCAGCACTACTGCAATATCTTAGTGTCACTGAGTGCTAATTTAAGCAGCTTTAATCTTTCTTTAATTAAAAGGAATTTGTACATTAATTCCACCCCCACAACTCATGACATACCCCAAAGAACATCATGTATAAAATAAAATAGATTAAAAGCAACTAGAGTGTGAAGATTAATTTGACTACTTGCTTCAGCTAAGACTTGTATAAGAAATATGGTAGTGATCCCATATGAAAGCTGAAGGCCTAAATGATTAAATTAACTTCTTAGAAATTTTCTTTCATTATAGCTTTATAATAAAGCATTTTTTTTTCCTAGATGAAAGGTGCTTTGTAATCTTTTGAATAGCACACTTTGAAATATTTTTATTATAGGGGTGTGGGTGATTCAGTCAGTTGGGCGTCTGACTTCAGCTCAGGTCAAGATCTCACAGTTCGTGAGTTCAAACCCTGCATTGGGCTCTGTGCTCACAGTTCAGAGCCTGGAGCCTGCTTTAGATTCTGTGTCTCCCTCTCTCTCTGAACCTCCCCTACTCGCGTGCTCTCTGTCAAAAATAAACATTAAAAAAAATTTTTTTATAAAGGCTAAACCAATTAGAGCATGAAAGAAATTTTATCTGAATTCAGCAAAGTGCAAAAGAGTACTACTTTACTAGGTCTGATTGTATACAATCTATAATAAAAATATTTCTTCTTAAAGAAATTTTTTTTTAATATTTATTCATTCTTGAGAGAGACAGAGCGTGAGCAGGGGAGGGGCAGAGAGACAGAATCCGAAGCAGGCTCCAGGCTCTGAGCTGTCAGTACAGAGCCCAATACAGGCTCACAGTCTCTCATGACTGTGAGATCATGACCTGAGCTGAAATCAGAAGCTTAACTGAGTCACCCAGGTGCCCCTGGTTTAGCCTTTATATTAGTCATTGTATTCACTATGTCAGTGCCATTTAGAGAAGTTCTGATGGTAACAATTTAGTCTTCCTTCTAACCCACTTACTCTTTTCTAGAAGTGTTTTTTATTATGGTTCTCCAAGGAAACCGAGCCATTAAGAGTATGTACTTTTATATGTTTTTTGTGTGTTTACGTATATTTTAACATACACAGAGAAAGAGGGAGCTAAAGAAAGAAAAAGATTTCTTCTGAGATGTTGGCTCACACGGTTCTGGAGACTGAGAGGTCCCACAGTCTGCTGTCTGCAAGCTGGAGACCCGGGAAAGCCTGAGAGCAGGAGAGCTAGTGGTGCAGATGCCAGTTCAGATCTGCCGGCTTGATAACCAGGAGCTTTAAAAGGCAGGAGAAGATCAGTGTCCCAGTTCAAACAGCTAGGGAGAGAGCTCGTGCTACCTTCCTCCATCTTTTCCTTCTGTCCAGGCTCTCCATGGACTGAATGGTGTCCACCCAAATTTTGGGGGTGGGGTCAGGGATCTGCTTTCATCAATTCACCATATCAGACACTAATTTTTTCTAGACACACTCTCAGGACATTCACAGAAATAATGTTTAACCAGGCATCTGAGTGTCCTGAGGCCCACTCAGATTGAAAGATAAAACCAATCATCACAAGTGTGCAGGATTTTTAGAAAGCCTGTGATAAATTTGTAGAAATACTTATATTTAGATATCATATCATATGCCATTTTTCCCTGCCACTCTTCTCCACCTATTTTGGTAACTTTATTGTCTGGCAGTGTAATAATTGGATGCCCACCATGGCAACCCAAGTGTTCTTCTGTGCTAATGCAGGTAGAGCCATACTTTTCCACAGGCTGTCGTGTAGATGTAGGTTGATAGGAACATAGGAGTGGATGATAGGGCAGAGGCTCAGAGCAGATAGAGATAAATTTGTTTGTAAGGTGATCCCGAAGTGATCTGAGTTGTCTCTCTGTTAATATCTCTAATCTGAAGTTTTCTCAGGAGACTCTGGCCTACCTGCTTCCTGAAGTCATTTGTTAAAGTTTTATTCCAAAATGAGGAAGAGAGATGCAGAATTGTATATCATATCTAGCAGAAATTTCCTCTTCCCTTTTATTTTTTTATTTTTTATTTTTTATTTTTTTATTTTTTTTTTAATGTTTTATTTATTTCTAGGAGAGAGAGAGACAGCACGAGCAGGAGGGTCAGAGAGAGAGGGAGACACAGACTGAAACAGGCTCCAGGCTCTGAGCTGGCAGTCAGCACAGAGCCCGACGCGGGCTCGAACCCACGAACTGCGAGATCATGACCTAAGCGAAAGTCGGACGCTTAGCCGACTAAGCCACCCGGGCGCCCCTCCTCTTCCCTTTTAAATTATATACTCTTTTAATGGCTTCCGTGCACATAGATTTTTGTGAATGATAATGTAAACTTTGGACTTGCTCATGAAAGACTATATTTTCCATGAATTCAAGCTACTATTAGAAAAAAATCTGTTTGTAACTTTACAAAGATGTACAGATGTACAGAGTTACCGAAGTTGAATGATAATCTGTATGTAAAAAAGGCTTATTAACTTTTGCCCTTTTGTTCAAGAATGTGTGTCTTAAATCTGAAATCAGTTGTAAAACAGTTAAGAAAATTGAAAGTTTTATAAGGTGGAACTAAATAAAAAGTAAGCTTGATATGTTCAGTTGAAAAGCAAAACCGAGACTTTTTAAGTGAGGGCCTGTATCTTAAACTTTACAGTTTTTCTTTTTAATCAAGGGCTGTATTTGTCATGACAGAATTACAACAACATCCAGAGAAAGGAGGTCTGAGTAGAAGTTTCAGGTACCAGGTGTTGAATGGTTTAAACCCAGTTGTTAGCATTGGTTGTGCGTAGAGTAACAAGAGGAAAGGCAAGAAGAACATAGATAGGACTATTTAAAAGAAGTAATTTAAAAGAAAAGTTTAAGCTTTTGGTTTAGATTACCAATGATCTTGTGGCTAAAGCAATTGGGCCCTTTTTAAAAGTTCTTATTTTATTTGGCTTGTTCATGGCCTTTAGGTGCTGTTGACTACTTGGGCACTGAAATTCCCCGTCCCCTACCCCCAACTTGACTTTTACAACACTTTTTTCTTTTGATTTTTTTTTTTTGTCCACTTATCTCCAACTGGTCCTTCTCAAATGGGTATATACTCTTATATTTGCTGTTCCTCTGGGTTTAGTAATTGTAGTAATTTTGCCCATTAATTTTTTTTTTTTTGTGAGAGAGAGACAGAGCATGAGCAGGGGAGGGGCAGAGAGAGAGGGAGTCACAGAATCCAGAGCAGGTTCCAGGCTCTTAGCTGTCAGCACAGAGCTGGACGCAGGGCTCAAAACGTGAAACCATGACCTGAGCCGAAGTTGGATGCTTAACCTGCTGAGCCACTCAGGTGCCCCTGCCCATTAAGTTTTGATAATACCACCCTCTCTTGATAGTGATGCCCACACTAAGACACAGCTATATATCTGTGTCTTACATACATATAAATATAATATATGTATATATATAGGTATATGTATATATAAAATAGCAGCTATATATCTACTTGACATCTCAGTCTATGACAACTCATCTTTCTTTACCTGATTGCTATACCTCCTCCTCGTTTATTTTCTTTTCTTGGTAAATGTCAACAGCTACCAGTTTCTGAAATCAAAGAAAAGATGAAATTTTAGGTGAAATTGTAATGATATGCACAGAAGGATTACATAAATCTTAGGTTTTCAGAGACATGTTTTTGTTTTTTTTTTCCTATTCTTAGGGTATGTTCAGGGAATGAGTGACTTACTTTCCCCTCTTTTATATGTGATGGAAAACGAAGTGGATGCCTTTTGGTGCTTTGCTTCCTATATGGACCAAATGGTAAGAACAGGAGGCTCCTTCCTTTAATCAAACTAATTTTGAAAAATTTAGTTGTATAACCTTATTATATAAGATTGATGTTTATATTTAGCCAGTTATTGTGGAACTTAAAAATTGCTCCATGTTGTTTCTTTGTTTTTTTAAAAAATGTTTATTTTTGAGAGCAAGAGCAGGGAAGGGACAGAGGGAGAGGGAGACAAGAGACAGAAAATCCCAAGTGGGCTGTGCACTGTCAGTGCACGAAAGAAATACCCTCAAACTGTGAGGTCATGACCTGAGCCGAAATCAGGAGTTGGATGCTTAACCGACTAAACCACTTAGGTGCCCTGGTTTGTTTCTTTTTTAAATAGTCTTTTCAAAGGACTTGAAAATACTGACATTGTTTTTAATTCAAGAAGTAGATAGTAAGTGCCTGTAACACAAAAGTAATCAGGATTTAATATCAGTAAATGCTTATGTCCTGCAGAAGGCTATGAGTCATTATAGAATATTGATGAAGTAGATGAATTCAGTTCTTGTGAAGTAGTTGAACTTCATATCAGCTGTTTCAGAGATAAAGCTTAGTCATGCCAAGTAATATCCTTACTTTTTGTAAACATTTTTGGATTTTGTTATTAGAGTAACTGATTTTTCTTCTAGATCTCTGAACTATTTATAATGGTGACACTTTCTTAGTAATTCATTGTTCTTTTCTCAGAAGCATGTGATTGTTAGAGTTGAACTATGTTTATATATACATATTATTACAAAGAACATTTTATCTACTATCACTGATATATCTTGGAGACAGAATTCTGGGACAATAGCACAGAGTATTAACAGGGAAATAAAATAGAACAGCTTCTCAAGTAATCTATTAGAAAGAAAAAAAAATAGAAGAGGGCTAAGAGTAGATAAAGGCATATGAAATCCAAAGACCTGACTACATAGGTCACTGTACTGTTTCAGAGTAAAACTGATACACTTGCCACTGGACCTTGCTGTTGGGTATTCAAATGGCTTGCTTGCAAGCGGATAAAGGTTTTAAATATATAATCATTTAAAATGTTTCCCTGTAACATAGGGTTTAACTCAGTTTCTAGGATACAGATGTGGAATTTAGAAGTAGTACGCTTCTCTGTCTTCCTTACATCTATTCTTCCTCTCTTGGGAATTAGCTTGCCAATTTTTCTTTGCCTTTCCAATTTTTCCCACTTACACCTATTTCTTCAAGTTTCTTATCAGGATTCCAACTCATCCTCACTTCTTCTCCTTTTCCAAATGCATATTTGATAAGATTTGATAATTTAAAAATATCTTTTACTATGAAGTTAATAAGTATTTCAGATTACATAGTCATGACCAGGAATTAATGTTTTGGATTATTTGGAACGATTATTAATTGCAGTAATCTGCTAATATCATAGTTTGTCTTCCTTACCTATTTGATTGATTTGATTTTACCTGCCTTCTTAGTTCCATTTACTCCCAAGTGCTCTAGAAACCTGAGGCATTTGTTACAAAGGTCTGTACAACTGATACTAATTGTATAAAAACTGTTGTCTTCCTTTCTTGTGTTTTTGTTGTTTATCCTCTTTTCACTAGAGCTAGTATGTTCCTTGATAAAAGGCTCATGTCTTTGTTTAACTAGTTCTCTGGTATGCTTCCAGAATTTTCCTAATGCCAACATGAGGTTTTTGTGCAACAGATTTTTGTAGAATAAACACATGAATATTTCCCCAGTGCTTAGACACTTATAGTAAGTATTCCAAAAGAATTCACATGAACATACTGACTGCGTTTCGATTTTTACAATAATAGTTTTCATAAAATTGAGCCAATACTGGCATGTGCAAACAATTGGCTTATGATTCCATATATATACATGCGTGCATACAGACTTGTGCATGTATTTAGGCCTCAGATGTAAAGACTTCTTTCTGAACATCTGTAATCTACACTTTACGGTCTATTTGTCATTTTTGTGTATGAAGGTTCAAATTCTTTCTTCTTTTTCATAGTAAATGTTTCTGTGTTTGCCTTTTCCATTGAGGATGGTCTGGGGATTTTTCTAGTCTTTATTCTAAAAAAAATCTCTTCATATATTGTCTACTAACATTTTCATATTTGAATAAAAGGGCAGTATGTTGCAATCAAAATAATCTGCATGATTATTTTTTATTGCATTGCTGTTGGTTTGGTGTCCTTAAATCTAGATTGCTACTTGACTCCTTCTTCTTGTTTTACAGCTTTATTTCATGTAAGTTTTTATTTCTTTTGTGATGACTGAACCTAGTATCCATAGATTTACTTTTGTTATATTTACTTCCATCTAATGTAGGCGTAGACCTAGATTGTGTCTATTTTAGAAATGTTATAGAAAGATTAGCAAAATGAGCTAATGAACTTTCTTACCCACCCATTTGTTTTGTCATATAATTTAGTTCTTCCCGTCCTTCTCACCTCCTTCCTCATATATACCGCATGTGTATATATACATATACATGGATGTATATGAGCATGTGTATATGAATATACATGTGTATGTGTATATGCACACATATTTATTTACAATACAATCGAAGCCATTTGTATATCCATTGTTGATCTAATTTTCCCTTCTCCAGGAGTAACTACCCTTCCAAAGTTGTCTTCTATCATTTTGGGAGTGCTGCTTTTTATAGCAGAGTGTGCCATGTTGGTACTCCCAAAATAACTCTACCCTTTGGCTGTCATAATAAAAATGATGCTGTTAATCAAAGAGTTCATTTTGCCTTTGGCTTACAGGTCTGTGTGGTAAAGGAGAGGAAACAATATCCCAAAGGCTTGTGACCGTCTAGTAAACTAGTTCTTTAAGGCATAAAAGAAAAATCAGGTTTTTGAGAGTCAGTAGCCTTAATTAATTTATTTTTTTAAACCAAGAGCAATGCTGTGTTTCCAAAACTAAAAAAAGAAGTGTGAGGGAGGAGATGTTGTCCTTAGGTATTTTCATAAGCATTGGGACAGTAGGTTACAGTTTAGGAGTTGGGGCACATGGATAAAAGGGATCAGAATGACCTGAGACACGTTCCAGTTATTTTGGTCTCACCACCCACCTCCCAACCCTTGACTAAGTTTTGGTAGGGAATTTTCTCAACTTTGGAGATTAATATTTAAAGTATGTAAACCATAACTGTTCTCAAACTTTGTGATTTCAGGACCCCTTCACACTCTTAAATATTACTGAGGTCTCTGAGAGCATTTGTCTGTGGGTTATATATCTGGATGGTTATCATACGAAAAATTAATAATGGGAAATATATATTTATTCATTATTTAAAAATAACAATAAATCTTTGTACCTTAACATCTATAACACTTTTTTAATGAAAAGTAACTTTTTCAAACAATTTACTGAGAAGAAGGATTCTTTTCCGTTTTCTTTAATGTCTAGTTTAATGGAAGACAGTTGGATTTTCTTATCTGCTCCTGTGTCACTACTCATATACCCCTTTATACTTGGGGAAGAATTTCAAGTGCAAAATGCATATAATATTTTGGAATTGCCATGAAAATGGTTTTGACTTCACACATTCCCTAGTGTCATCAAATTTAAGAAATAAAGTAATTCATTAAAATGAAGTATATGTTAAAGCTAAAATTAATTTTATTTTATATGACAGTTTGCAGAAATATTTACCAGTGTAGGTGATTTGATAAAAGTATATTTCCCAAGTGTGTATTTCTTTCACCAAGTTTCTTATTTGATGTAAGAAATAAGTGTATCTGTCTGCATTCTTTATCTAAGTCAAATGAACAGAGGAAAAGTATACCTTATTGATTCCAAGGATTCTCTTCCCTCGTTTTTAATGTTGCTTTAGCTTTTTAATTTGTTGTGATTTTTTAAAAAAATGTAACCAGTGTGGTATAAATCCAGCATTTGTCCTTAGACTACTGCTTTAGCTATCAGTGATTTTGTACTATAAAATATGTATTCAGCATTACTTATGTGGTAACATTTATTTCCTTTTAAAGCATCAAAATTTTGAAGAACAAATGCAAGGCATGAAGACCCAGCTCATTCAACTCAGTACCTTACTTCGATTGTTGGACAGTGGATTTTGCAGTTACTTAGGTAAGTGTAATCAAATTATATACCCAGCAAATTGTAGGGTGATACACAGAGAGAAAAAAATGTAAAGAACTGTCTTAAATACATATATACTCTAACGCTATTGCCTGAGTTCCTCTGAGAAATAAAAGTGTGGTACCAAACGTGCTTTAAAGCAATTTATTCATAAAATGAATTATTGCTATTTTATGGATTTCTTTTATACAAATGTCAATAATTGTTTCCTTGAATTAGTAGAAGGCATTTAAATTTATAGGACTTTAATAGCCTAAGCTGTGTAGAAAAATTTGAATTTGAAATAAGTCACTGTATTCTGAGATAATTAATATAAGAGTAAGCCATACATATGTTTTTTTTTCTTCTGTGTAGAATCTCAGGACTCTGGATACCTTTATTTTTGCTTCAGATGGCTTTTAATCAGATTTAAAAGGGAATTTAGTTTTCTAGATATTCTTCGATTATGGGAGGTAAGTTATTAAATTATTATACAAATGTAATATTTATTATGGAAAGAAACACTTTATTATTCCATAGAGTATAGATGAATTATAGTAGTCTAACTGAAATTTCTAAAGCAAGTATGTTATAAAATTCTGATGGTTTTTGTGGTCTCTCCTTAAAACTTTATGATCTTGAATTGAATATCTGGTCTTTGGAACATTTTTCTATAAATCACAATCCTCATGAGGTTTTGGGGCCACTAGGTTTCACAGAACAAGTTCTCTCTAGACCATTTGTATTTGTGTTCTTTCCTTGGGAGGCTTGACTTTATGTGAGACTCTGCTACAGTCTGGTCTAGGTTTGTATAGAGTTCAAGAAGTTTTGACATGACAGGCCAGTCCGTTTAGATAGCACTTTGTTTGTAGTCTGAAGTATTGAAAGAGAGCTGACTTGTGTTTCGCTTTTTTAAAGAAATTGAAGTTAGAGAAAAATATTAATAATGTAACAAACATCTTCTGAATCTACGACCGTTCGACCATTTAATTTCTACCTGATATATATTTTGCTTGTTTGCACCAGCAGTGTTGCAATGACATCATATTTAACACTAAGGCAAGTATCTTAATATTCAAATTTTCATGGATACCTCCAAGTATGTCCTTAGAACAAATTTCAAGATACCTCTAAATCAGAGAGTAGCCAGTTTCTAAGGCTGTTGATAGATTTTGCCAAGTCGCTCTCAAGAAGAGATAAAAGGTCTTTATTTTCAGTATGTGCACACCAAAGATAGGAAAGGTCACATTTAATCACTGGCAGTCAACTTGAACTCTGACCTGATTACCTTAGCTAATTACTTGGGTTGAGGAGATGGAACATAATTGTGGATTAAAAACAAACTTTCCGCAATCCATATTTAACATATGTAAACATTTTTCCATATTTACTTCTAGGGGTTTTTTTCCCCAAGAAAAATAATTATAGCTAAAATCTTTCTTTAATCTCCACTACGTCTCATTTCCCTGTCCCCAACTCTAGAGGATATTCATGATCATGTTTTTGGTGTATGTCTTTTTATTTCATTTTGCACCCAGGGTAACTCTTGATGAAAAACAAAAAATTACTATATTCTTCCAAAATCTCTGTTAATTGTTAACGAATCATTGTGCTTTTTTTTTTTTAATGTTTTATTTATTTCTAGGAGAGAGAGAGAGAGACAGCGTGAGCAGGGGAGGGCCAGAGAGAGAGGGAGATACAGACTGAAACAGGCTCCAGGCTCTGAGCTGGCAGTCAGCACAGAGCCCGACGCGGGGCTTGAACCCACGAACTGCGAGATCATGACCTAAGCGAAAGTCGGACGCTCAACCGACTAAGCCACCCAGGCACCCTCGGATCATTGTGCTTTTAAATAGAATATTGGTGTAGTGACTAATTGCCACCTTATCTTCATAAAGATTAAGGATTACAGAAACTCTCCTAAGGAAGGAATGGGGGAAATAATCCATTTGGATAATGAATAGACTTATATATAGTGGAATCCCTGTGCCCTCTGAGGCTTTTATAGCTGGAAATTGGTTCCTTTATAGTTGACTATCATTAGAGAAGGTGACATGCTCACTGAAGGATCATTGCTTTGTGTAGGATAACTTCCTCTGTTTGAAATTAGAAGCATAACTCACCTGTTCTTTACCTGGAATCCTATTTAATGAAAATTTATTTTTTGAGGGTTGTCTAATTTTCCAGTAAGTATGTTGCTGGCAACACTGTACTTTTCAAAAATGTATTTATTTATTGTTTGTTTCTTTGTTTTCTGGGGGTTTTTTGGTTTGTTGGGGGAGGGAGTTATGTTACTTTTAAATTTTATTTGTGAGAGAAGGAGTGTGCAAGCAGTGGGGAGAAGCAAAGGGGAAGACAGAGAAAGAGAATCTCAAGCAGGCTCCACACTCCGTATGGAGCCCATGATGGGGCTCCGTCCCACAACACTGGAACCATGACCTGAGCTGAAATCAAGAGTTGGACACTCAACCAACAGAGCCACTCAAACACCCCTCTTTATTTTTAAATCAGAGTATAATTGACATATGGTATTATATTAGTTTAGTGTACAACATAGCAATTCAGCGTTTACGTACATCACATAATGCTCTCCATGATAGGTATAGTTACCATCTGTCACCATACAAGCTTACATCAGTACTATTGACTAATATTCCCTATATTGTACTGGAATTATGTACCTCTTAATCCCCTTCACCTAATTTGTCCATCCACCCATCCTTTTTTTCCTTTTGACAACCACCAGTTTATTCTCTGTATGGAATCATATTTTAAAGTTTATCAGTTTGATTAAATAAATGTCTCAGCTTTTTTAAAAGATTGAGAATATTATTACTATATAGTTAGAATAATTCTCAATCTATTTACCAAATAAATTGAACTTCTGATGAAAACTTTGAGGTTAATTGCATTGTAGTTAAACTTTCAAAAATGGGATTTACTCTGAAAATTTTTCAACTTGACTTACTCCTGATGAAGTAAAAACATTTCAGGTATTCTTTGTGTGGGTCTTTAGTTTTTTCAGGTAAGATATTATTCTGTACATTAACAGGAGGCAATTAAGGCCTTAAATTTGAGGTCATTATCTCTAGTTAGGACATGCAGCTATTGATCAAGTGTTTTATACATTTGGGTATAAATTTTGCATAGTTGATTCAGTTTTTGTCACAATCAGGGACACTCTGTGTTATGTAATATAATGTAGAGCTCTCATGGGTGGTTTTGATTTCATGCACTATCTAACTGAATTTTTCCATCCAGGATTTAGCTCCTACCTCCGGTCTCCCTCCCCACCCCCAACCGCAAGACTGAAGATGATTTAAAAGTGAGAAACTGAAGGGTCAGAGAAATACTGAAAGTGCCTCTAACCCTTAAACTTAAACTCATGGATGTAGCTTCTTAATTAGTACCATTCATCATATAGGTTAGGGTCAGCAATTTGCTAATCGTAGTTACTTAAAGGGCCACATTTGGAATTCATCATATTCACATAGTATTGAACTTGATGTTAGTCATTATGTAGGTAAAGGTTAAGACTTCTCTACTCCTCATTTCGTAACTAGAAAATCAGTGACCCCAATCTAGGTACCCTCTGCTTTGCATAGAAGTCATTTAGAGTTCAGCATTGCTTTTGTGAGGAAAATATTTTAGAATTGATACAGTTTACTAAATAGTTCTATTTTTTATAGGTAATGTGGACCGAACTGCCATGTAAAAATTTTCATCTTCTTCTCTGTTGTGCTATTCTGGAATCAGAAAAGCAGCAAATAATGGAAAAGCATTATGGCTTTAATGAAATACTTAAGGTAGTTATTCCTTTAATTTAGATTTTAATATTTTGTTTCTTTCTTCTGTTTGGTGGTACTGATAACACAAACACTTCCTGGAGCTTTATTGAATCCCTTGAGTAAAACTTAAATTACATCAATAACCCTTGGTACTAGGACTGACTCTCTGAGAATGACAGTTTGTTGAATACATATTGGCCAGTTATTTTTTACCTGGGTAATGAGAAAGAGAAATTTAACAAATGCTCTTTTAATGTAGTTCAGTTTTCTAAAAAAAACTAATTGTCTTTTGCTTATAACTTTGAGATGGTAGACTTGGGACAGCTGTTGGATTTAATGTTCCATAAGTTTATTAGCTATTCTTTAACTTGAAAATGGAAAGATATATTGAACCTCCTGCATATTTATAGTATGTGAATATTCTTATTTTACAGATTTTATATGCAGTGAAATATAACTGGTAATAAGTTGTTTATATAGTAGAATATATAGTGCTTTTAGTTTCAATTATCATTTTATTTTATGGATTCATTTTAGCATATCAATGAATTGTCCATGAAAATTGATGTGGAAGATATACTATGCAAGGCAGAAGCAATTTCTCTACAGATGGTACAATGCAAGGTATACAGTGTTTTAAATAATTGTAAGGGGTTTTTGTTTGTATGATTTTGGTGGGCTTTGGTCAAGAAAGAATTTTTCTTCATCGAAGTAAGATAAAGGCAGTCTTAGCAGATTGAAGGCAGACACCAAGCATTGGCTAGCATTTTGTTTACCATTAGGAGTTACAGCATTTAATTGAAAATAGTTGATTAATTAGGCTAGATAAGAAACATAGTGCAGCAAAATGGCAAAAATAATGAAAACATTTCTGCAACAACTAAAGGGGCTGTAGAATTGAAGTATTGATTGATGTATTATCTAGTCGAATTAGTGAATATAGACTAGGACTCATATTAAATGTGGTATCCCCAAATAAAGACAGATGCTAATCAGAAATGATTAAATGGATAGTATCAGTCAATGGCTTTACTTTTGTATCAGTGAAGCTCTCAGTTATTTCTGAAAACAAAGCAAATTTGATGTATTACAATCTGAATTTGAACTGAATCATTCTCTTCTGATGTATTTTGGCTTTTGTGTTTTTATGAGAGTGCCTCTTTGGTTTTTGTGTCATTTGTTCATGGTTCCAAATACTTATGGTTCACTTTCTGCCAACATTTATTTGGTAGCTATTCTGTTCAAAATATGTGAGTGAGACACTTCTTTCTTTAAGGAACCTTGGGTATTAAGGGAAAAGATAGTGTAAATAAGATCTCAGTTAATATCGAAGATACTATAATAATAATAATGAGAATGAAATAAATTGTAAATACTGGAAAACTTACATTTGTGGGAGTGGCAGGGTGGGGTGGAGAGTGACTAATTCAGAGTAAAAGATCAGGGAACCACTTAGGAAAAAACTGGTTAGGATTTCATTTGAAGAAGGTGCCTGTGAGAAGATATGTAACAATTACACTGTTAAAATAACTGTTCAGATTCCAGAATAAGTGGAGTCTTAAGTCCATGTGTTATTTTGTCATTACTTTTCCTCTGTAGTGAATGATGGTGGTGTTTGATTTTGCATCTTCAGGAATTGCCACAAGCGGTTTGTGAGATCCTGGGGCTTCAGGACAGTGAAGTTGCAACACCAGATTCAGACACCGGTGAAGATGAAAGCGTTGGCTTGACTAGTTGTCCTATGTCTACATTTCAGAGTGATTCCTTGCCTGTACTTGCTACCAGTGGAGCCGGAGATGACAGCCCAACACAGATATCAGTGTCCCCAAAAGTTAGCAGATTAACACCTGCATGATCATTCTTCTTGCTTAATTTTTGAAGAGACACTTTGTTGCAACCTTTTTCAAGTACTTGAAAGGTGGAAATTTAAAATCTTGGTATTGATCATGCTTTAAGGTTTATGGAAAGAAAGTGTACTGATGTTTCTTGCATTAAAGCTTTACAAAGATTTAAACTAATTATTTTTGTAGTTACTTCTACCAAATAGCCTTTCCTTTTCAATAACATTCCTTAGTATTTTTATAGCCAAGTACGTTTTATTTTCTTGCTGATGAACTGGAATTGGATAAATATTACAAGTGGATGAGTTGGAAATTATGCACTTTGAAAAACATTCACTTTGTTTACTCTAAGTTTAGTGGGGTTTGGATTTGATTAAATTAAATGTTAGGCCTTTCTATAGCATTCTAAGCTGAGAAGTAGATTGTGTTACCCAAGTGATGAAATAAAAGAATTTGTTTTTCTCTCTTGTTTACAACAGTACTCAGCTTAAATATTTATGCTGGTTGAATGTGATTTAAATTGGATATTTTCATCAATGCAATTTAATGTGTAGATAAAAAGAGCTATTTCAACCATAATAAGTGGATTGGCAGTATATTTTTTACATTGAAGTTTTCTTCACTTGTATATAAAGACTATATAATAAGCACTTATTTATGAGTATAAGAAAGGATAGGAGTATTTTCTTTAACTGAAGAAACTTGACTATTGATTTATATAACTTGATTTGACAAAAGTAGTACATAGCTTCAATATGAGATCTTTTTCAGAACTATTTTCTTAACCATTTATTTCATGAGACTACATTCAACCCTGTACCTTGTGTAATTTTAAAATTAATTGCCTGTAACCTCACTTTACTAATAATGTGTTTATTATCTTTCCTAATAATGCATTAACTGATTAATCAGGTCTTTACATTTTTATAAAGTGCTCTTTGCAGAAAGCTTATGTCAAAAAATTCAATATACTATCACGAGTCTCAAAAAATACTTTTTTGTATATGAATGAAGCTGTTGTTTTTACCATGCAGTGTTGCATGATTTTAAGTTATGCGGAAGTAACATAACTGATTCCGTTTTAATTGTAATTTGTTAACTCCTGTACATATCATTAAAATAAATTTGAAGTTGAAGTAGTGTTTTCAGTTAAATTATACTTAGAAGTAGTCTGTTAGTTCTTCACTGGAAGAAAAAAAAAATCCAATCAGACCCCCAGCACATTTCCTACTTTTATGTGATTGAAACAGTCATTGAAATGAGTTATGGACATGAGAAAGAAACATGACCCCTTTTATAACTGAAAATGAATTTTCCTCATCATGGATTTGGGTATAGTGCTGTCTTGGAGGATATAGTTGTCAACTTGGGAAAGCAACCTCCTACAATTGATGTTAATAATGTGAGATAAAAGTTATGCAGTTCTGAAATGGCCCAGCAGATAGATTTCCACCATCCTCCCCACGCCCCCCCAGAAAACTAGGGAACCACATGAACTTTTTTCCTACTTGAGTATTAACTGACAATCATGACAGGAGAATCATTAGATTTTAGTTTTTAATATCATATGTGTGTTATCTTTCATCAGTTAATAATGAGCAAGTCTATTTAGACCAAAAAAAAGTAAACTTTTTTTTGAGACCGATCAGAAACTCGGTCTCTTCAGCCTTTCATTTCCTCCTGTTCAGGAAATTGCTTAGAACATCTTGATGCCCTTCTTGTTCTTCCTGGATAGGGGTTTTGAGAGACTTTTTTCCTCCCACCATGTAATGCAATATCTACTTCAGAGTTTAAAAAAATCTTAACACATTTAATAAGTTGAACTTTTGTTAAGTTTTATTATAAAACTACTTGCTAAAACATTTTTACTAAACAGTCTGAGTTTCTGTATAGCTCATTTTTTAAATAATAATACAGCATAGTGTTAGATAAAGTCTTAATGAGAGTCCACAAAACCCACTTAGGAAATGCCGTGTAAACTTGAGCTATTGAGATTGTTAAAATAGATAGTTCAGGTAAATTGGTTAGATTGACTTCTTAAAGATTTATTTCAGTTTTCATGGGATGTTTCTTTCGAACCCTGATAACATAAAATATTAATGTGCTATGTAATATATTTAAAGTTGTTAAAATTTAAGTAATTTCTAATTTAACTGTAGAAAGTATTTCCAATTCTGATATGAGAGTCTGTGGGAAGCCTTTTTGCATTTAATGACACCCCTGTTTTGATTGTCTCACATATCTAGGATTCTTCATCTCTTGGTATATTATGAACTTTAGTCTTGGTGATGACTAAAAAGCTTGAGTAAGGAAAAGAGCATTTTGGGATAGTGCTTCTTGCTGAACCTGACATTTCCAAGGGTTTTTATGGATGCCAGTGAATTCTTATGGGAAATTCATATATGCCCATTATTAAAGATAATTTGTATAAAGTAACCCAGAATGTTTATTGAAGAACCTAGAACTTTACCTGACTTGTGTGTCACTGTGTAACCAGGTAACATCCTTCTAGCTTGGATTTCTTTACTTTGGGCTTTCAGAAGATGTATCAATCTTTTATTGTATTTGAAGTCTTGTGTGCATATTTTTGGGGACAAGTCACATAGTTTTTCAAGGTTTCTCTGATTTTCTCCAGGCATTTAGATGGTTACTGAGCCTCCCTGAAGTTACAGAACTGCCATTATATATTGTATTTCATAGGTTAGCATTTTGACTTACAGTCAGGTAGACAAGTCTGTGAGTTTTAAAATACTTTCTTGAGGGGTGCCTGGGTGGCTCAATCAGTTGAACATCGGACTTCAGCTCAGGTCATGATCTGATGGTTCGGGATTTCAAGCCGCGCATTAGGATCTGTGCTGTGAGCCTGATCTACTCAGAGCCTGGAGCCTGCTTTGGATTCTGTCTCCCTCTCTCTCTGCTCCTTCCCCATTCACACTCTGTCTCTGTATCTCAAAAGTGAATAAAACATTAAAAAAAAAATCGTTTCTTGATAAGGTGGATTTGCCCTAGTTTGGGCCACCATTCTTAGTAAAAAGTGGTGACCGTCATCATGGCCTATTTTACATAGATTTCCCCCTCCATTCTACATTTTGAAGGTAAATTTCCAGTGTAATTAAAAAAAAATTTTTTTTAATTTATTTTGAGAGAGAGTGAGAAGTGGGGGGAGAGAGAGAAAGAATCCCAAGCAGACTGCATGTTTGCAGCACACAGCCCAGTGTGGGCTTGATCTCAGAAACCATGAGATCATGACCTGAGTTGAAATCCAGAGTTAGATGCTTAACCAACTGAACCACCTAGACACTCCCAGTGTTTATTTCTAAACATGAAACAGTATTGAATTTGAAGTGAATATGAAAGGCTTCCATCAGTATCTAATGTCATTACTTGATACTAAGCATCTGTACTTCTAATGTGAATACACTGGTATTTGAATGATGCAATGTATGTGGCCTGTTCTCTTCGGTTCTTATATGAGGATTTTAAGTTGTAGATTTTTGAGTATTGTTCTGATTATAAATATTTTTCTCACTGTTTTGTAAATAGCTATTTTTTAGGTTATCCATCATAGGGAAAAACATTGTATTGCCTTTTGATGCAAAGGTGGGGTGGGTGGGGCAGTTAGACCATTATACTTCTATAACTCCTTTTGGATATCCAAGCGCTTTATTTTAGCCCATGGGAAATTATACTGTTTATACACTCACTGTAAACAAAAGCTGGTTATAACCAGAGTCTCTTTTTCTAACAACTGTCAGGAATCAGAATACCATATTTGCCTAAGTTACAATTGGAATGTTAGAATAACAGGGTCAGCCATTTTATATGCTTCTCCTCATATATCTATGTGGTATATTCTCATGTATCCATGTGCAAAAGAAGATAGAATGAAAAGAACATTCTGATAGACTTAGCTGTGATCAATGAACCGTCCCATTTCTGGTTCTGCTCTTTTAATTAGGAAGACTTATTAACCTCAGAGATGGGCTTTTGCTGTGACCGTCAATAAATAGATGCTTCCATCACCACACTAGTCTGATAGGGGGCACAAGACCCAATGGGTTAGTAGACTTAAAAACACAAATAGGGGTGTTTTTAGATTGCTTTAGATGGAGTATGGCCTGGTTGTACAAGGGACTAGAATCTCTTCCATGGGTGTCACAGGCTCACTTTGTAAAGCAAATTACTCTCCAGTGGAGAAACCATCAAGGTACTTCTGAGTGCGCAGCAATTACACTGCATGCTGCTGTCACTGTTGGGCACAACTATGCAGGATACACCCAAAGGAAATTTGGGGCACATGCGTTTTGTTAGCTGAGTCAAGTGTTAAATGAGCCAAATGGAGTATTTGCTGATGAGGAAGTCATTAGCAGTTAAAGCAGCATCTAGCCCATATAGGCAATGTGAAGACCAAATTGTTAAGTTTTCTGAGTGAAATTGGTTAAGTACTGTAACTCTTGTACTCTTAATAGACATGCTATTATAAACACATAGATGTTCCTCTACCCTCTTCCTCCCAAAAAGACAAAATTCAAGATACATTCTAAAGAAGTTAAGTCCAAAAACTGAATTTTGTTAAATTGCTCAATTTAAATTCAAATTTTGAGTAACTTTGGGACAAATACTTTGTTTCGGTTTACAGAGTTTTAAGGATTCTATATAAAGGCTAGTGGACTTCCCAGAGAAGGGGAAGCCCAGTCTTAACGGTTCTCACTAGCTTCCTTCACATCCTGTTACCGAATTAGCTTTTACTCTTTCTATTTAGTACGTATGACTCATGCCAAAGTTTTACTGATTGGTGAGGATAGACAGAATTCCTTTTCCTTGATATTTCGTACCTAAGAAAGGTGATAAACCCTAGTTTCATAAACTGCAATTTGAAGAATGGGTGGGTGAGCCTTGGCATAGGCACATCTTAAGGAACTGATGGCCAGCAGATTGAATTTAGGTGACAGGATCTTGGAGCCATTACAGCCTCAGCAGGAGCCTTTTCCTAATATATTCCCTAATATGTTTCCTTGGTCCTAACTTACAGTGGACTCATTCCAGACATGAGAAAGAACTCATTCCTTTTTTTTTTTTTTAAATGTTTATTTTGAGAGAGAGCATGAGCAGGGGAGAGACAGAGAGGGAGAGAGAATTCCAAGCAGTATACATGCTGTCACCATAAAGTCTAATGCAGGACTTGAACCCATGAAGCATATATGTATGTATATATACACACATACACATATATGCACACATCTTTACCCATTCATCAGTGGATGGACATGTGGGCTGCTTCCATAGTTTGGCTATTGCAAATAATACTGCAGTAAACATAGGAGTGCACGTATCCCTTTGAATTAGTGTTTTTGTATTTTTTGGTTAAATACCCAGTAATGTGATAACCAGGTTGTAAGGGAAAAGGAGATTCTTTACCACAGAAATTCTCGCTTCTTTTGGTCACTCTCTAAATTTGATTTTACATTGCTTTTCACATATCTGGGTTGCTGACATTTCCATATCCCTCTTCAACTCTATTTCAGAATTAGACATTTCTGTGTCTCTGAATTAGACATAAAAAGGTATGTTTAGAAGAGTGGGAGTTTATTCTGTGAGGGCTCAAATAACTGTAGGCATTTCTTTTTTCTTTTTTTGAGAGGGAATGTGAGTTGGGGAGGGTCAGAAAGAGGGAGGAGACAGGATCCCAAACAGGCTCTGTGCTGTCAGCACAGAACCATATTTGGGGCTAGAACTCATGAGCTGTGAGGTCATGTCCTGAGCTGAAACCAATAGTTGGATGCTTAACTGACTGAGCCACCCAGGCGCCCCAAATGTAAACATTTTTTTAACATTCGAGTCTTCAAACCATTTTGAATTGGTTTTTGTGTATTATGTAAGCTCAAGGTCCAGTTTCATTCTTTTGCATGTGGATGAGGATATCATGGGATAGTTTCACAGCAGAGTGGATCCATGAAATGCCTGGCTTTGGTGCAGGGGGATCGCTCTTATTTTAATCTCTTCTAAGATTCCCAGTTTTGTCTTAAGACCTCTCACCTTGTCTGGCTGCATCACCATGGATTTTAAATATATTACATGCATCTTTGTTTAAACTTGCTTTTAAAATCCTTGGGGAGCATTGCATGCCTTATTTTTCTTGTTATTTATCACTGATTTCAAAGTATCTTGGTCATAATTTAGAGTCACACACCTATGTAAACACAGAATGTGAATTGATAGGTGGTACTTCTGGACAAATAGTACAACTAGCTTGAGGCATTTGTTTCCTCAAGTAGTTCAAGGTGGCTTAGGGTAGAATGTGGATGCTATCATCATCTTAAGCTTTATAAGGTTCATGATGTGGACATAGGATTTATCCCATAAGTTCTGAGAGTCAGATGTCGGGGGAAATTTTCAGTTAAACTGATTGAATTGTTCATCATGGACAATGTCCACTGAACTTAGGAATATGGAACAGAAAAATGAAACTCTCTGGGTCAGAGCACAAGTTTTGGAGTCAAGTAGTCTTGGATTTGAGACCTGGTTCTGTTGCCTCGTTTTGTGACCATAACTGTTTTCTCTGAGCCTTCTGTTTCTCATCTAGGGGTGAAAATAATACCCCAGTTGTGAAGAGTAAATGAAAAGCATACAAAATATTTAATATGGTGCCTGGCATGATTAAGCATTGATATCTGACAGCAACCAAATAGATATCACCACAGGGCTGTCTTTTTTTTTTTTTTTTTTTTAATCTTAAAGCTCTGTAGTTTGTTTTTTCCCCAAAAACATACTGTCCTACAGCAACAGCCTTGGGGCACCATATGGTTTGTTTCCCATTGATTTAGGTCATATTGAGTTTAAGTCTTCAACTACGTATTCTGGTTTCCTCTGAAACACTGACTACCAACTCCAAAATAAAGCACTATCTCCCTTGTGCTTCAGTTTTACCCTCTTGTTCAAATTTTGCTTAAATGGGTTGGTCATTTATCAATCTCCTTTTATGAAAGTTGTTATAAAAACATGATAGGGATCACCAGCATAAGATATTTCTCATTTTTTGCTTATTAACGAAGTCTGGTCATTCTCAACCAACCTTCTTGGTTAATACAGTAAATACAATAATCATAAAAATTAAAAATAATCATCAAGCCTGTCTGCAATAAGCCTTTTTAGTAGTATGGGAAATTATAGTGTTTATTTGACAGTGATCAGGCAACAAATTGATACCTAAGATGGTGGGTTGCTGGTTAAGGTTATTTTTCAACATTAGATAGGTTTAGTCAGACACTAAATCTCCTTTGTGGTTTAATTTTAAATTATGTTATTTAGATATCTGGTTGGTTGAGACAATCTTCTTGCAAAGTTTAAATAGAACTTTATCTTTGTTTATACTTTCCCCCCTCAAAATGATATTTTCTGTAGTATTTAGGGATACCCAAAATGAATAAATACATGTCCATTGTGTTATAAACACCGTCTGTTGTAATACAGGTTGAAGTGGTGGAACCCACTTGTGTGGTATTGTTTGGAAATTCTCTTCCTGTGAGCATAGTCATATTGACTGTCAGGATTAAATCAAATTTTATGAAGACTCAAAAGTTAAACTGAGATTTTCTAAGGTTTTAGTTAGTTGAACCTATGACTTTTTTTTCCCTACTGCTGCCTTATTTTTTTTGGATCCTTTTGTAGGTATTTAAAGTACCAGATAAATGCTACTTCGTTAACTATGTATGTACATGATGTTGGTCTGTGAATACCTTGAAAATGGTGTTATGTAGGGGCCTGCTTCAGCTTCCTACAATAGGCATGACAGGCTATTTCATTTTCTTTTATTGATAAATTACTATACTACTGCAACAAGGAAATACCTCAGATATGGTATACATTTATTTTGGCATGGTATTCTTATGGTTAAGTTGGAGTAACTAGGAGTGGGTGGTAGTGATAGTGAACAATTCCTGCCATGGAGCCTAAACTCCACCCTGTAAGCTATAGGAGTCAAATGTCAATGTGAAGAAAATCCAACCCAACTAATTATTAAGTTGGTTTTGTGTTATGAAGTTCAGCCTTTTCTTTTGCTTTATTTGAGTTTAAGCACAGAAGGCGTACATCAAATTTGCTTTTGACATAAACTTGAATGGCTGGAATGGTGGCCTAAACCTGAACAATAAGTTATTTAAGGAAGAGATCAGACGTTGGTTGATGCCCAATTTCAAAATAATCACCATCAATTCAACTATCTCCTTACTCTCATATTCCATATCTGTTCTTTAATAACGTCATACCTGCTTTCTCCATTTACTTTGGGAGTAACCAGGAGAATCCTTTCTTACTTTTTAGGTTATTTCTTTTTATCATTTCCCCCACCACACTTCTTTGCATCTCTGAGGCTTAGCTTTCTCTTTAAAAAATTTTTTTTACTTATTTATTGTTTATGTATTTATTTTTCTTTTTTTATCTTTGAAAGACAATTTTTATTGAAGTGTAACATATATGGGAAAATGAACAAATCTTAACTCACCAGCCCAGTGAATTTTCACTGAACATACCTTCACAAATCAGCACAAATCCAGAAACAGATTGCTGCCGTTGCCTCAGAAGCTCTCTCATGTTCCCTTCCAGCCACTTCTCCCCCAAAGGGAATCAGTCTGCTGACTTCAACACTTTACATTAGTTTTGTTCAGTTCTGATCTTTCTTTTATTATTATTATTAATTTTTAAAATTTACATCCAAGTTAGCATATAGCGCAACAGTGATTTCAAGAGTAGATTCCTTAATGCCCCTTACCCATTTAGCCCATACCCCCTCCCACAACCCCTTCTGTTCTCCATATTATATTTTTGTCCCCCTCCCTATTTTTATATTATTTTTGCTTCCCTTCCCTTATGTTCATCTGCTTTGTATCTTAAAGTCCTCATATGAGTGAAGTCATATGATATTTGTCCTTCTCTGACTAATTTGCTTAGCATAATACTCTCCAGTTCCATCCACATAGTTGCAAATGGCAAGATTTCATTCTTTTTGATTGCTGAGCAACACTCCATTGTATATATATACTACGTCCTCTTTATCCATTCATCTATTGATGGACATTTGGGCTCTTCCCATACTTTGGCTATTGTTAATAGTGCTGCTATAAACATTGTGAAGCTTAGCTTTCTCTTGATGTCATATTTGGCCAGAGTGATTGGGGTGAGTGGTAAGGGAAAAATAGGAAGTCCTCAGGGTCTCTCATCTTTTGCTTATAAAATGGAAGTATGTGTGTGGTGGGGGAAAGTTGATAGAGTGGGAAAATTGGTCTGTTCCAATTGTGAACTATGTATGTTCCTTGGTTTCCTTAGTCTATTTCTATCATCGTTTTCATATCTTTGTCCTGATTGTCAAAACCCTCCCAGGCTGGAGGTTCTTCCATTTTCCAGATGTTTAAAGGATGGCCTATATTATTTCTCTCTTGTTTTCACACCTGCCTCAGTTGGTATCACAAATGCTCATGTTCAGGACTTACTGATGTCCTTAAAACTTCCCTAATTTCCTAGACCCTGCCTCATTTCTTAACTTTTTACTTGCATGGCCATTAATGATTACATGACCCTCTTCATTTGTAATATTTTGAATTTGGAGGTCTTTTCATCTGACAATATCTGATTTTATACTTCTGTGCTTCATTTTCCACTTTATGACTCTTTAACTGCTTGGTCCAAACCAATTCTGCGGGGTCATCTTATGACTGTTGGCAGCCTGCTTATCATGAACTTTAAGGACAGCCGTCTCATGAAAACCTACATGTCCACATCTCTTTAATTTCTGCCAAAGATTATAGACCAATGCCAAATTTCTATCACTCTGGTTTCAGAATCAATGAGAGATAGGGAGATAACTAACACTTTGAGCATCTAATATCTGTCAGACACTGTGATAAGCACTGTTAACACATCCCATTTAATTGACATAATAGCCCTATAAAATGTAGATTAATCACCCTATATGACAGAAATAGAGGCAGGGAAACATGAAGTAACATGTCCTCAAATAGGGGCTAGGTAAGAGGCCCAGCAAAGATTTAAACTCAGGGTTATCCAAAACCAGTGTTGTATTTTGATGCAGCATAATTTATTTCTAAAATTTTTAGTTTTTGTAATGTCACATATGCACATGGCTTCCACAAGACTTGTTGTTATGAGAAACTTTCCTTTTCCCCACTCTTAAATTTCTCTTCCCTGTTGGCAAGATTTTCAGCTTTTAACTAATTCTTTTGGAATTTACTTCCATATAATACACTTGTGGTACTACTACTTTAATTTTCAGTTTTAGGCATTGTCCACTGACTCACCTTGGAAGATGTGGATTTACCCTCTTTCTCCACCCCTCAGCCCTCACTATGCATATGCAAAATTCTTGATCTTTTCACCTTCCAATATAGTTGATACCACAATATGGATTAGGTCAAAGCAATTAGCTGAGGCAATTTAGCCCCAATGTGACTTTCCTTTGGGAGCTAATTCCTTTCTTTTTCTTTTTTAAAATTTAGTTAACATACACTGAGGAGCTAATTCTTATCAAGGCTTTTTACCTACTGATTTTATATATAATCCAACCCCACACTCTCTACCAAATATTTAAATTGGGGCTTGTCAACTGTGGGCTTCACTGTAGGCTGATCTGACTGCCCATTTTGTTCAGAATCTCTAGGCTTTGCCTGGCTGGAGGATAAATGCCTGGCTGTCTGCCTTCTGAGGTTTGTGAGTCTCAGTATCCAGTTCATTTCATCACTCTCCTTTCAGGATGATACTCCTATTCTCAACTTTGGCACCCTTCAGTCCAGGGGCCCTCTATTTTACCCCTTCCAGAGGATAAGCTCCATTCATGTATTAGGGGCAGGAAGGGAAGTGGCTTGGCTATGTGGAATAGGGGTGGAAAATATATAGGGTTTTAAGTTTTAAGAAAAACTTTAAAATTAAAATACAATTCATATGCTATAAAATTCACCCTTTTAAAATGTACACCTCAATGTTTTTTAGCATATTCACAGTTTTGCAACTATCACCCATATCTAATTTTAGAATATTTTATTATCCTCAAGAGAAACTCTATACCCATTAGTAGTGTTTCTTACCTACCCCACCCCTCCTTCCAGCCCTTAGCAACCACTAATCTACTTTGTGTGCCTCTCTGTCTCTCTCTTTTTTTCCTCTCTTTTGCCCTCTTCTAGACATTTCATGTAAATGGAATCATAAAATACGTGGTCTTTTGCAACTGGATTTTTTTTCACTGAGCATGTTTTCAAAGTTTATTCATGTTGTAGCACACATCAGTACTTCATTCCTTTACGTTGCCATTTGTGGATATACCGTGTTTTGTCTTTCTATCAGTTGATATCTGAGTTGTTCCCACTTCTAGCTATTTTGGGTAATGTTGCTGTGAACATCCACGTACAGGTTTTTGTGGGGACATATGCTGTCATTCTTCTTAGATGTAACCTAAGAATGGGATTCCTGAGTCATATGGCAACTTTAGATTTAACGTTTGGAGGAGGGATCAAACATTCTTCTGAAGTGACTACACTATTGTACATATACCTAGAAGTAAAATCACTAGATCATATGGTAGCTATATGTTTAACATTGTGATAAACTACCGAACTTTCCCAAAGTGGCTGTCCCATATTTCAAGCCCACCAACAATGTATGAGGGCTTCAAGTTTCCCACTTCCTTCCGACACTTATGTGACTTTTTTTATTTTTTTATTTTTTATTTTATTTTATTTTATTTTATTTTATTTTATTTTTTTATTTATTTCTAGGAGAGAGAGAGAGAGACAGCATGAGCAGGGGAGGGTCAGAGAGAGAGGGAGTCACAGACTGAAACAGGCTCCAGGCTCTGAGCTGGCAGTCAGCACAGAGCCCGACGCGGGGCTCGAACCCACGAACCGTGAGATCATGACCTAAGCGAAAGTCGGACGCTTAACCGACTGAGCCAACCAGGTGCCCCTTATGTGACTTTTTAATTTCAGCTATCCTAGTGGTTTGTGAAATTGTGTCTAATTGTGTTTTTTGATTTGCATTTCTCTAATGACTAATCATGTTGAACATTTTTTTCATGTGCTTATTGGCCATGTACTCTGTGGAAAAATGTCTGTTCAAATCCTTTGCCCATGTAAAAACTGGTTTATTTGGTTTTTCATTGTTGGGTTATAAATTTCTTACATATTCGGGATACTGTCTCCTATGAGATACTTGATTTACAAATATTTTCTTCTAAACTGTGGGCTATCTTTTCATTTTTTCTGTCCTTTAATTTTCTTGATTGTGTTCTTTGATTAAGAGTTTTACAGTTTTAGCTCTTATATAGGTCTGTGGTCCATTGTGAGTTAATTTTTGTGTGTGATGTAAGGTCGGTGTCCAGCTTTATTGTTTCTCATGTGGATATCCAAAGTGGTCACAGAAACATGTTACAAAGATTATTCTTTCTCCATTGAATTGCCTTGGCACTTTGTTTGAAAATAAATTGACCATAAAAAAGGCTTTATTTCTGGACTCTAAATTAGTGTCCATTTATCTGTAAGTCTATCCTTACACTGAATTTGTTGCCAGACCCTGGTACCAGGTTCTTGAGTCTCAATGTCACAGAAATGAACACTGAACCCGAGAGAAAGAAAGCGGGCAGAGTTTATTAGAGGTAGCTTGTATATGAGGCATCCAACAAAAAAGAGCAATGTCACTCTCTATAGGGGTAACTAACGTGTAAGGCTTATAAAGGCTCTTTTCCAAAAGGTGAGAGGCTAGGAGTTTCCTTTAGTCCCATGGTCATTATCTTGTGATCATTACTTTTTAGTAGACACCGAACAATCACAGGATAGCTTTCTTCATGGTCAACATTCTTTAGGACTCCTGGAAAAGAGAAATACTTGTGTAAGCAGGCTTTAAATTGTTACTTCTAATTTTGCTCAGACAACCATTACCCATATTAATGGCTGTATCTCTCATTTGTTTTCTCTCCCAGAAGGAGATATTCGTTTCTAAGCATATGGAAACTTTTAACTTTTGTCTCAGACCAGTGGCTTTACAGGTGTGAACTCCCTCTTGCTGTCTCACTGTAGTCTCAATCTGATTACTGTAACTTTGTTAAATTTTGATATTAAACAGAATTTGGACCATTCTTTTCTAGTCTCCTCCATTTTACTTCCTCTTCTAGGGGAAGTGTTTGAGCCTTTAGGGGAACCTACAATGTAAATTGATTTGCTTCTCTGTCTTCTTTGATAGCTGAGAGGTCTGCAAAGTCTTTGATCACTCTTTCATCTCCTTTCAGCTTCCAATTTTCTGTTGCTGTTGTTTCTTGAATTTATGCTATTCTTTTGTGCCTTAAAAAGGAAAGGAAATCTTATACTGTTGTTTTAGCTGGGTTCCTGGAAGGAGCAGAAGTAGTCAAAGCTATGTTCTTAATTTGGAAGTGTCTTTTGATATGTTATATAGATGATCTAGACCAGTGGCCTGCACTCAGTACCCACACTCTTTTTAACTCCTGTAATCTGGGTTTTATGTTTTCTCTTTTGCTAAAACTGCACTCTTTATGGTCATCAACAACAGTTTCATAGCCAAATCTAGTAGACTTCCTCTGGTCCTCATTTCCTTCCTCTACTCCTTAGTATTTACGTATTTTTTTCAGTTTATTTATTTATTGAGAGAGAGAGGGAAAGCACAGTTGGGGAGGGTCAGAGAGAGAAGGAGAGAGATAAGCCCAAGCAGGGTTCACACTGTCAGCGCAGACCCTGATGCGGGGCTCAAACCCATGAACCATGAGATCATGACCTGAGCTGAAGTCAGATGCTTAAACAACTGAGCCACCCAGGCACTCCTACTCTTTAGTATTTAAAACTATTGACCACAAGTCTTATCTCTTTCCTAATCTTATACGTTTCACCTTGTTAATCATCTTGTTACCTGATAGCTTTCCTTTTTCACTCTACCTTTAATTGTGAGTATATTCCATGGATTAGTTCCTGGGTTCTCTTGGGTTTTATTTAGTTATTAATAAAAAATTTTTAAAAGTTGTAAAACACAGGGTGCCTGGGTGGCTCAGTTGGTTGAATGTCCATCTCTTGATTTTGGCTCATCTCATGATCCCAGGGTCATGGGATTGAGCTCTGCACTGGGCTCAGTGCTGAGTGTGGAGCCTGCTTGAAATTCCCTCTCCTTTGGCTTCTCTCCCCCACCTTGCTTTCTCTCAAAACATTTTTTTCTCTTAAATTGCTATTATTTATGTGTGGTCTAGTTTAAAGTATGGCACTGTCATTAGCCCAGTCCCTCAAGTCAGAAACTTAGAAGTTATTCTCGTGCCTTTTTTCCCTGCTCCTACATCCAAGAAGAGATGTTCGATGGGTTTTACCCCTTAACATCTCTTGTTTTTTCCATTGCATCCTTAATGCTATTGCCTTACTCCAGGTCATCATCTGCTGGTCAGACTACTTCAAGTCCTAAGTGGTGTGTGGTGTATGCCTTCAGTCTTGAAGTCTCCTCTAAGTTGCTTCTTTTCTAAGATACCAATGTGGTTATGGTATTAACTTGCATAATGCCTTCTAATTGTTCTCTTTCACCTGCAGCAAAAGGTGATGATAAAGCATAAAGCCCACCAAATGCCATTCAAGTTTTAGCAGGATTTGACTCTGCTTTCCTCCTCAGCCTTATCTCTCACAGGACACCCTTGCCCCAAATCCATACTCCAGCATTGTTAAACGACAACAATTCTCTGTATATTTTCTTATTCTTTCTACCTAGAATAAATTTTATTTTTAAAAAATTTTATTTAACTCCAAGCTAGTTAACATACAATGTAGTAATGGTTGCAGGAATACAATTTAGTGATTCATCACTTACATATAACACCTGGTGGTCATCCCAGCGAGTGTTTCCTTAATGCCCATCACCCATTTAGCCCATCCCCCCCACCCAACACCCCTCGAGCAACCCTCAGTTTGTTCTCTGTGTTTGTTTCTTATATTTGCTTCCCTGTTTTTATCTTATTTTTCCTTCTCTTCACCTAATGTCATCTGTTTTGTTTCTTAAATTCCACATATGAGTGAAATCATATATTTATCTTTCTCTGGCTGACTTATTTCACTTAGCATAATATACTCTAGTTCCATCCACACTGTTGCAAATGGCAAGATTTCATTCCCTTGGATCACTGAGTAATCCATTGTATATGTATAACATATCTTCTTTATCCATTCATCAGTAGATAGACTTTTGGGCTCTTTCTGTAATATGGCTATTGTCGATAGTGCTGCTGTAAACATTGCGGTGCATGTGTCCCTTAAAATCAGCATTTTTGTATCTTTTGAATAAATACCTAGTAGTGCAATTCCTGGGCCATAGGGTAGTTCTATTTTAATTTTTTGAGGAACCTCCATACTGTTTTCCAGAGTGGCTGCTCCAATTTGCATTCCCACCAGCCATGCAAAAGGGTTCCCCTTTCTCCGCATCCTCGCCAGCATATGTTGTTGTCTGACTTGTTAATTTTAGCCATTCTGACAGGTGTGAGGGGGTTTCTCTTTGTGAATAACTTGCTTTCTATCTCCCATTCCATTTTGATTGACAAACACTTTTTTGAAGCTTTTAAAATTTTGTTTTTAAATTAGTGTATAGTAAAATCCGCTTACACAGTTCTCTGAATTTTTACATGGATAGATTAGTGTAACCACCACCATAATTAGGATATAAAACATTGCCCCTCAAACTTCCTCTTGCTATCCCTTTGGAATCACACCCTCCCCACCCATAAGCCCTGGCAACCACTACAGTTCACCACTACAGTTGTATCTTTTCAAGAATGTCATATAAATGTACAGGGCCTTTTAAGTCTGGCTTCTTCCACTCGGCATAATGTCTTTCAGGTTCATTCAGGTTGTGTATATCAATAGTTATGTTCCTTTTTTATTGCTAAGTAGCATTCCATTTTATGAATGTCCCACAGTTTTTGTGTCCATTCACCCACTGAAGGACATTTGGGCTGTTTTCAGCATTTTAACATATGAATCTCTGTAAAGGTTTTTGTTTGAATATAAACTTTCATTTCTCTAGAGTAGATACCCAGAACAAACTCACTTGTAAATATTCAGCCCAGGCAATGCCTCCTAGGTGCCTCTCCTGACTCACCTAAGGTAGCATTGAGCACCTGGTTTCTTGTGCATCTAGTGTCTTCTGTAGATAAGTCACTATATTTGTTTCACTTCTTTATTTGCACATGTGCTTCTGGCAGCTCATCTGTGATTTGCTTGAGGCTAGGCCCTGTTTCTTATTCATCTTTGCATTGCCAGAATTCAGTTTCAATGCCTAATAGTAAGTGAGTTTACTTAAGTATAAGTTAGTTAAGTATAACAAAGTTTTGTTGAATTACTCATCAACTCAAACCCTGTTCTAGCTGAAATTATCTATGTGTGGTCTCGAGCCTACTTCGGCTTCCTCGTTTGGAATACCTAAGCAGCTGTATAATGTAATAGTTAAAAGCATGGATTTGGGAGCCAGACTGCTTGAATTTAAATCCTGCCTTAGCCAATCTTTAATTTATGAACTTTTCGGCAAGTTACCTAAATTCTCTGTGCCTCAGTTTCTGTCTATATAAAGTGGAAATAATAGTTACTGCTTGCTAGTGTTGTTGTGATGATCGAACATGTTTTTACCTAAAAAATTTCTTGGAATAGAAATTGGCAAATATTAAGCACTCTACAGTAATATTAGCTATTGTATTATTACTTCAATCAATGTATTTATTTTTTTTAATAGAAGTAGCATGATTTTATTGAAATGTTTCAGGAGCTGGACAATCTTAAAATCCTATATTCTAAACCTCAATCAATGTATTTAAACTTCATCTTCCTAGGGCTACCTGGTTGGTTTTGTCCATAGAGCATGTGACTCTTGGTCTCAGAGTTGTAAGTACACGTTGAGTGTAGAAATTATTTAAAAATAAATCTTAAAAAAAAAAACTTCACCTTACTTATCAGTTCATCAGAGCTGATTTTGAAAAAATCCACGCCAAATACTATTTAGAAAATTAGGTCAAATAATAATTATATTCCCCGAAGATTCCAGAAACAATTAACATCCAGTTAATATGAGTTCACCCATTTCTGTTTTGAAAATTTTTCATCTTGTTTTCTGTACAGAGAAGCAGTGCCAGCCCCAGGTTTTGTTTAGTTTTGCAGGCAAATAAGCATATTTGGTGAAGAGTCTTTCATCCTTTAGGAGACTGATAATATTTTCCTGTGACATGATGATTATCACTTACTAAAGTTTGAATAGTAAATACTTCAATTGATCTATACATTTCAAATTATTGGGTTTGATCTAGTTACAAGTGGAGAGGAAAAATTCAGAAACCGCCAATAGCATCAAAGGAATAACTGATATATAGACATTTACTTTCCTTTTCCTTCTCACAAAGTGAAGAAGATTCTAAGCTTAGTGTCTCAACTTTAGATGTGGCTAACTCAAAGCCTTACATATCCTTTACAGTACAATTGCCTTAATATCACCACATAGCGGCATCATAGGATTGGGAAGCAGTGCTTTTTATGAAAGCCATCACACACATACAATTGTAACACATCAGATCAGAAAACACTTATTAACACAAAATAAAATGGCTTAAAGATTCAACAGTGCTGATCTTTCTAATTTTTTTTTCCTTTTGGAAAGGAAGCACAAAACCTTTGAACTCATAGTCACCTAAAGTCTGAGGTTAGCTTGCCAGTAGCAGGTTTGAGAGATGAGAGCTACCGTCAGGGGACGGGTGTTTTCTTTTACAAATAACATCCCATTATGTATTGTCCTCCACCACCCACGCCCAAACGACTGTTCGACCTATGAAACAAACCGCACCGGGAGCAGAGATAACCCCAGGCTTCAGGTCTGTAATCTGATTGTGGCCATCAGCAGCCAGAAATGAGTTTCTTTCTAATCAGCCTTCCATCAGTCCCCAGTCACTCATATAAAGGAGCCTGGGGAGGGGACGATTCTCATTGCTCTTTCTTCAGCACCAGGGCTGTGGACAGAGCCTGGAGCAGGCAGCTGTCTTACACCCTTTCCTCTCTGTTTCTGCCAGTGCTGCTAACTGCCCCTCTAGTCCCCCTGCTGCAGAGAAAGAAAATTGCATCGGGATCCATGCAGCCCGCAATGATGATGTTTTCCAGTAAATACTGGGCAAGGAGAGGGTTTTCTCTGGATTCAGCAGTGCCCGAAGAGCACCAGCTACTTGGCAGCTTAACAGTGAGTACTGAGTAGCTGGAACTCTAGAGGAGTGTGTTCTAGGGTAGCAATCGATTTATCCTTGCCATAGGGACACCTGATATAGAGGAAGCATACACACCTCAACCTGTTGCTGTCATCTGTATACCCTGCTCCCCTGCTGTCTGCCTTCAGTCTTTCTTCTCTCTCCATAAAGTAATGCCGGTGTACTGATCACTGTGTTCTCAACTTCCTTTCCTCAAAGTTTATAAGTAGAAAGTAAAGAAGTTCCTGAACATAAAAAACAAGAGGTTGTAGGAATGCGTAGAATTTTGAAAGGCCATTTGTTACGAGTAGAAACAGAGAGAAGAAATTAAATAGATTTCTGTGATTCCTGCGAGATTATTGTGTCTCCTGTATCTCTAACCATCTATAAAGCTTGTTTTTTTAAATGCAGAAGTAATGTTTCCTCTTCTTGCCTATATGTGCTGATTATTGGAATAAAAGAAAGATCAGTTCCTTTCAAAAGTTTTCCTGCTTTCCTCATTACTCCATTTTTTTTTCATTTTAATTGGTGGAGTAATGAAAACAATATACCACTTGTTTCAGTATTTAGTATACTTTTTGTATTAAAATACTAACAATATAAAAAGGTAACATTTTATAGGATTTTAGATCCTGATTTGAGGCAATAGTCACATGATTTAATAAAAAAGACAATGAACAGAAAAATCTGTTCAGATTCCTAGTCATTAAAAATATAAATACTGTTTCATTATTATAACATCAGAGTTTAAAAAACCAATTACAATTCAGTCTGCATCACAGAAAATTCTCTTTTATTATTGTAGCTACAAACATGTGCCAGAAGGTGGTATTGTGCTGGTGTATTATTAGTACTAAAAATGTTGAAAACTAATCAGGGCAAGTTTAATAGAACTATTTAAATGCATTTGTGGAAATGAGACCAAAAATGTAAATAGATTTTTTGTCTAAATATCATGAATATTTGGATGAGATATTACATTGAGGAATTTTGAAGTCATAATGAACTGAGGGAAGCAAAACAAGGAACTCAGAGTTATGGTTAATGTATGACCCTTTCACATAAAAAATTCTACTTAAATAGATAAGATCTGTGTGTTAGGTGCTGAGGAGAAGGCAGATGTTGAGAGCACTATGGCATTTGAGCCTTTAATGATTAAACATACTGTCAAATGCCAATGTCTGCATAAACTTTTTCTCCTTCAAGTCATATAATAAAATATTCATTTCCATGATATAAAAATCTGGTGAGTGAGGCAATGTGAAAATGTGAAGCCTGTGAAAATAAAGCCGGTAGGGAAATCAGAGGGAGAGAGTTGCAAGTCCCTATTTACTGGGTATATATCAAATGTACTTTTCTCAGTTTCATGGAAAGCTCAGGTTCCTAAGTCTGGTCTGATTGTACTATCTTTCTACTTGCCAGGGAGAAACTTCTCTGTTTGCTCAAGTCTTCATTTGCATGCAAAGAACACAAAAAAGTACAACCTAACCTCACTTTGTCTTTTACCTGAAAGTTCCCAGCTCTTTTACTTTATTTCTGACAATGTGATCCAAGTATCTGAAATCTGCCATTTTTTGTCTTTAACCAATAGGGCTCATAGTCATCAATTAGTCCTGTATTACGGTATCTTGAATGTCTAATAAAGTGTTAATCATGTTCAGTTTTTCAGATTTTACTTTTTGCTTCTAATGATTAGCTAGGTTTCCTTCCTTCCTTCCTTCCTTCCTTCCTTCCTTCCTTCCTTCCTTCCTTCCTTCCTTCCTTCCTTCCTTCCCTTCTCTCTTTGTCTCTTTCTTTCTCCCTCCTTCCTTTTTATCTTTTATTTGTGGGTGGATTGGAACAGCCACTTTTCAGATATCGTCACTGACACAGATGGCCTTTATTGAATATGCTCCTCTGTGTTGAACTTGTGCAGATAGATTCACATTGGCAATGTGGATCTAACTGTAGAAAGTAAGGTTATCAATTTCAGTGCATGTCCTCACATATTTCAGAATGAAATGGATAGTTTACTTTAAAGATTTAATTGAAACTAAGATTATTGTGAAAAATATGTTTGGTCATATTTTTGTTTTGTTTATTAATTACTATAGTTTCCATAGTATGCAACTAGGCTAACAGACTGAATTTCATGCTGTAAAATAAACCGAGAAAGAAAAGCAGGAATTATGTTTATATGAGACTTTATGATGGTCAGATTTTTGTTGCTATTAAATAAAGTGAACCAAATCTGATCCCCCTGGATTAGATTTCAACCACTGGAGGGTATCATAGAGCATTTGGAAATAGTGTCCCAGAGTACATTAGACCAGTATTTATGAGTGAAAGTTATGAGTGATGTAGTGGCTTCTCTTTGAGTTTACATGATTGCTGTAGCTTCCAGCATGTGAATGGAATGTCTGACAAAAACTCTAATAAGAATTCTGGATCCTAATCAATATTTGTGTGTATGTGTGTGTGTGTGTGTGTGTGTGTTTCTACCTTCTTGAAGCTAAATAAAGCTAACTCTGGCAAAAATGATGATAAAAAAGGCAGCAAGGGGAACAGCAACAGTGAAACCGGTCCTGAAGGCGGCAAGACGGCTGTTGTATTCTCGTTGAAAAACGAAGTTGGCGGATTGGTAAGAGCATTGAAACTCTTTCAGGTAAATATAAAACATCGTTACGTAACTCTAAAAGCGACCACATGTGTGCCCCATTACAAACCCGTCCTCTGCTGTGAAACAGCACTGAATCCATTTCCAGATAACGTGTTCCAAGGTTCAAAGAAACCAAATTTCATGAAGCTTCACAAGGGAAGTGTATCTGCCAAACAATGAAATAAGCAGATTTGTGTCAGCTATGTTTTATTAATTCTGAATTAGCCGATTAGGAATTCCGCACACTACTGCCGGATAAGAAATTAAAATTAATTAAATTAATTAAATTAATTAAAAATGGGAGGCTCGCACCTGAAAAAGCAAACGTAAGAGGAGCCAACTGGCTGTCTTTAAATGTCAAGAGCCTGCAGCCTTATTTGATTTGATAACATTTGAATTGTGTGTATGTCTTAGGAGCACATTTATTGACTAAAATGAGATGCATAAAGAAAGGCAATCGGTCATTCCCTACGCCTCATTGTTTCATGAACTTAATGTCTTTTGGAAAGAGGAGTCACTCTCCCCATATGTAAGCTAGGGCTAGCTCTCTCTTTCTTTTATAGAAATGCAGTAGCCTTTTTCTCCAAGTCCAGCTTGGTGGCTTGAACCCTCAAGAAAGAGCCTGGTTGAAGGGGAGGTTAGAAAGCCCAGAAAAAGTATTGCCCGCTTACCAGGGTAGACCTGATGGCTACCTTACCCTTCAGCAAGCATCGTCCCTTACAAATGTATTTTCCTTGGGGGCACTGGCTGCTGATTTGAGCTGCAAGATAGGGAGCCTAGCTCTGCGTGGTGCCTGGGGCCTGCTGGTGTGGCGGAAAGGTGATTGGAATTGTAGGCAGAGAATTCAGGCTTGTGTTCTCCTGTCTTGGCTAATCACTAGCTGCTTCCTAGCTTCAATTTCTTCATTTGTAAAGTAGTGATAATAATTCCTAGCAAACAAGGTTGTTGTGACACACTAATATGAGTGAAAGGGCTTTGTAAAGTGTACAGATATGACGCCTATTTATTGTAAGGTCTCTTTGATGACCATACAGGGGGAATTAGCAGCCTCATTTGGCAAATATTTCCTTGTTCTCTCTTGACCTGGAAGAAAGGATCAGGCACCATAAACAGTGGTAATGGAAATCTGGGGAAATATTTTACACATAATTATATCATCCAATGTTGTCTCCATTCAGTGCCCAAAGGCAGACCAGACTCCCTGGAGAAGGAGTTAGCAGCCTAGAGTTTTTACTTGGCCATCAGCTAGTCATAGGGTTGGAGCTAAACCACTTAACCCATCTGAACCTCAGTTCCTTTGTCTAAAAATACCTACTCCGCTTCAACCAGTGGAAATTAAAAGCCCAAAGTGACACAGTATGTGTGGGAAGATCTTTGACCTTAATATTAGTCTTGCCTTTATTATCAGCCAATTTAGAAAGCAGGGTGTTATTGTAAAGGTTAATAAAAACAGAAAGAGAGCATCTAGTTTCCTGGTCACAGGACAAGTTTCTTTATACAGGGCAGGGTGCTGTTTGATTTGATCTTCCTCTGGCACTGGAAACCACCTACCCTGCTCCTGTCCTGAAAATTCTGAGACCATCCAGGATTGTATTAGGAAATGTGAATTGATAATCGCAGTATACCATCTGGTGCGATGGGGAGGTTTTGGCTTATTTATGGGTAGGTAGGGTGAAGAGGAGAAGTTAGCCTTCAGTTAACTCAGGGGAAGGGTGGACTGCATCACTGGGCAAATTTAAACCTGATCAATAAAGTATTAAATTGCTGTCCTCCCTTGAACACCTTATTGTAAGGAGACTTTTACCCCTGAAATCCATCACGGGGTGATGGTTGCAATGATGCATCCTTGCAAGGAGCTAGTCTGGAGATTGTTGAAACAGAAGAGTGAATAAATGGTCCCTTTTAGGTGTGCTTTTTGTTTGTTGTCTTGTTTTTGTTTTTGCCTGTAGAGATATTTTCTTGGCTGCTTTTCTTCCTTTTCTTTTCCTACAATATGGGTTACACTTTGGCTTGTGTCTCCCAATTATCAGTCATTTTCATACCACCTGCCCAATGTCTGCCTCATTTGCCTGCCATTTGCACTACTTACTTATTTTTTCAAAGATTATTGTATTTTAAACTTTAATTTATGGTGGAAAACTTATACAGCTAAATCGGGTTCAAGGTTGGCTATGTTTTTTTTTTTTTTGGAAACATATGAAAATAAAAATATAAATCTGGAGGTCATATGATGATATGATAAGCTAATTTCCCCCTCCCCCAAGTAGCCATGCACGCCCCCAGTAGGATGTGGGCTGTTCAGGAAAACAATGTCATAATTATAATATATTTTATAGGGCCCTTTATATGCTCTTCTATGCCCTCTTTTTTAAAAAAATAAGACAGGAAAAACTATATACAGTGTCTTTTCCTATTAACAGAGGCAGCACTTGGAAACATTTCCGTGTTTTAGTCAACCAGAGAGCAAGGAGATGGTCTTTTCCTCCTCTGTGGGCACTCAGCACCTGTCCTTAAGAGTTGAATAAGGACAGCCCGTGGTGTCCCTGTTATTGTGCCCTGAGGCTAATTTAGAGATGTCGCTTATATTTCCACAGGAGAAACATGTCAACATGGTTCATATCGAGTCCAGAAAATCCCGGCGAAGAAGTTCAGAGGTTGAAATCTTCGTGGACTGTGAATGTGGCAAAACGGAATTTAACGAGCTCATTCAATTGCTGAAATTTCAAAGTACAATTGTGACGCTGAATCCGCCGGAGAACATTTGGACAGAGGAAGAAGGCAAGGCCTTGTCGGGTGATTTAGCAATCTGAGAAATGTTGAAAAGAGGAAAGTACAATCTGTGAGCTAATATTTTTGAACCCGCACTGTGTTTTCAACAGAGCTAGAGGATGTGCCCTGGTTTCCCCGGAAGATCTCGGAGTTAGACAAATGCTCTCACAGAGTTCTCATGTATGGTTCTGAGCTTGATGCCGACCACCCGGTAAGCGTCCAGCAAAATCCATTCCATACATGCTCCTCCAGCTCCTCACATGTGCCAGACAGTGTGCCATGTTGTGTGCTGTGACACTTTATTGTAGAGCAATTTATTATTTATTCCTCATAACGGAGAGCAGACTTTCAAATGATAAAGTTTCCCTGTACATATGCGGTGGCCGGAAGCAGATTAGAAGGATGGCATTCTCACATAACATTTGTTCTTAAGAGGGTCGGATAGAGGAGGAGGTTCGAAACCTTGGAGAATATCTCTGTAGCATTAGACAGCCTGAGATATACTTGCAGATGGTGACCCTTGCAAAAACGAAGAACTGAAATGGATCACCCCTTTGAGAAACGAGAGAGGACTAGGCATTACGGGGCTCAGTGAGAGAATAAAATTCGCCTTGCTATTTTCCTTGACTGCAGGTAGTTAGGAGGAGAGTAATGTGGTGGGCTTCAGTCTCAATGGAAAGGCAGAGGGTTTTAGAATAAGGTTGTGATGGAAAACACATCTTTCCCCACATCTACCCTGAATCTATTTACCACTATCTCTCTTCTATTCTGATATAAACAACCACCTGTAAAGAAATATGATACGTAGGTAAGCATTTCCCATTATTTCCTACTCCCCCTTTACATCAGTTTTTACTTAACACAAGAGACTTGAAACTTCTTTATGGTCAGAATGAAGTATAGTTAATAGTCTGGGAGAAATAAGCAATGTACTCATTTGTTACAAGCACTTTTTTCCCAGTGCCCCTTGTCTAAAAGTGGGAAGATAAAAGAGTGAAACCCAAGCAAATCAGTCATGCGTATAGAAGGGCTTTGCAGTCTGAGGGTAATGGTGTACAGATATTCCTTTAATTCAAAGGGAAGAAACCTAGAAGTGTGACAGTGTGACTATACTCTACGTAGTGGTTCTCCAAGTGTGGTCCCAGGATTGGCCCCATCAGCATTACCTGAGGGTTTGCTTTAACAAGCCCACATCTAAGTTTGAGAACCATTGCTTTAGAGGAAACTATGACAACTTCAACAAAGAGGGGAATTTTCAATCGAATTAGTCATTTGGCACAATATACCAATTCATAAGATACCATTCAGGCAATGATTGAACAGATCTAATTCAACTGCATTATTTTCAAGAAGCTGAATTTATTAAAATTACATTTGTCCGTCTAAAATTTCAGAATACTTCACAGTAATTCATGTGTGAGGTTCCTGAATGTTAGAAAAACACTCAACAGTGCCTTTAATAATAATCCATTTGTTATTTCCCCCTTCCTCACTTCCAGAGTAGTCACAATGAGCACAGATGCCTGATTTAAGAGATTAGCAGTAATGGGACTTTCCAGATACCAGCTATTAACTTGCAGGATGACCTTTGGCAAGTCCCTTTACCTCTGCACCTCAAATTCTTTATGTAAAGTGGAAATAAAATTCTTATTGAGCTCCAAAGGGCGTTTGAAGAGCCTTAGTAATAAAACAACTGGGAAGCATTTTGGCAAGAGTAAATGCTAATCCCAGGGATGGAAATGCTGTATTAAATCACTCAGATCAATGCCTGGCTGGTAAAGGATTTTCTGTTAAGCTCGTATTTCCAAATGCTCCCGTTAGTCTAGTTTTTAAATTACTTGACCTGGAGAAAGGGGGTCAGCTTTGTTAGTGGAGCAGCCACAGAGACCACTGACCTTGCTATGAAGAAAAATTTATTCCGATACTCAGTGTGAATTTTTCTGTGTTTAATTCTGTTCTGTTATTCCTAATTATACCTACTTTATGATACCTTCTCTTATTTTCTGTGCAGCCAGTTGAAATAATTGCAAGTGCGTAGTAATCTCCTACTTACTTGTCATTTTTTAAAATCACATGCATTTCTTTTATAAGCACGCCACATGTTCGTTATGCAAAATCTAGTATTGGTAAGTTGGTATTTTTTGGAGGTTATTATTTGATGATCATGGAAAAAGTTGTCTAAGGACTTTTGGTGCCTGGGAAGAATCTCAGTGAGGATAGCATTTTTTTCTTTCATGTTTTAAATTTTTTATTAATTTTTAAAAATTTACATGCAGTTTAGCATATAGTGCAACAATGATTTCAAGAGATTTCTTCAATGCCTCTTCCCCATTTAGCCCATGCCCCCTCCCAGAACCCCTCCAGGAACCCTCTGTTTGTTCTCCATATTTAAGTCTTATGTTTTTATCTCCCCCTCCCTATTTTTATATTACTTTTGCTTCCTTTCCTTTATGTTCATCTTTTTTGTATCTTAAAGTCCTCAAATGAGTGAAGCCTATGATAGTTGTCTTTCTCTGACTAATTTCAGTTAGCACGACACCCTCTAGGTCCATCCACGTAGTTGCAAATGGTAAGATGTCATTCTTTTTGATTGCTGAGTAATACTCCATTGTATATATATACCACATCTTCTTTATCCATTCATCATATAGGATGGCATTCTTGCTCTTGGTTGGCTCAGAAGGAGCTGGGATGGGAGAGTCAGGTTGCTGAGGCTCCCTAGAAAGGGTTAAATATCTGTCTAGGTAAGTGCCTCTCAAACTTTAATGGACAAACAAATCACCTGGAGGGTCTTTTCAAAGTTCAGATTGGGGTCACAGGATTCTGCATGTCTGGTGAGCTCCCAGCCAAGGCTTTTGCTGAAGGTCTGTGACACTTTGAGTAGTGAAGATCTGGACTGGGAGAATCTTTCAAAGTATGATTCATGGCCCACCCAAAAAGTGCTCATTAGAAAATGCAATTCCTTGGGGTTCAGTCCCCTGAAACTTTCAGGATGGACCCTAGAATCTGCATTTAAGAGGATTTGCAGGAGATCCTAATGAGCTCTAGTGTTGGAGAATGAATGTTTTAGCCTTGAGATTCTCAACCTTAGCTTTCCATTAAGATAATCTGTGGGGAATTAAAAAAAGTACTGAGGCCACCATTTCACCTTGGAGGGCTTAAATCGGAACCTTTGGGAATGTGTCTAGGTTTGGAGTATTATTTACTTATTTTTCTATTAAATTTTATTTATTTTTTAGAGAGACAGAGAGACAGAGAGAGAGAAGGAACACATGGGTGAGCAGGGGAGGGACAAAGGGAGACAGAGAATCCCAAGCGGGCTCCACGCTGAGCATGGAGCCCAATACAGGGCTTGATCTCACCAACCATGAGGTCACAACCTGAGCCGAAATCAGGAGTTGAATTCTTAACTGACAGAGCCACCCAGGTATCCTGGAGTATTATTTAAAGCTCTCTAGGGGATTCTAATATTTCACCAAGGTCGAACTCTTTGGGATATCTGCTTGAGTGTCAACGCACACTTGGCTGAGCTCTTTTTTTTTTTTTTTTTAATGTTTTTATTTATTTCTAGGAGAGAGGAAGACAGCGTGAGCAGGGGAGGGTCAGAGAGAGGGGAGTCACAGACTGAAACAGGCTCCAGGCTCCGAGCTGGCAGTCAGCACAGAGCCCGACGCGGGGCTCAAACCCACGAACCGCAAGATCATGACCCAAGCGAAAGTCGGACGCTTAACCGACTAAGCCACCCAGGCGCCCCATGGCTGAGCTCTTTAGGATGTTGGCTGGGTCTTCAGTTCTCGATTTAAATTGAGAGAGGAAAGATGGGTATGTGACAAATATTCGCTGGGGAGTGGGGTTGCCAGCTTTCACAGATAAATATATAGGATGCCCAGTTAAATTTGAATTTCAGGTAAACAAGGAATAATTTCTTAGTATAAATACGCTCCAAATATCGCAGGGGTGCCCCTTATTTTATCTGATAACTTATCCCTGCCGTCAGTCCAGAATAGATGGCCAAGGGATGCTTTGTCTCTGTACACACTGGTGTAGCGGGGGTCTCTTTTGTTTTGCTAGTCCACAGCTCCATCCTAGAAGCGCTAGATCACCAGTGGCATTTGGATAATCACTGCTATATGAGGCTAATGAGGCATGATGAGTAAATCACTCTCTTGCATACATGGGAAAAGGTGCATGTGTTTGCCAAGGAGAGGCAGTCGAGAATCTTCGGGAAGCCCAGCAGAGAATGATGCTTGCAGGATGGTGTCTGGTCTGGCAGGTGCTGTGCTTTTCACATGACTCTTTTCCCTTCGTCACGGCCTGCTTTCCTTTTGAGTAAATAAAGGTCCTTGGAACTTTCCAGTTTTACCATCCTGGGCTGCTTGGTATGACTAGTGAGTTGAAACTTGTACTTTCTCCTCTAAAGCGGGCAACCCATTTTTAGGGCACAGACGCCTTTGTGAATGTGGTAGCTATGGTCACACCATTCTGTGTATGCGCATTATAAGTTTTCACAAGCCTGCCTGTGGGCACCAGTTAGAAAATTCCCAATTCATAGCAGGTGAAAGAAAGCACCAGCTTCTCCAGTGCGGGCACTTCATTTCTGCAGCGTGTCTGGGTGATCTCAGGGCACTCGGTCTGTCTCCTGCTATTAAGGATGCTCTTCTGAGAGAAAGGCTGTTGGCAGAGGGAGTTCTTTACCTCAGACAGTCCTGAAGGCCAGTGTGCCTTCAACCATAAAAGAGAGCAGAATGATTTTCTCTGAGTTTGAGGTTCCTCTGGACCAGCTCACCATTGCTGAAGTGTGTAAGCCACAGCAGGGACAGTCTAGGGCTCTGTGGGCCTGGCCCAGCTCTGCCCTCAGAGCCTGGGATCCCAGCGGCTGGTCTTGCCTGGCCTCCCTTCTCAGAGTGGCCCTTGCTTCCTGGCTACCCTTTAAGGTTGCAGGGGTTGCAGACTAAGAAGTTAAATTGAAACAATTCCTTCTGGGTTTCCAGTAGTTTGAAGAAACAACCCCAGAAAGAATTGATTGAAAGCACCTGAAGGAAAAGAGAGTGGAAAGTCTGTTGACAAGAGGAGAGATTCTTGAGTAAACCAGGAGGTTCCTGTCAGTAGTCTTCCTGATAGAACAATGACAGACAGGATGTTTAATTTCCCGGGTGCAGGATGATGGATAAAAGTCTTGAAGTTTCTAAAGAGTAATCACCTTTACGGGATGTCCGTGTGGAATGGAACCAACTTACTATGCTGTGCATGAGTCTCTTATGATAGATTTTGCATTGTGTGGCTATACTCCTAGAAAAACAGCAAAACCTCTTTAATTCATGCTAATTTTGGGGTTCTGTGATTATTCTGAATAATAGAATTTTTAATAAATGTGCACTTACTGGTTAGTTACACAAAATTACATTTGGGTTAACTTACTGAATAAGCAGGTTAAAGGGACCTGTTTTAACAAACAGGATAAGATTACCTTGTGATTAACATCTATTACATGTACATGACACTTGAAAACCAAAGGGTATCCTTCGCTTTAGCCTGAATTCCTGTGTATCCCAAATTAGTACAACCCACATTTAATGAAGTTTTACTGTAAGCACAATTCACTTCTGCCTATGTCATCAAGATGGTCATCCAAGGATCGGATTTACATTTGAAGTGAACACTTAAGAACTCCGCAGTGATTTTCTTTTAGGCCTTCTGCAACTACCTTTTTGGTACTTGGTTAACTAACTTAATCTCTTTTCTGTTTAAGGGATTTAAGGACAATGTCTATCGACAGAGAAGAAAGTATTTTGTGGATGTGGCCATGGGTTATAAATAGTAAGTACCTGTGTTACTCTTTTCTGCGACTTGTTACTGTCTAATTAGCGAAAACACACACTGCTAAACAGATCTGTCTTTTCTTCATGTTAACTTTTGCAGAAGGCAGGCATGAGCCATTTTAAACACTCACCAAGTTTGTAGGGTTTAAATGCCAACGCTGATGTTTGACATGCAGGTATGATTGTAAAATAATGAGACCTGCAGGTCACATGCCAAGCTCTACATTTTCACCATTGTCTTTGCTGCTCTGCCAAGGCAAGGAGCCATTTTTATATCCTCTGCAGGGTCTGGAAAACGTGTTTAATTTTTTTTTTTTTTAGTGTTTATTTATTTTTGAGAGAGAAAGAGAGACAGAGTGTGAGTGGGAAAAGAACAGAGAGAAAGGGAGACACAAACTTGGGAGCACCTGACCCGGGGCTCAAACTCACGAATCGCGAGATCATGACCTGAGCTGAAGCTGGACACTTAACTGACTGAGCCACCCAGGCGCCCCCAGAAAATGTGTTTTAAGTTTACTTTTGATTTGACTTGTCAGTAACCTCCTTCAATGTCCACTTTCCCCCGTGAAAGTAGAAGATTCAGCAGGAATGGTACAAGGCTTTATGTAAGCAGCCTTAATAAAAAATACATGTGTTTGCTTTACATGGAAAGCGAAATTCCCTGTAGACTGGAAGGCTTATGGAAGAGTTTCCTACCTAATCCCAGATCAGGACTGGGATGAATTTGGGGAACTTCAGGATTTGGGTGAGGACCATGCATAGTGCATGGTGCTAAGTGGCAGTGACAAGATGTTTGAGACCAGCAATAATGTCATGTGTTGACTGCAGGCCGTGTGTAGAAAAATGGAGTGGATGTTAGGTCTGTGTGTATTCTGCTCACATTAATAAAACTCATAGACCATTATGGTGCCGCCTTTCCTTTGTGTTGTATGTGATCAGCTACATGAACCTTGTCTTCTGAACAAAATGTAAATCCATACCCTATAGGAGAGATTCTTTCTTACTTTAGTTGTGAGTGCTCGAGAAGTTTGACTGTCCTGTGGGGCAAATTTTCCTTGGTGAGAATTTCAGACATTTTGTGTGTTTTAGAGAATATCAGTGTTATTCTTTTCTTCCTTCCTTCCTTCCTTCCTTCCTTCCTTCCTTCCTTCCTTCCTTCCTTCCTTCCTTCTTTTCTTTCTTTCTTTCTTTCTTTCTTTCTTTCTTTCTTTCTTTCTTTCTTTCTTTCTTTCTTTCAGAATGACACACAGGGGCTTAAAGCAAAGTCAAAGGACCCCACACCACACCTCTGATTGGGTCAGTTCTTGGTTCATTTCTAACTTCCTTTGATGCTTTGGTGGCTCTTCCCTTCCTCCTCCCAAGACCCAGACACCCTTTGTTCTTTCTCCACCATGTTTGTGATACAAAAAACCAGAACTGGGCGCCTGGGGTGGCTTAGTCGGCTAAGCGTCCAACTTCAGCTCAGGTCATGATCTCACAGTTCCTGGATTCTAGGCCTGCATCGGGCTCTGTGCTGACAGCTAGCTCAGAGCCTGGAGCCTGTCTTTGGATTCTGTGTCTCCCTCTCCCTCTGACCCTCCCCTGCTCATGCTCTCTCTCTCTCTCTCTCTCTCTCAAAAATAAATAAAACATTAAAAAAAAAAAAAAACCCAGAATCACTGGGCACACGCTTTTCCACATGTGTCTCCTCCATTTTTTAAAATGTTTATTTATTTACTTCGAGAAAGAGAGTGAGTGGGGGAGAGGGAAATAGCGACAATCCCAAACTCCACTCCACTGAGTGGGGAGCCTGATGTGGGACTTAATCCCACCACCCTAGGATCATGACCTGAGTGGGACACTTAACTGACTGAGCATCCCAAGTGCCCTTGTCTACCCCATCTTTATTTCCTCTGTTCCAAGCAGGTTCTTTTTCTTCTTCTTCTTTTTTTTTTTTAATTTTATTTATTTTATTTTTGAGAGAGAGAAGGAGGGAGAGACAGAGAGTAAGGGAGGGGCAGAGAAAATGAGAGAGAATCCTAAGTAGACTCTGTACTGTCAGTACAGAACCTGACATGGGGCTTGATCTCACAAACACTGAGATCCTGACCTGAACCAAAATCAAAAGTCAGAGACTTTAACAGAGACACCCAAGTCCCGCCCCCTATTCCCCCTATAAGCAGCTTTGTGACTGCCTTTAGCCTACTGTGACTTTCCACCCTCTCACAATGTCAGTAGCACAAGGCTTGTCCTGGCTCAAGCCCAACCTCATGCCCCCTTTTTACCCTCAGCACCATCACTCACTAGCCCCATCTCCCATTGTTTCCCAGTCAAATTGCTAAGAGAGGACTCTGATGGTGTGAGCTCACCTTTTCACATCAGGGTCTGACAAGTGATTGTGAGTCTTATGGTTGGCTCTTCTTGTTTCACAGACTGACTTTGGGGTAATCAAGTCACACACTGGTCCTTAGAAGGGGGGGACAGGTCATTAGGACATGAACTCCCTAGGACATTATAAAAGCTTAGTGCTTGGCAGAGCCTTTTTTCAAAGATAACACAAATGGATAAATATGTATTTTATGCATAGATGCTATATGTGTTATATCTGTGAAAAATATATGTATGTACATATGTGTGTGTGGGGGGGTTTGTTAGCATAGTGATCAAGGATCTATCTCAAATGTTACTAATTTCTTCTTGGTAAATTCCAGAAACTGGACAAAGCAAGCTGATATTGTGGTGACTCTAATAGAATTGGTATATATGAGTCAACCACCTTCAAGGAGCATCAATAATGGGGAGTGTTTTGGTTTTAAAGAAAATATATTGGTATGGAGAGAAGAGGGAAAGAACATGTAGTGAAAATGATGGAGGCTGAGGTTCTTAAAGCACTAACAGGAGTTTGCTTTTGCCATTTTCCCTTAGCTAAAGAGGAAAATTGAGGTGTGGTGTCTATGGAAAACAAAAGTAAAAATTGGTGGTTGGAAATGGTGATTTTTCTTTCCTGCAAAAAAGCTTATTGTTTCCATTTGGTCCACTACTCAGGAGAAGGTCCCACGGTGGTTAAAAAGCTGCCTAGTGGCTGCAGGGAGAAACTCAGGCAGAAGCCTTGGCACCAGAGGATGCCAGAGGGGCCTCTCAAAGGGTGAGGCTTTGGAAGAGATACCTATCTGGCCCAGCCTGGGGGCCGCCAGCCTGTGGAGTTAGTCAGGTGGTTGCCATCTTCTTGCTGAGTTTCACCTGCTCATCTAGGAAGTGGTTCTCCAGGAAATCACAGAGCTGGGGGCTGTGTGGGCAGAACCTGGGGAGGAGATCTTTAAGGGCCTGCTTCAGGCTCTTCTCCAGAACCATGGCATTTCCATGGCACTCAGGGTTTTACCCACCCACCCTGGGATGGCTTCAGTGTGTTCTGGAAGAGGGCCAGGTTGCTGTGGTGTTTTTGCCTCTTCAAGAGGTGCTGGGCACCCTCGTGTTTCTCTTCAGCCAACTTGGGGAAGAAGTGGCCCATGCCTTGCAGAGCCACACCAGCATGGAGGAAATAGAAGCCCAGAGAGAGGTACGTGCAGGAGGTGGGCAGATGCATGCTGACCAGGCCGTTGACAGTGGCCGCCACCTCAGTGGAATAATTCTGACCAAACTGGGAGCTCAGCGTTGGTGGGCAATGAACAGGCTATGCCCAAAAGATGGTGTTGGCTGGTTCCAGAGATAGAGGGTGGCTGAGAAGATAGTTCCAAAGGTTATGACTGGAAAAGAGGTTGAAGGGTGGTGGGAGCCTGGGTCTGTTCCATTCAAACACGGTTGAAGCAGGACACAGACTTGCAGGACCCCCAGCTGGAAATGGTGGAGATTTTATACAGAGAAGTCTCTGGATGGAGCTGGAACATTCCAAGATCTGGCCCCTGTTTACAGGGTTGGGGGAGTACTTAGGTTCAAGGGCCCTGACTCAGTAACTGGATGTTCAAGAGGCTGAGGTAGGCAGGAAACCGCCAATTCATCATTTGACAGGGAGAAACTACTCTCATAGGACTCACAAAACTCCCTGTTGTCATGACCCCAGAGATGCTAAATGTTAGCCTGAAGGTTATTTGGTGGATATAGAGTCAAACCAAAGGGTGCCTACGAGAGTCTGGAATCCAGGGGCATTATAACCCTCTCCCAGGGCAGTGCTGAGTCCAAACTGACTACCCTAACAACAAAGAGATTAAACACAACAAAATGATTTGAACATTGGAGCCAGTCTGGGGTTCAAGTCCTGACTCCACTGCTTCCTGGCTGGGTAATCAACCCCACTGTGCCTGTTTCATCATCTAGAAAGTGAGTCTCCAAATATGACCCATCTCTCAGGGTTGTACTAAGGATTACCGAAGAGAAGGCATGTGTCGTGTTTAGCACAGAACCTGGCACACGATTTGTGATCCTAAGTGTCACTTATTATTATGACGTCTTCCCCCTTCCCTTTTGCCACAGTTTGTTTTCAGTTTCCAGTTGAACTATTGTTTAGCTCTTTAGCTATGTGAACACCATGCCGCCACCTTAATTAACAAATACTGTAGCTCAAATGTTGCAAGAAGTAATCCTTGGATGAAAACAACTTCCGTTCCCGTTTAAAGACTGTTGCCTATACCAAAGCTTTTTGTGCAGAGCAACATCCTTCTTTAGGGAAAGATTTTGTAGAAAACAATCATAGTCCCATTTGTGGGGGGGGGGGGCTGGGAGGGGGGAAGCTGCCACAAATACAGATCGTCACTTGCCTTGGTGCTTCTTGTAAGTTGACAGAATGAGAAAGGTGCCTATCAGGAGTGCTTAGATCTAGAAAGCACAAACCCAGGACCTGTGGAAAGTAGAGAGAAAAGAATCAGTCCTTAATGCCTTTTATGTCATTGCTGCTGTGGCTTCTCTGAATATGAGTTTGAGGATGGCTAAGGGCTAGCTGTGTGTGTGTGTGTGTGTGTGTGTGTGTGTGTGTGTGTGTGTGTGTGTGTGTGTTGGAGCATGCACACAAGCCCATGGAGGGCTGGGGGTCAAGCTTGGGTTATGGTGCATGTGAGTGTGGGATACAGGTGCTAACGAATCCCAGGTGGGCCTGGACCATTTTCTCCACTTTGCCATGAAGTAAGTTCGGTTTCCTTTTAGTTTCCAAAAAATGAAGATGCGATTTCTAATTGAAATAGGTATTTTTCTAGCGCTGATGGCTTTCTGAGAACAAAGGAAAAAGATGTCAACACAATAATCACTTAAAATAAGCTCATTAGAGTGGCTTCTGGCAGCATGCCACAATCTGATTTTCCAGACTGCAGCTTAGAATCTCTGGTCTGAGAAGCAGATTAGTTAAAACTGAGGTAGTCTTGAAAAATCCAGCATGTGAAGTCCCAGCAAATTAGCTTGGTGATAAAATTAGGGGCCGTTACGACAGGCAGAGAGCAATTCACTTCCCCTTAATAATTAAGGCTTTCTGGACCCTGAGCAGGTCAAATATGTGGTCAGAGATACAGACAAAGATGGGGCACAGATGGTTGGGGTTGTTGTAGGCATTGGTAGAATGTAGTGTGAGGTGCTGAAGGTAGAGGGAGGGAAAAGAAGCGAAATACAGAATAATAGATCTTGAAACCATGGCCAAGAAGCCCTCCGGGGGATTCATGTTGAATACTGTATTTTCTGTGATAGTCTTGAAAGGATAAAGCAGGGGGAAAGAATCAACACAAGCAGAGAAAATGAAAAAAAATTCCAGTCTATGATGAAAAAACAGCAGGCTCCAAGCCTGTGTTACCATGAACCCGAAAGAGGAGAGGGAGCTGGGAAGGTGCCGGCACGCTGAGAACCGTCAATAGGTGCCACTCGGGCGAGTCTCTGATTGACAGCGCTGCTGAGAAACATGATTGATTACCCAGAGGCCCACCACTGCCTGCAGACATGCCTGAGCCGTGTGGCCACGAGTCGGGAAGGCCTAATTACCTCACCAATAATTGCAGAGGAAAACATTCATTAGCACAAATACTTCTCCCTAGAAGACCTGAGAATGAACGCCCTGGATTGAGACGGCACTTTTTCCAAAACCCGGTGTGAGAGAATGCGAATCACCCCCTGTTCTCTCCTACCTGAAGAGAAGAAATTCTTGGACAAACAGAAAAAGAAGTACCCCGTGATTAGATGGTGTGATGTGCGTGCAGACAGTTCGGAGAAAATGGAAGTGTGTGGGGGGCAGATGGCATGTGGAGGAAGAGAAAATTATGATTGTGATGTGGTAGCTGTTAGGTTTGTCTGAAGCCATCCAGCTTTCTGTCATTGGTGCCTTCATATTTTAACCTTGGCATTAGCTTTGCTGCATTTCTGTAGATTCCACGACTGCTAGATCCTTGGGGAAGAGAAATCAGCAATACATTTTTTTTTTCAATTGACTAGAAATAAACACGTTTTTCTTTGAGGGCTATTATAATGATTATTCCTCAACAGTATGCATGCATATTTAATTATATTTTGAGTGGGGGTGGTGGGAGTTATTTCAATCCATCTTGCTCTCTTGGAAAGAGGCCCCGAGCTCTGACTTTAATTATGCCACTCTTGTTTGCTTAAATTGATTTTGAATATTATTGTGATTGTGTTCTGTTATGAATGTACTTTCTTGTGGTTGAAATTAAGGTGGTACACGATCCTCCTGTCCTTCTCAAGGGGCTGCCTCCTCTCTGATTTATTTATTTATTTTCAGTCCACGGAATCTGAAATGTAAGTAGGTAAATGCAACATCAGTGGGTAAAGTAAACGGGAGTTTCAAAAACGGTCAGAATTTGCTTCAAGTTGGATGATTTCCTAACTTGCCAAGAAAACTCATTTGACTTCAAATTCAGGGAACCAGTTGCATCCATCTCTCAGCCTTAGTTTTCTCCTCTGTGAGTTGGGGATAATAATACCCCTTCTGCCTTTCTCCTGGGAGTATTTTGAGGATGAAATGAAATCAATGAATGTTGCCATACAGCGTACTTTAGTTTTATCTCTCTTGAAACAATAATCAAAGAATCTAGACCAAAAGCCTGGGGTTTGCTCAGACCCCTGGCGCTCTTAAAGGGCCTCGGTTGCTTTCTCTGGGTTTTCTTTCAATCTGGGAGGCAGTGTGTGGTGTGTGTTAAGAGCGCAGACGCTGGACTGGACTGCCTGGGGTGACTTCTGGCTTTAAACACTTGGCAGGTGGGTGACTCCTGCTCATGATTTGTCTTCTGTGCCTCGGTTTCCATATCTGGAATATAGGGAGCACTCTACTACTGCTTTTTAGGATTGTTAAAAGGATTAAGTGAGCTAATATATTAACAGCTCTTAGAAGACCATGTAGGAAATGCTGCATAAGTATTTGCTAATATTATTATAATTTTTCTCACTTCAACTGGTCTCTCCTTTTTGTTTACCCTCGTGCTCCAAATCTTTTTATTACCTTTTGGTTAATACCCTTCTCCATTCCCCGTGGCCAAGACTCTCTTTAGGCTCTGAAATTGTCTGCCTTTTTTTTTTTTTTTAACACTCTATTCGTTATTTATTGCTATATAACAAGTGACCCCCAAATCGAGCAGCTTAAAACAACAAACATTCACTATCTCACAAAGTTTCTGAGGGTCAGGAATGAGGGAGTGGTTTAGTTGGGTGGTTCTGGATCGGGGCCTCTCATAGGCTGGAGTCTAAGTATTGGCCAGGGAAAGCAGAGGGCTGGAAGATCTATTTCCAGTACACTTACACACATGGCTGTTGGCAAGGGGCCAAAGTTTCTTACAACATGGGCTCCTCCACAGGGCTGCCAAGTTTCCCCAAGATATGGCAGCTGGTCCCCAAATCAAGTGGTCCAAAAGAAAGCAAGGTAGAGTCTACCGTGCCCTTTATAACGTAGCCTCAGAAGAGACCTACCACCCTCCTGATACATTATCTTGGTTTCATAGCCCAAATTGCTATACTATGGGAGAGGACATATGGGGATGGAGGCTAGGAGTCAGGCTTCACTGGAGGTGAAGGAGGTTGGCTACCATATACAGAGGTTGTGTTCAAGTTTATTTCTTCAAGACTCTCTGGAACAGCTCTGCCACAATGGGTCTAACGTATTATCCGTAGAAGTCATCCTCATGGGAGCCCAGGTGTGGCAGAACATGTGGCAGAGTGGATAGACTTTGGAGCGAGATGTAGATGGATTTGGATTCCTACTCTACCACTTACACACTAGGGGGCCATGAGTACTGACTTAGTCTCTCTGGGTCTCAGTGCTTTTTCTTTTTTCCAATTTTATATATTTTTAACTGAGAAATAATTGGCATAAAGCATGTTAATTTTAGCTATACAACATAATAATTTTATATTTGTTTTTTTTTAAATTTTTACAAATAGCTTATTGTCAAATTGGTTTCCATATAACACCCAGTGCTCATCCCCACAAGTGCCCTCCTCCATGCCCATCTCCCCCCTCTCCCCCCACATCCATCAGTCCTCAGTTTGTTTCTCAGCATTCAAGAGTCTCTCATGGTTTGCCTCTCTCCCTTTCCCCAACCATTTCACCCCTTCTTCTCCCCATGGTCCTCAGTTAAGTTCCTCCTAATCCTCCTATACGTGCAAACATGTGATATTTGTCCTTCTCTGCCTGACTTATTTCGCTCAGCATAACACCCTCAAGGTCCATCCATGTTGCTACACATGGCCAGATTTCATTGTTTCTCATTGCCATGTAGTATTCCATGGTATAGATAAACCATATCTTCTTGATCCATTCGTCCGTTGATGGACATTTAGGCTCTTTCCATGTTTTGGCTATTGTGGAGAGTGCTGCTATGAACATTGGGGTCCATGTGCTCCTATGCATCAGCATTTCTGTATCCCTTGGGTAAATTCCTAGCAGTGGGTCTCAGTGCTTTGACCTTAAACTGGGCACAAGATTTACCCACCTTGTATGGTTGGGGGGATTAGCAGCGATTACAGGGCCTGGGTGCTGGCTTCTGTAAGCTGGGGTTGAATCTATGATAGATATGATTATTATCATGTGTGAAGGAGCTGGTGGTTCCTCTATTCTGTGTAATCATTGGTTAAGCTTGTTTAAAACGAATAAAGGACCTTAAGGAGTGAATAAATTAGGGAATTTCAGGCTCCATGGTGGGCTGAGTTAAAGGAGCTTTTCCAAAATATATGCGTGTGCATGTGTATGAGTGTATGTGTGTATGTGTGTACACTTTTCATTTCGTGTATCTCCTGCATGCAGCTTGCTTCTTCAGTTGAAAAGTTGACCCTCTCCAAGGTCTTCCTAGACCAGCGAGTCTCAGCTAAGTTTGGAGGGTGTGGGTTGCATCTAGAATGTGTTGGACTAATCCCTGAATGGCTGATGGTGATAGAAGTGTCCACTGTAGATACCTCTCAGTTGGCATGTTCGGGTAGTTTTTGCTTCTTTTGGTAAAATTCCTGCCATGTGCTGGGCACCGTGTTCAACACTTTACTTATGTTTGCTCATTTAACCTCACAAAAAACCTTTGGGGTAGGTGCCATTATCATGTTCATTGTGATGATGATTGTGAGAAGACTGAGGTTCAGAGACCTTAAGAAATCTACTAAAGGTGACACAGCTGATCATGTAACTTGCATAAGCACCAGCTTTGGATGCTTTAACTTCCCTGAAATTGAGCAATCAGTTGAGAAAAGCAAATATTGTAGGCCTGGGTTTATTTCCAGGATGACCAGGATAGTTTCTGGATAAGGTCGCTCCCAGGCCTCGCAAGTGTACTTCTCTTAAAGACACTCTCCATTGTTGCTCAAGAAGCCACATCTAGGGGCGCCTGGGTGGCTCAGTCGGTTAAGCGTCTGATTTCAGCTCAGGTCATGATCTTGTAGTTCATGAGTTTGAGCCCCCGCATCAGGCTCTGTGTTGACAGCCAGCTCAGAGCCTGGAGCCTGCTTTGGATTCTGTCTCCCTCTCTCTGCCCTCCCCATTCATCTTCTGTCTCTCTCTGTCTCTCAAAAATAAATAAACATTTAAAAAAATTTTAAAGAAGCCACATCTGTAACACCACCATGTGATATCAGTGGTGTCATACGCAGGTGGAAAATAGCAGTCACAGAACTAAGACTTAGCATCTTAAAAAATCATTCTCTTTACAGAATTCTCAGCATATTTGAAACACACAGTTCTTGTATGTGTTTGGTTCCCTTAAGGCTTTATGAAGCCAGGACTCAAACCAGCCAGTCTGATTTCAAGGCTAAGCCATGGCACAGGGTGTCGGGAACCTGTACCCGGCCCCGGTGAGGCAGAGCCATGTCCCAGCCTGTGTAGCGATTTTGCCGGGCCTGCCAGGCACTGTTGCTCTTCCTGTCCTGCCCGAGGCCTGCCCCTCATGGGAGAGATGATGGAGGGAAATAAACACAGCTGCGCTGAAGCTTGAAAAACAACTGCCAGGGATTTGTCCCTCTCTGGCTTTTTCTAGTCGCCAGACTATTTGTTTCTTGCTTTTTTGACTTAACAGAATTGCACCCTTTGTGATTCGTTTGCTGTGTGTGTAAGTACACAGCTAAACAGAGACTCTAAAACAAAACAGCCCCACATGGGGACTAGCATATTTGAAAAGTGCAATCACCAGCCCAGCAAACACATTCAGTTTGGGTGGGCTTGTGAGTATTCTACTCCACTCCATCAGAGAGAGAATCCTCTCATTCAGCATGGACTGGCGTTGATTCCAACTTCCTCTCCTCACCAAAGCAGAGGAGGGCATTTTTTGCCACCCTCCTCTTCCCCCACCCACAGCCCCAGATACCACATGTCAACACAACTCTCTGGGACTGAAATGCCAAGCACTGGGAGACGTTGAATAGATATATAGAACGGATGTGCCTTCCAAGCCAACATCTTGCTTCTCGGGAGGTCTTCTCTGTTTCCTCTTGCGCTACATGACTGAAGGACTAGCCCTAGGTTTGCAAAGAAAAGGCAGGAAGGGGACGGATCAGACACACAGGTAGGCTCCAGACCCTCAGGAGAACTGTTTGGTGGGTACTGGTAGAGCTGACGCCACCCTGCTCTTACCTCTCTGTGCCCACAATAGTGTACACCGGAGTTTCCCGACATCAGGAACCTGTGACGACTTAGCTTTTGTTTGAGCTGGAGGATGGCCAACACCGTGTCTTTCCTAGGAGGCATTTGCAATTATTGCAACTTGCAGAAATATAACTATGGTGGCTCCACCTCTCCACCTTCCTAGAAATTTCAGTTGGCCTTAGCATTTCTCATTTCATGTGAGAAGAGGCATGATTTATGGATCCTGCTTGGTTTCGGAATGTAGCTAAAAGGAATACGTTACTAACAGGAGTGGTGAGTGCCACACTATTTTTAGATAGGCGAATCTTAATTGGAAACATCACGAATAGAAGGTGGAGGAAGAATGAAAGGGAAAAGTTCTGCTTTTTTAACGGGGAAGAAAACTTAATGGGGCGGTGGGAGGGTGTTGCAAGTTTTTACCCTTACTTCTACTTTCCTCATCAGTTTTGTTGGCAGATGGTTACCTTGATGAATTGTGGGCTTTGTTGTGATGTGGACCCAAGCTTTAATTTTTTTCATTTCTCTGCCTTTTTAGAAGACACACCTTAGAAGGCAAATATGTTTTATCCCCTACTGAGCTAATTTTATCCCATTCCATTATCCTCCATTGATTTGCTTTCCCAGGTTTTGAATGAAACTGAGATATATGTGGCTGTTTGGGTACTTTGTGACTCCTGCATAAACACCAGTTGTTCATGCTTTAATTTCTCTGAAATGGAGCGGTAAATTGAAAAGTAGAACAAAACCAAATATTTGCTGTGCTGGGGTCATTTCCCAGATGACTGGAATGGTTTCTGAGGAAGGTCACATTAGGGTTTTCAAGAGTGCTTCTTCTGGAGAATCTAAATATCTTTCTCTGCTCAGGAGGCCACACCTTTTATTTCTTTTTTTCAATCTACGTAGCAACTTCCATTTGACATCGATGATATTAAACACAAGTTGAAAACAAGAGCATCAGAATTAAATGATTGGGTTTTTAAAAAGTTATTCTGCTCTCTACAGAAGTCTCGGCATATTTGAAATGCATAGGTCTTGGAAGTTTTTAAAAGATGTCAGGCTTTATGGACGAATCATTTTCATGCCAAGTGTTTCTCTCCACCTGAAGTTCAGCTCAATGGCTGAAAGGAAGGGAGCCTGAGAATTGAAAGAAAGACAAAAGAGGAAATTGATGTGGAAAGGTTTCTCCTTTTCAATTTTTGGGTTTGGCGGGTGTTTTAGATGTGCGTGAATGTCTCAGGAGGGTGTTGTCTGATTGTAACGTGGCTCCCACGGTTGGGGAAAACATTAGCACAGTATGGCCTGGTGTCACTTACTGACAAGGACAGCAGTTCCACCAAATTCTAACCTCTTTCACGGGGAATGAGGTATGAGTGCTTTACTTTAAAATGATTTCCAGGAACGTGAAGGATTAAAATGACTTTCTACAAGTCCTGTCTGAGAGGTGAATGGATTTATACAGAAGAGTGCTGTTTTGTCTCCAGACCTATTTCTGACTCTGCAGGGAAGTGATGAAATTTTATTCATTCCTTTTTGGCTGGAGGAGGGGATCCAACTATACTGAGTACTTGTTAGGTTCTAGGCATGGGCCCAGGTGCTTTCCAGATGACATCATGTGATCTCAGCATTGTATGGTTGTCTTTTTTTTTTTTTTTTTACAAAAAAATTTTTTTTAATGCTTTATTTTTGAGAGATAGAGACAGCATGAACAGGGGAGGGTCAGAGAGAGAGGGAGACACAGAAACTGAAGACAGGCTCCAGGCTCTGAGCTAGCTGTCGATGCAGGGCTTAAACCCATGAACTATAGATCATGACCTGCACTGAAGTCAGATGCTCAACTGACTGAGCCACCCAGGCACCCCTGTATGGTTGTCTTATTTCCCTCAGTTTCAAATGAGGCAGCAGAGTCCAGCCTCCATGCTTCCTACACATTAGGTACTTAGAATCTTCACTGAGGAGTGTTAGTGAAGAGTGGGGTCCCTAGAACTGGCCTTCCACACTCTAAGTCACTACTGTGCCGCATACTGGCTATTTGATCTTGGACAGATGACTATGTCTTTAACCTTCAGTTTCCTCAACAATCAAATAGGGCTACTAACAGCCATTTAATTACTCGATAAGGTGACCATTATATGGCATTATCCATGTGACATGCTATTACATTCCTGTTATTGTTACAGTTAAATGAATGGATGGATGCTATTATCAATTTCCTTAGGGCTAGGAACTGTAAGGTAACCGTATTCCCACATCCACCACTAAAAGACATGGAGGCCTAGTAATTAGTAATGTTTGGTCCCTGTTGGTCGTGATGTAAGATGTATGGGATTACATTGGAGCCCTCGGAGACCCTGGCTGGGCCTCTCCATTCCAGTGTGCCCTGATGTTGTTGGCTGCTATTGAATTGCAGCTCTTTTCTGGATTGTATTCTCTTGAGTTCCACTTCCTTCTGTACGCTGAACAGGCACGCATTGATGGCTGTTAGACCCATTGTTGTTGCTGTTTGTATTTAATATCATGATAGTTTTGGCGAAAGAAAATCACTCCTCTAGAATGTGAAGAGGGCTTTCTGCAAGGTGAGAAAATGGTGGGAAGCCCTATCCTGGGGTGCATAGGACAAATAAAAACAAATAATTTCCAGGAGTTAAATTTTCACTCCCCCTGAGGCTCGCTAGGTGTAATAGTTTATTTTCATTATGTCTCTGGTAAAGGCAGCGCCAATATTAACAATGTGAACAAAACAAACTAACGTTTTTGTTTGCTACCATTTGAAAGTTCCTTAGGGCCCATAGACTCATTTGTGAAAATTCATGTGCGCAAAACTCATTTGCAAAAGCAAATAAAATATGTGATCAAAAATGCTCTTTACCTGACTGGCCTAGGGGACTGGCTGAAAATGAGTTTGTGCCTTTACGTTTACTCTATGGTGTTGCGTAGCGGTCTCGGGCTGCCTGTCTCCTTACCAAATGACCCCTCGTCAAGCCACTTTATTTATGTCAGACAACTCGAATGGTTTGAAATCTTGATATAACTCAAATGGTTGTTATGTCACTGTACTGATTTGTGACCTTCTTTTTAGAAAAATAGCATTCAATCATCATGCTCTGTGTCTTTGAAAATATCTTTGAAAGTTCATTCCTTAAGATGTCCAGCAAAGGAAACCTCCCTGTGTTCAGCTAAGTTTGGCTTTTACATCCTTTGAGTTTGGTAGATGCTGCTTTCTTTCCTGATGACAATTTAGGCTACATGTATGATAGGTGACAATGCCTGGGAAGCCAGAGTTAAGAACATTAGAAAAAAGAGCCCCTTCCATATAAAGTATGTAGTGCATAGGGATAATTGGAAGCTACCAGAGAATGTACTAAAATCTCAAAGTCTTTGGACTTGCTTTTTCTATAGCAATTACAATATGAGGCGGGGGGGGGCGGGGGCGCCTGGGTGGCTCAGTCGGTTAAGCGTCTGACTCTTTGTTTCATCTCAGGTCATGATCTCTCGGTTTGTGAGATGGAGCCTCGTGTCGGGCTCTGCATGGACAATGTGGATGGAGTAAGACAAATACGTATCTGCCAGACTTTGTGATACATAACTATAATTTTTCTCAACCTTAAAATTTGTGGTTTGCTTTAGCCTGATTGATTGGTTTACTTACTCAACAAATAATATTTGTTGAACACCTATATATTCCAGGCTCTGCTCTGGGTGACAGGGGTACAACAATGAACCAAGTAAACAAGAATCCCCCCCCCCCCGCCTTCAAGAAGCATACATTGTAATAGGGGTGTAGATTTAGTAGAGTAATATTTTTGGATACATTACACCTGGTATTGCTGACAGTGTTTCATCATTAAATTACTGAGTGTCCTTTATGGTCTGAATTTTGAAGTTTAATTTTATCAAATTCAGGAGCCTTAGACTTTTTGTCATCGACTTTTGGAAATCAGAAGAGCATTTGTTTTTTGGTTAAATTTTAATGGAATCCACCCACTTTGCAGGATTTTGTTTGTTCTGGCTTGTGGCAACATTTTTTCCAGTCTCGGAAGCATAAGCCACCTTTCTGTTGAACAGTCAAGGACCTTTACGGCTCTATTCTGGAGATACCTGGTTGCAGGTGATACTGTTTCATGAAGGTGGCACCAACCAGCACAGTCCTGGATGACGTGCTCACTGGTGACATGAGAGTCAGAAGTGACCAACTCACCCCTCATTTGTGAGAAGTGTAACATTCTTGGTAACAGTTGATAGTAATTTTGTGACTGGTGAATGTCTCTTTTAAAAAACGTTACATTGGATCAAAAGGAAGGTTAGTCTTCTAATGTTAGAATAATGTCAGTTTTACTCTTCTATGTTCTTCTGTGCTCGCTTCGGCAGCACATATACTCTTCTATGTTCTTCTAACGTTTTCTTGGATGGGAAGGAAAGAGGGTGGATTGCAGAAGCTCCCTGAAAGTTATGCAGAATTCACGGTATGCAGCACATGGTTTGTTGAGGAGGACAGTGTGTGTGTGAGGGCGGCATGTGCGTGCATCGCAAGTCAAGACGGACAGAGATAGAGACCTCTTGCTTTTAAGTTTCCAGACTCTTCCTCCAAAGGCCTGTCCAAATCCTTAGAGGAGCTGCTAATTGCTAATGAGTTGCAGAGTTGATGGATTTTTACATTTCATCTCTTCTCATTTGCCTTCTGCAAAGCCCCCAGGTGGAAGTGTCAATCAAGAGAGAACTGCCTAAGGTGAGGAAGGAAGAAAAGATGAGGCAGAGAGGAGAGGAACAGTCTATCCCAGGCAGATAAACAGCTGTTGAATAAGCGAGTCATCTCCTGGCTCGAGGAGCATGTAGTGAAAGCAAATAGAAAATGAGTTCTTTCCTAACCGTTTCTATCAGATTCGCCCATCCCTTTAACCAATTCTCTGTTTACCTTCTGCTTTGCTTGGTTCTTGCCACGGAGGAGGTCCAACTGTTTTCAAAGAGCACAGTCTGCCTTGTGTTTCTGCAAGTGTTGCCATCTTGATGTAAATACTATCAATTGCAGACGGTTACATCTTCCTCCCCTGAATCAGTGATTTGCTTCCCGACACTGGAGTTCCTCTGAAGATAACATAAGCAAAGAAAGTACATCTCACATTTGGAATTCCACCAGCAAGGATTCTGGGAGGCAGCCAGGATGCACTGCTGTCATCAAGTGTTTTCCAATCCCCCACATTAAAACAATGTATAAGAAAACTGTCTTGTGGTTGGAGCTGCTGGAGCAGAAGATCAAAGAAATAGTTTAAAAAAAAAAAGAAGCAGCATTGTTGCTTGTTCATCTGGCTACAGGAATAACTCCCATAATTTCAGCCTCCGAGGGGAACATGTATGTCCCTGCATTTCAGTAGCAAGAATGTATTTGCTAAACAACTTTAACAAGCTTGGGACTTACCTACGATGACTATAAATGTCCTGCCCCCCTCCCCCCAATTATATTTATCTCTGTACTTTCCACTTTCTTCTCTCTGTGGGTATAAGGCAGGTTTTCAGACTCATCCCCCTGTCTTTAGTAAGAGTGGCATTTAACCTTACAGGCAGAAAGATGCCTCCCACAGCCCTCAGTATTTCCAAAGGAAGTTCCTAGTATCTCCGAGTAACCTATTGCATCAGGTTTTGGTTTTGGTTTTGTTTTTTTCTATCACCAAGCCTAAATTCTATGGTGACCACTGTAGTCCTTTTCCTGGTATTGTCTTCGCTGAGCATGGATTCCTTATTGTGTTTATAAGGCCTTAATTTACCATCTTTCATAAGGGGACTGAATCTGCAGTGAATAGAAGCTACCGGAAGTTACATCTATTTTTCTTCAGTGATTTAGGAATCTGTGAATAATCATTTTGGTGGTTATTGAGAATTCTGGAATCCCAACTAATTCCATATACATGGTGGAGACTCCCTGAAGATCTAATTAAAATATTTACATGTCATTAGTTTGTTGAGAAGTCTCCTCTTGTTGGGGTTTATACGAATGCTAAAATGGTTTTATTTTCCCCACTCACTGCTTTGAACTGTATTGTGTTGAATTTTACTTTCCTGCTGGGAAGCAAGTTCCTTAGCAACATCTAATTTGCTGTCATTTTCAATTATTAGTAGAGTCTCATTTGGGTATTTAAAGCCTAGTCCCATTCATTTAAAAAAAGATTAATCTCAAACTTGGTTCAAAGTGTATCCTCCTTGCCCCTCTGTTCTTTGGAGTGAATGTGTCTACGTGTAAATGTGCGTGTGCTGGTTCTGAGACACGTTTCCTTCTCTCTTCAAAGACTTCGTTCCTCTGGAGTTGGAAGCTGGAAGGAGGGAGGGAGGTGGCTGAGAACTTTCACAGGATTGTTAGAACCAGGATTACCCTGCTGCAGACAAGTTCTTTCTGCTGGGGTGGTCTCTGTTGATATGGTCTCTGCAGAGCGTGATGTATAGTTCTTTGGGGGGCAGCGCCCTTCCCACCAGCTCCACCCCTACAGATATGTGCCCTGCACCCCCTTGGCCTTGTCAGTGGCCACACCACCACCCTTTCTCCAGGCCGTGTGCACCAGAGGTTGGGAATGAACCCCTCACAAAGCAGGAGTGATGGTAGCCACTTCTGCCTCCTGAGGTCTGAGCAGAATTAGAGAGGGTGAGGCCTCCCTCCGCATTTTTTTCCAGGCACATCACATTGGATTCCACCAAAATCTCTAGATTTCGTTGGGCATCTGGCTCCAAGTTCCTGTGAACCTCAAGTTTCAGAGGATGCATGTCAGGGGGCCCCTCTTCTCTCCTGTAGAGCACTCTACTCCTAGCTTCCAGATACTCTCCTGTCTCTGCCGCTCCACTACGGTGGCCACACCAGAGGCGTCCCATGGTCCTGGCTGGAAACAAGATGCCAGGCCCCACTTCTCGTGGGCAGTCCCTCTAAATGACTGTCACGGAACAACCTATCCTCCTCACTCGAGTAAGGAGAAAGAAACTGCCTTTCCCTCAAGCACTGGCCTTCCCCACAATCCTGCACATCTCTTGTATCCTGTTAGACTGGTGGGTGAGGTTTGGCAGTGAGGTGGGAAGGATGGTATAAGAGAACTTTATTTTCAAGATTTTATTTCGAAGTAATCTCTACACTCAACGTGGGGCTCGAACTCACAACCCCGAGGTCAAGAGTTGTGTGTTCCATCCACTGAGCTAGCCAGGCACTCCTGAGAGAGCATTTTTAGTGGTAGGACCATTTCTGCTGCCTTTAATAAGCCCTGCAAGGGGCTGGCCAGTCCAGCTGCTGGGGGCTTTCTCTAGAATGTGAAGTACTTAAGTGACTTTAGTTTTGGGCCAGAGCAGAGTTTAAGGGCGCTGTTACATATATGCTAAAATGTGTACCCATAGGTAGATATTAAGTGATTATGGGTATATAACCTAGACCCTAAAAAGATCAGAACACCTCCCTGTAATCCTTCTCATATATAATTCACACACAAAAATACATTAATCCAAGACAAGAGCATAGACGGGCAAAGAAGGGCAATGCGTTCTGTTTTTCTCGTAACTACAATTTTTATTTTTTCAAATGTCAAATTTCAAAGTTTTAAAAACATATATGCATTCCTAGTGCCCCAAGCACTATCTACAGTCTTACTGAAAGGGTTAAATAAGTGAATAAATATGGACATACTTTATGTGATCTACAAATACATGAAGGACTATTATCACATGTGACTGTATAAGAGATATTCTATATATAAATACACATACCTATACGTCTTATTTTAGTTTGGTACATGAAAATAAATTGGTGTCTGGAATAAATTTTTTATTTCATTGGTATGTACCAATTCATTAAGACTACAGCCAGTCTTGAGCCAGACTGACTGGGTTTTAAGCCTGGCTCCCTGATTTTAGGACAAATAGCCTAGTATCTCTGAGCCTCAATATCCTCATCTGTAAATGGGGATAATAATAGTGTCTATTACATGGAGTTGTTGTAAGAATCAAGTGGACTAATTAATAAAAAATCCCTGTACCTCAAAAAAGTGTCTGACCCCCAGTGAGCCCTCAAACTGGGGTTTAATTATATACTCTTAATAACTACAGAGAAAAATAAGAAATTTCTTATTTTTTCATGGATATTGGTATTTTGAATATTAATGATAGAAATTAAATGGATCAAATTAGGATTTGCTTTGTGATGCAGTTGGCTTTTAAACATTTACCTAGAGGAGCACTTGGGTGGCTCGGTAGGTTAAGCGTCCAACTTGAGCTCAGGTCATGATTTTGTGGTTTGTGAGTTCAAGCCCCATTTGGGGCTCTGTGCTGACAGCTCAGAGCCTGGAGACTGCTTCAGATTCTGTCTCCCTCTCTCTCTGCCCCTTCCCCTCTCGCACTCTGTCTCTATCAAAAATGAAGATACTTAAAAAAATTTTTAAACATTCACCTAGCTGCCTGGGGGTAGGGACTGGAATAGAATGAGATGTCTTAATATGTCAGTGTTAGCCTTACCTACCATCGGGGTAGTAGCCACACAGGCAGCAGCCAGGAACTCAGGGAGTAGGCTAATTAGCCACCCAGGCAGGACAGACAGGGGAAACAAATGAAAATGTACATGACTCTCTACATACCCAAGACTGACCCTGGAAATTCGTTACTCAGTAACGGATCTGTAAAACTCTCTGTTCCCATTCTACCTCACACTTGCTTTCCTTCTGCGGTTTGCTGTGGGCTATATTCAGCTCTCCTTTGAAAGGTTTGCAGATTAGCACTGAAGGGAAAAGTTTGACCTAATGATTGTTTTCAAACGGCTTCTCAATATTTCATTTATTGTTTCAGCCTCATCGCTTTCCTAACTTCTGATTGTGCACAGCTCTTATTAGCTTTATTGGCTTACCTGACTCAAATTGATTTCGTTGAATTTTCTGGAACTGAAGGCAGACCGCTTATATATTTATTTCCTCACATCTTTTCTATTTTTACCTTTCCATTTCAAGCTTTCAGTCTAAACTTACCATAGATGCAAAGTCTTAGCAGTCTTGATCTTCTCTGCAAATATTTGCCAGGTTGTAATTTTTTATTTGTTATCAACAGCCAAATTTAAACAAGGCTAATCTTGTTCTAATTTGGTTTGCATAAGCCCCAGTCTTGGTACTTAGAGAAAGCAAATGCTAATTTCTTGTTCTTTCTTACGCGTGTTTTCCCCTTCTCCCTCATGGACTGCAGTTAATTTTTTTTTTTTTAATAAAAATTATTTGGGGCAGTAGGAACCACATTTGGACCTAATGTTTAAAAAGAAAGCATTTTGGCAGGAACACACTGAAGTATGTAGGATGGTTGGCGGATCTGTTTGTTAGCTTGATCTTCTTTCCCTTTTCAGTTCCTCAGGGGGTGCCGCTGGTGGTCCCAGCTTGATGAAGGTGCCCTGCAGCTGCCGCAACCCTGAGTGGCAATTTGCTGCCACTGTTGGGTTCCTGTGGAGGCTGCTTGCTGCAGGCTGGGTTATGTAGATGGCAGCGGTAGAATTCCTAGTTTGGTGTGTGTGTACTTGGACTTCCATATGTTGTGTGCATATATGTGCTGTCTGTAGGGCCAGAACTTCTGACTGAGTGGCCAGGGTGGGCAGTGGGGGGGTGGGAGTGGGGTGCTGTACGTGGCTTTTGAGTATATCATGAGAGGTTTTCTCAAACCCTAATTTCACTTTTAAAATAGGTATCTTATCAGAGGCTAATTCAGATTCTAGTCTGTCAAACAATAGCTTGTAAAGGCACATGTCCGTACTTCCCTCCATCTACTGGTCTCAGGCTGCTTCAGGAGCTCTGTTTTGGGCTCATGGCTGCTGGCTGCTGTTAGAACAGCAATTCCTCCTCACCTTTCTGCCCCGGAACTCACAAATCCTCCCTGGACCGTAAAGCTTAGCCTCCTCCAGGAAGTCCTCAGCGCCCATTCCAGTCCTGAGTTGCCTCTCTATATTCTAACCCAAGCATCAGGACACTATTGCTTGTAGGTCAACTCCAGCCAGCTGTCTGTTTTTGTAATGAAAGTTTGATCAGGATACAACTATGTTCATTTGTTTACATGTTGTCTTTGGCTGTCTTTGAGATACAATGGCAGAACTGAACAGTTGTGACAGACATAGGGTGGCACACAAGCTTAAAATATTTACTTTGTATGGGGCACCTGGGTGGCTCAGATGGTTCACCGTCTGTCTTAGGCTCAGGTCATGATCTCATGGATCATGGGTTCAAGCCCCATGTCAGTCTCTGTGCAGACAGCTCAGAGCCTGAAACTTACTTTGGATTCTATGTCTCCCTCTCTCTTTGCCCTTCTTCTTGGTCCCTCCCCTGCTCATGCTCTCTCTTTCTCTCTCAAAAATAAATAACCATTAAAAAATTTTAAAAATATTTGCTTTGTGGACTTTGTCAGAAAAAGTTTCCTGACGCCCTCTCCTAAAATGAAAGGCCTAATGCATGAACCCCCCAACCCCCCTGGCATGATATGTAATGAATGCCCTGTTGGGAAGTTTGTAAAACTCTCACTTCAGAATTTAGTATGTTTTTTTTTAAAAAAGATTTTATTTTTAAGGAGTCTCCACACCCAATGTAGGGCTCAAACTCACAACCCCAAGACCAAGAATCACATGCTCTACTGACTGAGCCAGCCATACACCCCAAGAATTCAGTATAGTTTTTTTTTTTTTTTTAGCAGTTCCCAGGGATTTTATTCACTAAACAAAACAATCTCAAAATTACACTCGGAGATTGGGGTGATTTCCCTACATGGAACAAAGAGAACCCAAAGGCAATTTCATTTTCTAGAGACAACATCCATTTATTGCCACTGTTAGGTGATTGCAGAAAAGGCTTTCAGAGCACAGTTTTGTTCCTAAATAAGTTTCTCCCTACCCAGAACTCTTACTAGTTATTGATCTCAGTGTAAGAACATAAATCCTATCCAATTTCCATAAGGATGTGTGAAGATATAATTTAATCAAATCATTTTTGTAGCAGTCCAAATACACAGAATTAGAAGGTAAGCATTTACTTTAAAAAATAATTCTTGGGGCACCTGGGTGGCTCAGTTGGTTAAGCGTCCAACTGTGGCTAAGTTCATGACCTCAAGGTTTGTGAGTTTGAGCCCGGCGTCTGGCTGTGTGCTGACAGCTCAGAGCCTGGAGCCTGCTTCCGGTTCTGTCTCTCCCTCTGTCTCTGACCCTCCCCCGCTCGTGCTCTATCTCTGTCTCTCAAAAATAAATAAACGTTAAATTAAAAAAAAAATTAAAATAAAGAAAGAACGGTAGGTGAAGTGAGAACACATTTAACCAGTTCCAGAGCTGGAGTCATTGGTCGGTCTTCTCTCCTGCCCAGCGGCCAGCCCATTCCCAGGGTGGAGTACACGGAGGAAGAGACGAAAACGTGGGGCGTTGTGTTCCGAGAGCTCTCCAAGCTCTATCCCACTCACGCTTGCCGGGAGTATTTGAAGAACTTCCCTCTGCTGACTAAATACTGTGGCTACCGGGAGGACAACGTGCCTCAGCTTGAGGACGTCTCCGTGTTTCTGAAAGGTAAGACTTCACCAGTCTGTGTCTCCTCTCTCCAGCCAACATCCTTGTCTGCCCTCCAAGGACACACAGTGCAGCAATGGCCCCCCCCCTTTTTTTTTTTTTACAAAAATGGACAAACTCCCTTTAATTTAAAAAGGAAGCAGTGATCCCGGGGCCGCCTGCGGGACGCGGAGCAGGGACTGTGGGCGGAGAGAGGGACTCAGCGGCTCATGCCACTCAGGGGCTCCGTGGGCTCTCTTGTGGTTGGCTGTGTACGTGGTAAACCCCACAGGGTATTTGCGAGTTCGGCTTTGAGCTTTTCCGGTCCAGGGGAACTACTCTGTGGGGCTACATGGGGATGGAACGGCCTCAGAGATGACATTTTATTTGCTTTGTTAAAAATTATGTACTGCATGAAAACATATCATGGATAATCTTGAACACCCGTGACTTTCCTTTGGAGGAAACCGGTCAAATAATCAAAGCAATATTGGTATGTATCAATTATGTGCCAGGGACCATAGTCATGGCAGATTGAGGAAGGAAGAAGAAGGGGCACAGGGTCACCTCAAGTTCATGTCCCCTGTGTGGTCGCTCTCTTCACTGACCCTCCTGGGATGGCAACTGGGAGAGTTTGTAGAGGTGGCAGATGGGGACCGATTTCATGTGGCTGCACTCCCTCCTCTGAGCTTCCCTGGGGTTGAGTCTCCGGGTTCTCTGTTCTTTTCTTTCCCCATTTCCGTCACAGCAGTTGTAAAAGCAGAAGCTTTGTTGCCTTCCTCCTGTCCTGGAACTCACTTCCTCGCCTGCCTACCCTTTCTATTGGTGATATTTTATTCTCTAGACTCACTAGGCTTTGTCTAAGGACCCCTCCCTGGACTTCCTACCACCTTCCCCGCTGTGTAATTGGTCTTTGGTACTCCTTTCCTATTGCTGCTGTAACGCGTCACCCCAGACCTAGTGCCTGTGTTACCTCACAGTGCTGGAGGTGAGAAGTCTAAATCAAGGTCTTGGCAGGGCTACATTCTTTCTTTCTTTTTAAAATTTTTAAATGTTTATTTATTTTTGAGAGACAGAAAGACAGAGTGTGAGCAGGGTAAGGGCAGAGAGAGAGGGAAACCCATAATCTGAAGCAGGCTCCAGGTTCTGAGCTGTCAGCACAGAGCCCAACTTGGGGCTCGAACTCACGAACCGTGAGATCAGGACCTGAGCTGAAGTCGGACATTTAACCAACTGAGCCACCCAGGTGCCCTAGGGCTGCATTCCTTCTGGAGGCTTCTATTTCTTTGCTTTTTCAGCTTCTCGAGTCCATGTGCAATCTTTGGCTCCTGGCCTTTGCCTTGCACCTCTCCAACCTCTTGCTTCCCTTGTCACATCTCCTTCTCGGACTCTGACCCTCCTCTGTTCCTCTTGTAAGGACCCTTATTATCATATCAGACCCACCTGAGTCATCTAGGATCATCTCCCCATCTGAAAATTCTTAATCACCTCTGCAGGGTCCAGTTTGCCACATATTCCCAGGTTCAAGACATTAGGGCATCGGCATCTCTGTAGGGCTAATATTCAGTTGACCGCAGTCTCCAGGTATGGATACCTCTCACTTTGGAACCATCACAAGCCTGTTCTTTTCTTTCCATCCCACTGCCACCACCCAAATTGAGGTTCCCATTTTACAGATTTGATGTCTGTGTCTTCTCCCCTCTACTGTCTTGTCCATTGCTTCCAGATGAAGCTTCCTAAAGCAGTACTTCCTTCCTGGCATCTCTGCTCAGAAGCTATCAGTGGCTCCCCTTTGATTTTGCTGGGACTGGATTTTTTTTTTTTTTTTCGGTGAAGGCCCAGATAGTAAATATTTTAGTTTTTGTTGGCCAAGAGGCAGAGTTGAGAGCATTATGTAGGTCCTTAGATAACCATTTAAATGTGGCCATTAAAACATGTAAAAATTATTCTTAGCTCATGGGGTATAGAAAAACAAGCTGGATTTGGACTATAGGCCATGGTGGGCTGATCTCTGGTTTGTATGATCAACCTCAGAACTGCTCAGCCTCAACTCAAGGCCCCCGACCCAGCTTACCAAGACTGTCCCCTGTGACGACTGTGCTCCCCCTCCCCCCCACCCTCCCCCGGTTCTACCTGTGGGCTCTCATACCCTTGCTCACATTCTGTCTCTTGCTAGGAAACTCATGCCTCCTCTACCTATCAAATTCTACCTATTCTCCAAGACTCAGAGCAAGTCCTGCCTTCTCTATGAATCCTGATCATAGCAGTCACCATGACCACCCCCCTTCGATTTCATTCTAGATCACGTGTTTATCAGGAGAGAGACAGGCATGGTCTGAGAGCAGGTACCCTGAGAACCCCACCTGGTGCAATGGGAGAGCCCCATGGGTGAACATCATCCATGATATGTATTATCAGAGAAAGAGACTAAGAGAAAGAGACTAAGAACCACTAATCAGTATCACTTAATTAGTGCCTAATTACATAATGTCTTATGCTGTTGTTTAACTGGATTATATTCTCCCTAATGGCCTTGCCTCTGGCATGTCCCTCTTTGTTTCCCACAGAGTTATGTGCGTATTATAGATTTACCATGGGTTGATTGCTGATATATGGGAATTGCTTTTTTACTGTGTTGTTTCTCAAACTCCAGTAATTAGAATACTAGCCCATAATTTTTGCCACATCTGTCTCTCAACTTAATATTTTGATAAGAGGTGGTGTGGAATAGCACAGAATCTGGATGCAGAATGCCTGGGCTGAATTCTTGGCTGGGTAAACGCAAGTGAGTTATCCTAACCTCTCTGTGCCTCTGGAAATGGAGATCATAATTTTAATCTCCCTCACAAGGTGGCTGCGAAGGGAAATAACTACTATACCTAGAAGCCCTAAAGTTATTTCCTGATATACATTGAACATAGCAGAGTCTTAGTTACTGTTGCCCTTGCTGTTATTTTTCACAATGCTTACCAACCCGACACTGGGATCTCAGTCTGCACCATTCATTGGCACATAGCAAGCATAATTTACGTGTATGTGGTATTTGTTTGTTAACGGACTCACTTTTAAATACCTAATTTATTTAAAAAGGAAACTTTGTAAGCAATGATATCCACAAATCCAAAGTTCTTGATAATGTGTTAGCTACATATTTTTTTAAAAATTAAATAAAAATAAGATCCATAACTATTCAAAAAAGGAACGATCCTCTGTGTACCCCTACTCAGGTCCTACGTGGGGGATATACTGGTTTAATTACATAGAACGGAAGAGAAGAAGAAAATACACTTAACTTTTTGATATTCACTAGGGAACAATCCAAAGTAAAAGCTTTTGGAACGAACATATTATTGTTAGAATTGTGGGTCTGAGGAAACCTGAGAACAGGAATATTTTCAGGTAGATACCAGAAATCCCAGGTTGAACTTGTTTTATAAGCTTAATTGGTTCTTGCCTTTTAAAACCATTCTAGCCGTTCTCAGACGCTCTCCTAATGAGATGAGGTTTTCAGAATGGGAGGCTTTACAAAGCTGGTGTCAGAGATAAGAGTAGCTCTCCCGTTGTAAATTTCCTGGGCCTTCATGAGAAACAAGCATTAGGTAGCCCTTAAACTGAGAACACTGATGACCCAGGCCTAACTGAGTTAGCAGTATAGGGCAATTTCATAGATTGTATTTATTCCACTATTTTGTTTCCTCTTACCATAAACCAATAGACATGTAGAGCTTTAGTGTACCTCTTTAAATAACAGAAATTACTATGATTGTTTTCATAATATCACAGAAAATAGCAATGTGGAGTGAAGGAGTTAGGTGGTATTGACAATAGAAAGCTGTAGTGTGAACTGATTCCACAAGGGGGTGAGTTAGCCATGTGTTAACTAAACACATACAGGCAGAATGGATCCCCACCTGGGTGTGTCTTTTAGAAACATCCCAGGTAATATATGGTAAGTAAGCATCACTTGTCCTGTGAATTTGAGCTTTCTTATCCTAATTTGGTTTCTGAATTTAAATCTTTAACAGTTTTTTCGCTTTTTTTCCCCATTTTAATGAATGTCTTGTTCCCCTGGAAACCATCATTCGGGAGTGTATTTTAGTAATCAGAAACCACAAACGTGATAGCTATAAACGGTATATGTCATTCAGTTGTCAAGGGGTTTAAGACCTTGATTACCCTGTTTCTAGAATCTCCTTATAAATAATAGGACGCCCTGCTTGGACCCTCAAGTCTGGTCGAGTTAATATTTAGCTGGCTCTTCCTGTCGCCATTTTAGAAAGATCAGGCTTCACGGTGAGGCCGGTGGCTGGATACCTGAGTCCACGAGACTTTCTGGCAGGACTGGCCTACAGAGTGTTCCACTGCACTCAGTACGTCCGGCATGGCTCGGACCCCCTCTACACCCCGGAACCGTGAGTACCCACGTTGGATGCCTAGGCTGCATGAAGATCACCACACTGTCAAGTGGTCAGTACTCACCGTATTTGGAAGTGACTTAGGCCCTCTTTGATCTCTCAAGTAATTGCATCAGTCTAGCCAGCGAGCCAAGTCCTCGCTCAAAGAACCAGGTTCCTCAGCTGGGTATGTGGGGTCTCCATATTCTCACTTTGCTTTGTCTCTCTAACTTTATCCCCACACCAAGCCTTTTGCTTTGGCCCAGCCGTTGATGATATTGCTCCTTAAAACATGTGTCATTTTTATAAAGCCATGATCCCTATAGACCATTAGGACAATGTTGCATTTAAGAAGCTGGGCTCAAAATTCTGATAATAAGGATAATCCCAACATGCCAGGTGCTATTCTCATCAACTCATTTAATCTTCACAGCAATCCCATGATATAGATGATTATCTCCATTTTTACTGAGGGGGAGATGCAGGCACAAAGGGATAAGTCAACCTTGACACAGCTGGGACTCACGCATCTTTTCCCATGAGGAGGCACCTCCATGTTAAGGAAGTTCATGCACATCCACCATGGCGATTCTCAGGACTGGTTCCTTCTCCTTCAGTGTTTCACTTCACACCCAAAACTCAGCACTTTATGCTATGCTTTTTCTGCTGTCTTAGTTTCTTGAATACTCCTCCAGTCCTACCTACCACTCTAGATTTATATGGGGTTTATGATTCTTTTTGGACTCTGTCAGCTTTCCTTTGGGGCTTTATCCTCTCTCTCTCAGACAATGGGAGGCCAGCAGCTGGGAAAGCTGTGAACTCTCATGTGTTAATAATTTGGTTTTGTAACACTTGGATTGTGGTCTCCCAGTTTGAAACACTGACCCATTTTCTTTTTTTAAAAAATTTTTTTAATGTTTATTTATTTTTGAGAAAGAGAAAGACAGAGAGAGACAGAGGGAGGGAGAGAGAGAGAGAATGTGAGCAGGTAAGGGGCAGAGAGAAAAGGAGACACAGAATCTGAAGCAGGCTTTAGGCTCTGAGCCATTAGCACAGAGCCCAACGTAGAGCTCAAACCCATGAACCGTGAGATCATGACCTGAGCAAAAGTCAGATGCTTAATGGACTGAGCCATCTAGGCGTCCCCATCACTAGCTCATTTTCTTAAACTTACTAAATTTTCCAGTGCCTTCAAGGCAGACACAAATCTCCTCTCTGGGACACATTCTCTTGCCATCCCCATGCACAATCACTTCTTCCTCAGCCAATGTTCTTTACTTTCCTTACCATCCACTTATTACATATATTTTTACCTTGCTAGATTTTAACATTTTAATTTAGGTCTTACATCTTCACTGAAATTGCTAACTACTTGAATATTTCCTTTTTTTTTTTTTTTAGAAAATAAATACATTTTATTGGGAGATTAATATGTGCTTAGATGGTCTAGGAACAAGACAGTGTTTCTGTTCTCTTGGGTGAATGAGTGGAGGTAGGGGACAATGGTCAGCATGCAAACACCTAGGTAATATGATAGCAGGTGTAAGTCCTATGATGTGCTAAAAATGCTGTAAAGACAAATAAAACAAGAAGACAAACAGTAGTGACTTGCTCTTTTGGGTTGAGTCATCAGGAAAGCCCCTTGGGAAGTGACATTTGAACAGAGACCTGAACGCAAGTATCTCCTTTTTTTTAAGTTTATTTATAAAATTTTTTTTCTTAAAATTAATTTGTTTTTGAGAGAGAGAGGGAGAGGGAGCATGTAGGAGGGGCAGAGAGAGGAAGACAGGCTCTGAAGCAGGCTTGCTTTGAGCCCAGAGTTCTATGTGGGGCTTGAACTTACAAACTGTGAGATCATGACCTGAGTCGAAATCAAGAGTCTGCAGCTCAACCAACTGAGCCATCCAGGCACCCCTCAGTTTATTTATTTATTGAGAGAGAGAGAGAGAGAGAATATGAGTATATGCAAGTTGGGGAGGGGCAGAGAGGGGGAGACAGAATCCCAGGCAGGCTCTGTGCACAGAGCCTGACGTGGAGCTCAAACCCATGAATCATGACCTGAGCTGAGATCAAGAATTGGACCTTTAACTGACTGAGCCCCCCAGGCACACCCACCTTTTCTTCTTTCCAAATATTTCCTGGTAGATCATTCCAGGTAGAGAGAAAAGAGCAAAAGCCAAAGACCCCAAGGCTGGAAGTTGTCACTTGGTCTCTACCGCCTTGGGCTCCATTTGAATGAGCGCCTACCCGTGATCTTACTCTTGTTTGTCACCCGTTGTTCTTCAGGATACTGGCAATATCACTTTGCTTATCATGCTGTTTTACTAAAACAATATTGTGATTAATGGGCTGCCCTGATCTTCACTGGGGAGCAGAGAGTCCCTGGAGTTTGAAGCCGTGGATTAGCTGATGTTGATAGTGGAAGTAGGCAGGGATTTGAGCTGAGTCTCCAAAGCTCCCCTCCTCCTCTTCGGTGGGCATGAGGCTCACTGACCAGGTAGGTCTCAGACAGGGTCACTACATTGTTTTTTAAGCTCCTTTCAGCTTCCCGGAAAGTGTTTTCAGGGTAAACAAAGGTGACTTATAGGACTCAAGACATTTGGAAAAGAAATGCTTCTTATAGTGGAGTGAGTACTCAGAGGAGCATTGTCAGAGTTAGAAAGGCAATCTCTAAATCTAGCCCAGAGGGTTTACAAATGGCCCTGTTTACAAATAGCAGGCACTTTGTTAGTTCCTTTTGAATAACTGGCCCCCGTGAGACCTGGGATAGCGTGCCAATAGGTATGCAGAGAGAGAGGGCAAAGAAATGAGATTTTAGCCACAGAGGTCTATAAAATTTTGGGATAATGTGTTACATTTTTACCAAAGTACTTTCAGCCAATTCATTCAGCAAACATTTATGTGCAATGCTGGCAGGGAGGTGCAGTGGATTCAAAGATGAATAAAATATAGCAGCTGTTTCTTAAAGCAGCTCACATTCTGGCAGGGGAGATAGAAACATAAATAATTATGAAAGTGTGGTTAGGGCTATAATGAAGGTGTGTATAAAGTGTGAGAGGAGTACAGAGCAGGGAGCGGTCCTGAAAGGCTTTTCAGAGAGGGTGTAAACTGAGTGGGGGTCTAGAAGAGTGAATAAGAATTTATGTTTTTGTACAAGGCAGGGTGGGGAGGGAGGAGAAAGCTTTCAAGTCAAGGAAACAGCAAGTGCAAAGTTGAGGAAGCTCACAAGAGGCATAAAGAGCAAGGCGTGTTACATCAGAGTGACCGGAGAATGGGTAGGTGTTAGGGATGGAATGTTTTTTGTTTTTGTTTTTGTTTTTCAGTCCACAGTGTTAATGATTATTTGTCAAACTCGGGCAGTTCTGTAGGCAGCAGGGAGTTATCCAAGGTTCTTGAGCATGATCAGATAATTGTGTTTGAGAAAAATAATGGGGATTGGGTTATGGGGAGGTATAAAGAATGAACTAGCTGGAAAACCAGCAGAAGCTCACATTCCAGTGAAGGAATATAGTTTATAAGTTCTTGAACTAGAAAAGGTCAGTGGGATAGGACAAGAGGTAACCTATTTGAAAAGTGCCATTGTGATGGAATTAACAATATTTGGTGACTATGAGGGTGAGGAGAGTGTCCTCAAGGTAATGCTAAAGTTTTTAGACTGGGAAGTTAAATAGATAGTTTTTTTTTTCTTCTTCTAATAATGGCTGAGAATCTTGGAACAGGATTTGGCTTGGAAGGAAGGGGGAAGGAAGGAGGGAGAGAAGAGGAGATTTGGTTTTGGGTAGTGTTGTCTTTGAGGTGCCCCTGGGTGGGATCTCCTGGAGAAGCCCCTGGTAGTTGGGAAAAGTGTTAGGAGTTCAGAAGTGAATTTAAAGCTCCCACTGTAGATGTGAGTGTTTTCTTCTATGACTGCCATGACCACACAGACAAGAGGAAGCTTAAGTCAAAGGATGGAAACATGGGATATGCTAACTTGGGGTTTTTTACAGAATTTTTTTTGGGGGGGAGTGGATTTTCTATTATTCGTTGGTTTTTAAATTATTATTTTATGCGTAGGTAATACATGTACATGATTCAGAATTCAAAGCACACTGTGGACTTAAAAAAAAAAAAAGGCAGGGAAACACCATCTGAGTGGTTCAGTCGGTTAGGCATCTACTCTTGATTTTGGCTCGGGTCATGATCTCATGGTTCCTGGGTTTAAGCCCCACATGGGGCTCTGTGCTGACAATGCGGAGACTGCTTGGGATTCTCTCTTTCTTTCTCACTCTGCATCTCCCCTGCTCATGGGCACTTTCTGTCTCTCTCAAAATAAATAAATAAACTTAAAAAAATTTAAAAAATAAACTGTGAATAGTGACTTCCTTCCCCTCCTCTGCTCCCTTGACACCCCTTTCAGCTCCCCAGAGGTGACCACTGATGCCAGTTTCCACCTCACCCTTCCAGAAATAAACTGTGCAGACACAATTCTCTGTAAAGATCCCTTTAATTGGGATGTATTGCAAAGTCCTAAGTCCCTTCACAGTTGCAGTTGAATGGATGGGGCACCACGAGGGGGGAGGGGAGTGCCATTTCCTGCCCAAGCACTTTTCCAGCCATTGTCTTTGTAATGAAATCCCATTTCCTCAATTGAAAACCAACGAGAGGGCAGAATCTCCAATTTGTGAAGTTCAGCTTGGCTCCTGTGTTTGGTGCCTGTGCTCTGCTTCCAAATAACTGCCTTCAATTGCCAAACTGTTGTAGTAGAGGCAGGACTAATGAGACAAAGGTGAGCCCTGAAGACACAGGTAGAAATGAGAGTGAAAGCAGCAAAAAGACATTATCTGAAAAAAGAATTTTATTTTTGTTTTTGGTTGGGGTAGAATGTATTTTGATATCCTTCCTAGCTTTCAACAAATATTGGGTTTTAAACGTGTCTTTGGCCTGTTGCGGCATTTTACATTCTACAGACTCTGTGTTCTCTAAAGTTGGCCAGATAGTGGGGCTTTAATTTAAGAAGTATGGTAGATTGGATTGGTTCCCTGGGGAGAGTTTTCTGTCCTGGAGGACAGCAGTGAACGTTCTGGAGAATCAGTGACTCCTGGTTACCTTGGTGAAAGGACTGACTTGCTTTTCCATAAGTTTCTACCTACCTATATTGAAAAGTCACTGATTTTGCTAGAAGCAGAAAGAGATCTTTCTCTCCTTATGTAGCACCCGGGGCACTGATCCTACACATCACCATTGTGTGGCTCTATGCTTTGATCAGCTGTGATCACACACAACTTTGTCACTAATCGAGTATTGGTGTTTGTAAATGATTTCCTTTAAACAAATCAATTGGGTCAAATTCAAGGTTATTCTAATAGTAGCGTCCTTCTCATTCAGTACAATGAGAGGGAAAGATGCAGAGATCCAGGGTTCAGGTGTGTGAGCATCACCTGGCACGTGAATGGTGGCAGGACAGTAATTTGAAAGGCCCATGATCTCCAGGTCTCCTCTCTGCCTCCCTGGGAATCCACTGTGGCCCTGTCATAGTGCATCCTCTGGCCACTGCAACTTTTAGAACAGGTTTCTCCTCCTCGGCACTATTGATAATTCCTTGTTGTGGAGGGCGGTCCTGTGCCTTGCACAACGTTAAGTAGCATCCCTGGCCTCTATCCGCTAGATGTCAAGAGCAACTTTCCACTTAAGCCAGAGGTGACAACCACAGATGTCTGCAGATACTGCCAAATGTCCCCTGAGGGCGGCAACATTGCCCCCAGTGACAACCACTGTTCTAGAAGAAATTTGATAGGTCATGATGACATGGTTGCTCTGTCTGCCAATTATCATTCTCTTTTCTTTGAGAAGCAGTGTGTAGACTTTGTTTCCTTTCTGAAACATAAATGCTGGAGAGCATTCCCTTGTTTAACCTCTGTTGTTCTTTGTTGTGTGTAGAGAAGTCTGATCTTAAACTCTAACTTCTGCTTCTCTTTATGCCTCCAAAACCGTATGCTCCAACCACACAAGACTTCTCACCATACCCGTGATCCTGCTGGTTGATGCCCCTGTCCCTTTGCACAGGTAGTTCGTTCTCCCTGCAATGACTCTGGTAAAATCCTTTTATTTCTCTAGGATGAGCGCTCAATCGCAACCTCCTCTGTGAAGTTTCTTCTAATCAGAGCTCGCTGATCCTGTAACATTTGTGTTACTTCGATTTTAGCACTGATAACACGGAGTGGTCATTAATTGGGCATGTGTCAGTCTCCTTCATAAGACTGTAATGAACTCAAAGCCAGTTGGCAAAGGCAGTGCAGAAGCCAGGAGATCAGACGGAGGGAGCAGTGGATCCCCAAACCTGGCATATAAGGTGAAAACTGAGTCCTGTGTGGGTGGAAGCCATGAACGGTACTGCTACCAGGAGGTGCCAGGTTCGAGAAACACTCAGAGTCCCAGAGCAAGTCTGAGATCCGTCGAGTGAGGGAGCACAGGGGAGTGAATGCTGTGGGTTTATTTGAAGTCCTGGGCATGCATGGTGTGTGGTGAGGCCTCTGTGTGAAAGGCTGCAGCCCTATACTGGGGAGTGTTCTCCACTCTCCCCAGTAGTTTTGCTCTAATTTCAGGGACTTTCTGGACACCCTTCCACGAATAAGGGAGGCATTTTTACACAGTCACTGTCTTCAGGCAAAATCCTGAACCTTTACTGGTGGAATTATAGGCAGCAACCGAAGCTGTGAGGATAGGTCACTTGGATCAGAGAGCCCTCTGTTCAATCACACCCAGTAAGGGGCAACCTATTCTGCTCATTTATTTTGTGTTTGGGATAAGGATAGTTTCAGAATAAAAAAGTGGTTATTCACTGTGAATCTGAAGAAGAGCAAAAGGAAATGTGCAAGTTTTCCCCACCTCCCTCTTATTAAAATAAGAGAAAAAGAGCAAGAGAGGGAAGGAAGGAAAGAAGCAGAGAGGAAAAGAGGGAAACAATCTGCACTTTACATGGTACTAAAAAAGTATATATTTCCCTCTTTGTGTAACTAACCCTAAATATTGTCCCACTTAAAAGGCAGGAAAGCTCACTGCCCTAGCTTTAAAAATAATGTCATTCCAGGGTGCCTGGATGGCTTGGGTCATGATCTTGCAGCTTATGGGTTCGAACCCTGCATCAGGCTCTATGCTGACAGCTCAGAGCCTGGAACCTGCTTCAGATTCTGTGTCTCCCTCTCTCTCTGCCCCCCTTCCACTCATGCTCTGCCACTCTCTCTTTCTCTCTTTCTCAAAAATAAATAAACATTAAAAAATATCATCCTGTGACATGCTCTGAGTTATATTTGGAGTATATTTAAGCTATTACATTGGGAAGAAGTTCTAGGAGATTGTCCGCTTCTGCCAAGCCCTCGTGCAGGTCCCCAAGGGACCACCGTGTAGGTGGATGTGACCTCCATGTCTGACACCAGTGGGTGCTCCTCCCCCAGGAAGGAGAGTGGATCAGGGAGGGATCAGCATCTCTGGATTTGTCTCTAGAAGCTTCTTGCTGGAATGGCTGTGATTCAGCTAAGGAGTCTCAGGCACACTGGGAAGAGAAGCAAGTTGTAGGCAGGGACCTTTCTGTCACTCCCTGGTTTGGTCTCTGACATTAGGCTTTTGGTTCTCAGAAGGTGCTTTGAATTTTCAGATGCAGTATGTATTCTACTCTCTCTAGCTCTGCTTTACTTCTGTTGACTTTTACTCCCTGGGCACATGCTTCTAGGGGATCTATGGTCTCTTCCTCCTAGTTCCTACAGATTCTTTGAATGTGTTTTGTGCAAGGTGGTTGTTGAACATCTGCTAACTGAATTTGCATGTACACATGTACTTGTGTATATGATTTTCAATTACAATATTGAGTCCCGATGCCCAATGGTATCTTAGAAATGCAGACAGAGTCCTTTTTTAAAACAACAACAACAACAACAACAACTTTATTTATTTTGAGAGAAAGCTAGCAAACACATGTGCATGAGTAGGGGAGGGGCAGAGAGAGAGATTGGGCAAGAGAGAATCCCAAGCAGATTCTGTACTGTCAGCATGGAGCCTGATGTGGGGCTCCATCTCATGAACCTTCAGATCATAACCTGAACTGAAGTCAAGAGTCAGATGCTTAACTGACTGAACCACCCAGACACCCTAGAACTCTTTTGTTTTAATTATTAATTTTAGAGAGAGCATGAGTAGGGTAGAGGGCTAGAGGGAGAGAGAGAGAGAGAGAGAGAGAGAGAGAATCTTAAGCAGGCTCCACACTCCACTCCCAACATAGGGCTTGATCCCACAACCCTGGGATCATGACCTAAGCTGAATCAAGAGTCAGAAGGTCAACCAGCTGAACCACCCAGGCTCACCAGAAATGCAGAGCTCTTTAATAAAAAATATAGTTGAGGGTGCCTGGATGGCTCAGTTGGTTAAGCATCTGACTTTGGCTCAGGTCATGATCTTGAGGTTCATGAGTTCGAGTCCTGTGTTAGGCTCTGTACTGACAGCTCAGAGCCTGGAGCCTGCTTTGGATTCTTTGTCCCCCTCTCTCTGACTCTCCCTTGCTTGCACTCTGTCTCTTTCTCTCTCAAAAATAAATAAACATTAAAAAAAAAAAAGGAAATATAGCTCAAGAAAACTGTATTCTCCTGGAGTTAAATTTCATGCTTTCCTTCAGAAGCTGTATGGATTGACTGAAATCTCTGAAATAAAGAAGGGTTGGGCAAGAAGACCCTGTTTTCTTTCTTTCTTTCTTTTTTTTTAATGTTTTTTTTTTTTTTTTTTTTTTTAATTTCTAGAGAGAGAGAGAGAGAGAGACAGTGTGAGCAGGGGAGGGTCAGAGAGAGAGGGAGTCACAGACTGAAAACAGGCTCCAGGCTCTGAGCTGGCAGTCAGCACAGAGCCCGACGCGGGGCCCGAACCCACGAACCGCGAGATCACGACCTAAGCGAAAGTCGGACGCTTAACCGACAAAGCCACCCAGGCGCCCCTCTTTCTTTTTTCTTTAATCTATTTTGGAATTTATTTTTGTATGTAATGAGAAGTAGAGATATAACTATATTTTCCCAAATGATTAACAAGTTGTGCCAACCTTTCAACAGTCTTCCTTTCCCTACAGTGAATGTGATCTTTATCTTTTATGAAATTCCCATGTATGCATGGGTCTGTTTCAAAGCTCCACTCAGTTCCGTTGGTTTACTTAACTATTCTGTGTCACATCACACCTTCAATAACTGTAGCTTCTCAGTAAGCTTATTGTTCTTTGGCTAAAATTGTCTAAGCTATTCTTTTTTTTTCTTAAATAGTTTATTGTCAAGTTGGTTTCCATATAACACCCAGTGTTCATCCCAACAAGTGGCCTTCTCCATGCCCATCACCCCCCTTCCCCTGTCCCCTACCCCCATCAGTCTCAGCATTCAAGAATCTCTCATGGTCTGTCTCCCTCCCTCTTCCCAACTGTTTTTCCCCTTCTTCTCACCCATAGTCCTCTGTTAAGTTCCTCCTAATCTACCTATATGTGCAAACATCATATGATATCTGTCCTTCTCTGCCTGGTTTATTTTGCTCGGCATAACACCCTTAAGTTCCATCCACGTTGCTACACATGGCCAGATTTCATTGTTTCTCATTGCCATGTAGTATTCCATTGTGTAGATGAGCCCATCTTCTTGATCCATTCATCAGTTGATGGACGCTTAGGCTCTTTTTATCTTTTGGCTATTGTTGAGAGTGCTGCTATGAACATTGAGGTACATGTGCCCTTATGCATCAGCATTCCTGTATCCCTTGGGTAAATTCCTAGCAGTGCTACTGTTGGGTCATAGGGAAGTTCTACTGTTAATTTTTGAGGAACCTCCACACTGTTTTCTAGAGGGGCTGTACCAGTTTACATTCCCACCAACAGTGTAGGAGGGTGCCTGTTTCTCCACATCCTCATCAGCATCTAGAGTCTCCTGATTTGTTCATTTTAGCCACTCTGACTGGCATGAGGTGGTATCTCTGTGTGTTTTTTTTTGTATTTCCCTGATGAGGAGGGGCGCTGAGCATCGCTTCATGTGTCTGTTGGCCATCTGGATGTCCTCTTTAGAGAAGCGTCTGTTCATGAGAAGACCCTATTTTCTAAGGCTACACACACACACACACACACACACACACACACACACACACACACTCCTATCTTGATCTAGATTTCTTAACAGAGGTGGCCAAATGCCTCATAGTTCTGTACTGGATCCCCTTTGAAACTTGAAACATTGCCCAGGGCAGTTCTGAAATACACACCCATAGCACATGCCCTCTACCCCTTGTCCATTGCTCAGGAAGAAGCAACCAAGAATTTTAAATATAAATGTGCATTCTCCAACATCAATATTTCGAGGTCAAGCCAGTACAATATCTATCTTTCCAGAAGAACTATTACCAACGTAATAATGCAATTTTGTATCAGAAATGCCTTTTAAAAGTGTTTTAGTGAAAACATTTAAAATATTCATTCTATTTTACTTTCGGATGTTGGGCTTAACACGCTAGTAACAAAAATACACTTGGCATAGCATAGTATAAGCTTATTCAATGAGGGAGCTCCTGATTCACAGCTGCGTTGGGATGATTGATTATTCGGCATGTACTGATGTGGGTGTATCTTCTGCTCTCTCCTGGTAGGCTGCTTTTCAAATCACAGGGCGAACTTCCACCATTAGGAAATAATTCATGACACCACTGATGAACATTGCGATGTCTATTGCCATAGTACAACTAAATGCATTTGTGTTGAGGAAATTCTCTCTTGTCACAGTTGAACATTTTAGGGGCAATTAATGTTATCTTTAAATATAACTGTTTTAAAGTTTTAAAAAGGCTTTGTAGTCAGGTGATTTTTCTTATAGTTACTGCTGTGTTTCAATTTTATAAGAAAAATAAAAGTGAATTATTTCTGACAGTATTTTTCATCTGTTTCTAAGTAAAGTGAATGGCTTTTCTGCTTAGCCTTTGCTTATTAGAACAACAGAACCCTCTCTAAAACCGGCAGAATGTGCCATTTATTTTCTTTCCTTGTGGCTCAGACATTAATCCTCATCTGTTAAGTAATAGCAGCAGTAGGTAAAGACGTAGGTTTTCACATTTATAAGAAAGGTCGGCTGCCCTTCTCTTGATCTAACAGATACACTAGGTCTGTAATGAGGGGAAAATAGGATCTTTCCCTTCTCAATTTTCCTTCCTTGCTGCCATCTGAGAGATTCTGGGGAAGTGAACTTGTCTGACTTAAGCCCTGACTCTTGTGGGTGTTTTTAATATCAGGCCTCGCAGAAGGCAAGTCCGGGCAAGGTCTTAACCGCCAAGCTGGGAAGATAAGCCAGAACTTTATAAAGTTTAACCTTCATTCGTATGAACTCTGTTTAGCTTAAACTTGTTCTTTCCCTTAGGAGCCTGGAGCGCAGAGCCAAGCTTCCTCCTAGCCAACTGGCTTCCTCCACTGTGCTATTATCCTTGTTGCTGTTCAGGATTACAGAGAAGCATTACTACTAGCAGTTTTCAGGAAATGGCACGTTCTCAGAAAGCCAATCTCATCTGGCCTCCTTTTCTTTCATTTTAACGCAGAGCTCACCCCCTCAGCAAAGCAGCCATCTTTCCCCTCAGGAGAAGTTTGGTTTGGGGTATACCCAGGGCAAGTTAAGACATTAGAGGCCCCAAGACTTGAAAGTATTATCATTGTCTTTTGATAGTAACAGATAATTTCAACAACAACATCAGTAGTAGCCGAAGGAACCCTATTTTCTACTGTTAACAAGTAGGTATTTACTGAGTGTTAGGTACTAGGCACTATTTTAAGTGTTGTCTGTGGACGAAATTTAATATAACAACCTTCTGAGTTGTTACTATTATTATTCTGAGTTTCCAAATGAGGAAACTGAGGCATAGAACAGTAGGTAACTTCCCCAAGTCCACACAGCTGGTAAGTGGGGAAGTCAGAATTTGAACTCAAGTAGACTATAGTGTCAGCTTCTGTGCAATTAGCCACTATTCTGTTAAACAGCACCATTAAACAGGAAAACTCAAAACTTATATGTATGACATTGAACAGCTTCTTTCTTGGTTTTCTAATTACAAATTTACAGGAGATAGCTGAGAGGAACAGTCTTACTTAATTTGGTGCCAGAACCAAATTAAGTACTGTTTGTGCCTGTTGGAGGATCTGGAGCTATGCAGCTCTTATCCGGTCTTTGGTCCGGCTATCAGTCTTTGTTAGAATCCCACCCTCTCCTTTGATTTTTCACAGGGCCAGAGCCTGCCCTATATATTGGGACAAGGCATCTCCTCTTTCACTGGGAAAAAGGGGATAGTGCCTCACTACAGTGTGGAAATGCAGTAGAGGGTTCACCTCCTCAGGCAGAGGGACCTGTGGGCTGCAGCTCCTGAAATCCCGGCCCCACTCTCAGCTCTCAGCATGACTGTCGGCAAGCCACTTAACCTCTCTGTGTGAGGGATAATGAAATAATGCTTTGATCTTTGCAGAGAAGAAAAGCTGTATATAAATACCAAACAGGTCCACTCTTTCTTGGTACCTGTTAAATTCCTGGGAAGACTGATGGATCTCCTGAAATTCCAGCTTGGTTATAAGGCCACGGAGGTTCCTTAAACCTGGACTCCCAAGTTTTCCATCATAAAATCGGGTCTAGTTTTGTGAGGTGCCTAAAAGCAATACCCCCCTAAGATTTTTTTTTATAGAGCCTTTTGTCTCAAGTGCCCCCAGGCACTCTAACAATAGATATTCCATGAAAACAAAAAAGTCCTATACATTATTTAAGACCTGTGCATTTTGAAAGCAAACTTATACCTAAGTGCTTGCTGGAGCTCTGTTTCTGTTCTTTTTGGCTGTTATCTGTAGGGACCTGGGAGAAAGTCTTCAAATATATATAAATATATATAGTAACAGATTCAAAGCAGGACCCTTCCTACCCACCTCCCAGGCTTGCCTAACACCACACCTGAGCCACAATTCATTTTCCCTCAGTACCTTGTAATGTCAAGGAGAAGCTCATTTATGCACTTTCAAGTATGGTAGACTGAGAAGACCTGGGAGAATTTTTTTTCAGAAATATTTGCATTTTTACATTGCAAATTCAGAAGAAGAAATTCAAAGTGATTGAATATTAGGCATGGAAGAGGTAACCACTGGTCATACCTCTTCACTGCTGTGCAGAGAATTATATTTATTGACCAGTACAGAAGCCACCACACAAGAGAAGGAAGGGATCTGTATTTCCCACTCATGTTCTGTTGGACAGACATCATTCCACTCATCTGTAGGTGGGAGGCGAGACTGTCCCCATGTTACAGGTGGCAAATCCAAAGTTCAAAGAAGTCAGATCACTTACCTATGATTTTACAACTAGGAAATAGCAAAACCAAGACCTAGTTCAATGCTCTTATGCTACACTGGAAATTAGGAAAACTGTACTTGCAATTCACTTGGATTTACCTCTTTATGGAGTCAGAGAGCCCCATCATTGCCACTCTGCTCAGTTGAGTTGAAACAGCAGTTATCCAGCATCTGTTATGCATCAGGTGCCCCAAGACGACATGGCATGACATCTGTCTTGGAGAGGGTTACTAGTTCTTGTTTAAGTGATAAAACAAGTTTTCCCACAGGGCAAACTTACTAAGGTACAGTAGATGAAGGTATAAGCATAATTTAATGTAATATGATTAATGATACATAACTTGTTGGGAAATTCTGTTTTCAGTGTGTTATCTTACTACATTAAGAACTCCATGAGATAGGGACCCATATAACCTCCATTCTAAAAAATGAGCAAATAGTACATCTGTGCTGTCCAATATGGTAGAGATGTGGCTATGTAAATTTATTAATTAAAATTTAATAACTGTAAATTTAGTTCCTCAGCAGTGCTAACCACATCTCAAATGGATACTGTACTGGACAATGCAGATATAGAATATTTCCATCACTGTAGAAAGTCCTATTGCACAGAACTGCTCTAAGTCATTTGTCTATGCAGGAATGTGGGAAATGGACTTGGGTCTGACTTCGGAGTATATACTTTTAGCCATTACATTATACTGTGTCCTTAATATTTAGTGGAATTGGGGAGGGGGCAGGGAAAGAATGAAAAATCCCTTATTTTTTCAAGGAATAAGAAATATCTGAGAATATGGGTGAACTAAAGGCATATCAATAGTTTCCCTTGCAACCCTTTTATGGTACGTGTAAGAGCTGCAAACTATGTCTCTCAATGGATCAGGAAAGTTAGTACTTGCTGTTTGCCCTTTTATGGAACCATAAGGTGACTTTGCTAAGAGTTATTCTAGGATTATGTCTTATTTACTTTTAAGCCTCAGTTCCTAGCATAGTACTTGGTACATTATAGGCATACAATAAATGCTTCCTGAATGAAATTTCAAAAAAGATAACTATAATATCTTCTGTTGGTCTCAAAAGAATTGTAGTGAGGAAGAGTAATGTTGGTGGCCTTCCTGATAATTCCTAGGGGGAAAAAACTAAAGATTTCCTCCAGGGCAATCTCCAAGTGCTCGGCTTCATAGAAAGAGGCCATGTTATCTATTTATCTATAGTGCGATAGGGATAGAAGAGGGAGTGATCATAAGGGCTGCCTAAAATTTTATCTGGGCCAGATTTTACAGTATGCTATTTTAAGTCTAAACCAAAGGAACTTCGTATTTGGCTCCAAGGCGATCACTGGAGGAAAATTGCCTCGATACCAAATGAAGTCCTGTTACCATCTCCTCCGTGCAGTGAAAACAAACCAAATCACCCCCTTTTCAATGTGTCCCAGAGTGTTATCCCAGATTACTTGTACTCACCCACCAAATGTTGTGTGAAAGCTGTAAAAGATACCCAATTTTGCCTCCCAGCTCATCTTCCAGCATCTTTTCACCAGTGCGAACTCCTCACCCTGCCCACTTCATCTTGCTTTCCTTCCCTTCATGATTTAGCTAAAGTGCTGGCTTCTGTGTCATTTAGAACAAATAAAAACTATAGAAATATGGCTTAAAAGACAGATGCACTGATTTGGGATGGGAAGCAAATGTTGGGTGCTGGCTCACTGCGTCCTGAAGGATTTAATTTACAGCAGAAATAAAAAGGAGTTGTTCAACATGTAGCGTAAGGAGTCAGCTTTGAAAACTGATAAGAGGAGAAAAATGCCAGACTCATTTTGAATGTGAACTTAACAACCAGGACCCTTATTTCCCTGCAGCAAGATGATCGCAACTTTCTTAGAATGATTTAAGAATTCCCCGGAGGCATTTTGCCCAAGCCCCTTTGTGGGCCCATTTCAGCAGGCTTTAGAATCCTTCTAACAGGGCTTATCAGAGAAGATTCCAATTTACAGCAGCAAAAGTTTAGAGTCTGATATCAGCTCTAGCTTTTCTTTTTCCTTTTTTTTTTCCAAAAGGAGACATGATGTTTTACAGTGTTAACAGTTTTGAAAGGTCCTACATTTCCAGTGAACAGAGCGCTTTTGTGAAAAGCCTTCTGAAAAGCATTATTCAGGCGAAAATGCATCAAAGGGATGTGAGTTAAAAAGAGAAAAGTTTGCCGATGTAGAGATTGGAAGCAGCGTGTGCTGACAGGTGCAATTATAGCCAAATAATTGAATCTTTTTAGAGAGATCTGGTATGATAAGGCAATAGTTGTGGACTCACCTTGGAACTCTGTTCATAATTAGATACTCAGGAGTCCAGCTGTGGACGATACAACCAATGGAGGGATCGTGAACTACTTTATATGCAGGACAGAATCACCGTTGCACTTTGTAAAATAGGGTGAAATGGCATGATTTCAGCCCAACAGTACCTAATTAATACAAAGGTTGAAGATAGCCTTTTCAGTCTTTTCCCTCAGACTTCCAACAGTCTGGAACTATTTTCAGGCTCTAAAAATCATAGTCAGTCCGATCTTCTAGATCCTTTGGTGTCAAAGAAACGAAAGAAAATCTCAGTTTTTTCAAAGCTAAATAAGTGCTTTTATTAGTAACATTAAAACTCTCTCTTTGATGTTTGTTTAAAGAGTTTCCGGCCACTTCTGTTACCTTTGTTTACACCGTGCGTCTAAGCCAAAGACTGGGACAGGGAACGATTTGGTGTTAATTTCTGAGAATGTTGCACCAAAGTCATGAAAGACATAGCCTTGCTTTTGGTCTTGAAATATAGGTGCTCAGAGCCTTGGCTCAATGAGAAGTGGATTTGCTGTCCATATTGTCTTAGCTGCATGCATTCTTGCTCAGGAATCTGAGCCACAGGTCTTTCTCAGCATCTCTGTGTGGACACAGAGCTGAGAAGAAGACACAGACTGCTGAGACACAGCACAGGTCATTTCTACTTATCACAGGGCAAAGGGCATCCCTCACGCTCCATTAGTAATTCTGTTAGACATCTTGCTTCAGGCTTTCCTTCTTAAGGAAATAGTATATTCTGCCATATTGTATGATTTCTTTCTGTCAGATTTATTTCTTTTATCCTCTTCTCCATATAGTTGGATTACCTTGTCATTGTAATGCGATGAAAGGTTCTTAAGTTGGCTGAGAGTTACAGGTTTCTGATAATGACACCTTAACTTAGAATCTAGGCAATAGCTCCTTTTTTTTATTAGTGGGAATTGACTCCTTAATGTCTTTGGATCTTAGTATTTTCCTTCTTTTTTCCTTTTTAGTTGCCAATTTTTCACTTTTGCTTCTGTCTTTATGTTTTTGAATTGCAGAAGTACCAGGGTAGATAGAAGATCTGCAGTAGCCTTCTCACAGTACCTGGCCCATAGTGAGCATTCAATACTCACTGATCACGATAATCACTATTTTAGTTTCTGCTTACCTTGTTTGTTTATGTCACCTTCGGTACTTCCCCACAGTTTGACATCTGGTCTAATTATGGAAATATTATTGTCATTTTTTTCTGCCAGGATCAGGAGGGGTACTTTAGTATTTACACTATCGGCCACAATGAAGGTATTCAGATTTATCCATGGTGGGCCACTCAATCCTAATTCCAACATCAGTGCAGACTGCATGGCCTTTAAAAAAACTGATTACAGGAGCATGTCTATAGGGTCCACTCCCAGCATAGAAGCATTAGACCTTTAACTGAATCAAATGTATGTGAAGAAGTAATTAACTACCTAGTGAACTATCTTTCACCACCTTTCATTATTCCCCAGTATTACGATGTCATTTCAGTGGAATTAAATTTGAGCTGCTCAAGATTACATAAGCACACTGAGCATTAGTTTCAAGTCCTTGCTGCTTGAAGCCTGCTGGTTGAGCTTCAGAGCATCGTCTTTTCTGACAGTGGGTCTCCACCTTGGCTGTGCCTTATTAGCACCCTCAGCACTTTCAGAACAGTGCAGGTGCTTTGGTCTAACCCAGAGAGTCTGACTGAATTGGTTTTAGGTAGGACCCAGGAATAGATATTTTTAAAAAAGGCTCCTTGAGGAATTGAGGACCACAAAGTGGCAGGAAAAGAGACTTACAACATACTGACTACATTTTCACTTGTGCTAACCAACTTGGTTAAGCTCTCTCCCAACCACGTAAGCCATGCCCCCTCACCCATTCCTTCTTGTTTACTCCACATCTGCCAGTTAAAACAATAGCAGAAAGGGGACAGTTGTTTAAGACACAGGAATTTGATTTCAAATCTTGTCTGTCTTTTAAGAGTGTGATCTTGGAAAGATACTTAAATTTACATGAATTTTATTTCCCCCATTTATCAAGTGGGAATAATAAGACTTCTTTGTAAGTACAGAAAAATTACTACCATAATATAAGAACATTTAGTACAGTACCCAACACATAATAGGAACTCAGAATCTGTTAGCTTTCTATTTTCCTTTCTGGTTTTAATTTCTTTATAGGTCAAATGAAGGGCTCAGATAATATTTGAATTCTCCTTATACCTTAGAATCCATTGAGTCTGATTCTCTGCCTTAAGTAATATGATTGGAGAGTAACTGCTATGTGTTCTTTTCCACAAATTCAGAAAGCTATTGGCACACAGCTGACAGGGAATAAATTGGTAATTTCTTTCAATATCCTGTCTACATATTCTCATTTGGCTACCCTTTCAACCTGACGTATCTATGAAGTGGCTAGCCAAGGCCAGGGATGTGGTTTGAATTGTGGGAACAAGATTTTTTGATTGAGTAATGCCACCTGTTTTATATGGGCATCAATCTTGTGCCCTTGACCACCATTCACTTGCTTCAACCACATAATCACCCAATGTACCTTATACTTATAATAACAGTGATAGCACCTGGCATTTATATTATAGCACCTATTGGAAGTGATATACTTCAGAGGATGCCAGGCAAAATCAGGAAACGTCTTTCAAATACTACCTGGCTAATTACTTTTTGTCAAGAAAATAAAGTATTGAAGCTTCTTGATCCATTCCCAGAGAGTCATAGGAGAATTCATTCCAATATAGCTTGGTATCAGGGAACAGTGTGTGATTCATGGCAATGACTCAGGAAGGCATCTGCCTTGCTTCACTGTGACACATACTTGCCTTTGCCTGATCATTTGGCTTTAAATGGAAGCTCAGGCAAATGAGAACAGACCTAAGCTTCTATTATTACCCAGTTCAGACTGCCCAAAGCAGAGGACTGGGAAGGTTTTCCAACGTGCAGGCTCAAGGGAGTTGCTTGTGTTATAGGCAGATAAGTTGTTTATGGGAAAAGCCACTTTGATGATGACAGTATGATCCCTCTGCTGTTTCCCACTGTCTGCAAAGTGTAACATGGCAGGCAGTGCGACTTAAGTGTTAAAAGCAAGAGTTTAGAAATCACCATAAGCTAGATTAAAATTTTGGCTTTATCCTTATAGCAAACTTTGTCTGTGAAGGGCCAGATAGTAAATATTTCAGGCTTTCCAGGCCATATGGTCTCAGTCACAACTACTCAACTCTGGAGTTCTAGTCAAAAGGAGCCACAGACAATACATAAATGAATGGGCATGGCTATGTTCCAGTTAAACTTTATTTACAAAAGCAGGGAGTGGGCCAGATCGCCTGCGACTGTAGATTGCCTGTCCCTGCTCTATAGGCTTTTGCACTAAGAAGTTACTTTAATTCTCTAAGTTCCCCTTGAGGGTTAAAAGAGATAGTATTTGTAATACACTTGCCATGTGGTTGGCATATGGCAAGCACTTGAAAATAGTAGTTGCTATGAACTTATTAAAAATATTGTATTATATTGTACAATATTGTATAATATTGTATTATATAGTTTAAAATGCCATGAATTGTAAGGTGCATCTAGATTTCAGAGATGTTAAAAGGTGATAAAAAGTTTTAGAAGTGATGAAATTTGGTAACAGTAATTGATTATAGTAACAAGGTTATATTTAGGATTTTAAGCTTGTCATACCAGTGATAGTTTGAACTTCCTGTATAACATATTTTTGTGATTTTTTTTTGTCAGAGACACATGTCATGAACTCCTAGGACATGTTCCACTACTCGCGGATCCTAAGTTTGCTCAGTTTTCACAAGAAATAGGCCTGGCATCTCTGGGAGCATCAGATGAAGATGTTCAGAAACTAGCCACCGTGAGTTCATTTTCAATTTAAAAAAATGTTCTATTTATATTCCCTTGTAAGGTGAATAAAGCTTTAGAGTTATTCACGATGATTATAAGGCAAATACTACTGAGAAGACATGGTGATTTCAATGATTTCCATGTTGTGTTCCTTTGAAGTACAATGAATGTATTCTTAGCTTATCAACCATTAAGATATTTATATTTTATCCTTCTTGTTCAGGGAGAGTAAATATTTTGGGCATGCAGCTCATAAGTTCTCTGTCCAACTATTCAGTTCATTCATCACAGTGACTGAAAAAAAAACAAACAGCCAGAGGCTGTATGTAAATGAATGAAAGGCAGCTGTGTTCCAATAAAACTTTATTTATAAAAGCTGGCAGTGTGCCAGGTTTGGCTTGTGTGCTGAAATTCATTGACTTCTATTCTAGTTCAATGTTTTTTTTCCTAGAAATATATTAGGAATAGTAAAAGTTATGCATTTATGAAAAACTAGGGGTTGTACTTGAGATTATCACTTATTAGTCAATATGGCTGTTGTCAGACACAGTTTGAGTCAGCCATAAGAAGCTTAAGCTAAACAATTGTTATAAGTATAAAACCAGAAAAGATTTAATAACTATATGTTCTCAACATGGTTTTTCTCAAAACAAGCACTAGTAGAGGAAAAATGTTATGTTGGTGGCTTCCTTTAAGATGCGAGCTAGCAAGCTTATTTACCTTACCTTAACCCCATTTCAAGGGCGCCTGGGTGGCTCAATTGGTTAAGTGTCCGACTTCGGCTCAGGTCATGATCTCATGGTTTGTGGGTTCGGGCCCCGCATCGGGCTCTGTGCTGACAGTTAGCTCAGAGCCTGGAGCCTGTTTCAGATTCTGTGTCTCCCTCGCTCTCTGACTTTCCCCTGCTCACACTGTCTCTCTCTCTCTCAGAAATAAATAAAACCTTTTTAAAAGATTAAAAAAAAACCCATTTCAAAGAGTACAGTATAAGAAAGAACAGCTTGAGCATACTCACTTACAAGGGCGAGTCCATTTGCCTAAATGAATAAAGCTACCAGAGGAATTAAAAATGGAATCTTAAGTTTTTGCTGTAGATATACATTGATGTCACATTAGGTATGTAGGGATATTCTTCACGGCTACCAAGAAATACATGCTCTAGATTTCTTTTCAAAATATTTTTTGTTTTGAGAGAATGAAGCACGTGTGTGAGAGCAAGCACAGGAGGAACAGAGGGGGAGAATCTTAAAATTTTGCTTTAATGCTTATTTATTTTTGAGAGAGACAGAGTGCAAGCAAGGGAGGGACAAAGAGAGAGAGAGACACATAGAATCTGAAGCAGGCTCCAGGCTCTAAGCTGTCAGCACAGATCCTGACACGGGACTTAAACTCACAAACTGTGAGATCATGACCTGAGCCGAAATCAAGAATTGGACGCTTAACCGACTGAGCCACCCAGGCATCCCTCCTAGATTTCTTAAGACAACTAGGACTTTCCGTTCATCTTTTGTTTCCTAGTGTTCATAGAGATATAAGACATGAGAAATATTTTTCTAATATAAGAGAGGCAGCAGGCAAAAGCGATGCTGTTAGTGTCAATGCAGAGATGAATAATTAGTGAGGTGAATGGAGGCTTAAGGAGCCTGGGAGAGCCTACTGCCGAAGGCAGGTCCTCAGTTTCCACTCATAGCTGCCAGACAGGAGTGCAGGCTTTGTGTTGCCAGATCTCCAAATGTTTGAGAGAGACTGGACATCTAGATTTCTAAAAGAATTTAAATTGGGGCGCCTGGGTGGCTTAGTCGGTTAAGCGTCCTACTTTCGCTTAGGTCATGATCTCGCGGTTCGTGGGTTCGAGCCCCGCGTCGGGCTCTGTGCTGACTGCCAGCTCAGAGCCTGGAGCCTGTTTCAGTCTGTGACTCCCTCTCTCTCTGACCCTCCCCTGCTCACGCTGTCTCTCTCTCTCTCTCCTAGAAATAAATAAAGCATTAAAAAAAAATCTAAAAGAATTTAAATTATTTTAAGATTTTGGCCCATGAAAAACATTATGAACTGAGTAAAATATATTTGTAGATGGAATCAGGATCTTGACTTCCAATTTGCAACCTCTGCCCTAGGCATCGTATCTCATGCATATTGGCCATCTATTACTGCATAGCAAATAACTGCAAAACCTAGTGGCTTGAAACAGCGAACATTTATTATCTCATAGCTTGTGTTTGGGAATTCGAGAACCTCTTAACCGAGTGGTTCTGGCTTCAGGACGCTTCTGTGGTTGCTGCAAGACATGCGTTACGGCTGCAGTTATCTGAAGATTTGGGAATCTTCTGCCAAAAGAGTTCACTCATGTGGCTATTGGTGAATCACTTTCTCTAGAGCAAGTAATGGGGGGGGGGATGGAGGAGGAGGAAGAGAGAAATCAATGGGGGGAGGAAGTTGTAATGACTTCTCTGACTCGATCAGGTGTTGTTCATGGCAGCCATATTATGTTCGTTAGAAGAGACTCATTCCAGTCCACATTCAAGGGGAAGGAAATTAGTCTACACCTTTTGAAGAAAGTAATGTTAAGTGTTTGTAGACATATTCTGAAACCACCACACCAGTGAGTTCTGTTATTTAATTCTCAAACCTTGGCTCTGTCTTTAAGCTCCACATTTTAGAACCTTTTCCATGCCTGGAAAATTTCCCTTGAAATTTTCTGGCTTCAGCCTTTGACCCCCTATGGCTTATACTCTTCATCAGGGATGAATGTCTTGCTTATTTATCTGACTTTGAACAATCACAAAATCACAAACAGGGTTCAGCCCTGCCAGGCTCTGTGTGTGTCCAAAGAGATGACGAGAAGAAATAAGGTGGGACTGCATGGATGTGAAAGTACGTAGATCCTAGTGAATGATCTTATTTCTTTTTTAAAAGCAGTAACAAAAATGTAGCTTTATTGGCCTTTAGTTTTACACTCCATAAAATGATAATTAATTAAGTTCATCATTCAAACTAACATTCACCAAGAATAAAACATGGTCCTCACGTCTGGGAAACTTGTAGCCTATATAGGTAAAACTAAGATTTTTTCAGAAGAGAGAAAGTTTGTGCTGAGTCCTGAAAGATGAAAAAGTCAGCCAAGTTGCAAAGGGGGAGAAAGGGGGACCTAAGGGTCAGTTTCAGCCAGAAAAAGAAATCTCTTTGGTTTGCGGGCCCAGCAGGTTTGCCTGCTCACCAGTTTGCAGGGCCATGCTGAAAACACGGATTGCCTTTTGTATTAGTTTTCTATCACTACTGTTAACAAATTACATGTGGCTTAAAACAACACAAATTTGTTATCTTACAGTTTCATAAGCTTAGAAGTTTGACACAATTCTCATTGAGCTAAAATTAAGGTGTTGGGGGGGCGCCTGGGTGGCTCAGTTGGTTAAGCATCCTACTTCAGCTCAGGTCATGATCACACGGTTCGTGGGTTCGAGCCCAGTGTTGGGCTATGTGCTGACAGCTGGCTCAGAACCTGGAGCCTGCTTCAGAGTCTGTATCTCCCTCTCTCTCTGACCGTCCCCTTCTTATGCTGTCTCTCTCTCTCTCAGAAATAAATAAAAAACATTAAAAAATAATTAAGGTGTTGGGGCGCCTGAGTGGCTCAGGTGGTTAGGTGACCATCTCTTGATTTTGGCTCAGCTCATGATCTCATGGTTCATGGGATCAAGCCCTGTGTGGGGCTGACAGCACAGAGCCTGCTTGGGATTCTCTCTCTTTCCCTCTCTCTGCCCCTTCCCCATGCTTTTGTGCTCTCTTTCTCTCTCTCTCTCCCTCTCTCGCTCAAAAAAGTAAACATTAAAGAAAATAAAATTAAGGTGTCAACAGGGCTGTGCTCCTCTCTGGAGGCCCCAGGGGAGAATTTGTTTCTTTGCTTTTCCAGCACCTAGAGGATGTCTGCATTCCTTGGCTCATGGCCCTCTTCCTCTATCTTCAAAGCCAGCAACATTGCAACTCTCTGAAATTTCTGCCATTGCCACATCTGTCTTCACTGACTGAAGCTGGGAAAGGTGTTTTGTTTTTAAGGACTTATGTGATTAGATTGGGCCCTGCAGAATAATTCACAATAATCTCACCATTGCAGAGTCCATATTCTTCTTAATTATATCTGTAAAGGTAATATATTCTAGGGATTAGGGCAGTACATTTTTGGGGGGAGCTTTATTTTTTTGTTTCTATTCTTACATTTGCAAGAAAAAAATGAATACCTGTATCTTGAAACCTGTTATACTAGGACCAGTAAATTTGTAGGATGAATACCTTTTCTTTTGGAACTTACATTCCTTAGCATGATTCCGTTACCCTTGGCTATGATTGCCTAGCTCCCACAGCTAAAAATGCTTCTGTCAGAGATCATTAGGTCATTAATCATGCTTCTCTCTCTCTTTTTTTTCGTTGTCTTTTACCTGGAATATAAATGTATTTCTGCAAAAGCCAATCAACAGTCTTTAAATGGCTTTAGTCTTTAAATGGCTAAAGAATCCTAGGTACCATGAGGTAGGAAAAGGAAAAAGACAAAAAGGTAGTACATGCATCAAGGAGCTTTTGATCTTGTACACAAAAATATGGAAAGTACAGAATCAGTGTGAGCTTTTATTAATATATGTGAGAAGTTATGCAGAAGAAGTGGATTTAAGATGATGCTTCCAACTGTGTGTGAGTTCTGAATTCAGTGGTGGAGACTGGAGTTCAGAAGTGGGAGCAGAGGCCAGCAGACAGCTTTATTTCTTTTTCTTTTAAAAAACATTTTTATTTAAGTCCAAGTTAATTGACATATAGTGTAGTAATGGTTTCAGGAGTAGAATTCAGTGATTCATCATTTACATACAACACCCAGTGCTCATCACAGTGTCCTCCTTAGTGCCTGTCACCCATTTAGCCCATCCCCCCACCACCTCTTCTCCAGCAACCCAGTTTGTTCTCTGTGTTTAAGAGTCTCTTATGGGGGCACCTGGGTGGCTTAGTCGGTTAAGCGTCCGACTTTAACTTAGGTCATGATCTTGCGGTTCGTGGGTTCGAGCCCCGCGTCGGGCTCTGTGCTGACTGCCAGCTCAGAGCCTGGAGCCTGTTTCAGTCTGTGACTCCCTCTCTCTCTGACCCTCCCCTGCTCACGCTGTCTCTCTCTCTCTTAGAAGTAAATAAAACATTTAAAAAAAAAAAGTTCTTTTTTAAAAAAAAAAAAGAGTCTCTTATGATTTGCCTCTCTCTCTGTTTTTATCTTAGTTTTCTTTCCCTTCCCCTATGTTCATCTGTTGTGTTTCTTTTTTTTTTTTTAAACGTTTTTATTTAGTTTTGAGACAGAGATAGAGACAGTGTGAGCAGGGGAGGGTCAGAGAGAGAGGGAGCTACAGAATCTGAAACAGGCTCCAGGCTCTGAGCTAGCTGTCAGCACAGAGCCCGACATGGGGCTCAAACCCATGAACCATGAGATCATGACCTGAGCCGAAGTCGGTCAGTCAACCGACTAAGCCATCCAGGCGCCCCAATCTGTTGTGTTTCTTAAATTCCATATAAGACAGGTTCATTTCTATGTAGGAAGTAGCTGGTGAAAGGTTAAGGAGGATCAAGTGTCCCCCAAGGGAGATAAGAATCCTGCCTGGAATCTAGCAGTAGCTTTGACAGTTAAAAGAAAAACAAAACGCAAAAGAGTATAAACTTGCAAAGGACTTTAACACAAAGATTTTGAGTCTCTTTTAAGTGCAGTGGAGAGTTGGTGGGGGATGGGGGTGGAGGTGGGAGACTCACCACAGTTTTGCTTCATCTACTCATTTCTCTTTTCCTCATATTGAATGCACCCCCAACGCAGCTCCCTTTGATTTCCCACCTCTCACAAGCCTTGTGATTCCAGTTCCTTCCAGCTTTATAGACTAGGCCTATCTACTCTGAAAAGTGTTTTACAGGAGCACTCAGGTGGTTGAGTGTCTGACTCTTGATTTTGGCTCAGGTCATGATTTTTCCAATCGTGAGGTGGAGCCCCACGTCAGACTCTGCACGGACAGGGTGGAGCCTACTTGGGATTTGCTCTCTCCCTCTCTCTCTGACTCTTCCTCCTCAAAATAAGTAAATACAAACATTTAATTAAAGAAGAAAAGAAAAGAAAAGTGTTTCACAGACCAAAGAGAAATTTGGAAAGCTTTTCCTGTAAAATGTAGGGAGTACGGAGGAGAGACTCACAGAGTGAGGAGGCTAGGGAGATTTTCCCTGAAATGCTCCTAAAACTGCTGTTGACTTCAGAAACTACAACCCATCTCTCAGTCAAAAACAAAGTGAATGGAAAACTGCTGGAAGGTGGTTTTGAAAGAAAGCTCAGATTCTGGCTGGACCATTTCAATGTAGACCCTGGAGTACAATAACCTATTGGATAACGTGCATATTAATGACCCTCAGGCCATACACTGTAGCTAAAAGCCAGTTTAATGACCCAGTTGCGAAGACTAAGAAATTAAGGGCTGAGTAGGGCCTCACTGGGACGTGTAAAAAGTCCAGTGGTAAGGGGAATAGTGGTGGTTGGAGAGGCCTCTTAGCTGTCCAGATGAGAAATGGATGTGTTATTAGGTGATTTCCTCAAAGTTGTTCCCATTAAGTCCCCTGAAGACATACTGGAGTAAAATGAGAGATGAGATGTACCAAAGGAGAAAAATCCATAGAGGGGACAAATGGAAAACCACGGAAATCACTATTTATGCAGCACAATGAGACAGGCCATATTATTCTTTTACTCTAGGTGAGATTTATATTATTAATGACTCTGTTTATATAGTGCCTGCTTTTCCTTGTTTAGTGAATTTAAGCACTTAGGAAACAGGGAATGAAAGCAGGCACTTAATAACTTTCTGTGATGTGCTGTCAACAAATCCATCCAAGGAAAAAAACAACGTCCAGTAAGACTAATTGACCACCACTAACCTCTGTTTCATCCAAAGCTGCTTTTGAATTTCTAGGTCTGATTTCAGAGGGACCAGGCTATTTGCTTATAGTGATATTGCCTCTTCTTGCTATATTTCTGCATGATATTTATTTTGACATTTTAATAATGCTCAGTTTTGAGAATGAAGCTATCTCTGCTGTTTATGTGGCCAGTGGTTTCTATGCTCTGAGAACCATTTAAATGAAACTCTTTTGTATCTGAAGAAATTGATGATGATGCTTGGTAAATGTATTTCAAATGCATTGTTATACACGTAAGTAATTTGCCCTCTGGTGGATAATGAATAAGGCCACTGGTTTTGGCAGCTGCATTCTTTTTATACTCCTCATAGCTGTCCGAGGTCTGTGCATGATAGATATGCAAAAATATTCCCAGTAAGGGCTGCTTGGAGTGTACTATGATTTTGAGACGAGCCATTTCCCACCGTAGTGCTGGCTTAAGTGGATTTAATAGATTAGTGTCTTCTTTAAGGGTTGTAAACTTAAATGCCTTCAGGGGCCAGATAGGTAGCAAACATGTATGAAACAGCCTGATATACGGTAATAAGGAGTGTAGGAGCCTGCGGAGAACTGGAGAATACATATTACATCTAAAGGCCTTCATATCCAGAAATTAAAATAAAACAAAATGTTTTGGGGCTACAAACCATGTCTGTAAGCTGAAGCAATCTAAGCTGTCAGTCCCCAGCTCTTGTATCTTAAGTTAGATTACACATTAGACCTACCATCCTTGAGGAATCAACCCATGTTAGATTCATCTCTTGTCATAGTGGATGTTCTTAATTACTATTTGCTGACTCTTTCTCCTAAGGAAAGGTGGCTATCACAGTGTTCCCTAGAGAAAAGTATCCTATCACTGTGGAGAGATGACTGGTTTTGAATTAAACTGCAAACAGTTACAAGCATGATTGCCATGCATGTGTGCTGAGTACATGTCAACGATTTATTTAACTCACTAATGAGGGAGAAGCAGGATGATAAATACAGCTCAAGGAACAGTTTGAGAGACTTAGACCAGATCATTCCTGAAAGAAAGAATCCTGGAATAACGTGCAAAATCATTTATGTTCTGTGGGCAAAAACTCCATAACCTTGAGGTTGTCTTTTCTCCCGGGCAGATATTATTTGCATATCTAGTGGAAAAAAATAACTTGCTATTTATCCATCTTCACAAGTTACCATCTAACTTCTCAACATCTGTGTCCTAATGTGTAGTAAATAGGAAGTTGGGAGAGGTTCCCTAGATTAATGCTGCGCAAATCATAATGTACATAAAATAACATAGGGATCTTGTTGAAAGGCAGTATTGGTCAGGTAGGTCCAGAATGAGGCCTGAGATCTGGCATTGTTCTGTTTGTTTGTTTTCGTTTCTATTTTTTTTTAAGTTTATTTATTTATTTTGAGGGAGTCAGAGACAGTGTGAGCAGGGGAGGGACAGAGAGATAGAAATTGAGGGAGGGAATCCCAAGCAGGCTCTGTGCTGCCAGGGAGAGCCTGATGCAGGGCTCAAACTCATGCACCTGTGAGTTTATGACCTGAGCCAAAACCGAGAGTTGGACACTCAACCGACTGAGCCACTCAGGCGCCCCCCCCTGGAGATCTGACATTTCTAACAATATCCCAGGCAATGCTGATGCTTCTAGTCCAAGCGGGTCAGTTGGCCTGATAGGCAGGTGGGCCTATTAGACAATGCTTGAATATGTCATTCAAAAGACATGTGGTAATCTTCCAGTCTTATTTCTGTATTTTGATACTCTTTCTACCAGCTGGATTCACAGGGTATTGGGAGATGTTGTGTGATATGAGATGAGTTTATTTAGGACTTAGGCTGGGCCTGAAAACGGATGTTTGCAGTTATGAGCGCCATGTCATTGGTTTTGTTTTGAGTGTCTGCTCTCAAACTCCCCTGCTGCCTGCTTTTGACCATGTGACTTATATTATCCAATTTTATGGGAATGCATAAACAGATACTTGCTGATCAGTCCTAGAAAAATATTGATTTCTCTTCCTTCCCAATGTTGGGTAATGTAAAGGGGTGCTTTCACCAAATGGTGCTTCCCACCCTATGGTGTGGCCCATCCTACCACACAGACGGTTTCAATTCAGTCTATTCATTTCTCACATCATAAAAGCATTTGAAACGGACAGAACCGTGCATCATTTGTAGTAGAAAGCAATCAGTATGAATACACCTCAGATGTTTCCAAGCAGAATAAATCGGCCACTGGTCTAGTTGGAATTTTCTCTCTACAGAGTATTTTAGGTCATCTATTCAGTTCTGTCGACCCTGACATATATTTCCCTTCCCTTCATGATTGAAGGTTTCTGTCATTGGGTCTTGGGAAAGCTGATGAGAGAAGGGTCTTGGCCAACAGTAATAAAAGAATAAGCACTCTTTCCTGGAATGTGTTCCCAGAACATTAGTCTCATGAAATGTGATTATGAGTTTTAAAACAGAAGGGATCTCTGGGCAAATATATTGGGGAGACACTGAGTTAAATAGAGAAAACAGCTTTGTTTTTTAAAGTACTAAGACTTTTCAGGGACTCTAATGTGATAATGTGTAGGGTGAATCTCTACAGGTGATAAAAAACTAATTTCTCCAAACTTATCATCTTTTCCCTGTTTTAAGATGCCATTGGTTATAAAACATACTGTTAATTCAATAGCTTTTTTTAAAGGGGAAAAAGATTTAGTTAGCAAAATTTTTGATATTGTTTGTAAGATTATGTTAAAATGTAAAAACAGTGAACTTGAGAATTAGGAAAATACATTATACAGTTCCAGAAGTCTCTTTTTATGGAACGCATGTTAACATCCCATGCTATTAATATTCTTTTTTTTCTTTCCTTTTTTTTTTTTTTACAAATAGTTTATTGTCAAATTAGTTTCCATGTAACACCCAGTGCTCATCCCCACAAATGTCCTCCTCCATGCCCATCCCTCCTCCCCCATGCTATTAATATTCTAAGGAACACAGTTTAGGAGATACAAATTTAGAACGATTTTCGAAAGGGGAGAATTCATTGTGAACGGAGACCTGATCACTAACTTAATTTTTTTTCCACAAAAGGATTGTCAGGAAATTAGTAATATAAGGTTCTGTTCGTATTTTATCAAAACAAATAATTTATTGGTTCCAAGTAAAAGAGTTTGCATTGATTGTGGCTTTTGATGGTCATGAATCAAGTGTGTTTGAATTTCTGGTTATAACTAGGACTTTCTCACGCTGAGAATGGTAATGAAATGTAGTCAGTCTTAAACTAATAATCGACTGTAATTCACACTAGAAGTGTAATTGTAAAGGTAACCTTAGTTTATGAATTGCTAGTTAATATTTTCCTGCCTGTGGGAGGACATTAGCTTGTTTCCCAGTCTCACATCTTTGTCTACCTGGGTTGAGTGGGGAACTAATGTATGCTTTTAAAAGACTTACACCCAGCTCTAGTTCTTTCTGAAGATGGACGACATTAAAAATGACCATTTTAGTATCTCTACAGAAAGCTTGCAATAAGCCCCAGGCTTATTTATTCCATGTGGAGTCTTTGAACTAGTTCAGCTGTTTGGATCGTTTGATACAAAGCTGGCAAAAAGCTGGAAGGAATACACTCTTACACATTCTTAATTGAGATGTTTGGGCGGATGATCAGTGTGTATGTTATTTCTAAGAGTAACTTAATTAAAAGTTAATAGTATCTATTCCAACTCATTACTTTCACTTTTATGTCTTCTGTGCTTATAGAAAAATTGTAATACCTATAAGGTGCTACAGTTCTTCAGCTAGCCCCATGGAGCTTAACTTTTTCCGTGTTTTCTCTCAGTGTTATTTTGCCTGGGTGCTCTCAGACCACACTTCCTTCTGACTCTATCTCTTCTGAGAACTTTGGTATCAGAGCTAGGGCTATTTTCTCTCTCTGTTTGTGTATGTTTCACTTACGATATAGCTATTGTGAGGTGCCTTGCCATCTATGCCATTATGAGGTGTTTGCTATCTATGATGAGAACACCACCATTACTTGGGGAAAAAAAAAGTGAGCTCTACATTGCCCACTAGGATTAGAAACAAATCCATTTGCACCCTGGAACAGTTGTGTATTTTTGCAACTCAAATCTTTCTTTGTCATTTAAAATTACATCCTAGGGGTTTCAGAGAGCCATTGTGTAATTACAGACGAGGGGGGAAAAAAAAGCCCAACAACCTATTTTAGATATTTGGAGACTCAGAAAAACAGAGCTGCTTTGGTAGCTGTTCATTCTGTTTGTGTGGCGGAGCGAGCTCTGTGCCCACTTTTTATTCATGCGGAAGCACCACAAGCCAGCCATTGGAGTCTCTCAGCACTCGATGCAGCTGCTTTTGGGGTGTTTCGTGGGCAGTGTGTGATGTGGTGTGATGTGTTGGAAAGGGCCTAAACCTGAAGTTCGTCCAGTGGGGCTTGAGTGCCAGCTTTCTTCACTTTCCCCAGCTTGACTGAGATATGATTGACATATAATGTGGCAGTTTAAGGCAGACAATGTGCTGATTTGATATACTTATATATTGCAATATGATTAGTTAGCTAATACATGCAGCATGTCACATAATTACCCTTTCTTTATCGTGAAGATACAGTCTCTTAGCGACTTTCAAGTCTATAATACAGTATTATTAACTCTAATCATCATGCTGGACATTAATATCCCCAGAACTTACTCATCTTATAACTGAAGGTTTGTACCATTTGACAAATATCTCCCCACATCCCTCACTCCGTAGCTCCTGGTAACTACCAATATAGTCTCTGTTCCTAAGAGTTTGGTGTTTCTATAGTCCACATATAAGTGAGGTCATACAGTATTTCTCTTTCTCTGTCTGACTTATTTCACTTAGCATAATGCTGTCCTCGTCCATCCATTTTGTGGCAAATGGCAGAATTTTCTTCTTCCTCAGGGCTGCATTGAGTACCACATCTCTTTGCATTCATCTGTTGATGGACATTTATGTAGTTTCTGTATTGTGGCTATTCTGGATAATGCTAGAGTAAACATAGGAGTGTAGATATATTTTTAATATCCTGTTTTCATTCTATATATTCAGAAGCAGAATTGCTAAATCATATGGAAGCTCTATTTTTAACTTTTTGAGGAACTTCTATACTATTTTCCATAGTGGCCACACCAATTTACATTCCTACTAACAGGGCAAAAGTGTTCCCTTGTTTTCAGATCCTTGCTAGTGTTTGTTATCGCTTGTCATTTTTATATGAGTACCAGCTTTATTACTTCCAAAACTTGTATTCTGGAACAAATCACATTACTGCTTTGTGCCTCAAATATCTTCTTTAAAACTAGGATATTTTCCTACCACCTGATGCTGAATGAGGAGCAAATGAAAGGAAATACTTCCCTGATGTGTGTCATGTCATTATCTACCTCATACTCGGGTATGATAGTACTCAGTCTCATCATTACCCAGCAAATCCTGACTTCAGCCAAAGTTCTGTATTACTGATTTAATAATTTTAGAGTCACTTGAAGACCCTAATTCTTCTAGCTCTTCATCTAGAGATAAATTCATCCTGTGATTCAAAAGCCCTGACATTGAGCCCTTCTTACTTTTTCTTCTCAAAGTAAGCTAGTATGCACTCATCAAACATGGAAGATTTCTGCAGTCATTCTCATTTCCATAAAGATGTACAAAAGAAGAAGTTTTCTTTTAACTACAATGGAGTAGGTTCTCAAAATCTTAGACTTATATTAACAGAAATATCTGTGGTGTAATTCCATTTCTAGCAAAAGCAAGGAGAAGATGGTTGGGATTTTTTTTTTTTTTAATGAGCTAGAATAGTGGAGGTAATATTATATCGAACTATAGGAATTTAATTACCCCACTCCACAAATGTAGTTTTCAAATAAAGGAGTCAAAAGAATTTTCAAAGCTATTCTTCTGAACTGTGATATAAAAACCCAGAACACATTTCGTAGATGTAAAATGTATTGCTGTACATTATGAGCCACCACGACAAACGGAGGCACAATAAGAAACACGACACGAGACTGAACACACGGTGATTAAACATCCCTTTGCTCTCTTCTTAGAAATATTGTAATTTGCTTAGAGTTTTATATGCTTGCCACTGTAAGGATGGGCATTTCTGGAATATTTCTGATGAGTGGATTTCATAGTGGGGAGAGATTTCCCAGAAAATGGAAATGCTGTCATTTGAGGGCTTAAATCCACACTGGGTGTAAGTAAGAGATGCTGGGAGGGTGGGGAGGAATAAATCACCCAGGGGGCCTCATCATTTTTCAGGGTCTGCCGGTCTGTCCTTTATGGTGTCCATAAACAATCATTCCCTCTGAAAGGAAGGGAGGGCGGATTCAGGGTGACTTGGGGACGCTGTTATTGAAAAGTCTTTACCAAAACTCTGTTTCTCTTCCTTATTACAAAAATGACATATACTCATTATAGAAAAAAAATTTAAATAATGGATAAGTAAGGAAAAGAATATAAAGATCATTTGTAATATCAGAGCAATGATAATCACTATTAGCACTTAGTATAAAGCCTTGTCTTTCCAAAGTCATTTTGGCACATCAAATAAGAACTTGGTAAAGGGAATCTTGGCTTTGGAAAAAGGAGCAAAGAAGTGTTCACCCATTTATCAAACACTTGTACTGTCAGGAGGGACTGTATCTTTTACATCTACAGAAGAAAGAATAAATTGGAAGTGCTCTGGAAATACAGGGCTTATGACTTTTCACTCAGGTACACAAAGTGGTTTAGTGAACTTCACATATAGCTAATGAGTTGTCTTTGCTTTTCTTTTTTCTTTCATTTGGGAGAAACAAGTAGATGCCATTTAAAAAAAATTAATAATTGGTTTTCATACATGTTTTAATTTTCTATTTTCTAATTTTGCATTAGCTTGTTGTTATTAGTGAGTGCTACTTTTATCTAGTCAATATTCATCCCTCCTTTGTTCTCTTTTTGGGTAAAGTCATAAATATCCTTCCCCATAGCACTTGATCTGAGCTATGCATACTGGTGAGGAGTAAAAGGGAAAGCTGGAATAAGATAGACTGAACCCTCTACAACACTATGTGGTTTTCTTTGAGCCTGTGAACCTTAGGGACCTGGTAGTGAGTGAGGCAGTGCAGTTAGTGGGTAATTCAGAGAGCAGGCTTCAGGGTCAAAAATTTTAGGTCCAGGCTCTATCCATTATTTTCTGGACAACATTGGATACATTAATTAAACTCTCAGTGCCCTAGTTTCTTCATCTTTAAAATGAGAATAATAATACCATTGAGTCTTGCAGCACTACTGCAGACTAATGAGATAATGCATTGTAAAGCTGCATAGTAAAGTGCTAAGTGTTCGATAAAAGCTAGCTAGTGTATTTGAAGTGACTGTACTCTTAGATGTCAAGGTGGCCACATGAGTAAAACTCAAGGGCCGGAAAGGCCTGTGTGACCTTGGGTAATTCTCTGACTTTCAGCAATTCAGGTTTTTCCCTCTGAAATGCAGACTATGCAGTTTATATTACAAAGGGGTTTTAGACAGAGATAGCATGCTAGTTTGCAATGTAAAGTGTTTTAACCATAAATAATAAAGGTATGGCCTCCTCTAAAAGATGTCAAGCTTCTCCCTGGAGATGGAGGAGGAGGCCTCCCCAGAGTTAATAGCACACCTCCCCTGAGTGAACACAAAGAGAGGCAAGTTTCAGGAAACAGCTTCAGAAAACAAATGAATAAATATTGTTTGTGCTGGTGAGAGCACATTAAATATGAATTCCTGACTAAACTTTACAAGTAGATTAAGAGTGATGCTGTTCATTGATACATGCAGCACTCCCTTAATAACTAAAGAAAGCAATAAATTTGGGGTTTCGCATCTCGGCTGCTCCTCCTCATGAGTTCAAGTTTCTGAGAATTCAAGCCAGGTGTCTGGAGTTTGGCTGTAAGATGGCTGCATTAACATAAGAGTATGCAAAGAAGCTGTTGGAAGAGTTCCAAAAGAGGTTGTTTGCTCTAGTTTTGATGCATTTTGGATGTGTCTCTGTGTTTATACACAGGGGTCCTCTGTCAGTGTCTAACTAGCAAGGTTTAAAAGTTCTCTGTAATAAAACATGGGGAGATACCATAAATTGGCATACTTTAGAAATACTTAGATGTTCAGTGCTCACAAAAATGTTTCTGGGGCTGTTCACCTTTTTTTTCCTTAACTCTAATGAAGAAGACTTAGCTCATCCAAGATAAAAACCGAAGCTATAATTGGTGAGAAAGGGGACATTGGATTCTGCTTCTTTGCAAGGGTGTTTTAACAAAGGTGTGACCTTGCTATATCCCTACTAAATATTTTTTCCACAACTCTGGTAGAATCAATTGTGGCCCATTCATTTATTTATTCAGTAAACATTTACTGAACATCTATTATATGTTCAGGCAGTGGGAATTCAACTGTGAAGCAGGTAGACGGGCTCCTGCTTCTTGGGGACTTAGAGTCTAGTGAGGGGTACATATAAGTGAACAGGGACTTAAATATAACTTGCTAAATGCAGAGTTAGGGAAAGGAGGGCACTTAGGTCAGGTTCAGGATGATCAGAGGTGATTTAGATCAGTGGAGACATTCTCAGCAATCAGATTGTTAATTTTTTATTTGCTGTTACATATGCTTACTGATAGAATAGAGGTTAATACTTTAGGAAACTTTTGCATCTCAATAGATAGTTTGCATGTCAGAAAGCTCCTTTGATTGAGTTTCAGGAACTGTTGACCTGTAATTAAGCTCATAATCGCCTACGCAGAAGGTAATTTCTTTGTAGAAATGACTCCGTAGAATCAGAGCCCTGAGATGGAATGAGTCAGCCATGAAGATATTTGTGATCTTAATCGCCTCAGAACAGGGGACCTTCTTCATATGAGTTACAACTCTTGCCGTAATTGCTTGAGCACTTGATGTGTGTTTATTCATTTAGGTCCCATAATGGCACTTCAAAGTAGGCGAAACTCATATTATCATCCCCTAACACAGTCCCTGGTGTCCACAGAGTGCTGTACACACAATTGGTGCTCAACAGAAATTCGGTGATGAGAGGAGTCCCCATTATATAGATGAATACAAGGAGGTTCAGAAAAGTGAAATGACTTGTCCAAGACCAAAGAGTAAAATAGTGGCAGGGACTGAACTATTAGATTTTCTGGGTCCTGATCTAGTACACCAGACCATTTCTCAGGAGCTTAGGATGTCAGAGCAAAGAGTGAGCAGGTGAGGCAGAGAGACGTGCACTCAGTGTCCTGGAGGCAAATTATTGTTGCAGATGCAGGATTCAGACTAATGTCTGGGGCTGCGGGAGGTGGGGTTTTATATATCTGTATCTATCTATCTATATATATATGCATATATCTATATCTATATATCTATCTTATGCCTTGCTTAAATTAAAAAAAAAACAACAAAAGTGTGCATTAACACATCAGGGGCTAGCACATGAACTTCTAGATTCCTAGCTTCTCTTAAAAAGACCAGTGTCTATGGGAGTCAGATTGCCTTTACTGAAGGAGACAACTGGCCAGCGGCTTAGTTATTGTTCTGTTAGAGGGGTACGTGATCCTGAAAGGAGAAGTTGCATTTCATCTTCAGTCAACCGCCTGTCCCCCCTTTATTGATCAGAGGAGTCTGCTGATTAGAGGAAGGGAGAGAGAACTGAGGGATTGGCGCTCTGGGCATGATGTGTTTTGTTTCCTAGCCGAAATTTATTGTAGTCTCAGGTCTCCTGAGCCGGGCTAATTGCAGTGCTCTTTCCCACTTGCAAGACTCAGAAGACGTAGCTTCCTTTAATGCCTGGTTTGTAGTGCATGCCCCTCACTGGCTCCTGAGGGGCCTGTGCTGTGTTACTTGATCCTGGGGCCACACAGGAGACGAAGGCACTTAGCCCAGTGCACTCTGTGAAAGGATGGCTGCAGGTGGGCTAGAGGGAGCCCTGTATTTCCTGGCCCAGCTATTAAGAACATGGCATGAACATCAATTCTAGGGGCCTGCAGCATTCAGTCACGGAGAAGAGGGGGCAAACAGTGTGATATGGTGCAGACATCATGGGCTTCATCATAACCAATGCCAGTCTAGCTCTATCACCCCTACACTTGCCCAAGTTACCGAGCCTAAGTCTCAGTTTCCCCAGCTGTAAAATGGAAGGGTTTAAAACTGGCATATAGTAAGATTTCAATAAATGTTAGTTATTCATTGTATTTATTTTATGGATGACCTATGACTCAGAAAGGCTAAATAATTTTCCTAAGGACAGGTAAATGGCAGAGCCTGCCTTTGAACCTTGATCTTTCTTTTTTTTTCTTTTTTTAAATTTATTTCTAGGCGAGAGAGAGACAGCGTGAGCAGGGGAGGGTCAGAGAGAGAGAGAGTCACAGACTGAAACAGGCTCCAGGCTCTGAGCTGGCAGTCAGCACAGAGCCCGACGCGGGGCTCGAACCCACAATCTGTGAGATCATGACCTAAGCGAAAGTTGGACACTTAACCGACTAAGCCACCCAGGTGCCCCTGAACCTTGATCTTTCACTCCAAAGTCAAAGTGCTCAGGCTACCCTGTTATATTACCATCACAGTGCCTGCCTCTCAGAGTTGTGAGCATGATGTAAAGCGCTTAGCACTGGAGTGGAGAGTAGGTTTCAGCAAGGCAGTGGTTAGAGATAGGGTAGCTCAACTGAGCTGAAATGCTAGCTGGAGGTTCAATTACCTATAGACCCTTATGGTGACAGGGACCTCGGTTCACAGGTAAATCTTCTCAGCCCCATTTACACATACAGATGGTTACTGTCGATTCTGAGTGTGAGAGATGATGATAGTAGTGCTGATGGTTAGTGACTAGAAAAGAAACATGACTTCATTAATAAAAACTTAAGATAGAAGGCTGCTTGGTGTGATGGAGTGGCGAGAATGGCTCTCTCCACTAAAAATACCTTTCTCCTCAATTTTCAGACATATAATTGTCTTCAGGATTCTCGGTCTTGCCAGGAAAGAAATAGGTGAGCAAGTGCAAGCTCTTTAGCCCTAATGTCTGGGAGGGTGTTGCTTTTAGTAATGCAAGGATAAAAATAAAACGACCCTCTAAAGGCAGTGGTGACTGCCCACAGCTTACTTGGGAGTCAGAAAAAATCTCATTTTTCATACTAGCCTCTGAGAGCTGACCTTTAAAATCACCACATCTGGGGAGAATGTGTGATTTGATGCAGAACATTTTAGGACATGCCAAAGGATGAATGGCTGAGAATGTGCTCATCAGTTTTCTTCTCCTTCAAGGAGCTCAGAATTGCTTAGGTTATAAAAGTCAGTTCTTAGTCACTTCAAACCTACAGCATTTGCTTAAGTAGGTCTTCTGTGCAGAGTTGATTAAGCACACATATAAATGGGATGCCGACCCATGTACCTGTTATGAAATGGTGTGTGTGTGTGTGTGTGTGTGTGTGTGTGTGTGTGTCTCCATCCTTAGGGTGAAGTTTAACCATTTCAATGTATCTAATTACATAATAAGTCAGTAAAAGGTTGTTTGGAAAAAGATGGGATTGCTTTAGAAAGAGAGCCAAACTATGTGAATTGCTTTGTTATGAAGATGTTATATCGAGACTCTTGTACTACATCTCGAGTCCAAAGAGTAATACTACTGAATATAAAGCCAGCTTTTGATTTGTGAAACTCAAAATAGCTGTAGGTCCAGAAGGCTTCATTAAAAAGAAGCCTATTTGTACTCATAAGACCTGTGAAAGAGCCACAGAATTTTGTGGAAAGCAGCATTGGATGGGTGGTCATCTTACAAAATCATCTCCAGGAGAAAATAGCATCTGTCGGATCTCATGTGTCATCATCTGCTAAGTGAAGGTCTGGGCAGTGATGCAATAGAAGTTCCTTGTGGCTGCTAATTCTGAGCGGTCTGGGCCATGAGGCCTTCAGGGCCCGGATCTATCACAGTTAAACTCCTCCACACACCAACAATGCACAGTTAGCATTTTCCCCTGGCTAGTCTCCAGTTGGCTACAAGTTTTAGACCTGGCAAACTGAAAAACTTTCCCCCAACGTTTTTGATGAGGATCCAGAAGTCAGAATCAGTGGATCTTCAGAATTACTGCTAGTGGTGAAAAAGGCCAGGGGCCACTTAACCCCAGGACTACTGAGCTTCTGCAGGAAGTACCTGCCAATCAATCTTTGGAGGCCTGCCAGTAGGATGGCTCCTCCCTTCCTCACTGGTTTGGAGGGTCATTGGCTCTTGTTGAAGAGATGTCAAGGGACAGATCTATTTCTGAAGCTATCAGTGAAAACTGAATGCATGGCTACTGTAGCAGGGTTTTCATGTTTACAGAAATGTCTATAATATTAGAACATTTGCCGAAGGTAGTAGTTACTGATCTGGAAGATTGGCATTGACCCTGTTGCTCGGCACACTGAAACTCTTCTTGCTTTACCCTTTCTTCCCTCCTTCAATATTTGCTGAGCACCTGCTGCATGTCACCAGGGTGCTGGAGACCAGATATCAAACAACAAGAACAACCAAAACCAGTCAGACCATGTCAGAGCTCCCTGGAGCTCAGAGCCTGTAGAGAGGACAGACAAGAAGACTGGCAATTTCCTCATGGATCCATGAGTGCTATACCAGGAGAGAGGAGAGAGCTGCCTAGGCTGGCAAACCAACAAGAATTAGGCAAAGGATCTGGACAAAACCAAGAGCATTCCATGCAGAGGGAAGGCAGTGTGCAAAGGCCTAAATGGGAAGCTGAAGACAGCATGGCAGTCTGCACAGTTGCAAATAGTTCCCTGAGGAGTGGATGATTGGGAGGCACAGGGTTGAGAGATGAGGCTGGAGAGACAAGGGCAAGGTCATGGAGGGTCTTTTCTGCCATATAGAGAAGTATGGGCTTTTACTTCAGGGCAGTGGGATGGTGAAGGTCTGAAATTGGGCCAGCACATAGCTATTGTGACCTGATGCCTAGTCCTGGGGATGGAGTGCCTTAGAGTGAATTTTGTCAAGGTTTCAGGGATGGGCAAACTGCTTGGGTGGCTCTCCTGCTGAGTGAATGCTGATCACTCCTATTAGTTCATCATAATTCTTTTTTTTTAATTTCTTCTTCTTTTTTAAAATAATAATAAAAAATCGTGCACCTGGGTGACTCAATTGGTTGAGTGTTCGACTTTGGTTCAGGTCATGATCTCGTGATTGTTGGGTTTGAGCCTCGTGTCGGTCTGTATGCTGACGGCTCGGAGCCTGGTGCCTGCTTTGGATTCTGTGTGTCTCTCTCTCTCTGCTCCTCCCCTGCTTACACTCTGTCTCTCAAAGATGGATAAAAAACATTAAAAAAAATTTTTTAAAAGATTTAAAAATACCATTAAATCCTGATGTAAAAACTAGTGACTGTTAAATAAGTCAGATGCCCTTTCTTTGAAAATGCTCACAGATAAGCTAGAGGAGGGACAATAAAACTGAAATGGCCAGAGGCTCTTAAACAAAATCATCCATTTGTTCTTGGAAACAACCAGAAAGATATAGGAAGCAGTAGTTAAGAGATACACAGAAAAATCCCAACTAAAGCCGTGCTGCTGAAAATCGCCTATGTCGATATATTCTTCAATAAAAGTTGTTTTCTGCTGACGCTGTCCCCCCTACGGATGTTCCTCTTATATTTGATGATCAATTTTCCACAAGGTTTGCTATAATGGTTCCTCAGAGCTTAGGTTTTTACATTTTAATTCATTCAACGGCCGTTCTTAACCTAAGACAATATATGCGGTTCCACAATTCAGGATCATTGTCTTCTAGCTGACAGGATGTTACTCAAATCCCAACCCTTCTCTTTTTCTCTACTTGTTTTTTCTGCCTTGGTTTGAGGAGAACCGCTGGCAAAAGAGGCAGTGTCTACTGATTCAAGTGGAGCCTGTGATCTGTACATTCCATCATTTGACTTACTTCTGCCTGCCTTTGATGTTCATTTGGGGTTCCCAGAAGTCATCTCCCTGATGCAGCCCCTTGAAGTTACTCTTTCCAGTAACTCCTAGTCTTCCCAAAGCTCCTCTAATGTCCCATTAATCCTTAAAAGCCTAACACAAACTTCATATTCTTTGTGTTTGAGACAGATAAGCACACTGCAATTTCAAGACAGAGTGAGTTTGTGGGAAGAAAAAAACAGCAGTTTATTATTATTATTTTCATATTAATCATGTCTCCCCAGGTATATTGAACATTTCTTTTAAAAAATTTTTCAATGTTTATTTTTGAGGGGGGGGAGGGTGGTAGTGAGAATCCCAAGTAGGCTCCATGCTGCCAGCTCAGAGCCCGATGTGAGGCTTGAGTCCATGAACCGTGAGATCATGACCTGAGCCAAAATCAAAAGTCAGACATGCAATCAACTGAGCCGCCCAGGTGTTCCCATATGCACATGTCTTGAGCATAGAGACCACATCTTTACCTACTTGTGTAATCTCAGCTAGAGTTTAGCACGATGGAATTTCGTAAATATAAATTTATAAAATGTAGTTTGATTAAGTTGTCACTTGGCAAGAGCTACACTGAGTTTCATTTGGAGACTCATGCTAAAATATGAGTGTAGAAATCCAGGTGTAGCTACCATTGCACAAGGCATTTGGACAGGAATACTTGGAATCTACACAGAGACTGGCCCCTGGACCTGTGAGCACATGAGCAGTGGCTTCCTTTTGCCAGGGGAGACTTTCAGATGTGGTGTGAGTGGCCTGTGGTTACAGAGCATCTGAAGCCCCAAGACTGCAGAAGACCAATGGATTCCAGCTCAAAGTTTCTAGCATTTCTTACGCTTATTTTATACAGGTCTAGCTTGGGCCAGAATAACAAAGCACACACAACCCCCTTTTCTACTGTCTCTTGAAATCTACTCCCTGAGAACTTCCCCAGTCAGAACCCTTGCTCTGGGGACAAAGCTTGGAGTACTTCATCCTGGTGTGATGTGGCTGTATGTGCTACTCTTGGGAGTGTTTGCAGATCAATGGCTGAAGGAACAGTAACAAAAATTGATATCTGGTGATTGGGGGACATTTCAGGGGCATGAAAGGCTCTTCCAAGGCTTAAACAATTCAGTTCCCATTTTGAATTTTGATTCCCAATGGTGATTTGTATTATGTTAACATTTCTATCCAAAATCTTCCTGCTTAGTTACCGAACCTCATTCCCGGTCCAGTCCTACTGTAATTTGCAATGTAATGGAGATTAAGATTAAGGGAATTTGGGCCAAAGGAAAGAAGATACTTGCTGCTTGTAAACTGAAATGTTGATATAGCTAAAATTCAAACCCCAGAAGCTGGGGTGAGGAGTAGAGGGGTGAGTGAGAGGGGACCTGGGATGGTTCCACCTTCAACAATTCTTTGTGTGTATTTTGACCTGCTACTTGTTTGAACTAGGATGGAAAGATGTTAGAGAAAACACTGTGAAAGCAGGGCCATGAGACACAGAACCCTTTTATGTTTGTCGTTTATTTATTTATTTATTTATTTATTTATTTATTTTTTGCATTTTTCAGAAGTTCAATCCCTAATGTTAGGAAATCTTTGAGTAACATTCTTCCTTCACCTTTTTGATATGATCTGGGCACCAAATAGAACAGAAGCTTGAAGCACTTGTCGGGGACAGTGTACTGGAGGTCCCAGCTTTATAAACATGATGCCCTATTTGCTAGATTATGAAGAAGTAGTGATGGGGAGGGTGTGGGGGTTGGAACCTAGAAGGGGCTCGGGCAGTGTGGTGGTGGCAGGGACTTGAGGAGTGCAAGGTTATAGCTGTATACCCATTCTGGAAGGATTTCATTATTTCAACAACAGGAACTGAACGATAGTGGCCCTGAATTCATACATGTACTTGTTGATGAGGAAAGAACACTGGATTTGAAGTTAGGACATGAGCCTGATTCCTAGCTCTGCCTGCCAGGAGCTGTGGAATCTGGGAAAGTCACTTAACTACTGAGTCTCAGTCTTCCCATCTACAAAATGGAAATGTGTAGTAATGACTGCTCTATCTCCAGTTAGTGGTAAGATCACAAGTCTGTAGTCAGGTGACACCTGTGAGAAAACATTTTTAAGCTGGGGCATCTTCTGGTTGAGTTTCCCTTTTACCTTGATGTTCTGGCATCATTGTTTAATTGTTTAGTGATAACCTCAGACATGGAGGTGTTTAGGCTTGTATACTCGAGTATCAAATTTTATATTTCTGTGTTTTTTGAGTTGTTGGGTTTGAATTTTGTGTTTTTTCTCATATGCCTCTTATGTTAGGGTATGGGCTTCAAGCTACATGAGTAAACTTTAGACCATGTACAAGATCAGGATAAGTGGGAGGTAAGTGAGGGCCTGAGACTCTTTTGTATGTAAAGTAAATCAAATTTAGCTTGTAACTTTTTGGTACATTTAGCACATCTCAGGGATTTTCCAAACTCTCTTTGCTAGCCCCTTGCTTTGTGCCTGTGTCCTGGAAGTGTGGATAGTGGAATTCTCAATGTAGAATGATGCATATGATTAGTTTACAATATATACTACCAGTGTGTAAAGATAAAATTTGTAGTGGAGGTGGCAGGGAAAATATATGGCTTACTTCTCCTGTCAGGCATTTGTTATGTGACATGTGTAAGCCCTTTCCTGGAGAAAATGAAAGACACCCAGGCTTCTTTCTAGATGTTTGTGTGTACCCTTTTAATCCAATTTAAGACTAAAGAATGACTCTCAGAAAGAGGTTATATAGTTATTTCAAGGGGTACAGGGAGTTGGGGGCAGAGGGAGGCAAAAGGACCCTTTAAAAAGGATATTGGAATGGTAAATTTCTTTTCCATCAGAAGTTCTTTGAAAAAGCTGTATTCTTCTTTCATTGGAGTATGTGCCTTAGCAAAAGTTTCAGGTACCTAACACCAAACAGAATAAAGATGTTGCACCATGTTTTTGCAAATCACCAGGTGGGACCAGTGTATATTTTGTTGGTTTGTTGAGTGTCTGTGGCCTTGATTCCCGCAAGTTGCCCTGCAGCCCATTTGGCTAGACTAGAACGATTGCGAGAGTGGTGTACTACCAGCAGTGATCTGAAGATGGCAGCATTGGGCGACCTATCTCCTTTTCCAAAGCACATGCCCAGCCTGGCACATCCAGTAGCTGCCTTCCACAGGAGTGTTTGCATTGCAGCTTGTCACTCAGACTTTTTTCTGCTTAACGACTGTATGTATGTAAATGATTCTGCTTTTCTTCTGTGGAAGAAGTCTGATCTATCATTCCTGTTTTGGTTTTCAGTTAATGATTATATGTAATTATATTCAAATAAAATATTTATAAATAATTACATATAATTAGTGGTATGTAAAATGTGGAATTCATGAACATCAGCTCTGATGAAAGGTACCCTTTAATTTAGGAGGTGATAGTCTTAGTATTATTTGTTTCTGTTTAAAAGACATCAGTGGCCAAGAACCTGCAGTTCTCTTTTACAGGTGTTCTTATAAGGTTCAGGGTGGTTTTTCTTTTTATTTCCTTTTTTTTTTCCTGTGGGTTTTGTTTTGTTTTTGGTTGTTGTTTTTATTTTGCTTTTGCTAATACATAGGATATTTGTTTAGTAGATCTCTAGGGAATATATTATAGATCCACATCTGGAGAGAGTGCTGTGGAAAACAAATTATGTTTTCTTAAAATTTTGGGAAGCAATTAGTTATCCTTGAGATCTGAAAGGTCTCAGGGGGTCCTCCAGTTCAACTCTAAGCAGGCTTTGCATTTAAAACCAGACAGAAGAAATGTGCGGCTGTCCCTGCTTCCCCATCAGTGATCATGCCCAGGGCACTCTGTCTTGTGAGATCTCCATGGGTATTGAAAACAGAAAGAGAAAAATTGTTCTGAGTAAGTCCATAATTCAAATTTTGCCAACACCTGAGGCTCCGGTGCATTTTACCATTGCTTTTTTATCTGTTAGCCACACATGGAGCTGCATATGGAAAATGAACTTCAAGTAAAAAGGTCCAATTTTCTGGAGAGAGAATGCTGTAGAAGTAGCATATAGGCTTTCCCTGGTTGGGGACAACAGGAAACCAAGGGAAAAGGTAGACAGTGAATGAGCAGATGGAGCTATGTAAGGTCAGAGTTTCTGGAAGGACTCCCAGACGAGGTATGGGGCCAGAGAGCATTCTGAGCGATGGGAAGGAGGATGCACAGTGGCCTTTTCTTTTGAGCTTGCCCTGATTCTAGGAGCACATGCACCAAAGACACACTGGTAGATTTAGCTTTGAACTTTTAGTTGAGTTGATGTAGAGCTTTTAATTCCTGCCTTAAAATAGGTTGGAATGCCAAATCTATGTGAAGCCCATGTGATCGGCACACCAGACTTTCTCAGGGGCTCCCTCAGCCTGTTTTGATTTAGGTCATTTTGCATGCACTGATACAGCATAAGAAAAATTAAAAATGCTCTTAACAGCCTGACCTAAATGCTCCTATAGCTGGCTCCATATGTGTATTTTGGAGGCTTTTGAACATGACAGCTCTCTCTCTCTCTCTTTTATAAACTCTTCTGTATTCAATGTTAAGGCTTCAAGGCTTTTACATCATGTGCTGTAAATGCAATAGAAATTAGGGAAATCAGCCAAAGACACAGTAAGAAGATACCATGAGATTCCAGTTTTCCTCTTTTAGACTTTCATTTCTCCATTTATGGTTGTAAGGGGGAATCATGCATCTATTAATCTTTTACCTAAAAAGTTTAAATTGTGACAGTTGTCAAGCTCTTTAAAATCTGGAGCTCTAGATCTCTTAAATGTCACCATATAGACTGGTCCTGGGTAAAATCACTTTATCTCCTTAAACTTGAGTTTTCCTTTGGGTGAAACAGGAAGCTGAAACTGCTGGACTCTAATTCTATGACTGTATAATCATTTCTCTTCATTGTGTCCAGGACTGTGTGAAATCTTTTGGAGGATGGACTTGAGGGCTTTCTTTTAGCATTTGATCCTCTTCTCCTGAGGTCTCTGTGATACTGACTTCTCTCAATGCCCTGCCCCCACTGGCCCAAGTCTATTCTAAGTCACCTGCCTCCCTTGCTCCTTGGCTGCCTTTGCCTCCTAACTGGTCTCTCTGCTTCTACCTCTGCCTCCCTCTCCCCCCTACAGTCTGTTCTTTACCCAGCACCAGCACGATCTTCTGAGACTAAATTAGAACATGTCTAGCTCTTGCCTGAAACCCCTCCAATGACTTCCCACTGCCCTTGGAAATATAAATCCGTTCCTGCCTTTGCACCTACCTCCTCTGCTAGGAGTGCTCTTTCCCTAAGATCTTTATACAAAAGGCTGCTTTTCAAGTGGGTTGCAGCTTAAATATCACTCCCTCAGAGATGCCTTCCCTGGCACTTCATCTAAAATAGCCATCTCTTCTGCTTAATACCTGACACATTACATGGATTTATTACATATATAGCATATTCCACCTGGAATTATCCTGTATATTGATTTTTGTTGTTATATCTCATCCTGGCAACAAATAGGCTTCATAGGATCAGGGACTTCATTGCCTTGTTCATTGCATATCTTTAGCAACTAAAGCAGATTCTGGAATATAACAGGCGCTCAAGGAGTGTTTGTAGAATGGATGAATGAATGAGTGAGTGAATGAAAGAATGAATGTCACGGGCAGAAGAACTACCTGCCAGAGAGGTTATAGTCACCTAACTAATTAGAAGCAGGGCCAAGACTAGAACTCAGGCCCCTTCCTGAGTTTCTCTTTTTTCCAGGTCCTGCTGCCATATAGCAAGCTTGACTTAGAGATAGTTCTTTCATTCGCTACTTATTTATTCACCAAATATTGAGCTCTTATGTTTCAGACACTACTCCATATCAGTAGTTCTCAAGCAGAAGTGATGTTGGTCTCCTGGGAACATTCTTCAATGTCTAAAGATGTTTTTAGCTATTACAAGTGGGGTGGGGGGTACTAGTGACAGCTGGTTGGTGGAGGTCAAGGGTGTTATCCTCTGTATGTCCTATAATGCACAGGATAGCCTCCCACATTAAGAATTATCTGGCCCGAACTGTCAACAGTGCTGCGTTTGGGACCCTGTTCCAGATGAGCAGATGCTTGCTCTCATGGAGTTTATAGTTTATTGGGAGGGGGGGCGGCAGATGACAATGTATATCACATAAAGAAATTAAAGATCATGACAAAAAGGTGGTACAATGGGAAAGAAAGATAAGTCAGAACAGAGTAAGGAGGGCTGGTGGGCATTGTGGGTGATGAGGGGAGGAAGGACTATAATTTTACCCTTTTGGGGAGGTGAATCAGGGAAGGAAGTTTTGCCTTGGGAGGTTTAGCTCCTTGACCTCCAGTGACCAGTGCTTTGGGTTCAGCCCATTCAAGTTCATGGATCATCCTCATGTTTAAAAAATATAAAACTGTTCTGAAGAAAGAGACATCTTAACCTCCACATGAAAATAGAGCAAACTGCTGTGGGTTAGAAATAATTATTATTTTCCACCACTTTTCAGGGGTGTTTAAATTCTCTTTCTCAACACTGTCAGTGCTCTATCATCACTAATGCAGGGCAGTGTTAATTTGATGCAATTTGTATTGCTCACTGTCAACTTCTCACTTTTCTCCCAGAGCAAAAAACAGTGTGATTTCAGCCTCTCTCAAAGAGCATTGGGAGATTTTTGGTTGTACAGAGGTTTCTGTCTGTCTAGGTTGGTTTCTTAAACTCAACAGAAACAACTGTAGATTTTAATGTCTTAGGAAAGCTGTAGTAGTTGATGCTGGTAAAACGCAGGTCAGCGAAATGGTTCTTACTATATATGTTTTTATATATGTATCTATACATACATACATGTTTCTATGTGTAGCATTCATAGATATACATTTAAGATCTCACTGAAAAAATCAGGCTAAAATTAGTGGCTTTGGTAATTTGGTAGGTGTGTACTTGCTTTTATGGTCTCCCTCTTGTTTCTGTACCACTGTTCTTTACCAAACATTGGCACCTACTAGGTACTCAACAAATGTTTGTTGAATGAATAAACAAACTGTAAAAATGAGTTTGAGATGACTGGATTCCAAGTTATTTTTCCACATTTGCATGAACTTATTTATGTCAACTGAAACACAACTTGGTAAATGCAGAAGTTTGGTAAATGCAGAAGTGTATTCTTAGGATGGTATGACTGTGACATAATAATTCATTTCTAAATCTTTAAAAAATTTTTTTTAAATTATTGCCAGGTATATAGTTGACTTATGGGGTTTCTGAATCCACCAAGCACAAGACTCTTAGTAATTAATAACTTTTCTGCATACTTTTTACCTAGGGAGGGATTATTAAGCAAGAGAATAGATTTTAACGAACATCTTGATTCAAATGTATTTAAATGGACAGTGCTGAACATAGTATGCCCAGTGCACCATTTTATTTTGGGTGCCATTTATTCTATAGAAGTGTTCTTCTATGGATGTGTGTCCATGTTTGGGTTTTTTTTTTTCCATTTTTTTCTTTCAGTGCTATTTCTTCACGATCGAGTTTGGCCTTTGCAAGCAAGAAGGGCAACTGCGGGCATATGGAGCAGGACTCCTTTCCTCCATTGGAGAATTGAAGGTATGAAGCTGTGAATGAAAACATCCTTCCTGAGCAAACTGGTTCAAGGTCATGGAAAATAGTGATTTGTTTGTCTGAGCAGTTCTACGCATAGGCACCCCATGAATATTTAATACAGAGGATTTGGCACCTCAGATGTGGGTGCTGACCTAACTTTTTGCACCTCTGAAAATGGGTCATGCCTTTCTAGGTGTGTGGTGTGACTCAGATGGACGAGCAGCCGTGTGCGCAGATCAACAGAAGTGACAAATGTATGCTTGTGTTGGGTAACATATGACTGGCCTAAATTTAGTGCTGGAAAGTGGGCAGCAAGTTAGCAGTGATTGCTTCATTGAGATTTCCTTATAAGGATAGCTTGGCTATGCTCAATTCTGTTATCCCCAGGACTCCCATGGACTCCCTTGAATTTGCTTTCCAAAGGAAATCTGAGAGTATGTTAGCCTCTTTGAAATTAATGTGTTTTAAAACATTTGTGGACATATGCAATTTGGGCAAAAAAGCCAAACTATACCTATGTTGAGAGAGGTAGCTAATGTGTGTAGTGATGCCTAGGGAATGCTATTTTTCTTGCCTTAAAATACAGTAAAATGATTATTTTTTGTATGGTCCTCTGATCATTTTAATCTTCTTGTTACTTAAGAAGTTCTTTCTATACCGTTGGGGGACAGCAAGTTTTGATGAATTTGGAATGTAGTGTGATGTATTATCTGGAAATGGTACTGAAAATAATCTTTCTTTGATTATTCAGACTAAGATCAGGATAATTGACTATCCTAGAGTTTTTATTTGGAGAATTGATTATCCTTATAGTTGAATAATGATTATTGGAATGTCCTGGTTGTTTATATATATATATATTTTTAATGTTTTTATTTATTTCTAGGAGAGAGAGAGAGAGACAGTGTGAGCAGGGGAGGGTCAGAGAGAGAGGGAGTCACAGACTGAAACAGGCTCCAGGCTCTGAGCTGGCAGTCAGCACAGAGCTCGACGCGGGGCTCGAACCCACGAACCGCGAGATCATGACCTAAGTGAAAGTCGGACGCTTAACCGACTAAGCCACCCAGGAGCCCCTGTTTATATTTTGGAAAGATACACTTTACCTGTAGTTTTATTGGGTCCATTTGCTTTATGATGCCATTCATTCATTAATTCATTCCTCAAACATTTGATTGAGCACCTACTATGTGCCATACTGTGTCAGTTTCGGGGATATAAATAATGAAGAAGGAGGAGGAGGAAGAGGAGGGGGGGAGAAAGAGCAGGAGAAATAGAAGGAGAAAGAAGAAAGCAAGAAGAATACAGCTATCTCAGTGGACACTTCAATAGACCTAAATTAGTATTGTAGGTGCTTTAAACATATTAACTCACTTAATTCTCATAACAGCTCAATGAGATAAGCAGTGTTATTATCACATATGAGAAAACTGAAGGATAGAGACATTAAGGAACTTCCCTGAGGTCACCCAGCTAATAAGTGTTGGAGCCAGACCCAAGTCCAGGTAGACTAGGCTCCAGGATTCTACCTATGAACCAGTAGGCTGTCCCTCCTGGGATCCCTGTTATCAGAGAGTTTACTTTCTAGTGCAAGGGAGTAAGCAGCCAATCTCTTAATGCAAACTGTGACCAATGTGCCTGGCACTTACTTGGCCATGCCTGGGAAGGCTCCTGAGGGCCTTGCTGCTCAAGCCGATTCTTGAGGAGTGGAAAGGATGAATAAGGAGAGGATGAGATGCAGGGAAGGGTCAGCAGACAGCAGCGTGTGCTCTCATCAAATCCTGGCCCATTTAGGGAGTTGCCTGAGGCTTGGCATGGCTGGAGTAGTTGATAACATTTAACATGACAAAAGCCTGATGTAATGTGGTAATTTATTTTTTTACACAAAATTCTCAACAACAACAAAAGCATTTCAGTGTGAGACCAAAGCCCACAGCAATAGCATGATGTCATATTCCTGTAAGACCCATGCCTTCTGTGGAGTGCTTCTTGATTTCCACAGGAAAAAAAGAATTAGAAAACGATGTGGCTCTTGAGCTCTATCTATTTACATTCCCCTCAGAAGGTTTATAAATGACACCAGAAACAAAAGAAACAAATCTCTCTCATTGCCCAAACTTTTGACAGGGCCCTCTAATCGGGTTAATGGGGCATGTATAGGCACCATTGGGGTGAATCTGTTGTTTTTGTTGCTTTTGGTGCAGACAGAAATGTCTGGAAATGGAAATCAGCCAGAGATGTGTACACCGAAGGGCATTGTCTGCCGTGAATCTTGTTCTGGTCCATCACTTCTGGTCATTAGCATTCTTCCATTCTCAAATTTCTACACTTCACCATCCCAGTGACTGCTACTTTGGACCATTTTTACAATTCAGAAATTCTTTCTATGAGAAGTATCTTCTGATTGTTCACAGAGAATACATAACACAGGATGCTCTCCATATCCCCATCCCTCCCCTCATCTCCGCCCCACTCTGTGCAAATGTCCGGAACACTCACACAGCTTCTGAGTACTTCTAACTTTTGTTTGCGTGTACAGATGATAATCCTGAACCCGGTGAAGGCGAGCAAAGTTGGGGGAGTGAATCTCTCTATTGATAGCATTGTAGTAATTCCTGTGTCAAACACATTTACGATTTTGAATGCAGTTACCTTTTGCGGTGAAATGTTTCTTGTTCTTTCTAAACTGCAGCCTGAATGTAGGCCCTAGCTAAGTTGTTGGAGGTTTTGGTGCAGTCTTTATCACTTTTACATAAAAATCCGTGATTCACCTTCTCTCCTTGAACAGAATACGTTTTAAAATTTGTGCTGTAAGAGGCTGAATTTTCCTGGGTGTAGATGTTGCATTACAGCACTGGTCAAGTACTCCCAAGGGGTGTATCTCTAGTTTGGAGGATAACTTTCATTTTTGCTTCTTATTTTTTCAATGATTACAATGCCTATTTTTTTGACAGACTTTTAAGAGAGAAACAAAATAAATATGTAAAAGGTTGTAAAAGCTGCATCTGAGAACCGCAAGACTATTTTTTTAACTTCATCAGTGGTTGGTCCCTCTCTTATCAGTTCTGTGATATACTTTCAGGAATTCCAAAAATGTGTTTGGGTAGGGTTTTCCATAGCTTCATCACTCTGGGGGGAAGTTAATAATGAGCTAAATCATCTGGAAATCTGACTTTATTTATTTATTTATTTATTTATTTTTTTGTTTTTTATTTATTTCTAGGAGAGAGAGAGAGACAGCGTGAGCAGGGGAGGGTCAGAGAGAGCGGGAGACACAGACTCTGAAATAGGCTCCAGGCTCTGAGCTGGCAGTCAGCACAGAGCCTGACGCGGGGCTCAAACCCACGAACTGTGAGATCATGACCCAAGTGAAAGTCGGACGCTCAACCGACTAAGCCACCCAGGCGCCCCTAGAAATCTGACTTTAAAAAAAAGGTTTAATGTAGGGTCATCGATTGCTGTTTCCCTACATGTGACCTTCCTGCTTTTTCTCTCTGTCTCAGAATTGACCCTACTATATGTGTCTCCTTTTTAAGTTTATTATTCACTCATTTAGTTACTCATTTTATTCAACAAGCCCAAAATTGGAGGTCTGAGATTTCAAGGAACTTGAAGTTGCGAGTAGTCGCTAGAAGTTCTAAGAAAATGGTTGATTTGGGTCTTTGTTGACTCCAATCCTCATGGAGAAGCAAGAGTGAAGTTTGTTCACAGGCGGTGGGAAGGAAATGATTGCTAATGATGAACTGGCTGAGTCTTATCTCAAAAAGTTATTCCATCTGAAAAGCAAAAAGCACTTTCTCCTTCTTTTTTAGGGGAAAGGGTAAAAAGTCTAAGTCTTCTTTTCCTTAAAAGCATAGATTAGATACCTCTTATAAACAGCCTTAGCACCTACCACATAGTCACTGAAATAGTACGTGTAAATCCATCTGTTCTGTGTTTCAGGTTTTGACAAAGCTGATGGTTTTTGAAATGTTAATTATTATTATTATTTTGCCCTAGTTTTTAGCTTTCCTTGCACAGTGATGTTATTGTATTGCTTTTTAAAATAAATGTTTGTTTATTTATTTATCTTGAGAGAGAGAGAGATGGAGAGAGAGAGAAAGATGGAGAGAGAGTGAGAGAGAGAGAATCCTAAGCAGGCTCTGCACTGTTGGTGCAGAGCCCGCCATGGGGCTCGATTTTTACTAACAGTGGTAGTTTCAGGAAAAGGAAGGGCAGGGGAGGGGGGTGGGAGCTATCTCAGTGGGGGAAAGGTGGGAGAACTCTGGAGCCATGAGCACTAACTCTAGTCACAAACAAATCGAAGAGATTGTTTGAGACGGGAATTTGTTCCCTGAACCTTTCATTCAAACTGATGAAACTTTCAACATCACTGGAGGAAAAAAAAAATGGTGTGATGCTGTTATCACCCAGTTGAGCCATAGGAATGTTGATGGCATTTTGTAGTTGGTTAGCAGGGGAGACATTTGAGGAAGTTTAAAAAATACTATATGCATACATACGTATCTACATATACAAATGTATACATTTGCTGTTCTGATAGGGAGCAGAGAGAAGGTGATTGCAGTGTGAGTGTAGAAGTGTTTGCAAATTCTTATTCAGAATCAAGGGCCCAAACTATCTCTAAACCTGATATCACACTTGAGTTTTTTCCCAACTTAAACCAGTCCTAATATAGAGGGTGAGGATCACAGGATTTACATGGAGCACAGTTGAGATAAATAACCTTGTATCTGCAAAGGCAAGTGGCTGGGAGGAAGGAAGATTTTAAACTGATAAACAGGCAGGCAGGCACCGTTGTGTGGTCTAAAACCTGGAAACCTCATCGCTAGGCTGTGTTCCCTAGTCTGTGGGCTCCGGATGCAGGCGGGAGAAGAGCTGTGTCAATGGTGGTAGGTGTGGCTGCATAGCTATGGACACTAACATCATCTCCAAACTGAAGTGGCAGTAATAACTCAGCACACTGGCGCTTCGCATGTGCCGGGCACAACCCTGGGGTCTGGATACTATTAGTAGTCCCATTTTTCAGTCAGATACTGGGCTAGGCTTCCAGAGGTGTAATAACTTGCCCAAAGTCATATGGAAGCTTTAGGTAACAATTGGGTTCTAGGCAACCTGATGCTGAAAAAAATTTTTTTTTGTATTTGAAAGGATGGAATGGCAAATAAGCCTTGACTTGTGCACTGAAGTCAATTAATTGCTCATGACTATCTGTGTTGGGAAGGGTGGGAAGGCCATGCCTAGGCCCACGGGAAAGGCTGCTATGGCCAGTTTGAACTGCTTGAGAGGAGGCGAGAGATGACAGGAGTACAGTGTATCTGCAGGCCCTTTAAATTTTTTTAAATTTTATTTTGGAGAGGGGCGCCTGGGTTGGTTAAGCATCTGACTTTGGCTCAAGTCATGATCTCACAGTCCGTGGGTTTGAGCCCCGCATCAGGCTCTGTGCTGACAGCTTAGAACCTGGAGCCTTCTTCAGATCCTGTGTCTTCCTCTCTCTCTTCCCCTCCCCTGCTCACTCTCTGTCTCTCAAAATAAAATAAAGGCATAAAAAATTAAAAATATTATTTTGGAGAGATAGAGAGAGAGAGCACGTGAGTGGGGGAGAAGGGCAGAGGGACAGAATATAGAGACAATCTTAAGCCCCAGTGCGGGGCTTGATCCCATAACCATGAGATCATAACCTGAGCCTATATCAAGAGTCAGACATTCAACTGACTGAGCCATCCAGGGATCCCTGTAGACCTCTTTAAAATGATATTGCAAGGAGAACTTTAGAATTCATGAAGATTGGTCTTTTCGGTTTTATCATAGAGGACACTCTGTCCCAAACTGGGGAAGTCTGACTCATTTGATATCATGCCTCTGGACAACTGTGTTTAGGACCCAGGACTTGCAGTTCCCAGTCCTGCACACTTATCTTTAGCACTATTGGTAAATCCAGAGCAGTCCTTCTAGAGAGCATTTCAATGAGAGCAGGTGATTCTCAAGCAGTCCTGCACTTTTAAAATGGCTTAAGACAAAGAGACTATCAGCCACATTCTCTCAGCCTTATAAAGCCTCTGTCTGCTGAGGTTGGATTAATTCTTGCAGACCTCAGGATATCAGACTGTTAACACTTTGGGAAGGATTCACCCCAGAGTCCCCCAGGGACAGCAGCAGCATGTTTACAGAGTATCCACTCTGGACATAGAAGGGAGGTCATGGAAGCTGCTTCCTCAAACCAAGGCAGCTTAGAGATCGACATGGATAGGAGCTGAGAATCAAACTCAATGAGCTCCACTCCACCCGGCATCAGTGGAGACCTGGATGCTATTTCATGAACTTTGGGCCATACTCTAGGATTCAGAAACAGGAACCTCACAGGCTGCATGCATGTTCCTGGCAGTCATCCCACAGGTAAAGGAGACCACCTACAGGTGTGAGCACCACCTCATTTGTTGGCCTCACTCACTGGTTACCCCCCAATTCCAGGCTCCTTTCATTCCCCAGGTGGCTAATCCTTGGGTACCACTATCATGCCCATAATTGTAATAGTCAAGAAGCAGCACTGGTCCCATACCCCATAGATGGAGAGGTCCCCAGTAGGTAATTAGCATATTGGACACAGCAGGCCCCTGAAGGTATACTGCATTGTTGAGTGCTTACAATAATCAGCTCCTAGGTTTTCCTTTCATTGTTACATTAGGCAAGTGTGGTATGTCTTCCCTAATGGTCTTTGCCTCAAGTTTTATGCTGTGAATCCACTGACTTTACTTGAAGCCTGGGCCACAGCACCCTGCCCTCTGGGATTTTTCCTCGCCTACTCTCCTCCCATTCACTAGTTAAAATGATTAAATGGGCTCATCTGAGTATCCAGTGGGATTGTCACATGATAATTTTTTCTAAAACTCCACCGATTTCAGTCTCTGTTATTGTATACATAAATTCTAGAGGCTTCCTTTACACACAGTGGCGGCTGGGTTGCTAATGGCCTATCAAAGCCTTTCAGACCCAAGTTGATGAGCTTCATCTCCTCCTTGATTTGTATTCACCCAATGAAAAGTCATTGGCTCAGCAGGGATTCCCTGCCTGATGGAGCAGAGGTTTAACTGTTTTCATGGTCTGTTTGGCTACTGCTCTGCTCATGCCCCTGATTGTGAGCATGAGAACATGGAAAGATCAAGGACACTGTATCCGTCACTGTCGTTCCTTACATATGTACTGGTGGGTGAAATAAAAGCCACCTCGAGTACGTGGCTGCAAAGAAAGCCGCTTCTAATTCTGAAAACCACAGCAAGTCAGTAGGAGGTCTGTTCTTTGCAAAGGCACACCAGCTCTCAGAAAAGGACATTTGTTTCTTGAAACTGTGAAGTTGTTTTTAAAAAGTGGACAGAATTATTAGTCACGTGGAACCAAAATCCCCTGATGTTCACAGCACTGGATTGAATCTAGCACAAATGTATTTGCAGGTGTAGTGACCTTCTGCTATAATGAAGTTGCTCTGTGGGCCAAAAAGAATGAATGAGTTCATTCCTGGAGGCCCTCTGCATTCCCTGATTCATATATGCATTGATCTGGGCAGTGCAGCTTTGTGGGAAAGAAAATCGCATGCAGGTGGGACCGCGTGCCCTTTCTCTTGCATGTTAGTCCCTTGGTTTGAATTTGTATTTTCAAACCAGAGCCTTGTTCGTGGAAGGCTGCTGCAAATCATTCCGCGCCATTTTGAAATTGTTGGGGAATGTACCAAGAGTTTGAACAGGAAAGCTTTTTTCAACATTTCTCCAGGAAACTTTAGGAAGCTACCTCTTGTGTTGAAATGTAGAAAAGTGCTTTGGGTGGAACCCAGAGGCTTGAATGAAGTGTCTTCAGAAATCATCCAGCCCAAACCTCTCATTTACAGTTAAGAAACCAGAAGCACAGAGATGCCCAGGTTACCCAGCTTGACAGTGGTAACATCTGGAGTAGAGCCCATTTTTCTCTTTGTTCAGGGGAGTTTCTGCAGCCCCTTCTCTCACTCTACTTCTCTCCCCCCAATGAATTTACCCTTTAAGAAAAAGATAGAATCCAGAGGAGTATTTCTCAAAATATAGTTCACAAACACTGGAGTCTGAATCACCTTGGATGCCTTTAAAATGCAGATTCCCAGGATTTATCCAGACCTGCTAAATAAAACTGGGGCCTGGGTATTTGCATTCCATCCCCTCCCCCCCCCCCCAAAATCTCCTCTGTCATCCTTATGCACATGAGGTTTGAGAACCATTAATCCAGGGCCTATAAATAGACTGGTGGCACATAGCAGGAAATGACCACTAACTTTGAGCATCACTGAATGTATCTTGAGAAGACAATTATCCATTGTTTCTTGCTGTTTTCAGTGTCAGTCATGTAGTGAGTTGAATGGAACTAATGATGGTTCAAAGAGTAATTACATTGGCTTCCCTGTTTTCCTAACGTCTTCTCTGTGCGTAACTGTAACTATTAATATTAACTCCCTTTTCCCACCCGACAATATTTATCTGCTGTATATTGCTCTGCTGTACTTACTGGAAAGGAAATGAATGCTTAGCAAGTATCCTCAAATATATAAGCCCACTCCAGACTCCGTTGATACACAGTACCTGGCCTCAAAATGTCTCACAATGAGGCCACAAATAGTTCAGTCAGAGTCCCAATTACCTTTCTACGCAGGTAATTATTACTTCTGCCATTTAAGTGAAATTTCAGTACATTGCTTATGGCAATAAATTTAGGACCATATTTATGCTCTTTCCCCACTTCTATTCATAGCATAGATTTAAAATTCCATTTCTTTTGGGATATAGTTCTGAACTGTCCTTCCATATGAATTTGTCTGATAATACGTAAAATAATACCATAATCTCATTTCCCCCCTCAGCTTCTAACAGACTTAAACAAAACAAAATCCCTAACATGCAAGCTACCCTGCATTTTTAGAGAGTACCATATTTCATGGCAGACCTGAGCAGCTCTGTGGAAATACTGAGCTGTGTTATAGAAATGTCACATCATGGCACTTTGGTAGTCTCATTATGGAGTTTAACGGGTTTTGTGGTATGTTTTACAGCATGCTCTTTCTGACAAGGCATGTGTGAAAGCCTTTGACCCAAAGACAACTTGCTTACAGGAATGCCTTATCACCACTTTCCAGGAAGCGTACTTTGTTTCAGAAAGTTTTGAAGAAGCCAAAGAAAAGATGAGGTAAAGCTTGTGTTTCTTCCATCTCCAGAATATTACTTCTTATTTTTCTGGCTCTGTTCCTTCCTTCTGTCTGTATCTCCTGTACCAATGAGAGTTGATCACCTATCCTTCTATTTCTGTTTATTTTGCAGGGACTTTGCAAAGTCAATTACCCGTCCCTTTTCTGTGTACTTCAATCCCTATACACAGAGTATTGAAATTCTGAAAGACACCAGAAGTATTGAAAATGTGGTGCAGGACCTTCGCAGTGATTTGAACACAGTGTGTGATGCCTTGAACAAAATGAACCAGTATCTGGGGATTTGATGCCTCAGACCATTGTCATTGCCAGCATAGTCTTTTTGGGGGCTTAGCAGCAATTCAGTCAATGTCCTATAACACCAATAACTTTCTGTGTCATGGCTTGGCTAGTGAGCATGCAATCTGTACAATTCTGCATATCTCTATCTGCTTGTAATTTACTGTGTTAATGTGTGAAACACCATAAAGAACCCAATGACAGAAAACCACTCATTGTTTGAAATATTGTAACATGTTTAAATGTCTTAAATAGATTTGACATTCTTGCTTGGTGTCCTTAACCAAGCCGCAGCTATTTAAAATTTGTAACAAATAGTCCTCTTATGATTCTAGCTTATTACCTTTTTTTCCCTCAGATCTGAGCTTTTCTTCTGTGTTCATTAGATAAAATGAGAATAGCAGTGAAACTGTTTCTATTTTCTATAGTATCAGTGTTCCCACAGCATTATTTGAGATAAACCCAGAATTGTGTGAAAACTCCCATCACATTAACAAAAGATTCAGTATTCTGTTTCAAAAATGAAAACTAGTGAGCACACTGGTTGCAGTGGTTTTTAGGTTGAATATTTATACAATGTAAAAAAAAAAAAAAAGAGAGAACATTTTACAAATGGAACATGTAGGTGGCATTGACCGGGTAGAAACTGAATTGTGGCATGCTTTCCAAAGTATTTTGGAAGAAAAATACTTCCAGAAAGGACATTAGGAAAGACTAAACAGCAGGCAGAAAGTCTTGGGACTATGAATTTTATGCTGGAATAAAGAGAATTACGTTGCTTAGGTGTTTAACCCATTTCTCTTAGAGAACAATAATATCATAGAACTTGGGCTTCAAAACTACAGAAATTGGGGCACCTGGGTGGCTCAGTCAGTTAAGCATCTGACTTCGGCATGATCTCATGGTTTGTGGGTTCGAGCCCCGCGTCGGGCTCTGTGCTGACAGCTCAGGGCCTGGAGCCTGCTTCAGATTCTGTGTTTCCCTCTTTCTCTGACACTCCTCTGCTCATGCTCTCTCTCTCTCTCTCAGAAGTAAGTAAAACATTAAAAAAAATTAAAAAAATTTAAAAATGCAGAAATTGAATCTCAGAGAGGTTAAGTGATTTGCCCCAAGCAGCACCGTTAGATGTGCACTAACATTGACAGCCCATTGCATCTCACTTTTGGATTGCTGAGAAGTTCAACTTGGTGTATCTGTGGGTCGTCAGAGAAGGGGAAACTAATACTTACAAAATTAATGTTTATCACTAAGTACGATTTGGGTTTTGATCAAGGGCTTCCAACAGCACAGATGTTTCATCTCATGGCCCCAAAACCCAGCCAGATCTCTGCGAGTTTGTCCACTTTGCCCGGAGTTTGGGCAAATTTGGGCAAATAATGGTGGTGAATCACAAATCTCTATTCATCTTTGCGGTAAGAGGTATAATCAGGTGATTAAGTGAACAAATAAAAAACTGAATGAGTAAATAAATTTCTTCTTCTGATTCTCTCAACAAACACAACCACTGTTCCTCACATTGTACTTTTGTCATGCTGAATGCTGGGTGGACAAAGGAAGGGATGGGAAAAAGAGACAAAAAAGGCGACAAAATGACTTTTAGGTTAGCAATTCTACAATATTTACTTAAGCAATTTCTTTTTCTTTTTTTTTTTTTTAAATGTTTTATTTATTTCTAGGAGAGAGAGAGACAGTGTGAGCAGGGGAGGGCCAGAGAGAGAGGGAGATACGGACTCTGAAACAGGCTCCAGGCTCTGAGCTGGCAGTCAGCACAGAGCCCGACGCGGGGCTCGAACCCACGAACCGCGAGACCATGACCTAAGCGAAAGTCGGACGCTTAACCGACTAAGCCACCCAGGCGCCCCTAATTAAGCAATTTCTAAGATGTTCTTTAATACTAAATTGCACGTGATTTCAAACAAATTCATACTCATATGGGTCCATTATGAGTCAGAAATTTTTGAACTAGATGTACTCAGGAAGAACATGAAAAAGAGTGAAAATATGCATCTGAGAGAGGTAAAATGAAAACAAGAGGCTTGAATAGTGATTCCTTAACTACTGAGGATCTTTCATTTCTTTTTTTTTTTAGTAGTTTATTGTCAAGTTGGTTTCCATATAACACCCAATGCTCATCCCCGCAAGTGCCCTCCTCCATGCCCATCACCCCCCTCCCCCCGACCTCGTGTGCCCTCAGTTTGTTCTCAGCATTCAAGAGTCTCTCATGGTTTGCCTCCCTCCTTCTCTCCCACTATTTTCCCCCTTCTTCTCCCCCATGGTCCTCCATTAAGTTCCTCCTAATCCTCCTATATGTGCAAACATATGGTATCTGTCCTTCTTTGCCTGACATATTTCGCTCAGCATAACACCCTCAAGGTCCATCCATGTTGCTACACATGGCCAGATTTCATTGTTTCTCATTGCCATGTAGTATTCCATGGTATAGATAAACCATATCTTCTTGATCCATTTGTCAGTTGATGGACACTTAAGCTCTTTCCGTGTTTTGGCTATTGTTGAGAGTGCTGCTATGAACATTGGGGTACATGTGCCCCTATGCATCAGTGCTCCTGTAGAGGATCTTTCATTTCTGAAGGATTCTTGGAGCAACTGAGTTTTGGAAAGGGATTTGGTAGACAGAATGGGACAGATATGCAGTTTCAATTCTATTTTAAATGGAAGAGATAGTGCCTTGAGAGATTATTGGTGGTAGAGAAGTGATGAGTAAGCTGAACCAAAATGATCTAGAATGATCAAGTAGTTGTATATTTCAGTAGTTTTATAGATTCCAAAACACATAGTTTCTTATAACTTGTTTTGCTAGATCGAGATGACCCCCAGTCATTATTTACTTATAAATTCTAATCTAGAACAATAAACCCAGAAAGTTCCACAACTAGTTGCTGAGTTTTCTCAAAGAAGAACACTGGCCAACTCTTAATATCTGCCTTCTGCCTTGTTTTCTTAATGAGTGTAATAAGTAGCCATCAGGCTTTTCCTTTCTAGCCCCATGAAAGGGAAGGTTCTCAGTTAAGTGGACTGGAAGAAGAATTATATTTAACTGTAAACAAATTCCCTCAACAAAAATTACACTTGAGTTATCTTCTGATTGGCTTACAGTGACATTTTTTTTTACATGCGCAAAATCTATGTTGTTTCAAAAATAGAAGAGTTGCAAAGTAAATAGGGTTTCCCACAGAGCTTATATAGTTATCATATAAGGGGGAGGAATTACATAATTCTTTTTAGATTTGTTCTCCATTTGGAAGAGCAGTAACCATGGTTTTCACCCTGTGAAACAATGGAATCATGGTTTTCATTTGTTGTGAGCATTTAATACACAAATGCTATTGCAACGAATGGTGGGAAAAACCTATAAAATTTAATAGCCATCATAGGAAAAGTGTTGGCAGAAAAAGTTCCCAAATGGAAATAGTACAACCAAATAATCACAGCTAGCTTCTTGTCATATTTGATACCTGCTTAGTGTAACCATCTGTCTCACTTATGACTCATGACTTAAAGCTAAATTAAATAGAATCAAGGGCAATTATAAATTTAAAGATGCTTGCTCACTGTCATCTCATTGTGAACTGCTACTTTATTTGACTTTGCTGCTGACTTCTATAACCAGCTGATCAGGAACCAACCCAAGTTGCCTGGCAATACCAGCTTTCTTATGCATCATGCATTGGCAAAAGACAGCCAGAAATCTGATTAGTCCAGTTTTCTTCTTGACTCACTTTTTGTCGGTTACAAGTTAGGGTCAGGCATCCAATGTATTCTTGGGTGATTGGTTTATTTGGCATAATGAGAGCTTAATAGATTGTTCATAAATTGATCTTATAAAAGTAAGGAACTTTGACTCAACCAAGGTTGCTAATTAAAAAAAATTTTTTTTTTAACTTTTGTGGTAAGGGTTGTGGAGCTTGGGTTTCTGGCTTAGTCTCATTTATTTACTGTGTAATTTAGAAATGATGCTTTATGGGGATGATATATGTGTGCTTGTCTTGCTTGCACATAGTAGATGGGACTGTGCCTAATGAATGTAAAGTATTGCAACATTTACCAACATGAAAAGTCTAGAATGAAAAACAGTGTGCTTTAACGTGGAAGCAAATAGAAATACAAGGTTTCATTTTCAAATGGAGTCATGGCTCACATCATCTCATTTTCTTCCTTCGAGAAAGAAAACATTAACACACGATGTAGTTGTCCTCCAATTCATTTGATCTAATTTTCAACTTCTAAAGAACCAAGCACTGAGGCTTACTCTCATGAACCTTGTCTTCCTTATAATGAAAAAGAAAGCAGCCCAGAGTTTTCTAGTGTGTCTGAGTGTTTTTTTTTATTCCTCTTCAATTTCCAAAGACATTCTCTTATTTTGGGATATGATTCTTATGCAGACTGCCATATTTTGGGAAGAGGCAAGGGAATTAATAGTGAGATACTGCTTCTTCTAATATTAAATTTGCATGTGTTCAAAATAAACCAGTTCTGGAACATGAAATGGTGGTTCTTTATAATATATATTAGACCTGGGGTCTCAAAACACTCATTCAGTGGCTTAGACCATATAAGGGACTGTATGAGACACTTTTCTATACACTGAGGATATAGTGGTAAATAAGGAAGCAAAAGTTCTGCCCACTTTGAACTTCTATTCAGGTGGGCAAATACAGGCAAAAAGCCAGATTATTTGAGACCACAGCAAATTCTATGAAGAAATTGGAGTGATAGGGAGCAATGGTCAGGGGGAAGGAGTAAGGTGACTAGGGAAAGCTTTTCTGAGCATATGGCATTGGGCTAAGAACCATGGGATGTGAAGAAGCCAGGCATGAAGAGCCCCATGGAAAGTGTGTTTCTGGAAGAGGGGACAGCAAGATCAAAGCCAATGGACGCCTACAGAGGAAGGACAAGAGGCAGCATGGGAAGCAGGGATGAGATAACACATGGTTTCAGAGAGGGTCGGGTATGTTCTGAATGGAGTGGAAAGTCACTGGAGAGCTGGAGCAAGACAGTGACAAGATCTGATTAACATTGTTAAGAGGTTACTCAGCTGCTGTGTGGAAATGAATCAAAGGGGCATGGGAGGGTGGGGTAAAACCAATTAGGAGGCTATTGCAATGCTAGGGAGTCCTTATCTTGCTGCATCGTGGTGGACATTATTAAAAATAGTTGTAATTAACTAAGTTACAGAGTTGAGTGGGTGGATTAGAACTGTCGGATGAAAAATGGGGAAACAGGAAAAATGGTACCCAGGTTATCATTTGGAGAAGCATATATCCAATGATATATCCTGTGTATTTTGCAAATACTTAACTTCCTTTGACAAAGCAATATTAGATTAAACTTTTTCTGGCCAGCTTAAGGATAAACAGCCATGCAATTTTTCCCTCATGACTCACAAATATTAACTGCATAAGCAAAAATGAAGTAGAAAATGAGGCATTGTAGGTGAACAATTGGTGGTGCTGACATTTCGGATAATTCAGGAAAAAAATTTCCCTTACTTCCAAGCACTAAATAGTTGTGTTCACTGTGCCGTCCAGCCATTTCGGTGGGAATAGAGCGTATAAGGTGAATCACTTGTCTATTTTCACTATTCTTGCTGCCTTCCACCTCCCCAGATGTATATCTCAGATAACCCAGAAAGGTTCACTTGCCGCGATTTCTTCCTCTCTCCAAAAAGGATAGGTCTGGTGCAGCAGCTGGATGTACATTTCCTTCTTTGGGAAGATCATAGAGAGCCTGATGTTCAACCTAAGGGCGTCTGTGGTTATGGTGCCTGCAAACAGCATTCTCATAATCCAGTCTGGATACAGTTTTTATAATTGAACAACGGAAACATCTGACAGATGTGGGTAGGGTAATTTGAAAGCTTGTGGCACAAAGAAATCAAGTTCATTTTCTGTCAAAATCAAATCTTTAAAAAAGATGCAAACCTAGCCCTCATTTTTAGGTTGAGAAAGATAATCTTAATTATAGGAAGGTGGTGGGAATTTCCTGGTGCCTCCTTCCAGATCTCCTGCAGTCTCTTTACTTTTTAGCTTGTTAATTTTCATGGAACTAGCAAGATGCTGATTCAGGAGGTCTATTATTCCCAAAGGTTTGGAAACCACTGAACACATCTAATGTACAGCTTGCCCAATTTTAGTGAACAGCCAACTTCACAGGCGTTAATGAGGCCAATTATTGGCAAGTGAATTTGAAGTGAAGAACACGGTAGGTTTGCCACTATAGCAGTTATTTGTTATTGGGATTGATTGAAGCAAACTTCCTTTTGATCATTACATCTGATTGATCACTGCACATGGCATTATGAAAGAATGAGGTTCCTAAATCAGATAGATACTTGGAAGAAAAATCTCTACCTTGCAAGGGCAGAACATGTTCCCCTATCCATTTCAGTGTGAAAACCTAGCCATTAAGTTGGAATGGATCCTAATTAGCCTCCTCACAAATCTCTAAAACTTTTTGGTCTTTCCTGTTGAGCAGAATTTAAAAGAAGCTGAAATTCTTCCCTTTCCCACGTATAGTCAATATCAAAGAAAATAACTTGCAGGGTAATACTTACTGCTGAACATGAGTGCAGGCATAGAAATCCTGATTTGAAATGGCATTGGAAAGCATAATTTGATTCACCCAGCCAAATGATTACTGCAAGTACAGATCATCAGCACAGCCCACTCCAGCACATTTGATTGGTGATCAGAGGACAGCTAATTGCCAGACTGAGTCTGCCTCTTGAGCCTCTGCCTGGGAACAGAGGGAATAATTTCCATGAGTCCTACATAGACTGGACAGAGGTTTTCCCATGTTGGAATTATGTCTTTGAGGGTGTTTGTCACTCTGCTTACACTGGCCAGCTGCCGTTTGCCTAGTATCTACCAGTAACTGCAGCCCTCCCCCGCCTTTCCTTTTATGAACCACCCAACCCTATGCTTTGTTCATACCTTGGGTGAAGCTGACTCCACTTCCCAGTTCCAGAGATGGGCTTATGGCCAAGGCTTGGTCAATGAGCTGTCTTACAACCATTAGTGCAGGGATGGACCATGTCCTGAGGTGGGCCAATTAAAGTCAAACCCTGGCTCTTTCTGGAACCATTGGGAAAGAGGTGTGCTGCTTTCTTCTGTGACTGGAAGGTGGTAGTTTATGAGTCTGGAATTTCCAGGGGCCACCATGTAGGGAATGTAGGACCAAGAGTAAGAGAGAGAGAGGCAATGTCTTAATGACATTGTTAAACCCATGGATTTAACTGTGCCTGAAGCTAGATGTACCTTTGGACTTTCCAGATCTGTGAGCTAATAAGTGGCCCCTCCTTCCTTGCTTTCATTTTACTGCTACTGTCACTGGCTCCAAAAAAGCACTAACGCCTAGGATAAAAGTACAAAAGAAGAAGCAAGAGATTTTAGACTTGCTTTCCTCACATTTTTCCTCTTGGTTTTGGAAATCACAACTTCCTGAAGAAGTACTATTTATTTCCTCTGACTTAGTCTATGCCATAGAAGTATGGGATGTCTGACCTATTTAGTGTCCTCGAATGCTGGGAATGGTATGACTTCTTCCAATAAGACGTGGCAGGCAAAATTGCTCAGAAGAAGTGTTCTGTTGGTTTCGAGGTGACTATTTTCAATTCAATCTCTAGGACACAATTTGTTCCATGGAAAAAGAATACTGAGATAAATTAAAGTTAAGATACCATTAGGTGCCTGGGTAAATCAGTCAGTTAGGCGTTGACTCTTGGTTTTGGCTCAGGTCATGATCTCAAGGTTTATGAGTTTGAACCCTACGTCAAGCTCTGCTCTGGCAGTGGGGAGCCTGATTGGGATTCTCTCTCTCCCTCTCTCTCTGCCCCTCCCCCACTTGCACTGTCTCTGTATCTCTCAAAATAAATAAATCAACTTTAAAAAATTAAAAAAAGACACCTGTATAAGACGTTTTCATACCAGTGTTTTTTTTTTTTTAACACCAGAACTCTGAGGAGGATCTGGTTTTCAATGGAATTGAGCAGTTTTAAACAAAAATTCTCCCTCAGAGTATGGAAAGAGAACATGGGCTTTGGAATCAGGTAAATGAAAGTACAAAGTCTTGTTTCTCTGCCTACTAGCTCCATGATCTCTATAGACACATTGGCACTTTCTGAGCTTCCCTTTTGTTTTCTGTGAGATTGAGAGAATATCTTGTTTATGGAATTATCACGAAAATTAAATATTATATATATGTCTAACCATAAAAATTACTTAATAAATGTTAATTTCCTTCTTTTTAAAAAAATCTATCCACTTTTAAACATCTCCAGCTTGTCCCACACTTTTAGATGATGAAATCATTGTACCTTAATGGCCCAAAAAAGTACCACACCAGTGTTATGGGTCATTGTTTTTATTTCTGTGACTTTTTCATATTTTTATTTGACCAGGTTTTAACAGAACTGACTGAATCTCATTCAGATGTGAATCTATAGGCTTGTGATCATTTGCATGATGGCCTTAAATCACTACCTGGGAATTCAAAAGCAATGGATACTAACCGATTCAGTGACCTCAGAGGTGTTTTGCATTTCTCTGTGGACATCAAAATTTATATATATGAAGTAGGAATAAAAATATAAAAGCCTGTTTAAATTAATGAAACAATATATAAGGTTGGAACTTTCTGGAAGAAACACACTAAGCAAATCAAACTATTATTCATAGTTCATTGAATCATAGCAAGTTGGCTCAGGGCCATTCTGCAATTCTAGCTCAGAAAAGCTGAAATAGAGGGCAGAATGATTGGTGGGTACATGTTCTAGTCACCAGTCCATGTGTTAAAAGGCAGGCCCAGCCAACCCATTCTATGTCAGAGGTACTGCATTCCCAAGGCTCCGTTTCAGAGAACAATTGCTTAGGGCTGTCTCTAATGAAAATAAAGTCCTGGTCAGAGGGAACAAATTAAGTTCAGAATATAAATGCATTTTATTTGTAAAGCAGGAAAAGGAAGTGCTAAGTGAAAATAGGAAATTGGAATATTATGTATTGGGAGAGCAATTCCCTTCATCCTTATAGCTAATGGACTGAGCAAAAAGTGAACAATTTGTTTCATGTGATGATTCACAAAGGCTAAGTGACAAGGTTTCCATTTCTGAGTCCCATTCCACATTCAGCTGCTTGTTTTGTAGTGCAGGAGCACAATTATCTGTCTATCTACTGCACTGCATAAACAGGGTGGCTGAAATGTATGTGAGGAATAACCATAATTGCTTAAATCCTTCCTGTTAAAGGGAGGAGTGAGGGAAAGGCAATATGGAGTGTCTCCTACTTGCCTTAAAATAACCATCTGTTTCCTTTGTGATGTCCTCTTCTCTGAAGAATTTACTTTCAGAAAAATATTCTAATATGGGAAGGGGAACAGTAGCTGGATTCAATTACTTTGAACTCTATTTTTGCATCCTTTGCATCTTGGTTTTAAATGAAACAACTTCGAATATAGTGCTCTTTCTAACCACCAGCATGGACGGAGCAATTATCCCTGTGATTGCTTTTATATGAGGACCTAGATTAGGCGTGACCATATCTGACATATGGGGAGAGGGGACATTTGACATATGAACTGAGATGGATCCTCATTTCAGTAAACGTTATAATAAAATATTGATCAACTCTTAGCTTCGTTTTCCACCGCTGCACATTTACTTTGTTGACTTTTATGTTTTGTATTATTTCCATAGTTTGGGTTAGCTTGGCAAACGATGGGGAGCTTTATTACATATGACTCATGCCACCCAAGAGCAGAGATGTAGTGGGCCTCCAAAAAAGCCTAGCGTTGGCAACTGGAAAGACTTCAGAGTTTTCTGTCTTCACCTTTGCCTTCCCTGCACATCCGTTTCATTCTACTTTCTGGAACTCTTTTTTGTCTTCAAAATCTGCAGATGGGATTTTTCTACTTACCCATCTGCATGGTGGAATATGGTGACTTTAGAACTCCTGAGTTTTACATGTTATAGTTTTAGCTAAAGACAGACTCACTGCCTCTGAATTCAAATGTCAAATTCTTGGGAAAGAGAGTCTGACTTGATCTGCTGTGGGTCGGCTTCCATTCCTGGTACAATTGACTGTGAGCAGAGTAGAAGCGTAAGGCGGTTTAAATATGATTGCAGAGACCCTTTCCTGTGGGCAGGGAGGCAGTTCTGGGAGAAGATGGGATAGGCAGAAACCCAAATAGGTTTTTATAGTCCAGACTACAACTATTGCCTTATTAAAAAAATTGTGCCTGATGGAGCTTGTCCTTAGATCCTAAATGATCAGACTTGGGGTGGGCCTATACCCCCATATCTCATTTTTATCACTCCCTTTTGGGTATGCTAACTTATCGTCAAATGTTCCAGTTTTTGGAACGGGTGGGAGTGAGCTTATATTAGTAGTCAACACACCATCTCTGACCAGTCCATTCTCCCCTCTCTACTCTCTACTCACTTTTGTATTTGACATCATTAATCTAACATGCAGGCTGGAAAGGCCCCTTAGTGGGCTCTTACAGTGGTCAGCAGAGAGGAGAGACAATGGAAACAGAGAAGGAGTATCAAGAAAAGTAGGAGGATCAGGAATGTGTGGTCCTAGAAGCCAAAAGGGAGGAGCTTTAAGGGTTATGGGGCTATTGATTCCGAAGAACTGAGACTTCAGCCTCTGTAGGTGTGAATGGAACATGTGGGATTGGATGTAATCATGAACATAGCCAGTCAAGGCCCATGCATATGGACTGTATATTCCTACTCATGTTCCTGCCTTACTCTAGGAGTGATGTTTTCCTTTCTTTGGAAAATGAGGTTAATTTTTTTATGTTATTTACACACAATGGAATATTATTCAGCGTTGAAAAAGAAGGAAGTCCTACCATATGTAACAACAAGGATGAACCTGGAGAATATTATATTAAATGAAATAAGCCAACCACAGCAGGACAAATTCTGTATGATTCCAATTCTGTTTATTTTTGGGAGAGAGAGACAGACAGAGTGTGAGCGGACCAGGGGCAGAGAGAGACATACACACAGAATCTAAAGTAGGCTCCAGGCTCTCACCTATCAGCAAATAGCCTGATGCAGGGCTCAAAACTTCATGGACCACAAGATCATGACCTGAGCCCAGGTCGGACGCTTAATTGACTGAGCTACCCAGGTGCCCCATACATGATTCTAATTCTGTATGAAACCATAAGGTTTCAGCTATGCAAGACGAAGTTTAAGTGCTCTGCTGTATAACATTGTGCCTATACTTTTTAAACAATTTTTTTGAAGTTTATTTAATTATTTTGAGATAGAGAGAGAGCAGGGAGGGGAGAGGGAGAGGGAGAGGAAGAAGGAGAAGGAGAGAGAATCTGAAGTAGGCTCTACACTGCCAGCGCAGAGCCCAAAGTGGGACTCCCACTCATAAACCGTAAGATAATGACCTGAGCTGAAATTAAGTCTAAGGCTTAATCAACTGAGCCACACAGGTGCCCCATCATTGTGCCTATACTTAACAACACTGTATTATGCACTTAAAAGTTTTGATGAGAGGGTAGATCTTATGTTAAGTGTTCTTACCAGAACGTCCCCCACCCTGAAAAAAACCCCAATCTCCAGATCAAAACCAAAATAAAAATAAGGGGCATGAGGAAACTTTTGGAAGTCATGGATATGTTTGTTACCTCTGTTGGGTGATGGTTTCACCATATGTCCAAACTCATCAAATTATATACGTTAAATACATACAGCTTTTTGTATATTAATTGTATTTCAATAAAGCTGTTAAAAATATAAATAAATAAATTGGAAACAAGAGGATTGGGTTATATACTTCTTTTTTTTTTTTTTTTTTTTTTAATTTATTTCTAGGAGAGAGAGAGAGACAGCGTGAGCAGGGGAGGGTCAGAGAGAGAGGGAGTCACAGACTGAAAGAGGCTCCAGGCTCTGAGCTGGCAGTCAGCACAGAGCCCGACGCGGGGCTCGAACCCACGAACCGTGAGATCCTGACCCAAGCGAAAGTCGGACGCTTAACCGACTAAGCCACCCAGGCGCCCCTGGGTTATATACTTCTAAGACTACTTCCATTTTCAAAATTTATTTAACATATCTATAATAGCACCTATAAGCCAGATTTTGTCCAGACTCCACAAAAACTATCTACTCCTCTGTCATATGGCCATTCAAGATTTTCAGGTATTTTCAGAGCTGATTAATCTGTCACAAAGTGTATTAACATTCTTGAATATTTCCCAGGGTTTGCCTACCATCTCACACCAGTCACTTCCCTTCTATACCTCAGTCACTAATTACAATTCTTTCCAACCACTTTTAGGGAAGAGGCCAGTTTGAGCCATAAGGCACACATACTTTCTTTCATTTCAGACTCTTTTTAATTTTTGTTTTCTTTTATACCTACATCCAGCTGTGTCACATTAATAGTGTGTTACTTTTATATCGCTGCTATAACACCATAGCAACCTTAGTGGCTAGAACAACACAGTTTTCTAGGTTGGAAGTCTAACATGGGTCTCATGGACTAAAATCGAGGTGCTGATGGAGCTGCCTTCCTTTCTGGAGACTGTAGGAGAGAATTTTTGTTTTCCTTTTCCAGAATTTTGACTTTTTAATGCACTTTTAGCCCATGACCCTTTCTTCTGTCTTCAAAGCTGGCAATGGTGGGTGGAGACCTTATACTGCATCACTCTAACAATGCTTCTGGGATAACATCTGTTTCTCTGACTTTTCTGCTTTCCTTCCTCACTTTTAAGGACTCTTGTGAATACATTGGGTCTACCTGGCTAACTCAGGAAAATCTCTCTATTTTGAGGCCAGCTGATTAGCAACCTTAGTTCTATCTGCAACCTTAGTTCTCTCTTGCTATGTCACTTAAAATATCCACAGATTCTAGAGATCAGGATATGGACATTTTTTTTTTTTTTTAACAAATAGTTTATTGTCAAATTAGTTTCCACATAACACCCAGTACTCATCCCCACAAGTGCCCTCCTCCATGCCCACCCCTCCTCCCCCCCACATCCACCAGTCCTCAGTTTTTGTCAGCATTCAAGAGTCTCTCATGGTTTGCCTCTCCCCCTTTCCCCCACCATTTCCGCCCTTCTTCTCCCCCTTGGTCCTCCGTCAAGTTCCTCCTAATCCTCCTATACGTGCACACATATGATATTTGTCCTTCTCTGCCTGACTTATTTCGCTCAGCATAACGCCCTCAAGGTCCATCCATGTTGCTACACATGGCCAGATTTCATTGTTTCTCATTGCCATGTAGTATTCCATGGTATAGATAAACCACATCTTCTTGATCCATTCATCTGTTGATGGACACTTAGGCTCTTTCCATGTTTTAGCTATTGTGGAGAGTGCTGCTATGAACATTGGGGTACATGTGCTCCTATGCCATCAGCATTTCTGTATCCCTTGGGTAAATTCCTAGCAGTGCTATTGCTGGGTCATAGGGGAGTTCTATTGTTAGTTTCCTTAGAGGATATGGACATTTTGAGGGGGGAGTAGTTTACGTACCTTGGGAAAGCTAATCAATTTCTTTATCCTTAAAATGGGGATATTATTTTTCTCATATACTTGGTGCAAAGATGAAATAATGTATTAAGAATTCATAGTACAGTGTCTCACACATGACAGATATATGGAGAAGAGTATCATTATTATTAATGTATTATCTGGCACACCTAGACAAGAAGAATGGCTAAGAGAGAATTCTGTTAGAAGGGTTATTTTTCCTATTTAACCCCTCTTGTAGTAGAAAAAAAATTCAATATAACCTTTCTCCTGTAAAAAAATAACAATGTTTTTTTCATTATAGGGTGTTGGGGAAATTTAAAAAAAGGAAATAAAACGACATGCACACCTACCTCCCAGACACAGCTGCTCTTGACATTCATGCTATCTTACAGTCTTAGAGGTTTTGTAGCTAGAACAAACAGAAGCTCAACTGAGCTCAAGCAAAAATGGACATTTAGTGAAACGACATCTGTAAAATCCAAGTACATCAAGAAAGAAGGGTTCTGGTCACTGAAAAGACAACAATAATTTTGACTCTTTTCATTTCTCTAAGACAGAATGTTTCTTATCTTTGCTCCTTTCTGATGTTTTTCTGCTCTTGCCCACTAAGTTTTTCAGCTTTGGACATGCATACGGCTACTGTAGTTCATGGCCTTCGTATTAGTTTCAGTAAAGGCTGAGTTGCTGCATCAAAGAGCCCCCAAAATATGGCGGCTTAAAAGAAGTTTATTTCTGTCTCTCTCCAGGGCGATGGGACAGGTCTGCTCCATGCAGTTCTTCTGGATTCTAGGTTTCTTCCATCTTTTTGCTCTGCCATTCCCAAGAGGATTGGCACAGTCTGCCTGGTTGAACTTGGTTCATGGGCATATCCAAGCTTCCAATTCATGGGAGGGAGTCAGGAGAGCACTAGTTCAAGAGAAAGGGCTTATCTTTCAAGTGGCAGATTATCTAGAAGTTGCATACCTGGCTTCCACTCTTAGTCCTTTGATATGAGCTAAACTACTTAACCACAATTTGCCACTAGAGGCTGGGAAATGTCAAATCTAGATGTGGTACCAGGTGCCCAGCTATAACCCTATTGTTGCGGACAAAGGGGACTGGTGGATAACCAGCAGCCTCTGTTATGATTTCCTAATTCAGTAACTCAAACTGCTGCTCCTCTTTAATTCCAGACTTTCTTTAATGAGGCTCTGATCGGTCTAGGTTGAGTAAGGTGTCTATCCTATTTAGTCAGCCCTCATCTGAGGAGACAAGATCATGGGAACCATGGCAATATCTTAGAGGTTCTGGGAGAAGACTAAGAAGGGGAAAGGCATACAAAGTGCCCATTTGTTTTTGTTGTTTGTTTTTGTTTTTTTTAATAGTTTATTGTCAAAGTGGTTTCCATATAACACCCAGTGCTCATCCCCACAAGTGCCCCCATCAGCCCTCAGTTTGTTCTCAGCATTCAAGAGTCTCTCATGGTTTGCCGCCCGTCCTCTCCCCAACTATTTTTCCCCTTCTTCTCCCCCAGCCCTTCATTAAGTTTCTCCTAATCCAACGTATATGTGCAAACATATGGTATCTGTCCTTCTCTGCCTGACTTACTATGCTCAGAGTAACACCCTCAAGTTCCATTCACGTTGCTACACATGGCCAGATTTCATTCTTTCTCATTGCCATGTAGAATTCCATTGTATAGATAGACCACATCTTCTTGATCCATTTGTCAGTTGATGGACACTTAAGTTCTTTCCATGTTTTGGCTATTGTGGAGAGTGCTGCTATGAACATTGGGGTACATGTGCTCCTATGCATCAGCACTCCTGCATCCCTTGGGTAAATTCCTAGCAGTGCTGTTGCTGGGTTATAGGGGAGTTCTATTGTTAATTTTTTGAGGAACGTCCACACTGTTTTCCTGAGGGGCTGCACCAGTTTACATGCCCACCAACAGTGTAGGAGGGTGATAAGGTGCCCATTTGTATGTGAATATATATACCCCCAATGTAGACATATAAATACATACACAAATATTTGGGGATCTCTATTCCAAATCTATATATCCTTGTCTCCTTCCATCTATCCATCCATCCATCCATCCATCCATCCATCCATCCATCCATCCATGTACATGTTACCCATTTCTTTAAGATTTAATCAAACTTGGCTTGAATTCATTGAGGCAGAGAACATAGTTTTTCTTTTCTCCTGGGCGTATGCCTAGACCACATTTTTAGCCTTCTTTATAGTTAGGTATAGCCATGTTATTGAATGATGGATAGTAGAATGTGGTCCATAGAAATAATTTGCATGATTCTCTACTCTCTCTCTCCTACCAAGAACTTGCTGAATGTCCAGGGTGATCTTGGAATCCATGTGTTACTTTATCTGTCAGCCTGAGCATTTAAATAACTGTATGGAGCAGAGCTCCTACCCTCTTATCCACCACCAATTGAACTGCGATGTGAGGGAAAAATAAAATTCTGTGTTTTAAACCACTGAGATATTGGAATAACAGGTAAGATTACCTTAATACACCCACTAATTTCTGTGTCGTGGGATGCCAATTATATTTTTATGGCACTTTCTCCGATTTCCTGTTTTATTAAAGCCTTGAAACTCACTTATCTCTCAACTTATAAAATGTTTCTCTTCTTGACCACATTAATCAGGTGGAACAAAAAACAGCTTCTTGTTCTTTATCCAGGCTATTTGTGTGCATGACATGCTTTGCTGAAGGTTTGTGCAAGCCAAAGAATTGGATATTTAAAAAACTTTTGTTGTAAAGTTTATTTATTTATTTTGGAGAGAAAGAAAAGAGAGTGCAAATGGGAGAGGGACAGAGAGAGAATCCCAAGCAGGCTCCAGGATGTCAGCACAGAGCCCAATGCAGGGCTCAAACTCATGAACTGTGAGATGATGACCTGAGCCAAAATCGAGAGCTGGACGCTTAACTGACTGAGCCTCCCAGACACCCCTAAAAATCCTTGTTCTTATAAGTCCTTACCCCATATACTGCTATGTTAGTTGATTTCTTATTTCCTTTCCTCTCTCCATTTTTCTTTTTTCCCCCAACCCCATATTAAACTTTTTTTGCAGGGCAGTTTAGCTAGCCTATCCAGGCTATCCTTAGAGAGTTTCCTTCTCTCTCTCTCTCTCTCTCTCTCTCTCTCACTCTCATTCTCTTTCACTCCCTCTCTTTCTCTCTCCCTCTCCCTCCCTCCCTTCCCCTCTCTCTCTCTCTCTCTCTCTCTCTCTCTCTCACACACACACACACACACACACACACACACACACAGGCAGCCCTTGAGCTATGAGTAGTGCTTTATAATATTGACCATTACACAAAAAGCATAAAAAATCCAGGTGGTTAGCTCCTTAAGAAAAAAAATCAGAAGAGATGACAACATTTCCAGAGACACAGGTGCACATTCTCAGATATAATTAGATGGAGCTGAGGATTGGTTGTCTTTATAGGTATGTAAGTGCTCTTCAGTAAGCCACACACCCACTACCAATATTCCATGTTATCTCTGAGACATGGGCCATTTCACTCACCGATGTCACTCTCCTCCCTCCTTGGGGTATATGAGCTCGCTTCTTATTTCCTATGTTGAAATCATTTCTATCCTAATAAGAACTCAGGACCCAACACTCAAAATAACAAATATTCTCCCCTACATACATATACATTGATCATTTTGCTACTTTTCTGGTCTCACTGAAGACCCAACAACATATGAATGTACCATAAATTAACCATTTTCTATAGTTGTTCATTTGAATTATGTCTAAACTTTTGTGGGTAAGTGCATATTCACTCTCAATTTCTGTAGGCTAAATTCTTAGATGGAGCATCACTTGGTGAATAGGTATGAAGAATTTACAGTACCTGACACATATCACTAAACTGTTCTGAAAGAGATGATATCAGCAATGGGTATCAGAATTTTGCTTGCAGTAGTTAATAGGACTATAACTCGGTCTCGAATCACAGCTCCTACAATAACCTGCAAGGGTTCTTTAACTTTGAACTTTCATTTTGACTGAATTCATGCTATGAGGTGAAAAGTATATAAAGTTTTGTATTTGGTTAACCTAAGTATAACCAAATAAAATGTAAACGATGATAATGAGACCAGAATTTCAACCATCCTCATTAAAGAATGTGAATAAGCCTTAGTTGCATGTGGCTGAGCAAATAGCTTTGTTTCCAGTTTTCTCTCTTGTATTATACAATTTTTTTTTTTTGGATCCTTTTCTGTGTATCTCATGGTGTTCTTGTTCCACTTAGAAGGCTACTTCCTTTGAACAGGACATTTCTTACTATTTGCAGCAAATTTTTAGTTTCCTTCTGCTTCTTAAAATATAGAGTCCATCACAGTGTTCAAAAGGGATGACTTTCCTCTTTTACCATGCTGAAGCCTTTCATCTGTTCCTTACTACCCTTGTGAAGTTTGCCCTGTTTTTAGGGCCCTCTGCAGAGCCTCTCTCTGTTCTGTGGACTGCCTGGTTCATCTAACATTCTGGACTTGGGTGGAAATACTGGGTCAAATTGTGGAGTAGCATAATCACTGTTATATTTCCTATGTCACACTGTTGTATACCCTTCTGGACTAGAGCAGGTCAGTTTAATTATTTACCTTCTTCATAAGCACATTCATGCAGCCTACACTGGTGAATGATGAATGTAAAGTTACAACATAATTCATCATACCAAAACTCATATTCTAATATAAAGGGAATCAAAGGGAAACTTCAGTGCAGAGATTTTCATTTATTTAGGAATTCAGGAGCAACCTGCCTTAAAGGCAAGTGTGTGGCCTTAAAGGCAAGTGTGTGGCCTTGATGCTCCTATAACATTGTTCCCATTCGGATAATGGTAAGACTTTACACAAATAACAAGGGAGATCAAAGTCACCGCCCAGTTCAACCAGGTAACATTTTCTCCATGTTTATAATGGACTTGCTTTAGGAATGAATTGTTTCGTCTCCGTGGTTTGCTTATCTAAATTCTGGTCTTGTTTAAAGTAAGATCAGAAGCCCAATAATCTAATGTAATCATGGCAGTAGTTAAATTGGTTAATTGAAGAAGTTGTTTAAAGCAAGAAATTATTTTAAAAAGATACTTTATAGATTTTACTTGCCTTAAGAACATGTAAATATATATTCATTCGTTAGTATTATAATGTAGACCATGGTCTTCATTTTCTAAAAAGTATTTATTTATTTATTTATAAGTACGCAAGCATGGGGGGGGGGTGTTGCAGAGAGAAAGGGAGAGAGAGAATCCCAAGCAGGCTCTGCGCTATCAGTGTAGAACCTTACGAGGGGCTCGATCCCACTACCATGAGATTATTACCTAAGATGAGACCAAGACTTGGATGCTTTACCGATTGATGCTTTACTAGGCACTCTTCCACTGTCTTCATTTTGGGTATATGTCCCCTGATTGGAGTCTGCACCATCTTCCTTGCATCAACCACACCCATAATTTGTCTGGGAATTCTGGTTTGGCTTCTTTATGTGAGCAATAAGCTAAGGCATGGGCACATCAACTTGGGTGCTGACACTTTCATTTTTATGATTCTTTAAAAATACCTCTGATTGTCTCACTCACATCTAATCTGACAGCATATTTTTTAGTGACTCACTTTTATAGAGTCTCTTCAAAGCATTCAGCATGGTTTTCAAAGAAGCCATGACTGTTTTTGCATTCAAATATCATGGACTTACATGGTATTTCATTAAATTATGCAATTATGCAATTACAAAAACAAAGTTAAGTGACACACACAGGGCTAGGAACAAACCTAGCTGCCTCTTGGCAAGCCTCCAGCTCAGCTGAGCAGCATAGAGGGAGCTGGCTGGGGAGTGGCCTCTGCTAGGGGCTGTCCCACTGCTCTGGGCTCTGGCAGAAGAGCCTTACCGGGAGCCAGTGAGTATCAGGCTACCTGGCAAGCTGGTTAAGTGGAGGTAGGTTAACAAAGTTCTACTGTACTTCCAGGATCCCTGCTAAGTGTTTTATAGGGACATTTGAGTGCTACTTCCTGTGAACTCAGTTAAGGTATGAAATAAATATTTTGCAGAAACCCAAAACTTTTCATTTGAGTTTCTGGAAGATTTTATCTTTTATTTCACTGGCACTCTCTTTAACACTCCTCTTGATGGAATTCGTGGCAATTTGATAGCGGAGCCCAGATGAATCTTTCAATACACTGACTTCTTATTCCTTTTCCTCCAGATACCCTGTCCTGCAGCCTGCTGCAGCTCTTCACTGCCACTCATATCCCGACTTTGTTGTTGCCAATAACTGCAACCTCTCCACGGGTTCTGTTTTGAGCAACTACTTCCCGCTAAGACCACCCCAACTTTGCAGCTCCCTTCAATAACCTTAACTCTGAAAGTCCTGGCTCCCTCTTTTCACTTTCCCTCACCTGCCTTTTGTCCACATTTCCCTTCTTCTCCAGCTTAAATTCCAGGGTCAGTCATTTCATTTCCTTGCATACACCCTTAGCTTCCCTGACGCACATTATTGCTTTCTGACTTTGTTGGGGACAATCCCAAACTGGGTAAATTTTACTATCTTCCTACTTTATGCCTATTACCATGCAACAGTCTGTGATTGTAGACAGACACACAAGTGTGTGGTTGGTCTCACTTTAAATCTGTGATCACTCACCCCAAGTGGGGATCAGGCAGCCTGACCTTAAGTGGTTCATGTACTTTCCCATTCTCTCAGGTTATGTGATACTTTCTCCTCTGTCTTTAAACTCCCATGTTGTTTATTTCATCCCCTCTCTTAGCTGACCTTGCTTCCTAATCCATTGAGAAAATATAAGCAATCTAGAAGCTTTCTATAAGCTTCCATCCAAAACTATTTGCCTTCTAGCCCTAGTTCCATATATGCCATCTTCTCTCCTGCTTATCAATTGTCCCTGTCTTTCCTTCTTTGAATTTTCATCTTCTGCTGGATCATTCTCATCAGCATATGAAAAAATAATGCCATTATCCCTACCATTAAATGACAACAACTCAATAAAATCTTTGTAAAATCTCATTTCTCCTTCTTGCTATCTCCCCATTTCTCTGCTCCCCTATGTAGCAAAACTTGTTAAAGAGCAATCTATATATATTGACATTTTTCTCTTCTCCCACTCTTTTTTTTAATGTTTATTTATTTATTTTTGAGGGGGAAAGAGAGAGAGAGAGAGAGCACAACTGTGAGTGGGGAAGGGGAGGGAGACAGGATCTGAAGCAGGCTCCATGCTGACAGTAGAGAGCCCAAAGTGGGGCTTGAACTCATGAACCCTGAGGTCATGACCTGAACCATAAGATCATGACCTGAGCCCAAGTTGGGTGCTTAACCGACAGAGTCACCAGGCACTCTTCTTCTCCCACTCTTTAGAATTCATTCCCACTAAGCTTTTACCCCTAGCATTCTACCAAAACTTAGTAAAGTCATCAGACCTTCACACTCAAGGATCTAATGGTAATGTCTCCATCTTTATCTCACCTCACCTGTCAATACAATTGGTCCAATGGCTCTTACTCTGCACACAATTTTATTCATTAGGCTTCCAGGCACTGTCTTCTTTTGGGTCTGCTCCTACACTTCTCTCCTTTGCTTGTTCTTCCTCCTTTCCTCAACCTCTTTACATTGAAGTGTCCCAAGGCTTGGATTTCACCTATTCTTTACTTATACTCATTTGGAGATCTTAACTAATCTCATGGCTTTAAATAACATCTAAGTGCCTTGGACTCATAAATTTATATTTTAGCCTCAACTTCTTGCCTGATATGTGCAATTTCTATTCAGTCTCCACTTTAAAGTCTAATTGGAAACTCAAATTTAATATGTCCAAGACTAAGATATTGATTTTCTTCCCCAAATTTGCTTCTCTTGCAGGCTTCCTTGTTTTAGTAAACACAGCTCTAACTATTAAGTTGTTCAGTATATCAGTTAGCTATTGCTTCATAACAAATAATCCTACTCTCAAAGGCTTAAAACAGTAATCATTTATTATTACTCATGTATCTAAAGATTGATTTGGAATTGGCTAATCTAGGTTGGCCTTGCCTAGGCACTTCTGCTTCAAGTTTCAGAGGCTAAGGCAGCTCTGGCTATACTTCCTGGTGTAGGTCTGCTTCCTGGTGTAGGGTAAGCTGATCACCTCTACTCCACTTGTTTCTTATTTTTCTGGAACAAGCAGGCAGTGTAGGGCATGTTCTTTTCAAGCTGAAGGTAAAAGTATAAGAGGGCAAGAAACAATGTGTAAGGCTTCCTAAGGCCTAGGTTCAGAACTAGCAGGCAGTCACTTACATGCATGTCATTGGCCAAAGGTAAGCTTGTGGTTGAGCCCAGGGTCAAAGGGTGGGAAAACAGATGATGTCCATATTAAGGTAATAAGAAGCAGTGCTGACACTGGGAGACATGAGGAATTAGAATCAGTAATTCACTTGATTGTACTCAACCAAAATCCTCAATGTCATACTTGATTCTTCTTTCTCATACTAGCTCCCAATATTTAATCAATAAACCCTGTTGACTCTACCTTTAAAATACATCCCAAATCTTATCACTTCTCACCACCTTCCCTGTTACCATTCAAGTCCCAGCTACCACCATCTCTTATTTGGATAACTATAATAATCTTTTAGTTTTATTTGGTTTCCATTCTACTCTCTCTTTCTCTTGACGGTCTTCCTTAACACTACAACCAGAGTGATCTTGTTGAGCTAGAACTCAGATCATATCATTCTTTTCTAAACCCTCCCAAAGCTTCCCAACTTAAAGAAAAAGCCAAAATCTTACAATGGCCTAGAAGAAGGCCTGCAATTTTAATCTCATTCCTTTCCCTCCATGGGGTCATCCTTACTTTCTTACGTCACATTGCTTCAGAAATAACACACTCCTTGATGTTGCTTGAAAATGATAACCATACTTCTGCCTCAAGGCTTTTGCACTTTCTATTTGCACTTGCTATTTCATCTGCCTGAAATGCTTTTGCTCCGCGGATATCCAGTATTTTCACAAAAACTGCCTTCTTAGTGAAGCGTTATTATTCAATTCTCTCTCCCCATTCCTCCCCAGATCCTGCCACCGTCAGCACTTCTCATCATCCTTTCCTATATTATTTCTCCATAGTAGTGATCATCGTCAAACATGCATATACTTTATTCATTTTGGTCTTCCTTTATTGGAACAAAAGCTCCATTCTTACACCTCTCTAGTTGAGATTTCCCCTCCCTCTTGTTCACTGCTGTATTTCCAGTGTCTACAAAATGTTTGGCACATAGCAGATCTTCAGTAAATATTTTCTGAATGAAAAAATAATTGAATTGGAATTTACTGTTTCACCAGTATTTAATTCATAATGGGCAGAAACAACATTCCTTTGCTTAATCGTGAATAATTACCAGTAAATATCTTAGGAATATTTAACTTCCAAATATTGCTGGTCACTTATAATCTCCTGCATCAGCTGTAGACTTGGGAATTATTTTGTCAGAAAACTTTTATAATTGACATGTTGATTTAATCAGTTATTATTAAAGTACTAGTAGAGAATATATTTATTAAAATTACTTCTTTTCAACTGAGTTTTATTTTCATCTTTCCTTCTTCTTTAATCCATAGTATTTACTCTGGACAGCACAAAATCTATATTATTTGTTCTCTTTCTTTTGCAAAATGACTTGTTTTGCGATTTCAGCAAAAATGACCTCAGTTGGGGAAATAAATAAGTTTAATTCTCCTTTAGGTTTTGAGATGATTAAAATTGAGAATAGGTAGGATGTTTCTTTCATATGTTATTTCTTTAGCTTTATAATTTTATGTTCAAGCTAGTTTATTTTTCTAAGCCTTCCCTTTTTTCCCTCCTCTGAGGGCAAAGTAAATCGCTTTACCTTGCAGAAAAGTGCCAGCAGCATCCTGCAAAATCTTTGAGGAAGCTTATCCATTGTCATTAATTTTGGAAGATTCATGATCTCTGTAAAAGATATAAAAAGTTGGTGCTTGGAAGCACTGATGATTATTATTTTTTACTTTTCTTCCCTTTCATATGCAAGGAGTGGGTGGGCATATTTCCTTGGTTTTAATGATAGTGATACATGATCAGAGATAGTCATTCTTCCCAAGCTCTAATGGGAGGGAGTGACTGTTCATCCAAAAAATAAAGCCTGGTCTGCAGTAAGAATTATGTGTGTCTGGATGAAAGGAATTGGTTTGGATCTCCTAGCATATATCAATAAGTTTAGTTTCCTTTGTATATCTTACAAAGTTCCTTTCATTTCTTTTACTTTATGAAAGGTGATTGAAGTAGAGGTTTAAAGGAACTAAATATATTGCTGCAATTTCCTGCAACTATTATGTTTCCTTCCATATGTCAGGCTGAAGACAATTATCAATAAAATGTATAGAATTATTATTTTGCACTGACACTCACCACTTATCACACACATTTATAAAGGCACAGGGAATATGTTGGGTTAGGGTTTCCAAGTCTTTGAAAATAACTCTTTAGATCTTTGATTGTTTTAATTCATATTTAAACGTTGTTTAACTCATATTTCTTAACCTTCAATTTTGTATAAGAAAAAAAATCACTATCCTGCTTTTTCATGTTGACATTCCAGAGGAGGGTTTTTTTTTTTTTTCTGGTAGAAATGCATGTTTTCCACTCTGAAATGATCAAATGATAGTTTTCTTTACATGAAAAAATTGAGCTTAAATGGTATCATTTTTTAATGGCTGGTACCTATTAAGAGAAATACTTTACTTTCATTATTTGATCTCTTTCCTAAAGCCAAAAGCAATAGACCAGTGGATATGTGGGAAAGAGTGGTCACTTCTGCATTCTCTTGCAAAAACCTTTTCCATTTGTCCTTGGTGTCTGGTGATATTTTCTTGGGGACCCAATGAGCCTTTACCCCATGTCTCTTCCAGAAAGGAAACAAGAGGCTCTACCTTAAAGAACAAAACAGGGGGAAAAAAATGAATGGACATATCGCCCTGGACATACTCTGTAGATGTTTCCAAAGTTAATTTCTCCCAGAGGAAGGGCAGTAAACAGGCTTTCACTTTGGAAGGTCAATGTCTTATTTTTAGCCATTTAAAATGGGAATGTTAATAAGAACACAATTAGAGTAAACAGTCTACAGCCCATGTGAGAATCATCAAAGTTATGAACAAGAGGAGGCATTTAAGGGATAAACATAATTGCTGAAACTGTGTTGAAATGAAAAAAAAAAAAAGAGGTTAGACTGGGAATATGCTGAGGATTTTAAGCAGATCTTTGCTCCTTTTTTATTACCGTTCCACCCCATCCCCCCACTCTCCACCCCCAATCCTCCTTCCCAGAGTGTCAGGCCAGCTCTGGTCTTCCTCTTGGGTCTAGAGTGGAGGGAGTTGGCACTTCAGAGACAATGTGGTGCCTGTGTACTTCCCCTTCCCATGTCCCACCTTGTGACAGTCTACTGGCCCAGCCACTGGCCCTGGGATTCCGCCTTGCTGGAGCCTCACCCGCATGCACTGGTGGGGATAGGGAGATGATGGGGGTGGGGAAGGGGAATGGCATTTCTCTTGTGTGAAGCCACAGGGCCTTTAATGGAAGAGGTGCTGTTAAGACTTTCTCTATTTCTATGGAAAACTAAAAAAATAAAATAAAATAAAAAGAGAGAGAGACTGGTTGGACATCAAGACACTATAACTTAAAAGCACTAGAAGAAGCACTACTGCAGAAAAAGATTTTAAGTTTTTGGTTTTGGAGATTGTCCAGGAAAACATTCAGTCATCAACACTATTCACTGAAGCTTCTTTTGTTTTAATGTTCAGTTTTCACATTTGTTATCATATGGCTACACCAGGACATGGAGGGCACAAGGAACTTTTTGTTCCACACGATTTGGATTCTTGCCTGAAGGCAGGAGGCCCCACCTAGCCTGTACAGTCAGGGAAGCAGCCAGCTGGTAGAGACCATGACCTCTGAAGTCAAATAGCCGGGTTTTGAATCCTGCTTCTCTTGCTCATGAGCTAAGCTTGGAAGTTATCTAACCTGTCTGTGCCTCAGTTTCTTCATATGTAATAGGGAGGCAATAATAGTGTCTCCCTCATAGAGTTGCAGTGAAGTGCTGAGAAAAGTGTCTGACACATTGTAGCTCATGAGCTGGGAGTGGAGGAAACTGAGAATAAGAATGATTCTACTTTGCATTTAATGTGAGATGTGACTGAACTCTACAAAATTAAAGTGACTCATTAAAAGTGGGGCAGCAGCAGTATATTTTATTCTACCCTAACATTTAGGTATAAGAAGTTTCTTTCACTTCTCTAAATCAAATTTAATCTGATCCAAGCTTTTGTCTCATTGTGTTGGTTGGAAATTCAACTTCAGTAGTTTCTGGATATCTCTGTTGCCAAATTGGGCAATGGTGCTGGTGAGGATGGGGTGGGTGGTGGGTGGATCCTACAGTGGGAATATTTAGGGAGGATTCTCCTGTCTTTGGTTAGGATGGATGTCTCCTCAAGCTCACATTTATCTTGGATAGGGACAGGCTCTGCCTCTGTTTTTAAGGTTTATTGAGTTACAAATAAAATCATAAATAAAATTGTGCACATTTAAAGCATACAATATGATAATTTGATATACGTACACGTTGTGAAGGTTACCACAACCAAGTAAAGAAACACATCCATCACCACACTGTTCCTTTTTTTTTTGGTGTTGAGAAACCTTAAGATCTACCGTCTTAGCAAATTTCAAGTTTATAATACAGTATTACCGACTACAGTCACCATGGTGCATGGTGCATTTCATAGCTCATTCATCTTACAACTAAAAATTTGTACCCTTTGACCAATATTTTTTCATTTCCCCCCATGCCCAGCCTCTGGCAACTACTATTTTACTCTCTGTTTCTGAGTTTGCCTGTTTTTTCTCCTTAAGGGTCCACATATAAGTGACACCACACAGATTTTTGTCTTTCTCTTCTCCTTTTGCTACAAGCTGGAGGCAGGCCGTTGTGAGGTTGGGTGTCTACACACCTACTGGCCACTCTCCCAGCAAATACCAGGCAGTCATTTCTCTCTGGGCTCCTGCCATCTTCCCTCTTTGTGGGACCTCTTTGTTGTTAGACCCACGGATCTCAATCCCTTTCCTTGTCTTGGGACTTCTCCCTCCAAGCATTCACCTTATTTCCTTCCTTCCTTTCTTCCTCTGTAGGCTTAGCATAGCTCTCTAAGTGAGTTTAGGATTTTAGGGAAAAAAATCCAGAAAGATGCAAAATCCTAAAGCAACTTTTGCTTGGATCTTGCAACATGAACTCCCTTAAGAAGAAAACCTAGGGGCCCCTGGGTAGCTCAGTTGCTTAAGCGTCTGACTTCAGCTCAGGTCATGATCTCATGGTTCAGGTCATGATTTCACAGTTTGTGTGTTCGAGCCCCATATCAGGCTCTGTGCTGACAGTCCAGACCCTGGAGCCTGCTTTGGATTCTGCATCTCCCTCTCTCTGTCCCTGCCCTGCTTTCTCTGTCTGTCTCTCTCTCAGATAAATAAACACACAAAAATGTTTAAATAAAAAAAGAAGAAGAAAACATAAAGACTTGGTGGGCATCTTAGAACAGGGAGGGAAAGTTATAGGAAAAAGAAAACACTCATATTAATCTGACTCATATTTTGGTTTCAACATTGGTTTCAGAATGTGGAACATGGGAGTTAAATTTCTCCAGAGTCCCTCATACACTCCTTTCATATTTGCAAGGGGCCTCTTCTCTGATACTCTCTCTTCTTTTAAATAAAACTTTAAATCCAAGTTAGTAAACATATAGTGTAATAACGGTTTCAGGAGTAGAATTTAGTGATTCATCACCTACACATAACACCCAGTGTTCATCCCAACATGTACCCTCCTTAATTCCCATCACCCATTTAGCCCATTCCCTCACCCAGAACCCTCAATTTGTTCTCTGTATTTAAGAGTCTCTTATGGATTGTCTCTCTCTCTCTCTCTGTTTTTATATTATTTTTGCTTCCCTTTCCCTCTGTTTGTTTTGTTTCTTAAATTATACATATGAGTGAATCATACGATATTTATCTTTCTCTAAATGACCTTTTTCACTTGGCATAATACATTTTAGTTCCACCCATGTTGTTGCAAATGGCAAGATTTCATTCTTTTTGATTGCCAAATATTATTCCATTGTGTATATATACTGCATCTTTTTTATCCATTCATCAGTCAATGGACATTTGAGCTCTTTCCATTATTTGGCTATTGTTGAGAGTTCTGCTATAAACATTGGTAGTGCATGTGGCATGCATTTTTAGATCCTTTGCGTAAATATTTGGCAGTTCACTTCCTGAATTGTAAGGTAGCTCTATTTTTAACTTTTTGAGGAACCTCCATACTGTTCTCCAGAGCAGCTGCACCAGTTTGTATTCCCACCAGCAGTGCAAAAGCATTCTCCTTTCTCTGCATCGTCGCCAACATACGTTGTTGCCTGAGTTGTTAATTTTAGCCATTCTGACAAGTGTGAGGTGGTATCTCATTGTGGTTTTGATTTGAATTTCCCAGATGAAGAGTAATGTTGAGCATCTTTTCACGTGTCTGTTAGCCATCTGGTGTCTTCTTTGGAAAAATGTCTGTTCATGTCTTTTGCCCATTTCTTCATTGGATTATTTGATTTTTGGGTATTGAGTTTGATAAATTCTTCATAGATTTTGGATATTAACCCTTTACCTGATATGTGATTTGTAAATATCTTTTCCCATTCCATCAGTTGCCTTTTCATTTTGATGATTGCTTCCTTTGCTGTACAAGTGTTTTTTTTTTTTTATCTTGATGAGGTCCCAATAGTTCATTTTTGCTTTTGTTACCCTTGCGTCCAGAAAAATGTCTAGTAAGAAATTGCTGTGGCTGAGGTCAAAGAGGTTGTTGCCTGTTTTCTCCACTAGGATTTTGATGGTTTCCTGACTTATATTTAGGTCTTTCATCCATTTTGGGTTTATTTTTGTGTATGATGTAAGAAAGTGCTCCAGGTTCATTCTTCTGCATGTCGCTGTCCAGTTTTCCCAACACCATTTGCAGAAGAGACTGTCTTTTTTCCATTAGATATTCTTTCCTGCTTTGTTGAAGATTAATTGGCCATACATTTGTGGGTCCATTTCTGAGTTTTCTATTGTGCTCCATTGATCTATGTGTCTGTTTTGTGCCTGTGACTGCTTAACTCAGGGCTGGATCAGGACACTTTGAACCTCCTCACCCTGCTCGTTTCCTGATATGTATGTTCAGCTCACCATTCCCACAGCTGAAGCTGTTTTCAAGGATGCTGATTTGAGAGAAAATGTGTTGGTGAGCCTATCTGTTGTACCATGTATGTCACTGAACCCTGTTAAGGCCTCCATATAAGCTTTTAAGTCCAGTGGGCTCATGTGAAGATCTACTTGTCTGGAGGCTGCCTGAGATATGCCTCATCAGTTCCCTTGCTTATTAAAACCTGCCATCTACCAATCTGGAGTGGTCTGCATCTTTCTCTAGTCTCTCCTTGCCCTCTGTGTATGGGACCAGTTTGCACCCTAACACATAGAATTGAAATAGCCAATTACTTTTACTTCTATAGAATATTATGTACTAGATTTAAAAAAATACTGTGTTGGGGTACCTGGGTGGCTCAGTTGGTTAAGCATCCATCTTTGGCTCAGATCATGATCTCATGGCTTGTGAGTCTGAGCCCTGCGTCGGGCTCTGTGCTGACAGCCCAGAGCCTGGAGCTGCTTCAGATTCTGTGTCTCCCTCTCTCTCTGCCTCTCTACTGCTGGCATTCTGTCTGTCTCTCAAAAATAAATAAACATTAAAAACTAAAAAAAATATATGGTGAACCAGACTTTGGTTATCAACGACCCTGGAATATTTATGTGACTTTGAAGGAATCCCTGACAACTTGTTGCCATACCATAGGCTCACTGGTTTCTTCCTCCTCTCTTTTTCTTGCTATTTCTTCCTCTCCTATTCTGTTCTCTTCCTTCTTACTTGTCTTTCTGTCTCCCCATTTTCTCTGTCCCCTTCCTCTTATTTTCTATTCTAGAAAATTGTCATCTAGCCACATCTGGGACAGCAGGACTAATGAGACTGTTAATTTCTGGTGGAGGGGTATTTTCTTTCCTTTAACCTGAAGAGCTTTGTGTTCTTAATAAGAGAATTTCACACATGTATGGTATGGTGTTCATATGTTATTCTTTTCTTGTATCCCAGGTATCTACACTAACTTAGGGAAGCAACATAATCTCAGTAAATATCATTCCTAGGGTTCTTATCAGAGAAAATGAGGTCCATTGTGTCTATATCAGAGCAAGTATTTAGGTTGTAAAACTGATATTCCCTTGGATCTTTTTAAGACCAAGCAGTAGTACTGAGGTCAGGGCTTTAATTACAAAAAGTCCAAAGACTTTTGTTTCCATTAGGAAGGCACACGTGAAAAATGTTTTTCCCATTTCTGCAAAAACATCTTTCTGGAAGTGGTTAACATCAGGTACCATTGTTTCATGTGAATAAATACATATATCAGCAAAGATCAGAGTCCAAAATCAAAAGAGTGAAGTCCTCCAAATAATTCAATTCAATTCAACAAGCCACAGAGATGATAAAAATAGTTCCTATCCTCTTGAACATGATTCAGCAAATTATGGCCCATGGGCCAAATAGGGCTTATTGCCTGTTAATAAAATTTTATTGGGACACAGTCGTGCTCATTCATTTCCATATTGATGATGGCTGCTTTTTTGCTACAGTGGCAGGGTGGAATAGTTCTGACTATGGCTCAAAAAGCCTGTAATATTGACTATCTTGTATTTGGCAGGAAGTGTTTACTAACCCCTGCTACCGAAGCTGACATTTAGTGTGGAGAGTGACATGGAGAGTGGTGGTCAAGGAGACATAGACACCTTTTTGTTCACCCTTGTTGTATGTTCTGCTGGAGAAAGAAACAAAGCGTGTTGTGTTTCCACAATATTCTGTATGTACTATTTAAATATCACTTGTCACTGTAATTACAGTTATTATTTTTAAATAGCTCTCTCCCTTACTGTTAGACTGTGTTTATTCAACACTTATTGAGGATCTACTTTGTGTCAGGTATTGTTGTAGGCATGGAAGATACAGCAATAAACAACAACAGAATGTTATCTCTTTCTCTCTCTGCGTGGATTTCATAGTTGAGGTCCGGCATTGCAAATCCAAATGTTTTCAGAGACCAGGCTAGTAATGTAAATGAATGAAGCAGCCCAGGTGGCTTAGCCTTTTTGGGTTACTATAACAAAATATCATAAGCAGAGTGGCTAATAAACAACAGACACTTATTTCTCACAGTTCTGGAGCTTGGAAAGTTTAAGGTCATGGCCCTGGCAGATTGGGTGTCTGAGGAGAGCTGGCTTCCTCACCGACAGCCATCTTCTGAATGTCCTCGTGTGACGGAAGGGGCAAGCAAGCTCTATGGAGTCTCTTTTATCAGGACACTAATCCCATTCATGAGGGCTCCATCCTCATGACCTAATCACTTACAAAAGGCCTCGCCTCTGATATTATCCTCTTAGGTTTAGGATTTCAGTATATAAATTTTGGGAGACACAAACACTCAGAACACAGCACCAAGTGTAAGACACAGAGTTACTTTCTTTGACTATTAAATGTGTAAAAATAGTTTTCACTTTCACTCAGTTTGTGCTGTTTTCTGATTTTCTTGAAACATGAGGTCCTCTTGGATTATGCTTTTCTTTTCCAATTTTGATAGAGACGTATTTGAGAAACAGTTCTCTCCTATGAGAAAAGCCACAGCATGTGATGATAAATGGGGACTAATCCTGGGCTTCAGTGTCACAGAAGCTGATAGGACTGTGACACACAGTAGATGAATACCTTTTTCTAAGGAAATACCAGCTACTCTGTTCCAGGGCATTCGTGCTGTATAGGAATGTTAAATATTCTTATTTTTTAAGTTTATTTATTTATTTTGAGAGAGAGAGACAGAGAGAGACAGAAGTACACAAGCAGAGGAGGGGTAAAGGGAGAGGGAGAGGGAGAGAGAAACCCAACCAGGCTCTGTGCTGTTAGTGTAGAACCTGATGCAGGGCTCAAAGTCACGAACCATGACTTGAGTCAAAATCAGGAGTTGGTCACTTAACTGACTGAGCCACCCAGGTGCCCCTAGGAATGTTAAATATTCTTGTCTTAAAATTTTTTTAAAAATGTTTTACTTATCTCTGAGAGAGAGAGAGAAAGAGAGAGAGTGAGCAGGGAAGGGTCAGAGAGAGAGGGAGACACAAAATCTGAAGCAGGCTCCAGGCTGTGAGCTAGCTGTCAGCACAGAGCCTGATGCAGGGCTCGAACCCACAAACTGTGAGATCATGACCTGAGTCGAAGTCGGATGCTTAACCGACTGAGCCACCCAGGCACCCCGAAATATTCTTGTTTTCTAAGTTTATTTATTCATTTTGATAGAGAGAGAGAGAGAGAGAGACAGAGACAGAGAGAGAGAGAGAGAGAGAGAGAGAAAGTGGGGGAAAGGCAGAGAGAGAGAGTCCCAAGTAGGCGCTCCACATAGGGCTCAAGCCCATGAACTGTGAGATCATGACATGAGCTGAAATTAAGAGTTGGACACTCAACTGCCTGAACCACCTAGGTGCTCCTAGGAACGTTAAATATTCTTATTCTTCTTTTTCCTTCTCCTTGTCTTCCTCTTCCTTATTCCTCCTCCTCCTCCTCCTCCTCCTCCTCTTCTTCTTCTTCTTCTTCTTCTTCTTCTTCTTCTTCTTCTTCTTCTTCTTCTTCTTCTTCTTCTCATTCTTCTTCCTCCTCCTCCTCCTCCTCCTCCTCCTCCTCTTCTCTCTCTTCTTCTTCTTCTTCTTCTTCTTCTTCTTCTTCTTCTTCTCTTCTTCTTCTTCTTCTTCTTCTTCTTCTTCTTCTTCTTCTTCTTCTTTCTTCTTCTTCTCCTTCTCCTCTCCTTCTCTTCCTCCTCCTCCTCCTCCTCCTTCCTTTATGAGAAAGAGAGAAGCCAAATAGTTGATCTGGATTTTCTGTGAACTCTTAATCTTTAAATGTTGGCTAAACTAAAAAAACACCATGGAAACAAACTTGATATATGTGTTAGTGAAGTTTATGTCTGTGTTCTGTTTGAGAACCATGTGAGGTCCTTGGGAATAAGTTCCTTGTTTTAATAATAACAATATTTCCTATGATTCCTTAGTTATGTTATTATTGTTCTTATTTTACAGACAAAAATGAAGTTAAGATAGAAGTAACTTTTTCTCTGAGCTTCTGAAAATCCCCCTCCCCCAAAAGAACTGAAAATGCAGAACTTTTGTAAATATGTAATAAAGCTTCTGGCAAACCAAAAAGCGCTGGATGGATATTTGTTTATAAAGTGATAAAAGAGGAACCTTTGTATTCTCTAGTGTTGGGGAAAGAGAACTTCTCTTGTTTCCTTGGCAGAGATAGGCTTTGAAATGGACCTTTACAGAAGGCTGGGCTTTTGGAGGTGTGGAGAAAGAGGGCAGAGGAAACTGTCTGAGCAAAGGCCAGAGAATTATTTCCTGAACAGTTTCTGGGAGGCCCATTGGAGAACTGGTGTTTGAGAAATGTTGGCCTAGAAATACGTAGCCATGAAGTTCATTTGGGAACAGACTATAATCCTGTGACTGAAACATGGTTGAGTTTACTGCGCACATGGCAGAAAGGCAGGAACTTACCAAATGGGAGAGGGCCTGAAGGCTAGAAAATGGGCATCATCCAAGGTCTGGGGCAGGAAAAAATATGCTTATATTTGAGTTCAAGGTGAAGTGCGAATAAACTCCTTCAACAGTGGCAGGAAAGATGGATAGCTAGGAATGGACCAGAGGCTGGGAAGCCGGTTTATCCATCTAGGAAGACACTCAACATGTGCAAGTGAAGGGTATGATTGGGAAAAGTCTTCCATAATCTTTCTTTTATCTTTGGTAAGGGTGGATTTTTATGTTGCTTGCACTTTAAGGAGAGTAATAAGGTGATATCTGGACCTAGGCTTCAGAAGCCTTCCTGAGAAATTGAAGGACTTTTGCATTACTGAGTTTGATCCTCTGTCATCAGCTTTTTAAAGGAGAAAAGTGAGGGCTCTGGACAGAATCATAAACATTAGTTTTTGTTTAGAAAAATTTAACCATGTGAAGAAAAATCCATATTGATAACACCACTTGATGTGCCGGTGTTCTTGAAATCCAGTGCACCAGATTTATGTGCTGGCTTTGCAAGGGCATGCTGTTCTAGGCTGTTGGTGGGAAGCTCTGAAACTCTCCCCCCGCCCCCACTCTTTTTAGTAGCAATAATTAGTCTTTGTTTTGTTCACTTGCTTTGCCCACTCACCCAGGCTTGTTTACTCGTCACCATTTTTGAGTTGCTTAGGCAGGTGGTTTTAGTTGTATATGTTTTCCATGTTTCTTTTCCCCTGTAGAATCCTGAGATTAAAACTCAGCTGTTTCTGTTAAAAGCTGGTTTTCAGGCCTGATAGAGACAGGCTGTTGGATAAGAAGCAGTCGAGAGACTGCCTATATGATCTGTTATTCCCATGTTAAGTCAGCATTTTGCATCCAGAGATGTTTAAAGAATGTGGCATCTGATAACTCTCGGCAAGTTTCTAATTCTGACTTTAGTTTGTAAATAGTCATCTCAAGAGAAAACTGGGGGAAAACTCCCAAATGGAGGGAGTTTATGCAGATGGATTCAGATTAGCATTATTCATTAAACCTCAGCAGTTTGTGCTGGTTAATAATCGCTATCACACTGCACTTTGTAAGATTACTTATTAGGTGGTATAAATGTCCCTTCAAAGACGTTCTTGCTATTTTGTTTAAAAGACAATGAATTAGCCCCGGACATCTGCCATCTATAATTTTTATCTGGTGGAACTGTCCTTCTATATAGCATATTAGATTTTAGTGCTGGGAAAATTTCATCATCAAGTAACCTCTTGTTTCTCTGCTAAGGGAAAGAATTGAAGAGAAGAGTGTCAGGAGTGATGATAAAATTCACGTTATTTTTGGACACATTGTTTTAAATTTATTTTAAAGTATCAAGTAAATACATATTTAGATTAGGAAATACATACTGTGTGCCACATTATTTTAAAACACCCAAATTTTACTGTACAGAGTGTGATAGTTTAAATCCTAGAGATAGACCTGTTTCATCATAGCTGAGTCACCTATTAGATGTGACTTGGGTAAATTACTCAACCTCTATGAACCTCAATTTCCTTAGTGCAAAATGAGGATAATAACACCAACTTTACTGAGTGTTTTTGATGATTATATGTATAGTGCTTAGAAAGCACTTAGCAAAGTGCATGCCACTGGGTAGGCCTTTAATAGATGGTAGTTATAAAAATCGTTGAATCAAATTCTTCTAGGAATTAATCTACTCCTTGTTTTTAAGTTTGGTGTATAGTTTTTTAAATAAATTCTTTCATACATGATTTTGGAGGGTTTGAAATAGCTTACAATTTAGATTCTATTATTGCCTAACTGTGTGATCATGGACAGGCCATTTGTTCATTCATGCATTCATCTACTCCTGCATTTATTCAATGTGATTTGGTGCCATTATGTGCCAGGTTCTAGGCATTAGGGATAAAGAAGTGAAGAAGAGGGGCGCCTGGGTGGCTTAGTCGGTTAAGCGTCCGACTTTCACTTAGGTCATGATCTCGCGGTTCGTGGGTTCGAGCCCCGCGTCGGGTTCTGTGCTGACTGCCAGCTCAGAGCCTGGAGCCTGTTTCAGTCTGTGTCTCCCTCTCCCTCTGACCCTCCCCTGCTCAATCTGTCTCTCTCTCTCTCCTGGAAATAAATAAAACATTAAAAAAAAAAAAAAAGAAGTGAAGAAGAAAAAACAAGGTGTTTATCTCTAGGATGCTTACATTTATTTATTTGTTTGTTTGTTTGTTTATTTATTTATTTTTAAATATTTATTTATTTTTGAGAGAGAGAGAGTACAAGTGGGGAAGAGGCAGAGAGAGGGGCAGACAGAAGATCTGAAGTGGGCTCTGAGCTGACAGCAGTGAGCTATATGCAGGGCTTGAACTCAGGAACCATGAGGTCATGACCTGAGCCAAAGTCTGACACTCAACCAGCCAAGCCATCCAGGTGCCCTGGATGCTTACATTCTAGTAAGACATGTTAGACAGCCAAAAATATAAAAAATAAGAAAATAAAATATCTTGGAATTATTTAGAAATAAATAATTATAAAGAAAGTACATATAAGCCATTTACTGTTACAAAGAAACAGTATGTGTGCAAAGAAAGTAAACACAGGCTATTGTGTTGGGGGTAATTGGGAGCCAGGTCTGAGAAGATCTATTTCAGTTAGGACCTAAATCACAAAGTAGCCAGGCATGCACAGATCAGTGAGGAGAGTATTGTGGAAGGAACCGGAAGTGTAAGCCTTGACTGGGAACAATCTGGGTTTGGCTGAGGGACAGAAAGAGACCTGATGTGGCTGGGGTGCAGTGAGCAAAGGGAGAGTGGCAGGGACCAGTTGAGAGGGCCACATACAGCATGGTGAAGAGTTCGGATACAATTTTAATAGTCATGGGGAGCCATTGGACAATTGTATTCAGGAGAAAGCTATATTCTGGATTTTCATTATTTAATCTTTTGAGGGCTGTGCTTCTCACATGTAAAAAACAGGATGATCATGGTAGTTACCTGAGAGGATGCCAGAGTATTAAATGAGATATTGCAAACAAAGTACTTGGAGCTGGCACATATCACCATGTCATAAAGGGTGGCTATTGTTATTTTTGTGTAATTGATGTTTTTATTTCAGCTGCTTTGGACGGAATCATGTTCCTCCAAAAGTCATATGTTACTGGATTTAGAGTTAATGACTCTATGAGGTAATTCAGGTTAAATGAGGTTCAAAAGGGCAGGGCTCTAATCTGAGGGCTGGTACTCCTGTAAGAAAAGAAAGAGACCTTTATTTGTGATGGGTTTGGATGGGGTAATAATCTATTCTCACTTGGTTCTCCAGGTGAGGAGCAGCAAGCATTTGGGGAGACATAATGGCCAGAGATAGAGGTAGTCTTATAGGCATGAAACAGGAACAATGTTTATTTTAGCTAATACTCTGAGCACATGAACTAAGGAGTTATGACTTCTAGGTTCATTAGTTCTGGAGCTATGTTTTACAAGTCTGGCTGCATATAATAATGACTGGGAGAAGTTTTAAAAGGACATATTTCTGGATTCTACCAGCAGACATTTTGATTTAGTAGTCCAATGATTGAGTAATTTGACAAAATATCTCAAATGCTCTGCCAAGTTTGGGATGTACTGGTTTCAGCATATTTCCTAGTGACCTAAAATGATGTCACAAATTGTGTTCAAGTACACCAGACTTTTATCTATTTATTAACATTTTAAAAAATGTTTATTTATTTTTGAGGAAGAGAGAGAGAGACAGACAGAGGGTAGGCAGCGTAGGAGGAGGGAGAGAAGGAAACACAGAATCTGAAGCAGGCTCCAGGTTGTGAGTTGTCTGCATAGAGCCCAATGGGAGGATCAAACCCATAAACCGTGAGATCATGACCTGAGCCGAAGTTGGACGCTTAACCCACTGAGCCACCCAGGTGCCTCCATCAGACTTTTATTTAAAGAGAATATCTGACCCTAAGAAAGTCTGATTATTTAAACTTAAGAGTTTATGGGTTTTCTATGAGGCTCTTCTGTATACAGCATGCTTTTCAGAAGCTATGTAGTGTAATAGTTGTGTACACCCTCTGGACAATAGAATTTATAGATTGAAATCCCAGTGACACAACTTACTAGCTATGCAGATTTGGACACATTATTTGCCTCATTTTACTCATGTATAAATGGGATAATAATGATAATGTCCCAAATCCTAGAACAAATCTTACAAAAACTAACATAAGAATAAATTTAAAATCTGAATAGTCTTATAATTATTGAATAAATTTATACTTAAAAACTTTCCCACAACTAAAACTCTGGCTCAGATGACTTCATTAGTTTATTCCAGAAAATACTAAGAAGTAATGTCAATCTGACATATACTCTTTCAGAAAAGAGGAAAGAATACTTTCCAATTTTTTTTATGAAGCCAGCATAATAGTACATCTTGACAAGCATATTACAAAAAAGAGATATTATTGGTCAATCTTCACCATTGTGCAAAAAAGATAGCATCCTGGGTCTGAATCTGTCATTCTTACAAAAGCCTGCTGGCAAGGTTGGTCCTTGGTTGGCATCAGGAAACTTGGATTTCAGGAGTATTGCCCTCATTCTTTAACTGATAAGAGTGACTCCTGGGCCTTAACTGTCTGTACATGGTCTATGCTAAATGTTTGCTTTCCTTTTAGAAATCTAGAGTTTTAGCATATGCTGGCCAGGGGCTGCCTTCGTGACCAGCCTCCAGTAAAAACCCTGGGCCCCGAGTCTTCAATGGGTTTCTCTGCCAGAAAACAGTTTACGGGTGTTTACAGGGAGAACTTAAGTGTGTCCTGTCTTACTCCACTTGGAGAAGACTCTTGGAAGCTTGCTCCTGATTTTCTTCACACTTCACTCCTTGTGCCTTTTCTTTTTGCTGAATTTGCTTTATATCCTTCTGCTGTAATAATTCAGTATGACTAAATGATGAATCCTGTGAGTCCTTCTTTATGACTCAAAGCCTTCTCTCAGGGACCTCCAATAGATTCATGCACTACAGTTTTAACCAACTCAGTAAGTTGAAGGTATAAAGATTATAAAAGCAATACAAGATATAAGGATTATTTGCACATGACATGATCAGGTGTGTAACATTGAGAAATAAGTTTAGCAAAGTTGCTAGAATTTTCAAATTGACCGTGTTTCTATAATATAGAGTAAGAAAATACAAATGTATTAAGTCCCCTAGAGTAAATCTAGTAAATGTGTAAGAACTCTTCACAGTAAAATATAAAGTATTATTGAGAGAAACTGAAGACGTAAATATTTTGATGGATGTTCCATACTCATGGATTAGAAGATTCAATACAATAAATAGGAAAACTCTTTCCAAACTGATTTAGAGATTCAATGGAATATCAATTGAAATTCAGTATTTTTTTAGTGAAATATATCAAGCTAATTTAAAAATTTATATGGAGGGACAGCTGGATGGCTCTGTCAGTTAAGCATCTGACTCTTGGTTTCGGCTCAGGTCATGATTTCATGGTTTTATGGAGTCAAGGTCCATGCTGGGCTCTGCCCTGGCAGCATGGTGCCTACTTGGGATTCTCTCTCTCTTCCTCTCTCTTTCTTTCTCAAAATAAATAAATAATTTTTTAAAAAAAGAAATAAAATTTATATGGAAATGCAAAGAATCAGGAAGAGCCAAGACTCTTTTGAAGAACAAGATAGGAGGACTCATTTCATTCAATAGCTGTCATAGATAAAAATAAATATATAAAACATATTTGTATAGCTAGAAATGTACACTTATAGATACATTAATATGTAAAATATTTTATTTATTTTATACATATATATTTTATTAATGGACAACAATTTCATTACAGTGCAATAGGAAAAAAATAGTCTTTTTAATTAATGTGCCAAGTCAAGTGTTTATCTGTATGGAAGACAATATCCTGTATCTCACAAAATTCATTCCAGATCAGGTATAGGCATAAAAATGAAAAAAGCGGAAACAATAAGCAATAAAGCTTCTAGAAAAGCTTCTTATTCTGTGATGATAGAGATATTCTATAATTGTGCTGTCCATTACAGTAGTCACCAGGCCCTTGGGTTGTACCTTTCTTTCTTTTTTTTTTTTTAATGTTTTGTTTATTTCTGAGAGAGAGACAGCATGAGCAGGGGAGGGTCAGAGAGAGAGAGAGAGGGAGACACAGAATTTGAAGCAGGCTCCAGGCTCTGAACTAGCTGTCAGCACAAAGCCCTATGCGGGGCTCGAACCCACGAACCGTGAGATCATGACCTGCGCCGAAGTCGGACGCTTTACCGACTGAGCCACCCAGGCGCCCCTGGGTTGTCCCTTTCTTGCTAATGTGAACAAGAAACTGAATTTTTATTTCTTAAAAATTTTAGTTCATATAAATTTAAATTTAAATAGCGACATGAAGCTAGTGGCTACAATAATGTATAGTGCAGTTCTTGAGTATATTATAGGAGACTATCTTTATAACTCTGAGATAAGGAAAGATTTCTTAAACAGGACAGCAAAATTAGCAACAAAGAAGGAAAAGATACTAAGTTAAACTACATTAAAATTAATAATTTTTCTTCATCAAAAGATACCAGTAAGAGGATGAAAAATTAAGGCACAGGGTGAGAGAAGGTATTTTCAGTACAGAAAATGGACAGTCTTGTTCAGAATGTATAAAGAACCCCTATAAAATAGAAGACCTTAGGAAGGGAGCTACCCAAGAAAGATTTGCAAGAGACTTGCACAAGCACTTTAAAAGGAGGATCTACAAATGATATGATCATGATTTGTGATTAGAGAAATGAAAATTTAAAACCATGAGATAACAGTATTCTCTTATGAGAATATTAAAGTTTAAAACACTTAAAAAATGCCAAGGGTTGGTGATGATTTGGAGCAACAGGAATTCTTACATACTGCTGGTAGGCATGGCAGTTCAACCACTTTGAAACCAGTTTGGTTGAAGGTGTGTATACCTCATAACTCAGTATTTTCCTGACAGAAACACAAGTAGATGTATTCTACATCACAGTTCTAAGAATGTTTATAGCATTATTATTATAGTCCAAAGGAAGAGAAAAACCCAAATAACCATTAAGGGTAGAATGAATGTGTGAATTAGGATGGTTTATTTAATGGAATATTTCTTTTAGAGTTTTTTAAAGTTTTCACTTAAATCCCAGTTAGTTAGCATAGAGTATAATATTATTATTAATTCTTATTATTATTGGGAAAGAGATAGATAATATGAGTGAGAGAGCATGTGTGTGCATGCAAAGGAGGGGCAGAGGGAGAGGAGAGAGAGAATCTTAAGCAGACTCCACTCAGTGTGGAGTGGAGCTCGATGCAGGGCTCAATCTCATGACTGTGAGATAATGACCTGAGCTGAAATCAAGAGTCAGATGCTTAACCGACTTAGTCCCCCAGGTACCCCAATATACAGTGTAATTAATATTAGTTTTAGGTGTACAGTATGTTTCAACAGTTCTGTACAATACCCAGTGCTCATCACAAGTGCACTCCTTAATCCCCATCACCTATTTCACCCAGCCCCAACCCCCACGTCTCCTCTAGTAACCATCAGTTTGTTCTGTACGTTAAGAATCTTTTGCTTAGTTTGCCTCTCACTCTCTACTTTTCCCCCTTTGCTTCATTCCCCTTTGTTTCTTTTTTTTTTTTTTAATATTTTTATTTATTTCTAGGAGAGAGAGAGAGCGTGAGCAGGGGAGGGTCAGAGAGGGAGGGAGTCACAGACTGAAACAGGCTCCAGGCTCTGAGCTGGCAGTCAGCACAGAGCCCGACGCGGGGCTCGAACCCACGAACCGCGAGATCATGACCTAAGCGAAAGTCGGACGCTTAACCGACTAAGCCACCCAGGCGCCCCTCCCCTTTGTTTCTTAAATTTCACATATGAGTGAAGTAACATGATATTTGTCTTTCTCTGACCGACTTACTTTGCTTAGCATAAGACTCTCTAGCTCCATGCATGTCCTTACAAATGGCAATATTTAATTTTTTATGGCCGAGTAATATTCCATTCTATATATACATATACCACATCTTCCTGATCTGTTCATCAGTCGATAGATACTTAGGCTGTTTCCATAATTTGGCAATTGTTGATAATACTGCTGTAAACATCAGGGTGCATGTACCCCTTTGAATTAGTTTTTTTTTTTATTTTTTATTTTATTTTTTTTAAACGTTTTTTATTTATTTCTAGGAGAGAGAGAGAGACAGCATGAGCAGGGGAGGGTCAGAGAGAGAGGGAGTCACAGACCTGAAACAGGCTCCAGGCTCTGAGCTGGCAGTCAGCACAGAGCCCGACGCGGGGCTCGAACCCACGAACCGCGAGATCATGACCTAAGCCAAAGTCGGAGGCTTAACCGACTAAGCCACCCAGGCGCCCCTGAATTAGTTTTTTTTTTTAAAGATTTAAAAAAGTGTTTTAATGTTTTATTTCTGAGAGAGAGAGAGAGAGAGACAGTATGAGCAAGGCAGGGTCAGAGAGAGAGGGAGACACACAGAACCCGAAGCAGGCTCCAGGCTCTGAGCTGTCAGTACAGAGCCCAACACGGGGCTCAAACCCATGAACCGTGAGATCATGACCTGAGCCAAAGTCAGAGGCTTAACCGACTGAGCCACCCAGGTACCCCTGAATTAGTGTTTTTTGTATTCTTTGGGTAAATACCTAGTGCAATTGCTGGATTATAGGGTAGTTCTATTTTTAACTTTTTGAGGAAACTCCATACTGTTTTCCAGAGTGGCTGCACCAGTTTGCATTCCTACTAACAGTGCAAGAGGGTTCCCATTTACCCACATTCTCGCTAGAGTGGTATTTTTTATAAGAGTGAAAATGAATGAATTACAGCCACACAAACATGGGTTTATCCTACAAGGTTGAGCAAATGAAGGCGAAGAGAATATATAATGTCTTTTTCCACTTAAATAAAATTAAAAACCAGACAAAACTGAACCGTGGGTTTAGAAGTCAGGATAGCAGTTGTCTTGGCTGAGCAGTGAAAAGTGGTAATTGGAAAAGAGCACGAGGGAAACTTCTAGGGGGCTAATATACTTCTTGACCTGGTTATGGTTACATGGGTATGTTTGCTTTGTCATAATACCTTGAGCTAGGCACTTAATGTTTTGTACACTTCTCTGAATAGGTGTTTTACCTCCATAAAAATGCAAATTAATGAAAAGAACAAGTTAGAAAATAAAGTAGTTTTGAAATAGACTAAATAAAGAGATTATGATAGTTCTCTCAAATGTTTAAGAAACACATATTTGGTTTAGAAGTAAGAAGCAATATTATCTTTGCATTAATGGCAGCGTCCATGTCCACACTGGGTCCAGGGTTTGGCTGATGTGCAGGACCCACAAGTGGGCTAGCTCAGCCAGGCAGGAGAGGACGGCTGGCTTTCCCACGGCGAGCACTGTGAGGCAGGCTGGCAGGTGGGAGCTGGTATCTGGGAGGCCTGGCAGTGGTCTGCAGACAGATGTCCTGGCTGCTGGGTTAGGGCCCTCCAACTGGCAGCAGGCAGACAGTGAGTGTCCAAGCAGGCAGGTGGTCAGTACAGAGGGCACTTACAGCAGGTGTTATTGACCATGCCGTGCAACTAGGGCTCAGGGACTGGCCTCCACATCATGAGAGGAATGAGAAGAGAAAGATGGGATTCAAACCTGAGAGGAACAGGGTACAAGGCAGGAAATCAGTCAGCAACTCACACCCCATGAACATGGGGTATGATATGGAGGTTTGGTTATCAGAGTCTCAGGTGGGAGACTATATTAGTCTCAGACCTATTTTGAGTCTACAGGTGGGAGTTAAATATTTGCAGCTTGGAGGATAAAAGGAAGGAATCAAGCTGGTATACGAGTTAAAGTACGTAGGAAAAAATAGTAGAAACATAAAATGTTAGCACCAGAGAGGACCTAAACGCCCATCTAATTCAACTCCTTCATTTTATAGGAAAGGAGACTAATATTATTGAATGTCACCCGTGAAATGCCATTTACAACAGAATCCACTTCATCCTTGCAACCAGCTCGTGAATTAAATAGTATTGTCTTTATTTTACAGATGGGTCAGAGAAGTCATGCTCTCGACGTCATACCGCACTGTTGGTGCTATTTCCGCATCATCAAATACCAAGTTATGGCAGACTTAGGTCTGAGAATCAGTCTTCTTGACTTCTGGGTTTATTCTATTTCCAATATGATAGAAATGACTGTAATCTTATTTAAATGGATGGACTGAAAAGGAGATCTAAAACTTTAATACTTCTCCTATCTCACTTGAGCTGAAAACATGGGTTGACTGATAATTTACACGGGAAGCCTTGGTTTCCTGTAGTTGCGGGTTGTTGGAAATCTGATTCGTGCCCGAAATGGCTCAAATACAGAGGGATGCTTGAGTAGATCAAATTGTATCTTTGGGTTCCAGTTGAATTTTCCTATGTATCGCCTTGGTTCAGGAAAACCAGAGCATGTCAACTTAAAATAATAATAATAAAAAAAAAAGAGGTGGGGGAATAAAATCAAACAGGAAACTTTTAGCCAACTGTTCTGAAGCTCTTTTTGGATGAGAGATGAGCTGATGGACTGGGGAGAGGCTAATGACACCCTTGCAGCCTGCTATCACAGACCTATTAGCCCTGCAGCAGGGGTGGGGAAGACAATGGAAGCACTCTGCTGGGATAGAGGAGCAGAAATTTCCAAAGCCACCTGAAAAGCGAAATAATTATAGAGAGTCACCTGAAATTCAGCCAGAAACGTAGCATGGACAAGTCACTTAACACCTTTATTCATCCTGTCTGAATTGCAGACAAAAGCTTTTTATCTACCTACCTTATGGAGACATAAGAATACATGTAATTTTTGTTGTAAGTTTCTTCCAACTGTTTCACAAAGAATCCTATCTAAAGACAATGTTACTGCTTCTTTCTGCTTTGTGTCTAGGGAGATTTTGGAAGATGCTACAAATGGATTAGGTGGGTCAGGGATAAAACTGTCCTCCTCCTCCAGAAGCTTGAAATCTGGAGATGGCAGACAATTTTCTCCCCCAGCACCTACACATAGAATGTAAATGAGTACATATCAATATATTATATATAACATCTACAGACGACATTGTTAAGCACTCTTGCATTAGTCATATGAGATTTTCTTGTTCTCTATGTCATGCTATATGCTTTTCCCCTTTTTCCTTTCCCCCTCTCTCCCTATCTCCCTTCTTCCCTCTCTCCTTCCCTCCCATCTTTTTAGGTCTCTATTGACTGAGATGGAAAGTGAAAATTTTCATCATGGAAGTTTTCTTTTTTCTGTGTGATGCCAAAATACATCTGGAGGTTTGGAAGAGTGTATTTAGTGTATTATGGAAAAAACATGCAGACATTCCATTTCAATCCATTTTGGAACAGGTCTCATAAACAAAACTCCCCAGGGGTAAGAAAATATGGTTTCCTCAGTCCAGATTTCATTTTCTCGTGTAGTAAAAGATATTTACATCTAGAAAAATATGCATGACTAAGACATGAAAAAGAGACTGTGCAGGTTTGATGATAAAGAACTACTGATACCCAGACTAGGATCTGGAGATAAGATTAAGTAGTAGGAATTCACTATTGGTGCTTTATGGAAACATGGGTTCCTATTTAGATATGTTTTTTAAATTTTCAAGGAAATTCAGGAAATTCCATTTTTAATATATAGTATCCTTTAAAAAAATATTGGCCAGGAAGTAAAAATCTTTGAAACACTCTTTAGGGCAAACACACATGTCTGTGGGTCAAATTCTGTTCACAGGTACCAGTCTATGGTCTTTGAGGTAAGATCTTGGGGCAAAATTTGGATTTTAATATGCATGAAATAGGAAATCCTTGAATAGTTTTAATAGCAGCAACATAATCTACTTTTCAAGGCACCTCCTGGCCGCTGTGTGGAGAATGGCTTCTAGGTGGGCAAGAGTGGAAGAAAGTCATTGCCATGGTCCAAGTGAAAGGATGATGGACCTTGGTATGTGGTGGAGGCCATGAAGTAGAAGAATACGAGTTATCAAAAGGAAAGGGCAGAATCAAGGATAGCACACGGATTTGGGACTAAAGCAATTGAGTAGACGGTGGGGCCGTCCACTGAGATGTTGAAGGGGCAAAAGACTGAGTTCCAGGTAGACTCAGAATTCAATTTTGAATGAGTGTTTTCTATAACGTCTTACCTCGAATGCTTGTTCATTTATTATTTCTTTTAAAATTGACAGCATTTCTGCTTGACCCTATCATCAATATAGCCATTTTTTCCTTTTTGTGTTTTCCTTTCAATAGTCTATTATATATTTTTAACTTCCCTTTTGATCCAAATTTTAAAATATCTAACCAGTCCTAGCTTTCTTATTGACTTCTTTTATTCCATGGTGGTTAAAAAACGGAGTCTGTCCCAATTCTGCTTTTATGAACTAATTGAGGTTTGCTTTGTAGCTAGTGCAAAAATTGGTTCTTTTGAAAAAAAATCCCTATTTTATCTCAATTTCATTTTACTGGGTCTTCAATGTCTCCGAAAGCCAGAGTTTCTTACCCAGATTTACTTCAAGAAAGAAGAATGATTGTTCTATGTAAAATAATGGTTGATTTGCCCTGCCAGTGAAAATACCTAATGCAAAATTAATCTCATGAGAAAGTGAGGTCAGACCACTTTTCATGTATGAGTTTTCAAGTGAACACAGTGAGTACGTGTGGCGATAGCACTTATGTTAGGTCCGACTTGGACAGAAGGCGATTTCAGTTTGGACCTTTGTCCAAAAGAGTTGACCTCTTCCAAGGGGTTTAAGCGACTCAGGCTAGAGTATTGCAGAGTGTCCCCAGGACATGTTCTCTGTTCCGATCGCTTCCTCAACTTGCTGGCTCCAGGGACACGCTGCTCTTTCCATCACAGATGCTGCTTTCTCAAGTGGGTACTTCACTTTGATTCCCTCAGATGCTCTCTCTGCTTTCTTTCACAAACACTTATTTCCGTGAGTTCTTTGGTAGCATCTATGAAGTACTGAATCTCATGCACATGTATTTCTTGGAACTTCTTTTTCGAGTGAAATATTTTGCAGCTGCTCTACTCTAGAGCTACAATTTTATGCCTGCCACTTTTCCTAGAGGCTTTGAGCCTCTCTCCTGTCCTTCTCAGTAAGTGGCCACACAGAAAAGCCTCCTGCCCGACTACTAGCTCTCATTGCATTCCCCTAATTTGTTTTTCAGTTTTCTTCTTTCCTACCTGAAACTGCTTGGGAGAGTAAAACGTGTTTATTTCCGAAGCATAGGTAATATTTATGTACCTGTTATTATTATAAAATATTCGACAGTAAAGCTGTTTGTTTATGTGACATTATTTTGGACTTCAATTTATGTACTTTTATATTCTCTTTGTGAATAGTTGACCTCAATTTTCAGTAGAAAGAAAATATTGAAAAGAGTCCCATGAAAGGCACCTGGGTGTCTTAGCGGGTTGAGTGTCTGACTCTTGGTTTAGGCTCAGGTCATGATCTCACAGTTTTGTGAGTTTGAGTCTGTGTTGGATTCTGTGTTGGCAGTGTGGAGCCTGCTTGGGATCCTCTCTCTCCCTCTCTCTCTCTGCCCCTCCCCTACCTGTGCTGTCTCTGTCTCCCTCAAATAAATGAATAAGACTAAACAACAACACAAAGAGTCCTGAGGAGTGCATGATAGCCAAGAGCTCACAGAGGAAGAGATTTGTCTCTTAAGTAATTATGAGACATCACCAAAGTGAAGGTTGTGCTAAAGGTGAGGCAAGGTCAAGAATTAAATTCAAATTCATTCCCAAATGCTAGCCAGTATTTTCAGTGTACATTGAAAATAAAGTAGTCTACCAGTTACTAAGTAGGCTTGAATACATTATTATAGGAAAAAAATTATATGGGATTTAAGTGCCAGCTCAGGAAGAGAGCAGCCTAGGCTAGCTTTCTCGCTCTCTGGTCCCCATTTCGTTGCAGCTTGCTTCTGAAAGAAGCAATCAACAGTGGTTTATGATGCTCAGACATTTCTATGATGCACGCTGACTGAAAATCATTGATGTTTCTGCTTTAACTAGATTTAGCTTCTTTGAGTTGAAAGCACTGCGCTGCCTGAAATCCCATTTTACTAAACCCTCCAGTGAGTAAAACCACTGGGTCCTTCAGGAAAATTCCATGGCACAGTTAGAGGAAACAGTTAATTACAGCTACAATCAGCTCTAAAGCTCTACCTTAAAGGTACAGGAACTCTGTCTGCTCCAGCTGGTCTTTATATCCAGCCCATGTGGTGCCATTCAAGTGCCACCATGTGGCTTAGGCTCTTTTGATGTGTTTCCTGGGATTCTATGATTTCTGTGTCCCCACAAAATGCTTTCTGAACAAGGCCACGAATCTTCCAGACATCTCCTTTCTTTTCCATTCCTGGGATTCCAGGTTTTTCCCACTGGCCCTCCTCCCCCATCCCCTTTAGCAAAAGAGCTAATTCTTAAAAAATAGATTTAAACCAGCCCCACACTCCATTAGCCATAGAACTGGCCCCTATGCACAGGATATGTTACCTTGGGAACTGAGACAAATTGTAGGCTTATGGATTATAAAGATTTTTTTTTACCTTAATGAAAATTTAATTTGTTATGAATGGTTCATCATAACATATGCCAAGAAGAACGTGCCAGAAATAACAATCTGAAGGAACACACGGGATCTAACGCTTCCATACTTTTCCAAGAGTAAAAGAGATCATTGAAACAACACATGTCAGATGCTATTACTGTCATATTGTTGAGGCCATCTGTTAAAAACCAAGATCAGGACCTGCTGTGTTCATTGAACTTGCAGTTCTGGAAAGGACAATGTCAAATGAAATTAAGTTGATTCTGTTAAGAGGAGTGTACGTGAGGGACTAAAAAAATTTTTTTTCAGTAAGATAAGCCTGTTATTTGTATAGATGTTCATACAAACATAGCAGCTTTTTTTTTTTTTTAAAGATCTCAAATCGGGGGGTGGGGGAGAAAGGAAAATGGGTGATGGTCATTGAGGAGGGCATTTGTTGGGATGAGCACTGGGTGTTGTATATAAGTGATGAACCATGGGAATCTACCTCCAAAACCAAGAGCACACTGTACACACTGTATGTTAGCCAATTTGTGTAACATACAATTGTGGAACCAAGATCACACTGTATACACCGTATGTACGTGCACACACTGTATTTTAGGCAATTTGACAATAAATTATATTTTAAAAAATAAAAAAAAAAAATAAAAAAGCACTACAATTTGCATCACTGTTAGTTATTTCGTTTTTGAAACACAAAATTGCAACAACAGTTTGTATATTTAGATAGATATTTGAATGTGTGCGTGTAAAAATGCAAAATATGGATACATACCTGATAACGTTGCCACTTAGAATACTTAGGTGCTTTTAGAATAAATCAAGGATGACCACAAAAGAATATCTGATAGTTTCTAAGTGAAAAAAATGTGCTATTTCTTTGATATTATGATGAGACTTGAAAAGTGGAATTTAAGAATGGTTTCTAATGAGATGCTTACTCACTTTTTCAGTCATTCTTACTTTTATATTGAAATATCAAGCTGGTTCTATTAAACAATAACTATGTGGGCTGCCCAGGCTCCTAGAATGTTTCTTTGGGCAGTATTTCAAGTGTCCCCACTAACATTCTATTTGTCTGAATTCTATGCTTTTTTTCCCCATTCTTCCCCAATGCATCCTCCCCTCATGCAAATATTGAAGGAGTAAAAATTCTCTTTGTTATTCTATTTCTTAACTCTGATAAGTCTTTGTGGCTGGAGTTCTTTGGTGAAAGCATATTTGCCTAATGCAATGGTTCTTAGTTAGTGGCTAATGCATTAGGCAAGTCATGGACAATCCATTGATCCTCATCCAGAATACGTATGGAGTGCACTTAATGATCACTGATGTTCTTTCCATTTCTAGAAGTCCAGGATGCTAGGGAAAATGAAGTCCTATATATGTCTATAAAGAGATATAACATGCTCTATTGAAATTTTATCTGAGCAGATGATACAGAGTTAATGATATGTAGCAAAATTGGCAAGAAAATCTAAGAAGGAACAATAATGTTTGACATAAATCTTCACCCACTGAAGATGAGGACATACTTTCTGAATGGTTTTCTACGTTTTGTTTGTTTTTTCCCCCCTTCTTATTCCATGTTTTACCCGTAATTCATATCTATCATTTATCCACCTATCCATTCATTTATCAAGTTTCTTATGAGGTCATTAAATGGCTTAGATGCATAAGGCTTCTCTCACTGATTTTCTGTGTGTGAAAAATCAAGGTTGTTCCCATGTTATAACAGGGCCAGGGCACTGTTCTAGTTTTCTCTTGCGTGACAGTGGGGTGTGAGAGGGAAGGAACTAAGCTGAGGACTCAAATAAATGGATATGGACCCTGATGATTAGAACTATAGGGTAATGCTAAAGCAGTAGGGGTGGCTGTGGGGATGAGAAGAGGAGGTTCACTTTAAGGTTTGGTTGCTGGATTCCTACCATGTATCATTCTCTTTCCTAGATCTTCTGAAAGAGGGAGCATAGACACTAAGAACTATATTTAAATAGGAAATAATATCTGAATATTTGCCTGATGGTCTTGCCTACCAAATGCTAGAGCACAAGACTTAGGTCTGGAAACCTAAGAGCAGATTTCCAGTTCTCTCTCACCTGATGGTTGGCCTGCAGGGCAACCCATCTGATCACCCAACCACAGACTGAGAATTAAAGTCTCTAATTTCGCTGTAGTGATCCTATCCACTTGTGAAATGGATCCAGGGTTAGGTAGTCTCAGCTGTGACTAATTTCTTGTAGCATTATACCTCTTATTTGGTTCCAGGGGAATGGTGTGGGGAAATGGAATGTAGCTAATAAGGGAGTGGACAGTAGTGGATGCTTAGGCAAAAGTGACCCCTGTGGGCAGAGCAGAAATACAAGGAGAGAGGCAAGAATGCCCCCCATCCTCGGAAGTTCATATATAATTAGTAAACATGATAATTTGGTCAATTGCTTACTTTCTTGGTTCTACCTACAACTCTCAGGGAACCTGTTGCCTACTATTCCAGACCGTTTTAGTCCTGTATTAATGAAATTACGCTTGTTTATGAATGAGTATTGGGGTCAAAATGCTTTATTCTTTGGGTTTTATATTTCTAATAAAGAGAAATCTACTTATGTGCTCGACTGAAATTTCTTCCAAATCAATTTTATTCTAGTGACTTTATGAGATACTGACTCATTATGACTTTTCATAGATTGAGAGAGGGTCCCTAACATACTGGAAAACTTTTAACTGCATTTTACATATGTTTGATTAAATTAAACAAAAGATTATTGTCTATTATATACTAGGCCCTGTCGGGTACACAAAATGAATTTCCTTGCTCTTCAGGATCTTCAGTTTGGGTCTAAAATGTTAATACTAAACTGATTCTAAAATATGTATTTTAACATTTCTAAAATCAGGATTCTTATTCTGGTTGATGGCATGGCATAATGTAATAGGCGGTATTTAAAATTTCTTCACAGTAAATAAAATTGTGTGTCTTGTAGTTAATGTTTTCAGAGTCAAGAAGATATGGTAGTGTGAGAAACTTTGGCAAGTTTACCTGCCATACACCTACCTGATAAGCGTATGCTGTGAGTAATTGTGGATTAGGAAATAGAAGTCTGTAGTTCTGTCAGTTGATCTCAATTTCTAGTTCCCACCTGCCTCTCAGTGTGTGACCATCTCACCAGCTGAAAGTGATTTTAGGATTTAAAGCTGCATCATTGTCTTACAAGATGCAAACCAGTTAATCTCATTTGGCATTCAGTAGAGCGAACAGGTATCTCTGCAGCTCTGAAGGGAATCCTGGGTTTCCTAGACTTACTGAAAGATAGCATGGAGGACCTCAAAAACACAGCACCTTTCTGAGACATTTTCAACGGTAAATCTGACTATATGCGATTTTTTCCTATCATAACTAAAAAGCGATGTAAAATCTGCCTTCACTTTATGCAAGAAGCGAGGATATGGAATTTTGGCATTGGTATGAGGATTGGAAGATGTCTAAATTATTTCCAAGCATTCGTGCATTTGGAAAACATATTGAATGCCTATTATGTGCAAGATGCCCACTCCATCTGGGACAATATAATAGCAAGAAGTCAAGATAGCATTATGAATTTCGCCTTCAAGATCTTTGTTATATAATATAGCAAAGCATATACATATATTTAAATGACAAAATGTTTATAATTGTTGATGCTATTAAATGAGTTAATATTTTAAAATGTGTTTAGAACAGTGTCTAGGACATTAAAAGCACTACATGAAAGTATTTGTTAAAAGAAAGACACAAGGAAAGGAAGCACAAACTATGGTATATTATGGGATAAGTGACCTAAGAATGATACTGAAAAATGTTTTGGAAATTCAAATAGAGAGATGTTCCAGTTAGGGATGATCATAGAGTCAAAGGAATTTTTGAGCTAAGTTTGTAAAGAGCAGTAGGATTCTAGTAGAGAGAGAGTGAGAGAGAGAGATGAGAAATCACTCTGAATCCAAAGAGTGCCAGAAGAAAAGTCCATGTATGCTGGCTTGTCTTTTTACACTGGAGCCTGTTTATTTGCTGATGGGATTCAAAGCATAAGCAGAGGGATTAATCTTAGATAAGAAAAGTGACATCTATTCCTTCGAGGCATGATGAAAAGAAGGAGGAATAGGAACAGATGCAGTTGATCACCTTTGGGGGTGATTACGTCTGCAATCCTTAGCAGCTGAGGTGTAAGAGTAAATGAGGACTATAGAGTCTGTACAAGGTTGAGTTGTTTTGGAAGCTGCAGCTCAATAGGGAAGGGAGGTCAGGGTCAGTGTCAATGAGAAGAAGGAAATGGAGGGGTCAGGAATTACTGGGCTTGAAGAAGTTGATCATTAAATTTGGTGGGAATGAGGGGGTGAATTATATGGAAGTCCAAGAAACTGTTTTTTGTAGAGCAGAGTATCAGAATCCTGGGTGCTTAGGTTGACTCAAGTCTCAGCAGTGAAAAAGGAACTGTTGGACAGGCATCCACATTGATAGTGAATTAATTTCCAGAGTCCTCAGTGGATGTTACAATGTGATCTGGAGGTTAATGGAAGATAATAACAAGGAAGGCTGCAAGGAGTTTCAGAGGAATCAGATGTACCTTGAAGAAGTGAAGGTGCATTTTAAAAAGATGTTTTTATTTATTTCTGAGAGAGAGAGAGAGACAGCATGAGCAGGGGAGGGTCAGAGAGAGAGGGAGACACAGAATCTGAAACAGCCTTCAGGCTCTGAGCTAGCTGTCAGCACAGCGCCTGATGCGGGGCTTGAACCCACGAACCGTGAGATCATGACCTGAGCTGAAGTCGGACGCTTAACCGACTGAGCCACCCAGGCGCCCCTGAAGGCTCATTTTTAAAAGATGACGGTGGAAAGAGCAAGAACCAATGGGAGAAGGGAGAGTGATATCGAAATATTTTAGTCTTAAATTGCATGTTCTGTAGGAGAATGAGCATTTGATAGATAAAAAGAAGGCAATATTTTTAGGGAAGAGATATGCCTTGAAATTAAGGCAGGTAGCAATTTAGCATTCTGGATTAGTGTATGAACTTTGGAATCAGACAAGCCTAAGTCAAATCCAGGCCATTAGAGCTGACGACTGGGGAAGCATAACTTTGCTATGCCTTGATTTTCTCACCTGGAAAATGGAAATAATAATAGTACCTGGTTGCTACCTGAATTAAATACTATGATGTTTTTCTCCCACTTCACAGATCTCTTATCCTCAGTTCTTTTACGATTTTTTCCCTAGTCTTCCTGGACTTTTAATATTGGAGTGTCTTAGAGCTCAGACCTTCTGCTTTATTTTCCCTCCTCCACTCTGCCCTCCCTCTCTGTGAGTCTCATGGCTTTAAATACCATACATATGCTGATGACTCCAGAATTGTTATCTCGAATCCAGAACTTCCTCAAATTTCAGACCCATATATCTGCTTGCTTATTCAACATCTCCATTTGGAGGGCTAATCTACGTTCCCAGCTGAACACATCCAAAACTGAAATCTTGAACTCCTCCCTCAAACCTGCTTTACCCATAGCCATCTCCATCCCACTGAGGACAGCTTGATCCGGTTGCCAAGGTCAACTTGTTTCCCAAGGCATCCTTGTTTATGTGTCTCAGACCCCAGACACACTTGTGTCTGCCTACAAAGAAAATTCTGAGTCCAGGCACTTCCCACCACTTCTGCTGCTACCATCTTCATATGAGTTCACCTCCTACGCTCTTTCCAGCATTGTTTTCTACCGTCTTTCCTCAACATCACTTGAGCTTGTGGAGAGATCTTTAAAAATGTAAGGTCCTATAACTCTTCTGACGCTGTCGAGTGGATTCCACTTCTCTCAAAAAAGTAGAGTTTTTACAAAGGCCTGCAAGGCTGTATACAACCGGCACTTCCGTTGCTTCTCTGGCTTTATCACCAAGTATTCTCTTCCTTTTTCACCTGTAATAGTCTGTTGCCTGCTTGTTCCTTGAATGGCCATTTAAGCTCTTGCTCTGCAATTTTTGTGGTAACAATTTTGTGCTAACAGTTTTCCCTGCCTAGAACATTCCTCCTTCAAGTATTTTCTGAGCTAACTTCCCTTCAAATCTTTTTTCACATCTTACTTTCTCAACAAAGCCTGGGCTGCCTCCACCTTTTAACAGTGTGCCATGTTCTGGCCCTGCTATGGCACTCCCAATCTCTTAATCCTGCTTTACTTTTTATTATCACCTCCTTAAATTCCGTATAATTTGCTTATTGTATTTTTTATTGCCCATCTCTCTATGCAATAAAAACTTCCATATGAGCATCTGCTAGCATCACTAATGTATACTATGAATCTAGCATGATGCTTGACAAGTGGTGGGTACTCAATTCACAATTGTTGAGTGAATAAAATAATGAATAAAGGAAAAGGTGACTATAAAGCACTTTCTATATGCTGGGCATTGTACTAAGTAGTCCATTAGTGCGACCTGTTATTGTTGTTTTTATTTTCTAGTTGGGGGAAAGGAATGGATGAAGAATACATTCTAGAAAGGTTTGGAAAAAAGGAATAACAATAGAGAAGACGACTGTTAGGTTGACATAGGCTGGCAAGTGGATTATGACCTTAAAAGAAACCCTAGTAGGCTATTGGTTTCTCCGTGAAAGCTCTCTGGCAAAAGGGACCTTTGAGAGAGCATAGTTAGAAAATAATTTACCCAGGGATAATTATTACTAGCAGGAATTAATCTTTTCTCACCCTGACTCACCCAATGGAGACTACTTTTAAGTAATTATCTTGGTTAAGTTTTATTAATCTTTTGGCACTGAGCTCAGTGGTGCACTTTATTGGAAGACACTGTTCACCATTGAATTTTTAAAGCTCTTGGGGGAGCATTTGAATGAGAATAGAATTTGATAGTAGGATTGATTTAGGAATGGTGGCTCACATTTTCCTTACTTTTTCTTTTTTCTTTCCTTTTTTATACCTTGAATGTTTGGGTAATTAGGAAGCTTAAGAGAGAATTGCCAAATTTTGGTTCAGAGAATATGGGATTTTCTGATTACTTTGAGTGAGTTTTTAAAGCCTTTGAATTTTGATGCTTCATCTTATACTGCCCATTGGTCTAAATATTGAAATGGCTTAGTTACTATAGTTGACCTAGGAATTTTAAGTTAGACTCGGGGATAAAGGTAGACTATTTTTTCTTAAATTAACTTTTTATACTACTGACATAATTCATATTCATCATAAATAGTGTTGGAAATGCAGGAAAGTTTCAAAGAAAAATTGAGATCTTATCCCATTACCAGAGATAACCACAGATTAATGTACTGGGCATGTTCTATCTTGAGTCATTTGAAAATCTGTATGTATTTCTCCTGAAATTTCTTCATTACATATCCAAACCACATCACTGTCTACAAGGCAGTTATTTCTCTTTCTTGCATTATGGACTTTTATGATAATCTGAGAAAAGCTATAGATTTCCTTTTCCCAAATCTCCATACAGTCATGCACACAAATTTTGTGTATTATCAGAGGTATTATGGGTAATCTTAATCATATAATAGTCTATGGATTCTAGGCTAAAATCTTTAATATAAAGCACAGTCTCTCTTTAAAAAATTTTAAAATCTGATAAACCATGAAAAATTAAAATGCTTTCCTATAATGCTCATGCTTGTTCAAAGGTAACTATGATGAATATCTGTTACTTTTATCTGCTTAGCACCGATTTTTATTTTTCTCTTCTAGTAACACTGCCCAAACACTATGTTACAAGGATGGGCATATGACCAGGTCATAGCAAGAAGAATATCTAACTTTAGAATAGCTGAAATGTGAATTAAAATTAAACAGACTGACATTTTACCAAATATTTAACAATCTGCACATCTGAATGTTTCTTTTCCACTGTAATCACTTTTGGAGATTTCATTTCAATTATATTGTCACAGTTTGAAATATTTTTGTTTCTCTTCTGGAATTGCCTTTAAAGCAAATTTATGAGCTATCTAAACAAGTCACATTATCAAAACTGTTGGTTGAAAATTACAGAAAACTCCACTCAAATGATTTGAGCAAAAAGGGAATTTATTGGTCTGTATAACTGGAAAGTTTGCCGGGGGGCTCTACCTTCAAACACAGGCGGACAGAGAAACTTGAATAGTGTCATCAGGATCTTGTTTGTCAACTTGTCCCTAGGCCCACCTTCTTTGTGTTGGCCCCATTCTCAGATTGGCTTTTCCTGTGTTGTGACAAAAGTGACTGTAGTATCCTTTTAAGTTAAAATCCATCAGAAATAGGGAGCTCCATTTCTGGTAGCTCTCAGAGAAGTCCTGAGATATAGACTGCATGCTCACAGTGAAACCATCTCTGAGGCCAAGCTAATGCAATATGATGTCTGGTTTAGTTCTGGGGCGTGTGCTTCCCCACAGAGTCTTAGTTTCACCCAATGTGTCTGAACTAAGAGTAGGGGGAGAAGCTTAAGAGTCAACAGAAGTGAATATTGTTGGAAGAAGGCTGAAAGGGTACCAATAATATTCATTCTATAGTCAGTATGATTCTTTTGAAGTCAAAACTTACATGTGACTCAAAATATCCGCCTTATTCACCAGATATGATCCTAAACAATTTCTGCTAACAATAAAGATAATAATTTACTAGCATTAGAGGTAGTCAGAAGAATGTGTTTCAGATTGTAATACCCATTCCAAGGAAGACACATGTCATGCCTGGGAGACTACAGTTTATCCAGAGGAGCTATCTCCTAATTTAAAACAGGAATAACGGGGTGCCTTTGTGGCTCAGTCTGTTAAGCTTATGACTGTAGGTTTAAGCTCAGGTCATGATCTCACTGTTCGAGTCCTACATCGGGCTCTGAGCAGACAGAGTGGAGCCTGCTTGGGATTCTCTCTCCTCTCTCTCTCTCAAAATAAATAAACTTAAAACAAATTAAAAAACAGAAAGAATAAGCAGTAATACAAGTAAGTCATAAAATGGTGGGTAAGCAAGTGTTGACTTTTAGCCCACATTCTTAAAAGCCATTTCTTTAAAAAAGATTATGAAATTCTCAGGGAGTGTCTGCAACACTGAATTATAGACAAAATGCCAACTTAGTAAGTGTATTAAGTTTTGAAAAATGTACTGAAATATGAATTTTTGTAAGTGTTCCTATGGGCTCAGAAAATTATATGCAATCTGTGTTACTGGTTATGTTGTATGTGATCAAGCTTATTGTGGGATTTACACATTTTCCAGTTGGCTTATTTTTGTCTGTTGATCTAGCAGTTTTTGAGATGAACATGTTAAAATCTTCACCTACAATTGTTGATTTAGCTATTTATCTCTTCTAATTTTTCAGTAAGAATATATATATTTCAAGACTACATGCATATATCTATTCATGACTGATATAATATTCCTTTACCAATATATGATGTTCCTCTTTTCGCTAATGAAGTTTTACACCGTAAATTCTATGCCTTGGCTTTCTTATTTTCCTGGCATATTTTTTCTATTCCATTGTTATCAACATTTTTGTATATATTCTTTATTGGACCTCTGGCTTTTAGTATTTATCCTGGGCTTGTCTGTCTTTTGATAAGTTTGATCCATTTATATTAATTGTAATTACATTTGTTAAGGTTTATTTTTGTTATCTTATTTTTGTTTTCTATGTACCCTTGTTCCTTTTCATTTATTTCTTCTATATTTTTATATACTCAATTATGCAAATGAAAACAATTTTTTTTTCTATTTTGAAAGCTATACATTTTATTTTTATTCTTGTGATGTTTGTTTCCAGCTTAGTAAGATTTATACTTGTGCTTATTTCATTCATCAAACAGAAAATACATTGATATCTGTTTTTTCACCGAACAAGACAAGAAATGTAGTACCTTCCAGTTTCTCGCATTTCTGTCTGATATCTTCCCTCAAACTGCATTATCATATTATTATTGTTTAGAATTTAAGGTTTTGATTTTTCTGCACATACATTTCTGGTTATTGCTTATAACAGTAAATTAAGTTTTGCCTCATCCTTACTTCTCACACCTTGTTTTTATCTTCTAGATTTCTTCCCTATTATGTTATTGTATACTTTTCAAGCAAGAGTTCTTTTGAAGTCTGCTTGACAATTTTTTGTAACTTCATAAATCTGTGACTGTCTCTATCTCATCATCACATTTAGGTGGTAGTTTAGCTGGATATAAAATCTCAAATTCAAAACTCCTTTTCTTCAACATTCTATTGATATCTTCCAGATATTTTTATTAAAATATCTTCATATATTAATGCTGTTGATAAATTTGATATCCATTTGATTCTTCTTATTGTAAGTTATCTGCTTTTTCACTCTATAAAGATTTGAAAATTTTAGAAAAAATTCAGTATGACTTATGACTTCACTTATGACTTCACTTATGGGTTTTTAAAACTTATCTGTTTGACACTTTTTTTCTATTTCCTGTCAGTTTTGTTAGTTTTTATTTCTTTTAAAAAAAACTATAGTTAGTTTAGGTTTAGTATAGCTTAGTATATTTTAGTATAGTGTTTCTCTTGAAATGTGTATTCTCTTCAGCTTTCTTCTAATATTTTTCTTTATGTATCTTTTATTCTTTTATGGTTCCTAGCTGCTTTAACTTGTAATGTTGACATGGGGGGATGGGCATAAGCCCAAGTCCTGGTTTGCACTCTTTTAGGTACTTTTAAGATTTCAATGCATGGAGAACAACTCTGGTTTTATAATCTGAGTTCTGCCCATTCCAATGTTCTTTGCTCCAGGTGTCGTCATACCTTGGTCCATTCACCTTTCTGATGTAATTTCCTAGGCTCCGGAGTGGGGAGGGGAAGAAGAGGGAATATTCAATGGCCAGCCCTTTGGGTACGTCTCATTGCTTTAGTTCTTTATCCCAGCTGTGTTCCAGTGCTTCCTGATATTATTTCTTTAACATCTGTATTTGCATTACTATGGTGAAATGGTGGTCAATATTCTCCCAGGGCAATGTAGAGGAGAGAGAATGAATTAATAGAACGTTCTCCTAACCTACTTCAATCTGTGGTCGCAAGCCTCCTCTGTCTCTGACACCCTCCTCTTTCTTACTGTGGGACCTGGCTGCCATAGCTCTGAAATTCAGCTCTGGACAGATTTCTCCTGGGAGAAAGAGATTAGGTTTTGGGAGTTGGAGCCATCAGCACTTATTTGTCCTGAACTTCTTGCTACTTTGTTGAAAATTGGAAATGGCTGTTGTGGTGAATTTTCGCTGCATTTATTTCATATTATCGTTACAATGAAACAAACTATGGCAATAACATGTTTTCAATATTTACTCTTTTGCGTTCTACATCTCTCAATATTTCAGTGAAAGATCTCCATCAATAGTTGGAAGGTTATACATTTAAAACATTTCTTAATCATGAACTACTGGACTTCTGAAAGACTTTATCTGACTATTAGAAAGATATATCAACAGACAAAAATGTTAAGTCACAGTGATAGCTGTGACTTGGAGTATGATTCATTCATTTCTTCATTGTCCAACAAACACGTCGAACACCTGTCATGTGTGAAAAAATGTACTGAGTTAAGAGAAAAACAAAGAATGTGATCCTTTTGCCTGGAGAACTTACAGTCAAGCAAGATCACTGGAACAGTCGTAAAATAATTTTAATTCAGAACAGTCTATAACAATTCACACTTCCTCCTTTGTAATCTGTTGTCACATCATCTTTATAATTCCTATTTGCTACTTTTTACATATTGTTTTCCCCCCTTAGAGTATATGTCCCTTAGATGTCTCTTTCAACTCTCTTACTTAAAAAATTTTTTTCTTTTCTTACTGAGAGACCACTTAACATGAGATCTATCCTCTTAATAAGCTTAAATGTACAATATAGTGTTGTTAACTATAAACATAATATTGTACAACAGGTGTCTAGAACTTACTTATCTTGCATAATTGAAAATTTTGCCATTGATTAACAATCTCCTATTTCCTTCTCTCCCTGAACCCTGGTAACCACCATTCAATTTTCTGATTATATGATTTTAATAATTTTAAATACCTCATATGAGTAGAATAATGCAATAATTGTTCTTCTGTGATTAGCTTATTTTGCTTAGCATAATGATTTCAAAATTCATCTATGTTGTTGCATATTGCAGGATTTCCTTCATTTAAAAAAGGTGTTTTTTTTTTAACACTTTTTAATTTATTTTTGAGAGACTGCAACTGGGGATGTGCAGAGAGAGGGGCACAGAGGATACGAAGCAGGCTCTGTGCTGAGAACAGTGAGCCTGATGTGGGGCTTGAACTTATGAACTATGAGATCATGATCTGAGCTAAAGTTAGAAGCTCAACTGACTGAGCCACCCAGGCGTCTCGGATTTCCTTCATTTTTAAGGCTGAATAGTATTCCATTGTATGTATATATAGCATTTTCATTATCCATTCATCTGTGGATTGACACTTAGGTTGTTTCCATGTCTTGTTGTGAACATTAGGGTGCTAATATCTCTTTGAGATCCTGATTCCAATTCTTTTTGATAAATACCCAGAAGTGAGATTACTGGATCAAATGATAATTCTATTTTTAGTATCCTGAGGAATCTCCATTCTGTTGTTACCTGGCAACTACACCATTTTTCATTCCCATCAACAATGTAACTCTCAATTTTTTTAAATCACATCTTAGATGCTAAACATACCTGTGCTCTTATAGATATTACAGAGGATTAAAGAGCATTTATGGGTTGCCAGGAATAGTGAAAATGCTATTCGAAGTGGGTTACTCCTTAATTCAAAGCCTCTTTCCTCAGCTGTACTTACAAACTTGATCATCTCAGAAACACCTTTTCCCTGTCAGCAGAAATTTCTCAAGAATATATCAACTCCAGGGGGAAGGCTATATGTTTTTGTCATCTTTGTTTTTTGGATCCAACTTGTTTTCCATTGAAAAAGTAAAACTTTCACCTGATATAGCTGAGAAAACCTTGTGTGGGCTGCCTTTAACAATTCAGCGTTACCTTGGCTAGGCTGCTGCTAACACCCACGGACCCCTGTCACTGCTATTCTCAGCAGTACATGCCCCACTTTTATTTAAATAGCATAAAGGTTGGAGCCACAAAAGAGAACAATATCCAATTTGGCATTTGAAATAAGTATTATAAACATAGACTGTAGAGATTCTAGGAAGGAGTGAGGTTGGTGGCCCTTGATCAGAGAGGGAATTAGAACCACAGGATAAGTGAATGTTAGAAGGCCCTTTGGAGGTCACTAGATCTGCCACTCCTCACCTTAGAGGTAAGGAAACTGAAATCTAGTGTGGTGAAATGACGTGGTTAAATTGGCACTAGACCTGTAATTAGAACTCAGGCTTTCTTATTCCCAGGGCAATATTCTTCCTATCATATTCAATTGTGCTTCCTGGGCATTTCAGACTTGGAAGTCAATGATAGCACACTGGGAGAATAGTTTTCTATAGATATGGATTTTGTAGGCTAGAAAAAATTTAGTTGATGACATGGAGAAAGTTCCTAAGACACGTTTCTATACTTAGTGTGATAGTTAATTTTATGTGTCAACTTGGCTGGGCCTAATGCCAGATGTGTGGTCAGAAATTATTCTGGATGTTTCTGTGAAGACGTTTTGGATGAGATTAACATGTAAACCACTGGACTTTGAACAGATTCCCCTTCACAACATGGGTGGGCCTCATCTAATCAGTTGAAGGCCCAAATAGAACAGAAAGACTGACCTCCCTCAAGCAAGAGTAAATTCTACCAGCAGATGACCTGTGGACTTGAATTTCAATATTGACTACTCAAAGTGTCTCTCTAGCTCCCCATGTGGTCTCAGGTAATGGCCCACCATGCAGATTTAAACTCTCCTCCATAACTGGGTGAGCCAGTTTCCTTAAAACAGATATCTCTCTTTCTCTGTCTCTCCTTATGTCTATCTTCTCTCTATGTATCTATATCTATATCTGTCTATCTAATATGGATAGATATGTATACTATTGGTCTGTTACTCTGGAGAACTCTAATACGCTTAGTAAAACACTTGTTTTTCTCATCCAGCATTTGGGCCCTAAATATCTGTACCCAGAGCATCTTGTTGGATGTCTGGGGTCATCATGTGCTATTGTCTTTCTCTCCTATGCTCTATAAACATGAAGATGCTTCTTTTTTATTTTACTACTAAAAGTAAACCTTTAAAAACCATGCTTTTCTTTCCTCCTTGGTAATGAAGATCATTTCCTAATGGAATCCTGATGTGTCTTCATCAAATTCTGAGACCTATCCTGATGGCTCTTGTTACCTGGGGAGGCAAGTTTTTGGATCTGGTGCCAGAGAAGACATGAACACAAGCACACGGCAACTCTGTTTTCATTCTTTTTCTGAAAAACTGGTAGTAATTCTCTTTTCCAGTCCTCCATTCTGCTTTTCCAAAATACTCTTCCATCCTCTTCATCTTCTTTCTTTGTCAGGATACTTTTGGACATGGGTAATAATAACCCAACTTAAACTTGCATAAGTCAAAAGAGAATTTTAGGGGTACCTGGGTGGCCCAGTTGGTTGAGTGTCCAACTCTTGATTTTGGCTCAGGTCATGGGATTCCCAGGGTCATGGAACTGAGCCCTGTGTTGGGCTCTGTGCTGAGCTTTGAGCTGGCTTAAGATTTTCTCTTTCTTCCATTGCCCCTCTCCTCTGCTTGCACATTCTCTCTCTCTCTAAAGTAAAAAAAAAAAAAAAAATAAGCAAATAAAATTTTCTTTTTTTCACATAACAAAAAAATCTGAAGGAAGTTCTGGAGTAGAATTCAGAGCCTCAAATATTGTCACCAAGACCCATTTTCTCCCCATCTCTCTGATTGGCTTTCCTGTGTTTTGGTATCATTTTTTGGGCTAGCTCGTCCTTCGTATTGGCAAGATACAGTAGTAGTTCCTTGCTTGCATTCTGTTCATTAAAATCATGGGAGAAGAGAGAGCACTTCCCAAGAGTCTTAAGAAAAGTCCTGGGCCTGTCTCTCATTGGCCAGTTAGGTCAATTAGGGTCAATGAATATGCTGATTAACTTACTCCTGGATCACATGCCTATCTTCATGCTTAAGTTAAGGCTGACCTCAATCAACCCACACATACAAAAGGCAAGGAAGAAGCCGTTTTCGCAAAGAGAAAGGGAGAATGGATGCCTGGTAAACAAAAGTAATAGAATACGCTACATCATCCTTGTCAACTTGGGCAGTCAGACTGTTTGGCAGGTGGGTGAAGAGCAGTGAATAGGAAAACGAAGGCTCTCAATCTTGAATAATTCAATTTCTTAAATCTTTAATAATTTTATTTTGTTCAGCTTTATTCAGGTATATTTGACAAATAAAATTAAAATATATTTAAAGCATGCAATGTGATGATTTGGTATATGTATACATTATATCTATACAAACATTATATATATGTATACACTGCACACACACACACACACACATGCATTTGATACACATATACAAGTATCCTGTATTATTGAGCTCTGGGAATAGTAAAAGACTAAACTGGAGTGTCCTTTCAATATTTTGGAAACAAATTATATTTCTTGGAAAGAAATATATTTTTTTAATTTTTTTTTAATTTTTATTTTTTTAAAAATTTTTATTTATTTTGAGGAGAGAGAGAGAGACAGCGTGAGCAGGGGAGGGTCAGAGAGAGAGGGAGTCACAGACTCTGAAATAGGCTTCAGGCTCTGAGCTGGCAGTCAGCACAGAGCCCAATGCAGGGCCCGAACCTACGAACCGTGAGATCATGACAGCGAAAGTCGGACGCTTAACCGACTAAGCCACCCAGGCACCCCATTTCTTGGAAAGTTTTAAAGTTCTAGAATGGAGATTTAGAATATAGTCTCTTCTTACCATATAGTGTCAACTTCTCACTGACTTTATTGTCAGCTGCTGGGTCTTCCTCTTTATTCTTTTCTGTGGTTTGCCATAGTATTTAGAGTGAAATAGTCAGAAGTACACCCCATGAGGGAAAGGGTTTAGTCCTTCTTCTCAGAGTTACATATCCAGTGTCTAGAAGAGTCCTGAGCCTATGATAGGCACTCAAAAATATTTGCCAAATACATGATTAAATAAACTACATATGTTACTTTCTATCTGGCCTCACCATGGATTGGTAAAATGTCATGATAATGAATTCTGTTTTGTTTACTATGCTTTTTATTAGTAAATTCTTTTATCTGACTTTTTAAAAATTAAACTTTTTGGGGCACCTGGATGGCTCAGTCAGTTGAAATCTGACTCTTAATTTCAGCTCAGGTCATGATCCCAGGGTCGTGGGATCAAGCCCTGTATCAGGCTCAAGAAAATCTGATTAATATCAGCTGTACCTCACCACTCTCATTTATTAGCATGCAGAGGTTTTAATGGTATCTGACAAAGTAACTTAATGGTTTAATGTAGATATAGACCCAAACTTGGTTTTCTCGGTTAATATTTATGTAGACTCAAATATAGCTAAATAAATATTTCAGTAGAAAAGCTCACATCACCATATTGTAAGATAAATATGGAAATCCAGAGTTCTGGCTCAAGATCCCAATTTAAAGACTGTTTACATTTTCTGAGAAACATTCAGCTCCTATCACTTTTAGTTTCGTGTTGTTCCTAATGTTATCACCAATGATAAATTTCTAACTAGATATGATCTGAAAGGACACATTTCAGAAATCCCAAGGAAATATCTGGACATAGAGATATTTCTGTAGATAGTGAAAATGTGAATTTTATATTTACTACTTCTTTACAACCTTTCTTGTTTAGATATATTAAAGATTAATTAAGTAAACCAGTGGATAGATCTCTGCACACGAAATGATACGAAATCACTTTGGAGTTAGACTCCCAGGTTTAAAATCTAACTATAACACTTACACACTGTAGAAACTTTGGCAGGTTGCTTAATCTTGTGCCTCAGTTCCTAGATCTGTAATATAGGGATGATAATAATCCTTCCCTCAGGTTTGTTATGGAAAAATGCACCATATCTTTTAATTTTTAAAAAATGTTTTTTTTATTATTTTTGAAAGAGAGAGACAAAGTACAAGTGGGGGAGAGTGAGAGAGAGAGAGGGAGACACAGAATCCAAAGCAGGGTCCAATCTCTGTGCTGTCAGCCAGAGCGTGATGCAAGGCTCAAGCTCACAAACCATGAGATCAGACACTGAACCAGCTGAGCCACCCAGGCATCCCTGGAAAAATGCACAATTTCTAACACATAGTAATTACTCAAATGCTATTTAATACTACACCTCCTCTTCTCCTCTGATTACTACCATTATCACTCCTTAGTCTCTCCTTGGTTGATCACTAATATGAATAGTCTTATTTCTAGTCTTTTCTCATAATGCTAGGTAGGACTCGGAACATTTAACACAAAACTAATGACTTGTCTGATTCAAGCTTTTGATTGTAGCTGTTAATAAATGTTTATGATGGAGTCAACAATGTATAGCAGAGGAGGAACTCCATGGGTTCAACTGCATCACCATGGTGTATCGTCAGAGTTATTTATCTTCTCTGGATATCTTTCTACTTTTTCTGAGGCAGCAGATAAATAAATGAAGATTTCTGAAAACTGCTGCCTCCTAGTCCCTTCGGGATCAGGTGAAGAATAGTCCCCTTGAAATGGAAATGAATTCTCTTTCTTTGGGCTGTACTTACCTCTCCAAGATATATTGCAATCATGACCCATCATTTCACCAAAGTGCAAGGCTTGTTTCCATTTAGTGAAACATTGGCTGTGTCATTGACCCCCTCACATATATGGTAGGGTTGTATCAGTCTGGGAATTGATGACAGCTCAGTCCCTAACAAGATTCTTCATTCTTTTCTCTGAATGGCCATGATTCATTTTGACTGCTGAATTCATCACAAAGTACATACATTCTGGGTCTTCTGGATGCAAATAAGCTGCATGGGATGTATCCAAATTCAGAAGTAAATGAAGGGTAAAGTGGTATGCTAGTGTGACTGCAATCTGACTAATTTGAATCTATTTGCCCTCCACCATTTCTATGTCAGTGTAGCCATACCACAGTGGATTCTGTGGAGCTGATTGAATCATAGTATCTAGAAGCTTAATAAGCTGCTAAAATGTAAATACTGACCTGGGGAATTTTGCATGGCTACTGAAGGCAGAGTTCAGTGTCCATGATTACACTGCACAGCTTTACTCAAACAGCCAATAAATGTTTACAAATCCATTTGATCTACTCAGTTTGCCACTCACAATATAAGTGGGGAAATTATATTTTGATAGCAACTTTGCTCTTTTAGGGAGAATGGTGTGGAGGGAACGAAGCAATAGACACAGGGTAAGCATCTGTATTAAGTCTAGGTTTTAAGGATGGTTGATGCACAATCCTCAAAGTATTCTGTTTGGTGATTACAGTATCATCTTTGTGAACAAGGAGCTTTCTGCCAATAAGTCTTGCAAATAGTTTTGGTTCTGGAAGAAAATCGAGAGGAGACTGAAGGAAAGAGAATATAAATGCTCTGTGCTATGAATGCTGGATCTTTCCATCTGAAATCTGTAAATACAATATAGATTTTCCTGGCGTTGAGTTAGATTTGGCAGATCCTTCATTCCATTGATCTTGAGGGTAATAATATTTATCATAGTGAAATCCTTTAGTAGAAGCACAAATACTTCTGACTGAAGAGACATTCCAATTATTCATGTTCCTTTGTTATTGTGCTATTATCTTTTTGTTTCTTTTGTCTGACTGTTTTGGTTAAGAGAGAACAGACTGAGAAAAATGTGAAATTTGAAATGGTACAGGGGTGAGTACCCCAGAAAATGATAAATGCATATGTAATTTTTTACTTTGAATTAGAGGCAAAGTTCATTTCCAAACTAAAAACATAATTAGTTATAACGACAGCCTGTTTTGTTTAGATCATTTTAAATTTCAAAGTGTGTTGCTAAATGCACAGATTTGTTCTTTTCATCCCTTCTCCTGTGTGAATCATTGTTTGAAGCAAGGAGTTCCATGATGGAGCACAGGGAATCTTTATAAAGCGATAATCAATTAGAATGACCACAACGGAAAGTGTAGACTTTGTGTAATCTATGCTCTTCCTAGCTCTTGGGTAATTTAGGTGTGTGGACATGCTTAACCTCCCAGGTACCAGACAATCTGGGGGCCTCTTCTCCACCCAGGTAACAGCAAGGCTTTGAGTAGGGAGAGGGACTGAGTGATGTACTTAAACTCACAGTCACATCAAAGGAACTTTCTCTAGAGCCAGATTGGTTTGGTCATCTAGGAACTTCCTCAAATGTGGTAGAAGGATTTGACTCCAGAGACACAGAGAAATGCCAGTAATTTGATGGGTCCATTAAGTATTCAAATAACTTGATAGTCTTAGATTACCAAACCTGATAGGTCTGAGTATACTGGGCTATCTATACTCAATGTTCCAGCCTAACACTAACCTTAACCTAAATTTGATTATTTATGCCATTAAATTCCAATGTTGTACTTAAAAAAGAAAGTTCTGACTTATTTTTGAGAGAGAGCCAGCACATGCACATGTATGCTGGTGAGGACCAGAGAGAGAGAGAGAGAGAGAGAGAAGAAGGAGAGAGTGCAGAGCCTGATGCCTGACATGGAGCTCGATCTCACGAATCATGAGCTCCATTATCAAGGGTAGGGAACTTAACCAACTGAGCCACCCATGTGCCTTTCCAGTCTTATACTTTAATTAGTTCAATTGATAATAGGCAGCTGAGGGGATTCCAGGAAATGTGTTTGGAGACTAAATGTATTAGCAAAAGCCTTGAGAGTTCAAGGGTAAGAGAAGTGGAGACCGTGAGGAGTCACTAATATTGTGGAACTCTCCAACCCACAACTTCTAGGAAATGCTGCTGTGGAGGTGGTCACCAGGCTGAGAAATTAGGCAGATCCCAATGTGAATAGTGGGATGCATTGTCCAGATGTCTGTTCAAGGAAGGGCTTGTCACCCCAGCTGGTGGGAGCGCCGTCAACAGACAGCCTGTAGGCAGCATTGTCTCAGCAGCAGAGAACCAACCATCTTGTTCGGGGCTACTATCCTGGCACCTCTATCTAATGACTGATCTGGATTAGGGTATAAAGGCTTGGATATTCTGGCCCAGAACAGGTCAGTTGTGACTAGCCTTTGTAGCTTCACATTTGTCTCTGGCACCAACCTGGTTTGACATATGACTTCCTCATTTGCCCAATCCTTCTTTTCTTCTCCTTATTCTCCCAAGTACTTATTACTTGCATGCTTAATTCCACATCAGAATCAGCTTCCCAGAGAATCTGAGAGATTCTGAGACACAGTGTAGACATCAAAGATTCAGTTGAGAAGACTGCTAGAATTTAGTGAGGAAGAATGAAAGTGTCCTGATTTGAAAGGTAAAGGGGCACCTGGGTGGCTCAGTTGGTTGAGTGTTTGACTTTGGCTCAGGTCATGATCTCACAGTTCGTTGGTTCGAGCCCCGCATGGGCTCTGTGTTGACAGCTAGCTCAGAGCCTGGAGCCTGCTTCTGATTCTGTCTCCCTTTCTCTCTGACCCTCCTCTGCTCACGCTGCCTCTCTCTCTCTCTCAGGAATAAATAAAACATTTTTAAAAAGGTAAAAAAAGAAAGGTAAAGAAAACAGTGATTAAATTCCTTTGCTCCTAGATCCTTTGCTATGACATAGACCTATGTCAGATCTAGTTTTTATCTTAGAGAAGTATTATACTAGAATATCACTAAATTGTCACCATTTTCAGTCAGTTCATGGAAAAGTCTACCACTTAAAAGAATTCTACTCTATGGGATAGAGTTAAGAAGTCTCCAACCTGGTCATAGGGAAAAGATGCCAATGTGGTGGAAGGGAGCTAACATTTATAACAGTGGTAATGAAAGACAATGTCTACAGCGTCCCTTGCCTCAAGCCTTGTTATGTGATTTCCATTTACTGTGAATCCTCTGGTTGGAGGAGAAGCTCTTAGAGTCATGAAGAATAGAAGCATCTATTTCTTTTTTCACAGTCTTTACTCCTCTACTAAAGGAATATTATTTGCAGACTGGTCTTTCCCATTAAAGTTAAGGCATTGTCTTAGTTTGGTTTACTCTGGAAGCAGAGTAGGAAATAAAGATTTGAGTGGAAGTAACCCCTACCTCCCCACAGAGAACACTGACAAGAAGTGGAAAAGTAATAGAGCAAAGGAGAGGAGGCCAATAAAATGTCCATTATTAAGCTGGTTATGGTAGGCTACTCCTATGTCTCAACATCATGCCCACCAAGTGTCAAGGGAGCTGGGGTATTTATACATCCACTTCTGTTTGTCACTGCTTGAGGGCTGGGGAGGCATGGAGGCACACGGAGGTGTTAATTCTCTGACAAGTCTATCCTGTGTGGTGGAAGAGGAGTTTTCTAGCAGAATTCCTCAGTCTCAGTGAAGGAGATACAAGCAGATAGAAGTTGAGCACACCAGATTGGTCAAGTCCAAAATATAGGAGTATGGGGGAGAAGCTGTCAGTGGCTACACAGACACAAATTATATTATTCATTTTTATATTCTCCCCCCCCCCCACACACAAATATAGCCCTGTGCCTGGTACATAGTGTGTGCTTAGTTCTCATTTTGTGAATTCCTTAACTATGAGAGCAATTCAACTATGTGGTCCTTGTGTGCAAGGGTCTGAGAATTCCAGCAGGCTGGAGAAGATGAATATGCTGTGGCTCAGGTCATCTCTTGTTTCTCAAAGAGAGAGTGGAGAGAGCCAAGCACATTTAGACTCAGTCCTTAAAGATTAATGTAGAACTCAGTTTCCCTGATAAGCTTTAAATTAAAGTTGGAAATTGCCTTGTGCAATTCACAAAGGTGCATGCACAAGAAAGGAGGAAAAAAATTCTGAATACAGTTTTATTTGCTGACACTCCTTAACAATTTAAGTTCAAGTGCTATTTTGCTAATTAATGGCTGCTCAAGAAATGCCATGTGTCAGCAATGAATCACTTACTTTTGTTTCTCTTCAATTGTATATGGATAATGAACAAGGACAAGTCATATAATTAATGCTGAAAATTGCCTAGCTAAGGAACAGAGGCTGTCAATAGGAAGAAGATATTATATTTGCCAGTATCCATACCAAGTTGTTAACAGTCAAACTAGTTAAAAGCATAAGAGGTAACTTTATTGACATATAACCCAATAACCAAGGTACAAAGGACAGGTAGCATTAGCTTCAGGGGTGTTTGGAACCAGGGAGTAGAACACCAGCTGGACTCCCACTTTCCGTCTTTCATCTATACCTCTTTTTGTGCTTCTTCATTCTTTTACACTGGATTTTATATGGGCTTGGGGCCATGGCTACTATTGATAGCTTTGGGCTTATAACTAATACCTCTATGCCAGAAAGGACAGGGGCCTTCTATTTCCACCCAGGCCTGAAGTACTTCATGAAGGACTAACTGACTATGAGAGTCCTGTGGCAAAGGAAGTGGACCCCAGTCTTCAGAGCTTTCTTCCAAGAAGGGAGAGGAGCCTTCGTGGGTGAACAAGACAATGGCTTGTAAGGGTAGGTAGCATTACGAGGAAGTATGTGATTGAAATTCCACGTAAACAATCTGGATTAAAACTGCCATCATAATTCAGAGAGGGGGAAGAGGATGGTTGAGTTGTTGAGGAGCTGGGACTTGGACTGGAATTTCTACCCATCCATTTGAGGAGCAAAGTACAATACCCTAAATATACACCCAGATGCTTGGGAGCCCAGGAAGTGAGAGATGCCTCCAGAGCATTGCTGTAATCTGTGTAGCTGTAACCTGTGTCTGAGTAGTGCTGTGACTTCATCCGCTGGATCCTGCTGCAGCTTGGATGTAGGAAATTAAGTGAACTCACTCCTTCTGGACCCTCTGGGGTCTCTAATGGAACTGTCCTCTGTTTCCTGTCTGCAGCAGAGAGTTCTACATTGGTATAGCCAAGAGCTAAATGCTAAAGGTTCCTGTGGCATTTGGAAATGCTGAAATGTTCAACCTTCAAAGTTATTGTGGCTCAAATGTGTGACTCCACGGCTGGATACCACTGAGGGGACTCTGCAGGACAGAGAATTATAAATGGCTTTGATCATTTGCTCAACGTTTAAAACAAACTTATTCTAGTGCTTGTGTAGATACTTTTTAGAGGAAGAGTTTCTTTTAATGCATCCATTTAGGTAAACTTATTGAAGAAGCTTCAGTCATACACTTCTTGATTTAAAGAACCGTACACTTGCTTCCTTGTAACCAGATACTCTAACAGTCCAACGTATAACATGACCTTTTGCCCTAACTGGTCTTCTCTGGAAGTTCCTCAGTTTAAGTACGAAGAATTGCCTATATTTCAAATTACAAAGTGATGGCTTTCTGATAAAATGCCAAGGACAGTCCAGTGATGGCGTTACATTGATATTCAGGTCAGCTAGTTCTGAGAGGTGGTCTGCCTCATACCAGTGAGTGGGAAAAAACCAAGCATGACTTGTTCCGGAAAACAAAGGTCATTAGCAGTGGAACTGATGATTATAGGGTGGTAAAACTGCTTTTTATCCAAATAGATGGGTTTATAAGAGCAAAGTTAGTTAAGAAGCTGCTTTTTTATCTAAATAGACTTATAAGAGCAAAGTTAGTTAAGGAGCTGACAGGCTGAAATGTTTTTTATTGTGGTAAATGCTGAAACAATCAGAAGAGCAATTCTTACCCTTCATCCAGAATAGAGGAGAGAGGAAGGAAGATATGGATGGTTTTCAGTTTTTATAAGTGTTGACAGAATAGTCAAAATATACTACGCACGGTCTTATGAACTCGGAGCACTGACATACACATTCTTTTAGGCTAACATCATCCTATTTGCAAAATGGACAGACGCTGTTTATTTTTGTAAGTAGTCAACTAAGCTAATGTGCCAGTTTCTTCTTTGATGTTTAAGCTTTAAGAAAGTTGCATTAATGGAGGGCAATTATGGTAATTTGAATTAGGAATGGAATTATGGTAATTGAAAACTTCTACGGTGACAGGTATTTGTGAGACCCCGGTGTTCTGGTGCAGTTCAGAACTGCTATTAAGCCCATGGTAATTAGCATTTTCCCCCTGAAATGGCTGAAAGAATAGGGGAACATAAAACAAAATTTGACAGTGTGAGAAGGAAACTGGCAACAACATCAAAACCTACAGTCAACACAAAGAAATACAAACACACTGATGGTCTTGGGCTTTTTAAAAATAGAGAATCAGGAGAAAATCACAGCTTTGTTTGAGACACTGGGGAGGCTAAGCTTTTATGTTATAGGTCTGTAGTCTAGATCCATTTGCAACAGAAAGATGGAGCAGAAAGAGCCATTCTTGTTTTGTGGCTTCATTTTCGAATCAAACTGTTGCAGGGAATACCTTGGGCCCCCACAATCCAGAGTGTTAGAAAGCTATGATTAATTAGAGGAATCACTCCACAATGTTCATGCAGTCATTTAACAAATGTTTATCAATTGCCTACTATGTGCCAGTCATTGTGCCAGGTGCTAAAGATATAAATAAGAGAAGGTTCTTGCCCTCACAGAGATTTTTCCAGTCGGGTGTAAAACTGAGATCTATTCAGTTCCACCTGAAAGATCGGGAAGCATTCCATTAGCTCCAGAGCTATATTCCTGGCTTTGTTCTTCCTGGAAGGGTTAAAAAGGCTATTTTAGCTTTTAAGCCCTTAGAGTTTTGTTTCTGTCTTAGTGATTTCTCTTGAGGTCTCTAAGGATAGTAAAACACTAGAGTGCCTATCAATTAGTATATGCTTGGCTACAAATAACAGAATACCTGATTGAAAGTATATATGTGTGATTTACTAATCTCATAATAAGTAGGACATTCCAGAGTTAGTGTAGCAGGTCAATGGTATCACCAGCATTCAGGCTTCCACTCTTTCTGATCCAGCATTTTCTCTATGTTGGCAATGTCTCCCTAATGGTAACAAAATGGCTACCAAAGCTATAAGCTAATGTCTTTACACAATAATGTTCCAAGCATGAAGAAAGGGGGCAGGAACAAAAGCACTTTCCCTCTAAGGGAAGAACTCATTCTTAGGGGAGAATATCCATCTTCCACAAGCTACTAGAAGACTCTTTATGTCTCACTGGCCCAAACTGGGTCACATGCCTACCCTTAGAACTTCAACTGGTGAAAGGGAATTGTAATGTTATGACAAATCATTACTCTTTGCCTGGGCTGGGTACGTCCCCATTTCATTAAAATCAGGCTTCAGTTGGCAAGGAAGAGGGAAAATGGCTTTGGTTGCACAGGCATCTGTGTGGAGTCAGAGATGATGGGAACGCCTACAGATACTTTCCCTGTACTTGTACATTTCTAATTTTTCCTTCTGGGTTAAGTAATCTTTCAAAATTCTTTTTATAAGAATGCAAATGCTTCTGTGAATGGTACCACAAGTCTCTAATAGCTCAGTCTGTTGGATAAACTTTAACAGGAGAGAGCAGGACACCATGCAATCCCTATGAGTCCACACACTGACGATGAAAATGGGGAGGGACACCTGGGTGGCTAAGTCAGTTGAGCATCCGATTCTTGATTTTGGCTCAGGTCATAATCCCAGGGTTGTGGGATGGGGCCCTGTGTCAGGCTCTGCACTGAGCATGGAACCTGCTTAAGATTCCTTCTTTCTCTCTCTTTCTCTCTCATTCTCTCTCTGTCTCTCTGTTTCTCTGTCTCTCTGTCTCTCTCTCTCTCAAAAGAAACAAAAAAGGGAGGCTCCTGGGTGCCTCAGTTGGGTAAGCATCTGACTTTGGCTCAGGCATCATCTCAGGGCTTGTGAATTTGAGTCCTGCATTGGGCTCTGTGCTGACAGCTCAAAGCCTGGAGCCTGCTTCAGATTCTGTGTCTCCCTCTTTCTCTGCCCCTCCCTTGCTTGTGCTCTGTTTCTCTTTCTCTCAAAAATAAATAAACATTAAAAAGAAATTAAAAAAAGAAAAATGGGGGTCTCATGTAGAAATATGAGATCAAGAGTGCTCTTGATTTGCTTCCCCTGCCATAATTTTACCAAAGTTCTATGTAGAATTTGATTACCTTGTCAAAAAGAGGTCACATTTATTAAATATCTGTTATCTATACAGCTCTATCTCCTGTGGGTATTTAATCCCTGTAGCATTCAGGCAAGGTAAGATTCTCTTTACAAGTAAGGTAGACAAGGGACAGAGAAGTTACATAATGTGCAGGGATTCAAACCCACCTAGGCCTGATGCCAAAGTCCATTTTGTTTTTACTGTACCAGATTTCCTCTTAAAGTCCAGCATGAGAGTGGCCATTGGAATCTGAGAATGTGATTTACGAAGTTTTTCTGTCTGTTGTGAATTTCCTTCTTATTCAGTGCTAATTTCTGTATAATATACCTCTTTAGTCCAGCAGGATTACAAACTCATTGGGAGAAACATGTAAAACTTCACCTATCAAATATTTGAGGTTAACACTAGATTCTTTTGATGAGATATAGATAGTTAATATCCTGACTCTAGGTGATACCATCATCAGTATCCTTCAATGACTTATTTCATATGAACCATGGGTAAGAGATTTTACACTTAGTGGAGTTATTTCAGTATGGCAAGAGGGAAGAAATAGTGATTTATAATGTTAGTCTAAACATGTATAAATGGCTAGTGTTATTGTTTTAATGGGGGGAAATGATGGAAAATAGGGTGAAATCCCAATTTGCTCAAATGAGAACTGTGTTGTATTAAGTTGGCAAGTACAACGATGTCTCTTTTCCTGTCACTCCCAGGCAATCTCTGTCCGTGAGATGCATCATATAGACATCAGGTCAGCAGAGGGTAATTGACCGAGTCTACTTCGCTACAGTCGGTGCTTGTCATTACCCACTATTCCATATCCTTTGCACGGAATCTGAAGCACAATTCAGTCACTGGAGTCCCTCTTCGAGGGAACAAATGTTTTCTTGCTGCTGAACATTAACTCATGTTATAGATGTGATGGAAGCAACGAAGTAGTACATCTCAGAAAATGGGGAGACTGTTCTATTGATGAACTGATTTCAGCAACCTGATGACTTATGCCAGATACATGAGTCCATGCGTGTTTGACAGCCTCTGGTAATAAAAGGGCTGGATGCAAAAGGAGACTCTGTCTTCATATTAACTTCTTCTGCTCAGTGTCTCATCCTATTTAACAAACAAACATGCAGAAAGGTAAACCTCCCCTCACTAATTCAGAAAGGCTATATATTCTTGAGTCCTTATAAGTAGAAAGTGGGATGAAACGTTCATTGTACTTGGAAGAAAATCTCATTTGGGAGTGTGAAAGAACAATTTGACAATTATCTCCATAGTTTTAAGGTCTGAGGAAGAGAAATGACAACATTTTATTATAAAGCACCTTTAATTGAAGTAATTAGGAGCAAGAATGCCAGTACAGGCTGGTAGACTGTCAGAAGGGAAATATATTTCTGGTCAGGTTTGCTGAGCTCAGAGTCTCCTGATGAACTTTTGTGATAATAATTAACATAATACTTCTGAGGCATTTTTAGTCTTATCAGAAATTATTTTTCTCTGCCTCGTTCTTCTTTCAGATGAAATAATAATGTTTAGCACTTAGCTGGCATCTTTCATTCCGATGGGTCCCCTGGTTCTTAAACAATTTTTCTATCTCCACATGTGTGAATATGTGTCTACACAGAGTCATTTCAGCAATTGCCAAAAATTTCAGCAATCCCACTGGGTAGCACACTGCAGCTGTTTAGTATTATTCAGCAAAGCTACATAATGTTTGAGGGGTATAAAGGAAAAAAAGGAAAAGAAAAGAAAAGAAAAGAAAAAGCCCCCAAATGAAAACACAATGTTAATACTCTAGGAAGGATCTGGGAGACAGAAATGTGTATACTCACAAAAGGTTTTACTCAGCATATACTGGCTCCTGCTTCTAATGTATGAGCCATGGAAATATCTGGCTACCAAGAGGGGATTGTGAAGTTGGCTTTAAAGTACCTTTGAAATATAGTGTTGTCAGCAGCAGGGCTTCCTGATGCTGTACTGGGGCATCCGTTCAGCACTGATGCGAAGCCTTGTATGCCACTTCATTGAATTAGCAATATACTTCCTGTAGTATGCTGTGTTTTCCTTGGAGGTCTCACTCAACTGGCCATGCCTGCTATTTAGGTTTTAGGAGCTGATAAGTAACTGTGATTAGCCATTCAGATTTCATCTGAAAAGAAATAAAATCATTTAGTTGCTTTAAAAAGACATGGACATTCACAGCATTGGTGTAATTAGAATTTGAAAAGTGATGACTGATTTTCCCTAGCAGATAGAGCAGGGCCTGGCACGTAGTAGGCACCATCTATTAAATCAGTGAATGAAAGCTTTGAATTCCTGATGATAAGAGCCCTCCCATTTGTGCAGTGATAAGTACTTTGAAAGTACTTTCACAGATATCAACTTTTTTGATCTCACTAATATTATACTGGACTTAATTTGATATTGTTAATGTCAGAAGAAGTTAATGTAAAAAATTAATCATAATTAGATCACTTCATTTTTCTTTGGTGAGCCATTATTTACACTCTTGGATTAAACTTCTAAGGCGTGCCCTGCTCATACCCCATTCTATGGGAAACCTGGTTCAGAGACCTTGGTGGCTGTCAAGCCATGTTTTAAACCATTTGATCCTATTCCATTTTGTTGTCCTTCACATCATCTTCCGGGGCTTACATGGACTCCAGGTGCAGGTATATTACCCAAGAGCAGCCGTTCTATAGGCTAGCAGAAGTTGGATTATCAGTGAATTTTCTCTCAAGAATTTAAAAATAAAAGCATGGGAAAAATTTCCTCCTACCAGGGAAGATCAGAGTGAAGGGAGGCCATGCATTAAGCATTGACTATAGCAAGCCAAAGCCATGTGCTGACTTTGACAGAGTCAAGTGAGACATCTGCTTGGTGGGAAAGAGAAGGGAACAAGTATACTGAGAATGTGAGACATCATGCATTGTTGATGAGATCATAAGGTCCCTGAGAAAGAGATGGAGCATTATTAGGACAACATCTTCTGTCTGTGTGCATTTTTATAATGTGCCTTTTTCTCTCATGATGTGACTTAAGTGTGTTCTTATTTCTCATAGTCAGAAGAGTAAAAAGAGACCTCGGTATGATACATATTTGCTGATGAAAATAGAGGGACACATAGGAAAGGTGATGATAAGCTTGAACTTCTCTTCCTGGATGGGACATTGTAGAAACTGATGTCATGCTTTTGGAGGAATAAACAGACAATTGCCTTGAAAGATGGTATCAACTTTCTATATGATATGGGGCTTCCTTTGTTATCCATCATAGTGCTTAGATGCTGCTCAGCGTATGGTTTACATAAAGTTCCTTTTGTCTGAGTTATATATTAAGTCAGAGAGTTATTTAAGACCTTACCTCAGAATTCTTTGACCAGGATCTTCATTGGTTCTTCCCTGCACCAAGTATGGGTGCAGTTCTTGAATTTGGGGAAATTAAGGGCCAAGAATGGTACCCTTCAACTTCTGAGATGCTTAGTTTTATGCCACAGGTTTCTAGAACTGTCATCTTGGAGGATAAAGAAAAAAAAAAAAGAAACGCATGCTGGGGTGCTAACTCACCCAGCTGGTCTCATCTTTCGTCTTCCCATGTGTCCTTTTCTGCAACTCCTCGCATTAAGATTATAGGGGAAAGAAGCAGAGAAAGTTGTTGGGAGACACAGACTAGTTAACTTCACTGAGTTATGTCTGAAAAATGTGAGGGATAGTTTTTATTCCCTTCACAGAGGTGTTATGAGATTCAAATATTAGAATGCATTGACTAAAATTTACTGAGCTCCCAAATATGGACATACCAGATTATTTTATATAACAGAAATATTTCCCTTTTCCTGTCCCTCTGTGTGCCCTCATATTGGTGTTCTTGAAGACTTCATCATTATTCTTAACTTGGGCACACACTCTCTCTGGATGGGCTCATCATCTATGCCCATGGAGGATGTGATCTATGCTGATTAATTCCAAAATTTTTACCTCCAGTGCACTTTTCTTCAGTTCTAGTCTCCAATATCAAACTCTGCCACACATTTCCTCTCTAAATATTTCATGGACACCCCAAGAACATGCCAAAAGAATATGTGCAGTGACTCGGAGATGAGCAGGAAGATGGCTTATAGGTTGAATTACGAGGATCCATAAGTAGTGCAGGACGGGGAGAGGAGCAAGGGAGGACAATCAGGCTAAGGAGCTGTTTCTTTAGTGGCTTCTTCCCCGTCAGCCTTTGTTGGAACTATGTCTCCAGGATGGTTTTGACAGTGAGGGTTGACCACAAGAGAAATCTGACTGAGATTTGGAAAATAGAGGTGGAGATCTAGCCAGGTGTCCGCGTAGGGCCCGATGCTGCTCCACAGTGTGCTCGCTTACCTGGTTGGTGGGCAGTATCGAGGTCAGCTCTGCACTTCTTCCCTCCATCCCTTGCCACCGCTCTCCTTCAGAGTCTCTGAATCCATCCTGGGCTCTGTGGTGAAGGCTACCTATTATCCTGCATGTCACTCATTCCATCCAGGACGGAAGTGATGAGAGAAATGAGGATTCCGTTTCAGCATTGTTGGCTGCCATTTTGTCCTCACAGATTTCAGTTTCTTTTGGTTCTCCCCACTCCACACTCATATTTTCTTCTGTATTTCTGACCTTACTGACTTCAGACCCCACACTGGAGACAAAAGCAATAGCTCACACAGCAGAATAGGTTTTGATCTCTACAATCAATCCCTTACGCTGTATCATTTATCATGGTTCTGCTCTGATTGAACCCTGATCCAGCTTCTTATGAAATCAGCACTCATCTATTGATTTAATGGATTCATTGATTAGTTTTGACATTCAACTTTGCTCCACACAGAAATTTTAGACAGGGATAAACAGACTGGCCAGTTTTAACAGATCTGAAGCAGCGACTTCTTTGCTGAAAAAATTTCCATATTTTAAGAAATGTTTTCCTGTAGCAGAACATCGTGTCCAAGAGAGTGCCTTTTGTAAAAAAAAAAAGCATTTCCAGGGAGTTCTTTTTCTGTAGCAGTATTTATATTTTAATTGCTTTATTAAGAAGATGATTTTTTTCACTGTGAGACAAACTCTAAATACTTAGAGCATCATATGGTGACATTTGAAAGGAAGTTATTTCCTTGGATATTTGAGAGCTCTAATGGATACATTACTCTAGAGGTCATGGTATTCACCGTCTCATCCAAAAATAGGTCTTTTATTTGTAAGAGGGAATTTCTGATCTTAATCATAACTTTCCTTTCTTTTGTTCATAAGAAACTTCAAACATAAATATTGTTTAAAAGTATATTTAAACATATGATTAATAAAAACCCTTTTAAGGTATAGCTGCCGGGGCACCTGGGTGGCTCAGTTGGTTAAGCCTTCGACTTCGGCTCAGGTCATGATGCCACGGTTCGTGGCCGAGTCCCGCATTGGGCTCTGTGTTGAGAGCTAGCTCAGAGCCTGGAGCCTGTCTTCAGATTCTGTATCTCCCTCTCTCTCTGACCCTCCCCTGCTCACGCTGTCCCTATCTCTCTCTCAAAAATAAATAAAACATTAAAAAATATATGTAGCTGCCAAATATTTCTTAAAGAATACTGTGAGGGGAAAAAATAGTGAAAGCTAGCAAAAAGACAACAATATCCTAAATTATATGGTAAAAAAAAATCAGTTCTAATGCATGGTTAGAACTGTTATGCTTGTAGACAACCTATTTATGTATATGGGGTTTAAAAATTTTTTAAATTAAGTTTAATTTGTAGAATACAAACACCCCATGGTCCTGTTTACTTCAAAACCCGAGACTTATTGGAACCAAGTTCTGATAGGTCTGTTACAGCAGAATGAACTGGATTTGATATGCTGACCAATAGAAAGCTACTGTAGGTCATTTCCTCATCCCTTTGGCTCTACTGAGTTATAATAGACATAATATTGTGTATGTTTAAGGTGTATAATGTGATGATTTGATACACGTACATGTTGCAAACTGATTACTATAATAAGGATAGAAAGCACATCCATCACCCCATATAATTACCTTTTTTTCTGGTGGTAAGAACATTTAAAATCTATACAGTTATCAGCACTAGTATGTTCTTGAGCAGGGAAATGAAAGCAATATTTCAAGGATGATTAATACTGTGGAGACATGGGTCAGAAAGATGGGTCAGAAATGATGCTTAAGTACAAGAGTAATTAAATAGATTGTAAAATATGTATTTTTTTACTGTTGCAAAAGTAATCCATGTTCATTAGGGGAAGTTTGAAAACCTCATATAAGTGAAAAGAAGGCAATAAATCACCATTTTGGAATATTTTCTTCTAATTTTTTCCTGTTTATGTTGCATAGTGTATATGATTTATATCCTGATGGTTTTTACTTAGCATTGTTGGATATCCTTGAAATCTATCAGAGATTCATATTGAAAGCTTTGATAATGTTTAAATTCATTACTACCATTCGAGCATATATTTTTACCTTTCTTTTTTAAAGGTATGTTGAGGTGTAATTTTGTATAATGAATTTCTCACACATCAAGTAGACAATTTGATAAGCTTTGACGGATACACACACACACACACACACACACACACACACACACGAAAAGTACCACCACAAACAAGATACTGAACATTTCTATCACCCCCAAAGGTTTTATTGTGTCCTGCCACAATCATCCCTCCCCAGGCAACCACTGATTTATCTTCTACCATTGTGTCCATTTTCTAGAAATATGCTCTTTTTTGGTCTGGTTTCTTTGATTCAGCCTAATGCATTTGAGACTCATCCATGTCGTTACATGTATCAGTAGTTTGTTCCTTTTTATCACTGAATGGTATGCTGTTGTGTAGCATGTAATTTTCTCCATAAAGTATGTGGAGGGCAACTAAGCCATGCTGAGCTCAGATGAGAGGTACTTCCTGTACATTTGTTTCATATGCCTGTAAATTAAATTCATGCCTCGACACAATTACGTATTTTCATAATTCATAGAATTTGAGATCACTACAAATAATCGAAATCCTTAATGTTGAACTCATTCATTCATTTATTCATTTGAACTATGTAAACTTGTTAGTACTTCTAGGCACCTGAGATACATCAGCAAACCAAAGTATTTTTCCTTGTTGAGATCATATTGTAATGAGAAAAGATAGGAGAATGCATTTCTAATAAATAGTAAATGTAAACAAGTAAATAATCCCATTTGTTAGAAGTTGATGAGTTTTCCACAGAAGAGAAAAAATGGAACTGGGTAAGGAGATAGGAAATGCCAGGGGTGTGTTTGGAGGATAGGAGTAAGTTCCAAGATTAAACAGTCATCATAGTAGACCTCAGTGAGGTCTGAGTTTTGAAATCTAATGTCACAACTCTATTTATCATAGCATTTTCTATGTACTTCTTTGTAAACATATGACTATTTATATTCAATTGAGTGATTATACCATAATTTGCTTAATCAGAGCTATAGTTGAACATTTAAATTGGTTCTAATTTTTGCTGTGACATATGTCACTATGAGCACTGTTGTGAATAAAGCTTGTGAATTGTCTATTATTTACTTAGAATAGATATTGAAGTAACAAAGACACAATTTTTTTTCTTTTACCTTTTAAGATTTTTAATGTTGAATCATTATTATATTCCTAAGATTAAATCTCTCTTAGGTATGATATATAATTATTTCCTAAAACCTTGTCAGATTAAATTCGTTATATATACGTACAGATGTATATATAACAAATAGTAATGAACATACATATATGTGTATATATATAGTATATATAACAAATAGTTATTTGTTATAACAAATATAGTATATTTGTTATATATAAAGATTTTAAAATCTACTTAAAAAAATAAAATTAACCTGTGAGGTGTCTGAGTGGCTCATTGGTGAAGCATCTAACACTTGCTTTCAGCTTAGATCCTGATCTCAGGGTCATGTGTTCAAGCCCCATATTGGGCTCCTCACTGGGTATGTAGCTTACTAATAAATAAATAGATAATAGATAGATAGGTACATAGGTAGATAGATAAAGTTAACTGAGAATTATGTTTTTAGGGCTATGGTTTTCAGCACTATAGTAAGGTTATTCTGTCATCATAGAATAAATTGGTAGAGTTTTGTTCCTTTGAAAATATGATAGAACTTACCTATAAATCCTCTGTTCTAGATCCCTAAGCTAGGAGAGATTCCTTTCAGATTGTTTATATCTACTTTTAATTTTTCTTTGACTTATACTTTCTTACAGTTGTTTCTGTTGTTTTCCCAGTTACCTGAGCTAATTACTTAACTCCTTAAAAAAAAAATTGGACCTCAGGAACCATCATAGAGTTGATCATATTCCTGGCCTTAGGGCAAGTGATCATCACCAGGTAAGAACTTTACTCATTTAATTGATTTGTACTTCTCTTCATGTACCATCTCCAGTCTTCCTTGTTTTTCCAACATCTACTTGTAAGTATTTAATATAAGCCATTCCATCGTCTGTAAATGTATATATTTTTAAAAATTTTTAAATGTTTATTTATTTTTGAGAGAGACAGAACATGAGCAAGGGAAGAGCAGAGAGAGAGGGAGACACAGAATCTGAAACAGGCACCAGGCTCTGAGCTGTCAGGACAGAGCCCAACGTGGGGCCCGATCTCATAGACCATGAGATCATGACCTGAGCTGAAGTCGGATGCTTAACTGGCTGAGGTACCCAGTGCCCCTATTTTTATCCTTGAAAAGTACATAATATTTTGTATGCTTAAAATTTTACATTAGTAATTTCTGCCCAAGATGGAGTAAAGGAATAACACCCTTAAACAAACAAACAAACAAACAAACAAACACCAGACAAAATTTCTCAACCAATGGTATTCAAGACACTGAACATCATACAATAAAAAAGAATGATCCCTGTGGAATAGAAAACGAACTAGATGATCCCTGTGACTTCCCTTGAGAAGCCATGATGCAGTGGTGCGGGAGACCAGGTATACCCTGGAAGACTCTGGGGTTGAACAGATGGGATTGATAATCTTGGGAGATCAGACTGAGTTTGCAAGACAGAGTCCTAGAGAGGAGCAAGCTGCACAGAAACAGAACCCAGGAGATCTACAGAGGGTGCCCCTTGAATATTCAGTAGAATCCTGATCAGTGCATGTGTGTGTGTGAAGTCAGGGAAACAACCATTAGAAAGAACTACAGGGAACTGTGCTGTGTACTTACAGAGGGCCAGGAATGGTGTCTGTTCCCACCACCGGGTCTAGAAAACCTCATAGTTCATGGAACATTGGGTAGAGTACTCAGAAGAGTTTTGCCTCAGTAGTGGGGAATAATGAGCCTTGGAACAATCACTGCCCCAGCTCTGCCTAACAAAATTTAAAAGCAAGACCTACAAATAATCAAAGTGTTCACAAATAACTGCATTTGAGAGCAAAGGTCAGCAATTATAGGAATACAAACATCTCCAGTACACAACAAATAAAATTGGATACCTGGCATCAAATCAAAATTACCAGGTGTGCAATGAAGCAGGACAATGTGATCTATAACCTATCAAATGAAACAGAACAAGAGCTGACACAGAGGTTAACATTTCCAGACAAGGGCTTCAAAGCAGGAACTAAAACTATATTATATATTCAAAAATTTAAGCAGAAACATAGGCGATATATATAAAAGAGGACCAAACCAAAATTTCAGGGATTACAACTAAAATGTGTGAGACGAAAAATTCACTTTATGGGGTTAACAGCAGATGAGACATTGCAGAGGAAAAAAATTAATAAATTCAAAGGCATTGCTACTCTCCAAAAGGAAGCACACTGAGAAAAAAAGGATAAAAGCAGAAAATAGTCCTTTATGTGCGAGACAACTTCAAGAAGCCTAATATACTTGTAATTGGAGTCTCTAAAGTAGTGGGGAAAACAGAAGAAATATTTGAAGAAAGAAAGGCTGAAAACTTCCAAAGTTGATACAGCCTAAAACCTTACAGATCTCAGAATCTCAAAGAACCCCAACAAAAGGAAGAGAAGCATATCACAACTGAATTGCTCAAAACCAGTGTTAAATAGGAAATATTAAGAGCAGCCAGAGAAAATGTCACATATAGACAGAAGAGCAAAGATAGAGATGACAGCAGATTTCTCTTTGGAAACAGTGTGAGTAAAAACTTTAAAGTACTGAACAACAAAAAAAAAAGTCCACTTAGAACTCTATACCCAGCAAATATGTCTTTTAAAAACAAAGGAAAGGTAAAGACTATTTCAGACATACAAAAACTGAAAAAATTTATTATCAGCTGATCTGAACTAAGTGGAGTGTTAAAGCAAGTTCTTCAGGCAGAAGGAAAATGACTCCAGATAGAAAAAGAAATAAAGACCACTAAAAATGGTAACGGGTAAATTTTTCATTTTCTTTTTTTTCCCAAATGCCTTAAACCTTATATACGTATCCATTTCTACAGTAATGAAAACCTGGGTCACCTTCACTACTTTCCTAACACTCAGGCAATGGTGATAAACTTTCTCATATTTGCTTGTGTGTCTATGGAGGATTTCCCTAGTGTATATACTTTTTGGAAAAATAAAATTAGAAGAAAACTTCTAGATGATAAAACCTCTTTACCCAAAACTTGCTTATTTAACAGAGAAACTTTGGATACATTCCTTTTAATGTTGGGGAAAAGGCAAGGATGACCACTTTGACGGCTACTGTTAATATAGGCCTATATAAGTCCTGGATATTATAAGAAGTAAAGAAAAAGTAAGGGACACTTTCATATGAGCAGGCAGAAAAAACTACTTCATACACAACCCAACAGAGTTCAGTAAGGTTGCTGGATACAAAATTTATTAGTATCTCCCTATACCAATAAAGACCAATTAAAAATGTAATACCACTTTCAATACAACAAAAACTACAAAATACTTAGTAGATCACCTAATAAAGTATGTACAAAAACCTTTCTATGAAAGGACACAAAATACTAATAAATAGAAAGATATACCCATACTGGAGCAAATCATTATTTTAAAGATTTAAGTTTTACTTTAGATTACTCTATAAATACAATGCTAAGATATTATTGAAAAACAGAGATGCAACATTGCCTTGGTACTTTAAAAAACTTTTTTTAAGCTTATTCATTTATTTTGAGAGAGAGAAAAGGAACACAAGCAGGGGAGGGGCAGAGAGAAAGGAGAGATAGAATCCCAAGCAGGCTCTGCACCAACAATGCAGAGTGTTATGCAGGGCTCGAACTCTCGAACTGAGAGATCATGACCTGAGCTTAGATCAGGAGTCGGATGCTTAACTGATTGTGGCACCCAGGCATCCCTGCCCTGCAACTTTAAGACATAATACAAAGCCATAGTTAAAATAGCAGTATGGTACTGGTATTGAACCCAATAAATAGGCCAATAGTAACTTGATAAATGTTAAAGTATAAAAAGAGAAAGGATAGATTACTTGGAACAAAGTCTCCAAACAGTTGAAAAACCAAATGGAAAAAAAATGTCAGAGCATATCTCTGTGGCTTTGGGATGTGGAAGGATGTGCATTATGAGGCCACAGAAACAAACAAAAACCAGTGGGGGTAATATTATTAGATTTATCTAAATGAAAATATAAGTTTTCTATCAAAGAATATGGCAAGGTTAAGAATTAGGTAACAAAAATATTTGTAAAGTAACAAGAAAAGCTCAAGAAGTGCAATGGAGAAGTGGGCAAAGGACACGGCTAGTAAGTATATGAAAGATTCTCAATCTTGCTATTAATCAGAAAAAAGCAAATGAATGTGTGACTACAAGCAACTTAATACTGCTGAGCAAAAATGACACAACTAGGTAATATCAATTGCTAGTGAAGAAAAAGGGAAATCAGAACCTTAATGTACTCAAGGCAGGCTTTTATAAGCCGAAGATGCCATGTTCAAAAGCAGTATGGCAGAATAAGAATTTAGGGCTTTTTGTATATGTTGCCAATTGTTTTCTCCCCACTGCAGTGCTTTATTATGTTTGTTACTCTATCCCTTATATATATTTTAAACTTACAAAAGAATCATATTGTTACTTTAATTTTTATTTTGTCATTTTTTGATTTTAGAGGGCAAGTGGGGAGAGGGGCAAAGGGAGAGAGAGAATCTCAAGCAGGGTCCACACTCAGAGTAGAGCCTGATGCGGGACCCAACCCCATGACCCTGGAATCATGACCTGAGCTAAAACCAAGTGTCAGACCCTCAACCAAATGAGCCCCCAAGGTGTCTCCAAATTTTAAATTAATAGCGATACTGTCTATCTCCTTTACCCATTGATCTTTTGGGGATTTGGCGGGGTTTTTTTTTTCCTAATTGATTCATATGAGCTTTTATATAAGAAGCATTTTTCTTTTTGATGTTTTGATCTGTTTTGATCTGTTGTGTCTATCAACTGCACTATAGTTATAAGTGGCTCCAAAGTATCAGTTATGCATTGACTGCTGGTTGGTTTGCCAGGGAATCCAACTTCTGGGATTTGCCAGGCTCTATGCCACGTGTTCTCATCATTCTAGGGTCCCAGTTTAGGGAGCAGCCTCACGATTTTTTTAGTTTTATTTATTTTTTTGTGGTAAAGGGTAAAAGGCAGAAGAACTGGTGGAGATATATATGGGCTCTTAACGCTTCTGTTCTGAACTGTCATCTGACATATGCGCTCATGTATCATTAGCCAAAGTGAGGTGGGGAAATAAACTTCACCTACAGGGATGCATAGGAAGTCATGTAGCAGTGGGCGAGAATGGGTAATCCTCTCACCAGGAATGGAGTAATGAATGATAGGTAACAGGAATATAAGCTACTATAGAGCTTATTTGCAGGTGATGATTTCTTAAAAATTCAAATCTTTTTATTCCTACCTCACGTGGTGTTGCAATGGACTAGGAACGTCTCAGTGAAGAGTATTTTAACAGTAGGAATTCTCTCTGGGCAAGTATTCTGTCGTAGCTTTCAGAGGTGGCAGCCTGCAGCTAACTTGGGTTGCTTAACCCAAGCAGGAAATGCTGCGAGCCTGCTGGTTTGCCTGCTGCTGGAGACCGGGGAGGCTGGCTGACTGCCTGGGGCATCGCTGGCGATGCACTTGAAGAAAAGAGCTGGGGTTTCATAGCCAAGAAGGACTTTGAGAGCATGAAGAGCATATGGATTTTGAGACATTCTGGTACTCTCCATCTTTCAAGGGGCATTGCTTTGGGAGAACTTTGGTGTCCGACAGTAAGCAGACCAGAAAAACAAGTCAGGCTCCTTTGCGTCCAGGATTTTGAAGGGAAGGGGAAGGAGGGGAAGGAGAGGGGGAAGGATCACAGCATCAAGGTACAAGCAGTTCCAGTTTCTAGTACCCAAACCTTGCCTGATTAGTAAAGTTCTTTTGACGTGAATGACTCTGAGCTCTTTCCAGTACTCCTGTACGACACTCTAACACTCCAAGAGCAGTGTCAAAAAATTAGCACAATCCTCAGCTCTAAATCTGCTCTACGCATCCGTTGTTGGTGTTTGGGGAGATTATTTATTTCAATAAATATTTATGGAGTGGTCTCACATGCCAGCTCTGTGCTGGGTGGTGGGGACATAGAGATTATTAGAACCTGTCCCCCATGGGCGTGAGTGCAGATAATTATCTTTTAAGGTAGACTGATAGATACCATATGAGCAGCTAGAGAGAGGATATATTAACTTGTCTAGGAGGAGGGTGGGTCTGATGGAGTCTCAGAAGAAGCTACCTTGAAGTTGGGTCTTGATATGGAGGAGAGATTTGCCAAGCAGAGAGACTGCAAAGGCATGGAGGGGGAAAGAAAAGAGAGAACGGAGAGAACCTCATGTGGCCCAAGCAGAGAGGACATGGGAGATAGTGGAATAAGGTTGAGTCTGCAGAGGTAGATCACAGCCATGACAAACGGTGGATTTTTATTTTTAGGTGGTGAGAAGCCACTGAAAGTTTTTATAAATATCCATATCGAGTAAAGCACACAGATCTGTGCTTCAGAAAATAGCTATTGACAATTTGAAGACAAATGAGAGAACCAAGAGTTTGAAAATTGGTAAACCGGTAGGAGGCTAAGGCTACAATCAGAGAAAAATTAATATGTGTTCTAATGAAAGCAGAAGCAGTGAGACGGGCAAGAGACAGATTCAAGGGATCTCTCAGAGAGGGAAGTGACAGGCTTTGACAACAATTTGGATGTGGGGAGTAAGAGGGAGGGGCTGAGAGGGGTTGGGCTTTGCTGTCTGTGTAGAAGAGTGAGAGATCACAAGAAGAGCAGGCTTGGAAGAGGGGGCGGGGTGCTGGGGAGATGATCTCATTATCCCACAAGAAGTCTTATTATAGGATGCTTGGGCTAGAATGTTAAGCACTGCAACAAGTTTTCCAGTCTGATTTTTCCATCTGTTGGTTGAATGTCAAGATGGACCGAGACTATATGGACATCACAGTGTTGATGCTGAACTTGCGGTGTGGATGCTGATTCAGAAGGGCCAGAGCAGGGGCCGTTTGGTGTCTGGTTGCATCCGGAAGTCTGACCATCTCCTGACTGGTGCTATAAAGTGTGCTGGGTTCCCTGCGGAACATTTAAGTGAGTTACTGTCCTGCTCTGCCCTGGGCTAGGTATGCTGCCGGGACTGCAAAGCTGTGCATCCCTTTTTTTTGACAACAGCTGCATCTGCTTTCACCTCCCCCTCAGCTTTTCCCTGGGTGGCTGTTCTATATGCAGAGAGATAGCAAGCACTGGAGACAGGTGATGTTGCTGACTGCAAGGGGAGCAAACTGGCTTCTCGGGGCTGTATGTGCTGGCAGCTCAAGTTGTTAATTCACTCCTCACTGTAATTAAAATTAGAATTTGGCAGGTCCTTGGTCAAATTTTTCTTAGGAATACACATGAATAGCTCGTGATGGAACTGACAGGTTTATTTAATTGTCACCGGCACAGGCTGATCTCTGATTTTCTCTCCTCTGAATTTGGAGCATAAAAGTAAGTATAGTTTGAAAATTCACATCAAGGAAGTAATTGCATAGTCCTTGGTCTTTTTTTCCCCTTTAAGGTCATTTCTGGGAAGTTTCTGGAAAGAAGGCTGGTCCCTATTGGGCTTTATCTAACAGATAGGGTGCGCTTGGACACAGCTGCAGAATCAATCTGTGGCCCAGGCTCCAGAAAAACGTGGTAGAAGGGAAAGGACCTTGGGGAAACAGTGTGAGAGCTTCATGGTAAGTAGGCTCATGGGCTGTGTGAGAGAGAGGGAGACATGGAAAATCCAGTGGGCCAACCCTGTTAGTTACATAGGGTTGGAAGCAGATTTATTTTAAGCATCAGGACTCCTCCTTCATCTGGGCCCCCTCCAAATTTCTGAGAGGAATATGTTGACATGGATATATATGTGTGTGTATGTATGTATGTATGTAATTTTGAGAGAGAGAGAGAGAAAGGCAGGCAGAGACAGAATACTAAGCAGGCTCTATACTACCAGGGCGGAGCCTGATGCAGGGCTGAAACTCATGAATCGTGAGGCCACGAATATATATTTTTGAAACACTTTATATATTTTCATTCTCAAAGAGGGCCTCCAAAGTGTATAAACTGTAGGTCCTATGGAACCCAGATCTACTCTCACTTTATGGTCCTAGAAAAAGAAGAGGAAGAAAAAAATCCTAAAATGTAGGAGTTCTTTCTGCTCCTCTGATGCTACATGTTAGCTTTGCCTGGCTCACTGTCACCCTACAGTCCTAAATGCAGCTATCTTCAAAGCAGGAAAGTTTGGGGGTTGGGTACAGGGGAGGGAGTGGGAGATAGGATTTCAGCTGGCCGCTTTGCTTCTATCATTTGCATAATTCCAGATAAACAAATGATGAAAGCAATGACTATTAGTCATTGTGATACTGCTTTAATTATTTCAAGCTGACAAAATGGTAAAATGTCATTTGATGCTAGACTCTTTCTTTATGCTTGTTCTGTTTTGGATATATGTGTGAGCTCTACAATTAGTCACCACAACATGGAAAGCACTGTAAAGGGGAGGGGAGGAGGTGAAAAAGAAAAGGATAACAGAAAAAAAGACAAGGCTGTGAGTGTGATTGTAAAAATGCATTAAGCTCTAACACAAAAGCAGATGAAAACTGGCAATAAGCTAATGCTTGTGGGCTTTTGGACTCTAGCTCAGTCACTCAAAATTGGCACTGAAGTGTCATTTTCGGGAGGCATAATCAGAATGACCATGTCTCCATAGCCTCTTCAGTGCTCTCGATTCTCTTCTGTTTATTATTAATTTGTCATGTTGTTCCCAAGCATTTCAACACAATCTTCTCATTTGAAGCCCATTTCTGTTCATTACAAGCTTTGTGGAATCCCCACGATGTACTGTTGGCAGCTTTACCACGCTGGTCTTTCCACTGGTGACAGGGAGAGATGAAGAAGCTCACCTTAGGTCCCCCATTCAATCAATATCCAGGACAAAGTTCAGCAGCGGTAGGTAGACTTGCTAGTTCTATACCTGGCTGCTGGGACTTCCTTCTTCCATGGCTTTTCTAGTGTGTGTGTGTGTGTGTGTGTGTGTGTGTGTGTGTGTGTGTGTGTGTGTTTAACCTACAAGTTATTTTTAAAGAAAAGGACCAGTGAAAAAAATGTGTTCTTATCTTAGCTGCCTCGAGTCCCTGAAAAGACTCACAAGGGCTATTTACTGGTGATAAAATACAAGTGCCTTGTTGTGGGATGAGATCAATAAGTAGTGTTCTCTAGCCTTCCTGCTGAACTCTGGGGAGATTAAGTTTGTTCTGCCTTCACTAAGGATTCTTCTCCCTTTAGAAGCAAGCTGTCATGCTCCCATCTAGGTCTTCAGTTGAGTTATGCTGCTGGGACAGATGTGCGGCCCCTGTGGCTTGGACTCTCTACAACTCTTTTTGTGATTGGTCCCGACATCACGGCACTGGACAGTTCAGTAATGGCAATCTTGGGGCTCGTTCTTTCTGGAGACATCTGCTCTTTTGCTTTTGCTGCTTGGTTTGATGTTGCTATAAGCATGCTTTTCATTTGCATCGACAGGGCTATCGATGCTTGTCCTTCATTTGGACCATGAATGTGCAGTGAAAGACTCAGGACTCAATTAATTTAGATATTTCTGAAATTTCTGAATTGCAGCTGGTTGGGGGAGGTAGGACGTCTAGGCTTATTTTCAGTGCAGTATATGAGCAAGTCTGTGCTGTGAGGCTATATGAACATCTGCAAAATGGGCTCTTTATGTTTTTTAAAAAACGTGCACTGTAGTGGAACAGAAGCATAATATAACCCATTAGCATTAGTGTCGGCGTAACAGCCTCTGAATTGCATATTGGTGGGAAAATATTGATAGCAAAGTGTAAACAACCGCAAATGGGAAATGCAATAAAGCTCTCTTCATAGGACTCGTAATTTACAATTAAATAGACTACATTGAGATGATATGAAGTAGAGGCATGTATGGCCAAAGTAACGGGGAGTCTAAATTAAGGCTTGCAGTTTCCCATTGACCCATAGGAGGGTAAAAAGAAAAACTCAAGAAAGAAAATAAACTCAGTGTATTATCTGGCCAGGGTATGGTTGATAACGGTACAAATAATATTTGTTAATCATATTTGGATGTGTATAAAATTTTCAGTGGTGAATATTCTACCAGTATATTATTACCCCAGTGTAATTTGCTTATAGCAATAAGGTATTTTGTAGGTGTGAATATATTCCACAATAAGGGAGTATGCAATTTTACAGAAGAGTTTTCTCATCAACAGACAGCTTTATTTTTGGATGAGAAATGCAGGCTTAGTCTAGTGAATTTACATTCGCTCTCACAAAATCCCTAGGACTTCAGTTTCCTCATCTATAACTTAATGGATTGACCTAAATCAGTATTTTCATTTGCTTTCTATTCTGTCACTCTTGTGCCATGTAATAAGGTGATAATGGGTAAGACTTACTAATCTGGGTCTTGGGAAAATAGTCAACCTCGGGCTATCATGTGATTATCTGTTGGGTGCTTGGAAACAAAGCAGCAAAATTACAAATTTTTGTCATTCTGAGTTGAGGCTGTTACTGGATGGCGGGAAGGGGAAGTCCCCTAGCCGGTATGGTGGCTGGGGTTGGAGACCCCAGGTACAGATTTGGGGTGAGGACTTGGAGAAGCAGGGTCTCTGAAGGCAGATTGAGAGTGAATGCTATCACTGACTCTCCAGAAGCCTTATTCCTTCCATCCTTGGATGCCAATTGTGGAAGAAGCAACTTCTGTGTTTGAGCCTTAATATCAAAGGAGCATGGGGTGGATCCAGCCCTACCGATGGTTCTAGAGACCCCATGGCTGACCCCTTAGCTTCAAGAATAACAATGTTCCCTCTCTGAGGTTTTAGAGAGGCTGGCCTGGACATGGATGTGACTGGAGCTCAAAACCCCTTTTTACTGGGTATCTTGATCTGTGGGTATATTCTCAGGAAAATGGCTTCCTGTGTGTCTCAGTTGAGAGGACAATTTCACTACTACCAGTTTGTAACACTGCTACATGTTAAGCTCTTCATGGTTCATTGGGAGCTGGTTGGGGGTGGTCAGAAGTTGCATGAGTGGAGGGCAGCTTCCAGCATTTGCTTTTATGGTATGGTAGTTGTCAGATACATTATTTTCTTCTTCCCACAGCCTGAGCAAACACTTTCATGCCTGTGACAGTGGTGTGTGCCTTGGTTCCTGCAACAGGTTTATGGACCCCCTGTTCTTCACTGCGATGTCATAGGGCAACAGCAATAGCAGTGGTGAGTGAAATAGAAAGCACATTTTTCATTTCTTCTCTGAAGTCATGTCTCTTAGAAAGAGTGAGTTCAAAAGGTTTTTGGGCTTATTATGGGAAGACATTCTCCAGGTAACAAGTTGAGGACACAGAGTCATTCAAGTCACGTATAGTGGGAGGAGTGGCCTGATTATGAACACTAAGCTTGTGAGGCAAGACATTTTGGATAGATCCATATGTGAGACAGGGTCCTCTTAGTGACTGTGCTCACCATGGGTCACTGCATAGATAAGTAAGATCACTTACATGTTAGGCTCACTTATATGCTAGTAAAACTGTCTCTGTTTTCTTTCTCAGGGATCCTTATAGTCTCAGTCTGGGGCTGAGAACCTCAAGGTTCCTATATAATCATTTCACTTGTCCTTTGGAAAGAAACACCAGCACCCTCCTAACCTTTTAATGATTATTGGGAACAATGTCAAAAAGGGAGTCTTCTCTCAATGGAAGGGTGCTTAAGGGAAAGGAAAGCTTAGGGAGTAAACATGGTGTGATCGTATCTGTACATGCTCACTTTGGTGTTCTTTTTTTCTTTTTTTTTTTTTTTTGTTCTTCATAGTATATACCCATTTCCTGATCAGTCAGAGCTGTCCTCCTTCAGGAGATTGGGATTGTGGTAGTGGGAAGACAGAGAGAGGAAAACAGCCACTCTTTTGTTTGTGACTTCCAAGACAGGCCCTTGAAGTCTACATGAGAAACAGCAGCCTTAAAAGTCAAAGCTTTCTGTTTTCAAGAGCCAAGTTCTACACAAGCTAAGAAAACCATCTTGAGATTCCAAAGGGAAGACCCTGAAGGAAGCTTGACATATAGTTTATGCCAGAATAATAAGTGAAAAGGCAAGAAAGGCAGTGCTCTGAACCCTGGCTGAGCATTAGAATTATCCAAGGGAACTATTAAAATGCCTATTCCTGGACATTGCCCTAGGCTGGTTGAGCCAGCATCTCTCAGAGTGCTCAATGGGCATCGGTACCTAAACCAAACAAACAAAACTGTGTGCATTTATTTAATGTGCAAGCCACAGTTGAGAACAAGTAGAAGTGGGAAGACCATTCTCGTCTAGAATGGGATAACATATGCACTTGGAGGAGGTGTCTGGGGACTGAGATCAGGAGAAAAGATCTGGGCAGATCCCATGGAGAGGATCAGTTTCACTGTGAAGAATTGTTTCATTCCCACCTACTGCTAACATCAGGTAGCTGTGTGGGATTCGAGGCAATGGTATTGCTATCTGAGTATGTGACACTCTAGCGAGTCCCATTAGCCATATTCCTCACTCTCTGGGAAGGACATTCCAGTCTAGTGCATGTCATTCATCCTGAGTTGAACAGCAGAAGTGGCACTCACCTGTGTCCGGGCATAGCTGAGTCCTATCCAAACATTCCCATTTTCAGTGGCCCTGAAAGAAGGCAAACATGGAAGTATGTCGAGGTTATGCAAAGGGCAGCACCTGAATTTGGAAGAGACAGGGCTAGACCACATTCATACTCACTCTTGTTACATGAAGAAACGGTGTCTCAACAAAATCACATGATGAACACTAGGTACACTTTAGAAAGAAAATGAATTGTGTGAGCTCAGCCTCTGAGTTACAGTTCTTTCTCCTAATTAGGGGTTACCATGGTGATTTGGAAACAATGCTAGATACACCTGGACATATATTAGGATTTGGTCCTCCAGTCGGGTGCAGTTGGGGTGTTCTTTTTTTAAAAAGTACATTTAAAATTATAACTAGCAGAACTGAGAGTGAAAGGAGGAAAGATGAATGAAGATGCTGGCAATGTTTCCACTTCCACCATCAAATTTTATTTTATTTTATTTTATTTATTATTTTTTTAATCTTTTATTTTTGAGAGAGAGAAAAACAGAGTATGAATGGGGGAAGGGGCAGAGAGAAAGGAAGACACAGAATCCAAAGAAAGCTCCAGGCTCTGAGATATCAGCACAGAGCCTGATGTGGGGTTCGAACTCGTAAACCATGAGATCACGACCTGAGCCGAAGTCAGATGCTTAACTGACTGGGCCACCCAGATGCCCACCACCATTGAATTTTAAATGGAAGAAATGATTTTTTATTTTTAACGTGGTAAGATGGCTTTGAAGGGTAAACTGAAGACAGTCTTTTTGCACACCGCATTTAGGGTTTTGAAAAATTTATAGTGATAAAAAGTTCATAAAGATGAGAATAGTCATACTGGCATGATTTTAATCTTAATAGGGTGATAAAATAGCAAGATGTGTGTTTTATACAAAATATATGAAAGAAAGACCTAGAAAGCCTCACTAGGGGAAGTTGGGGTAATTGAATCCTCCTTGGTGTCCATGTGTAACCATTATGGATGGAAATATTTTCAGTCAGAACAGGATATTTAATTTTTATGAAGAAGAAGCCTTAGGAATGTCACAGGTGGTGGTGATGCTGAACAGGAAAACATAATTCTCTGTGCCTTGTGCCAAGTAGACTGCCATTGAGATCAACAGCACTGTGCTTTCCAAAGCACTGCTGGATCAGGTCCTTATTGGAGATCAAATTAGACTATTATGAGAAATAGTCTTATTTAATGAGAATATAATTATTTTTATTGTGACTAGTAACAACCATAATACGAGTGACAGAGTGTGTTAAGGAGCCGGTTGGCTTGGTAATCAGGCTGGGAGTTGTCTGCGGCCCACTCTCCACGGACCTTAGTGTTTTCAGCTCTTCGGCTATCATGGCGTTTTGGCAGAAACGGTGAATGAACATGGTGCAGAATTTAAATGTTCTTTACCTTTTAATTAATCTGAGAGGAAGATGAAGGAGTAGTAGTTCTTGATGTAAAGGGTTAAGCTTAAATTAATCAGAGGATTTCTATAGCACTCTGTTCTTTCCAAAGTTTTTTTTTTTCTATCACATGAAAATACAGGATGCCCACTTAAGTTTGAATTTCAGATAAACAACAATTTCTTAAAGTGTATGCATGCCTCATGCAATATTTGGGGTATACTTATATATTTATATATTTGGGGTACACTCCTCTAAAACACAGAGCACCTTACGTTTTAGCTGGTGACCCTAAAGAGGAGACTTGAGCAGGGCCTCAAGGAAGATTTTTATAGATAAAATGTCTTCTCCCACTGGCTGCTCTTGTGCCTGAGATTCTACTGTTAACCCATTTCCATGAGTTAATAGGTGTAATATCCAAGATGTTTTTGTTTAAATGCGAATGATCACATATTATCACATTATTTTATTTTAGTTTATTCGATGGCCTCCAGTGGCTACAAAGAGAGTCTCCTGTGACCTGTAGGCTTAGCTCTGTCCACTTGCTCTTGCTGAAGACAGTATGTTTGAAGGTTTAGAATGACCAGCAGTGGGTTCTGGAAATATGTTTATGGTCATGGTCTCAACTTTTGGGGTGCCTTGGCTTCTTCTTAACAATTTTGTGCCCTTGAAACTGCACTCACTCACCACACATTTGCTGAGCCCATCTTTGCCTGGCACTGTGCCAAAGAGGTACTAATGAGGTACTAGCTAAGAGGACTAATGAGTAACGATTCTAGCCTTTAATGAGTTTTTTAGTCAAAAACATCAGTAACTGATACTTCTGCTATAATATAAGGGCTGCACTAGAAGTAGGCTCTGGATGCCATGGGGATAAGTGAGATGAACCCTCAAACCAGAATTGGGGCATTAGGGAAAAGTTATAGAGAAGGTGATGTTTTAATAGAGTTCAAATGATAATCAGGAATTGGCCCGGTGGGGGAGGGAGGGTCTTCTAAGCAGGTATTAGCGTGCATCATAAAGGAGAGACTACCATGTGTCCAGAGAATTCCAAGTAGCGGGTTAAGCTGAAATCTACAGTTTCTATTAGGCTGGGGACAGGGTGTTGACAGGTAACTTCACTAGCAGGAGATAGTCATAAGGATGTCTTTGTTATGCTGAATTCCTCACCCACCATTCCCACAGGGATTGATTGACTGGGCCTCTGTCAGTTTTCTCTTTATTGTTCTTGGTGGCTCTGTGGGGGTTAGAGTGTTGTTTTGACCCCTTTTGGCAGGAGCTGTATCATTCTGCTTGGCTCTTTCTCATCCCGCCTTGGTGGTGATGAGACCGAGGGTAGTGGGTTGTGTGTGTGCTTGGGGAGAAAGGAGGATCAGGAGTGAACTAGGATCCTATCTTGAATTACTCAGTACATAGTATTGAGAAACCAAATTGTGCATCCAAAACACTTTCAAGTGTTTTCACTGGTTACTTGTTGTCATCATGTTGACTTACCAGATCAAAATGTCTGTTATTAATGATGAACTTACTGATACTTAAATTGGTCACTGACTTTTAGAACTAGAGACTTGACAGATTAACACTGTCTTTAAGGAAACAGCAGCCTCTGGCCTGTCCTGTGCAGTTCAAGTTTCCTATAAAGTCTTGACCTATGGTGTCTTGCCATACCTCACAGCTGAGTTTCGATCAGCCAGGTGAGAAATGGTGGGGGAGAAGAGGCACTCATTGCTTCCAGGGAGGTTGAATTTCTAGAGGGCCTTAGCAAGGCACACTAGGATGATGGTGGTTTTTGCCAGGCTCTCTTTGACACTGACTGTTTTTTTATCTCTGGCCCCCCCCACCCCCCCATCAAGATTGTGGCGGGTCTGTCTCTATTAGTTATCACATTCTGCTGTTAGCTTCTCTTAATTGTGAACTGATTGAGCTATTGTTTTTGACAATGCCTTGGGGCACATCTTGTTTGTAGTCTGATACAATTAAAGTTAGGCCCTTTTGCCCAGGTAGTCCCTCAAGGCCTTTTCTGGTCCCAGGAGAGCTCTACTTAGCCTTTTCTTTCCCTGGTTCTCCATTAAACTCGGAGTTCACCTAGTGTTTTACCTGTGGCTGTCAGGGATCTACCAGCCTCCTCTTAATTGCACACCATGAGATTTCCATTGTTTTCAATATTGCCCTTAGGCTTGACCTCACTTCTACTGTTGCAGATAACGTCAGTCTTCTTAGAGCTGTAGGGCTCTCCATCCTAAAGGCCTGCTTCTGTCACCGGGAAGAGTGTCTGTACTACTGTTTGTCAGTTGGGGTCAGGGACAGTGTCCCTCTTCTCTCAGAGAAGCAGGCATGTTCTGTGAGTGGGCACTGGGCATGTGTGGTAGTGCCTGGTGTCCTCATGTCTTCCCTCCTGGTGTGGAATGTCCCCCCTGAGAGAACTGAGGTGATGGTGATCAGGGGCCGAGTATTCTCTGTCTGCCATGCCTGTGATACAGCTTCTGCTCTGCTAGTGGGTGCGGTGGAGAATGGGAGCTCCAGACCTCTTTTCTGCTCTTGCTTGGAATAGTTTCTGCAAAGACAGATCAGGAGACAGGGAATGGGGATGATAGATGCTGCCAGACTCTCCCTTCCAGAAAGAAACCAGCACCCTAGCCTGGGAGCTGGGGAAAGAAGGGGCTCTCTCTTGGCTGCACCTGCCTTCCATCATACTGAGCGGTTCTTACTAAGATTTATTAGGTTTTCTTGGATAAATGTTTCTCCATTTGCTGTTTGCCTTGAGGACAGTTTTCACAGACTTTCAATTGTTGTTTTTAAATATAATTTTCTACAGTTGCGTTATTTTCGTGTGGGAGAAGGTCCACAGAGATCCTCCTAGCACCATTCAGAAGTGTTTCTTTTTTATATCATTTTAAAAAATGTTATGAATTCCATCTTGAGAAAGAACTATACTTTATTCCACTTCTCTTTTTGTTTTGGACATTTTAATTATAACACAATAGGAATACTGCTGTGGTCATCACTGTAGCTTGATCGTCAAATAAATCTGGAGCTGTTTTTTAGGTCTCTTGAAGTTTTCTAGATGGTTCTATGCCAGCTTCTAGCTGGAGTCTCACTAATGGTCCACAAGGGCTTCCTAGTAAGTATCATTTTTTCTTAAAATCTGCTTTCACAACATCAACTTCATATGATAGTCCAAAGAAGATTCCTTAGTTCCCACTGTTTCAAACTCTTCAGTCCCTTCAGTAAAATCCATTTCATCCTGTTTCTTTTGTGAAAACCTCTTTCGGTCCTCAGCTCATTTGTGTAGCAAAGGTGATTTTGAAGTTAGTTAGTGATTAGGCTTTTCTAACTTCTCCCAGTTCTAAAGTTTCTCCATGCTGTTTTCTCAGCTTTTGGCCCAGTCAAGTAGTACCCAAATATTTTAAACAAAAAACTTAATAACACATGATTTCCATCGAAAGTAAGAATTGTTTCTTCTCATGTTTTGGGAGTTAAAGTGGGAATTCCTAACAGTACTTTTTCTACTTTAAAATTTCCTCTAATGAAATTCCTACTGCCGATCATATTTTAAAATTCTTATCTCTTATATTAGTCATGCCTCATTTCTGGAAGCATGCCACAATTATAAGGACACAATTTACAATAAGGATTGAGTGTTAATAAAGGTATTCAGGACTGAGGTATCTTTATGCCTTAGTTATATAATTGGCTAGACGAAATTGAGAAACCACATTCCCTGTCCTGTTTAAACACTCAAGGAAACATGTGTTCTGTCATCCTTGTCCTTATTTCCTTATTCTTAGACTATTTTCATCAGCAGAGTTCTCTTTTTTTCATTTCTAAATGACTGGAGAAACAATAATATAGTAATAACTATCACAAAGACCCTTTTGGTCATGTTCATACCCTATTCAAAACCCTGCGATGTTTATTGGGAAATGTTACTTATTCTGTCATGTTACACTTCAAATACTGTTCTGAATTTATGGTTTCCAACTCTTTTGCAGAAACCCTCCTCAAACTGCTGTGGTTTATTCATTTTCCCCTGAGTATGTAATGTCCATTCTCACCTCTTGTTCCTGCTTTGCTGCTTCCCCATCTGCATTGCTTCCCTAATCAGTTTCCATCTGTTACTCCTAATTATTTTTCAAAGCATAACATAATAACATGGGGAATCTAATCTTTCCAGATAGAAATATATTTTAAATGAAGTAAAATTAAATCAATGGTGCAGAAAAGAGAGGTGTGCAATACATCTAAACACAGAAAATTTGGGGGTACCTGGGTGGCTCAGTCAGTTAAGTGTTCGACTTTGGCTCAGGTCATGGTCTTGCTGTTCATGAGTTCGAGCCCCGTGTCTGGCTCTGTGCTGACAGCTTTGTTCCTACTCTCTCTACCCCTTCCCTGCTACAACTCTCTCTCTCCCTCTCTCAAAAAGAAATAAAGATGAAAAAATTTAAACACATTGAAAATTTGGTCTATGAAAAAGTAGCTATGAAAAGTTTGGTTATTTACATGGCTACTCATTTGAAAAAAATGAAGCCATAGTTATACCTCACTCTTAAGCTAGACAAGGAGACCTACTTGTCTGGACTCCTGTTTCCATGAGAGGATTTATTTCTATAGAGTAATCTTCATGGCCTCTTTTGGTATGTCTCACTCATTCATCCTCAGGGAAGAAGGTATGACTTGCCTGATTGAGGAATTTTGGAAAAGGGTCTAAGCAGGCTCAGTTCTGCTCCCTTAGGGCTCCTCTCATTTGTGGAGTGGTCTATTTTCAGGATGTACATGTTCTTGTCTGCCTTGCTACTACTAGGGAGGTCTGCAATTTTCCAAATCTGCCCGAGCTGAGTGCTAAGTTTACTTAAGGGACTGTATAGTAGCAATAGACTAAACTGCATTTTATAATTTAATCTTATCTGCAATAAAGCCGATTCAAAAAAAATATGCATCTCTCCGATAACAGCATCTACTTACCAACTGGCTTTGAACTTGGAGTAAAAAAGGAGTATGATTACTTATCAGTCTAAAATCTTCATATCCAAACCTAAAAAGCCATTAAAAAAAAAAAAAGGAAAAAATAAAGCTTCTGTCCATCAAGGCTCAGCAGTTCTCTTATCATGGAAGGTCATGATGAAATCTTTTACTTTCTATCAACCATCCGTTGATATCCATCACTTAGTACTTACATCTTGCTATGTGTTTTTATAGTTTTAGTTGTGCTATGTAGTCTTTACTAGAGTGTGAACTTGAAGGAAGACAGTGTTTTAGTCATCTTTGGACACCTGAAGTGCTTGCCAAAGAGTAGATGTTGAACAGACACAGAGTGATATCAATTGTGCTGAATGGCTCTTTTATGATTACTTCAAACTAGTTTCTGATGCAGTGACTTTTCTTAAATAATAATGTTGTTGAATTTATTCTGTACTTTACAATTTTCAAAGTGCATTTCAAATGACATGGCTTACTTTACTTAATGTTTAAAGAATCCTATGAGATAGGCAGAACAAGTCTTATTTCCATTTCTTAGATATGACAAAAAGATCCCAGAGAGGTGAGTTACTTGCTCAGGGTCATAGTGCTTACAAATGACAAAATCCAGTACTTCTAATTCCTGGGAGACAACTCTTTCATCCTGCCACAACTATCTCTTATATCATGGAAAAAACCTCAGGTGACTTTCTAGATATGTAAAGAACCCCACAGCATTAGAAAATATATGACATTTCCAAGGCACCAGTTGAAATTTGATGTGAAATTCCATCTGACATGTTTGTAGCAGCTTTAATTATTTAATCAATTTAATAACAGAATATATAAAGCAGCCACAGAAATCACTGGACATAACTAATTTTTTCCATAAACCAGACATTTTGCACCTCAATTTTCACTCTTCACTTCTGTTTTGTGAACTAATTGGTGACACTTGATGAAAATTTAAGATGTAGACAGACTGTAACAGGTGGAGCAATCACATCTTCACAAGGAAATTAATTTATACACACACGCAAATACACACGCATATTCATGGGCTCTGATCCTGCCAAGAAAGGAGCCCCAACAGTGTGGTTAGCTGCAATTATGGCTAAGTGTCATAAAACAATTTTGGCATATTATGGCGCCCACAGGAATCACAGGGATCTCTTTGTTCTTGGTCTTCTAAGCACGTTTCATTCTCATATGAATTCATCCTTGCAAGTTTTCTTTGTTCTATTTTCTTTGTCAGAAAAGTAAATTGACTACATACTCGTTTGGTGATTTGGGGATGTCGTGAAAGCAGCTATCTTGCAAGCTGGACTAGAATGAAGTGTGTCAGTATGATTTATAGGAACTGCTGTGATTCTCAGCTATGATGGACAGACAACTCCATACATGACAGTGGATACGTGCAAATGCCTTTTTACAAGAATGGCTTTACTCGAATTTCCTGAGATTTTTTTTTAATGCTTGTGTATTTCATGGTTATTACTGAATATTTGAGGAGAAGTTGTCTTTGATTACCTTTTACCTTCTTTTTGGTGAATTCTGATGTGCCTTTATTTGGGTTGACAATATAAATAAATAAATAAATACCTCTCTGAGTTAAGATGAGGCTACAGAACTGACTGAAAAGAGTCCAGTGACTAAACATAATTTTCTCTAACATGTAATTTGGAGCATATTAGGTACATTGTATGAGGGAAAATATGTAATCTGTACCAAGTAAGAAAAGTCAAATGTCACAGGTTATAAGTCTGGAGTTCTCTTTTGTCCAGAAAGAGAGCGGACGCAGAATGAAAACGAGAGACGCTACCGTCTGGAAGGAGACAAGAGCCCGGAACATGGGTTTCCTGTCTATAGGAGAGCTCTCAAGATTTTACATACGGTGATGAACATGAAGAAGAAAACAATTAGATAGTAGCCATTAACTTGTTTTGTGTAGGAAGCAAAGGGTTTGAGGGGGCAAGTGACTGTCAAGTTGTGATCAGAGCACAATGATATATTGGCACCAGATGGAAAGTGGTTTGTTTTTGTTTTTGTTTTCGTTTTTTTTTGTAGGCGATACACCTAATTAGCTTTTATCTCCAAAGTTTAAGATTGTTGGAGCATGCAGGCTTAGGGTTAACAAGGCACCCTTCTCACTAGCTAACCTTGGGTGCTTTAGCCCTGCTAACCTTGGGCACCTTCCCCCTGCTGTGGCTTTCTGCCCTATGCCTTATTTTACTTGATGACTAGCCTTGGATGCTTTCACCCTGGAGCAGCTTTCTGCACCTATTGGTGCATGACTACAGAATTCTCAAACTTATTTCCCATAGTCAAAATTGTTGATAAGTCCTCATAGTTCATTCTGTCATATAGCAAGATTGAGAGGAAAAAAATACTTTATTATTATAAAATGTTCCATTCAACTCTTTAGTACGATAGATTAGGAAGAAGGCAATGAACAAAAGCCACCCAGTCATTGTTTATTTTTGAAGCCAATATAGTTTCCAATAGAAAATGGTATATGTTTAAGAAATTTCCATTGCTGTTTCTCTATTTCTAAAAATCAAAGTCACTTAGCTTGGCATGCGTTAAGTTGTTTTAAAACAAGATGCTTAGAGTTGTGTTGTATATTCACAGAGAAGAACACCTGTGTTTTACCCCCTTCAAAATAAAAGCTGATTATAAATATACATTTATTGTAAGAAAACCCAAACTATGTAGAAAACACACATTATGCTCTAAACACACACACATGCACATAAAGAAGGTAAAGTGTATGTGAAATGTATCATCACTCAAAGACAATTGCTAATATTTTGACAAATATATTATCAGACCTGCAACTATACAGTCAGAAACACAGGCATATTTACTGCAAGTGGATCAAACAAAATATGTAATCTTTTAACATTCATTAACTTATTGTGATCACTATTCTATATCAATAAATATAGATCTTTATTTTCATTACTAATGTTTGCAATATGTTCCAGTGTATGGATATTCCATAAATACTTTAATTCTCCACTGATGGATTTAAATTATTTTCAGTCTTGAGACTTTTTATAATTAACATGGGTTCAAAGACACAAACATATATATATATAGTACAATTATATACACAGTTGTGTATTGAAATTCATTTCATTAATTTTTATTGGGTATTTTCTGTGTGCCAGACAGTGTTCTAAGTGTTGGTGGTATAGTAGTGAGTAAAACCATTAAGATCTCTGCTTTTACAGGAGGAGGAGTTAAGATGGCAGAGTAGTAGAGGAATCCTGGGGTTGCCTCATCCCTGGAACACAGCCAGATCAACATCAAATCATTTTGAAGACCTAGGAAGTTGATCTGAGGATTAAGAGAACAATCTGCATAATTTGAGGGATAGACCATAGCAGGTACATGGTGGAGAGAGGGGAATGGTGGGGAGAAAAGCCACAGTACTGAAGAGCGTTGGGAGCCCTTTTCATGGAAAGGAGAGAGAGAGGGAGAGAGAGCAACACATCAGGTTTGTACAAGCAAAACCCTCCCCCTAAACCATGGATAGGGTAATCATGAGGACCTGACTATGACAAGTTTTTGCAAACAGTGGAGCTGAAATTCTGAGCTTTTGGAAGTCTGTGACATTCACTGGAGTAGGTCTCAGCAGATGGCTGTGCTCCTGGAGAGAAGGGGAAGCCTAGGAGCAGATAGGAGACAGCATGGTGTGGAGATCCCCTGGATCACACTGGGACAAAATGCTCCCTTTCCTAAAGTGCATTTGGAAGAGAGTATATTGCATCACCAATGACAAAGACCTGGCTGGCACCTTTGAGCAGCTGTTCAACAGCAGAGGACAGAAACACACACAGAGGGCAGATAAAGTTGTCGCAGCTTTTCACTGTGCTTCCCCATAAGCTCCAGGTATCTGCGTGGCTGTGCAATTGCTTTTCTGGGACAGAAAAGTGCTCGGTGCACTGCTGTGATGCTCTCCTCTGGAGAAAAGGAGTGGGTTCGTGCTTTGCTGGGACCTTTGAGATTTGGAGTTTTGAATCTTTTATTCAGAGATAAAGCAGAGGAGAGCTGTAGTGCCAGGTACATGGATGACCTGGGCACAGAAGGGCTGGGGGCAGGGATCTAATGGTAGCCTGGGACATAAGAGGGGATTGTTCGCTTGTATGTGAGGGCTACCTGAACAGTGGTGGGGGCCAGCTCTCCTCTCTGGGGACAAGGGAACTGGGTGATACCCTCTTCCCCTACCCACCAGCATGGTCTGGCCTCAGTGAACAACCCAGTTCCCTTGGTGGAGACTGGAGCTGTTTACACCAAACCCTGCTCCCTGTGCCCTGCAGGGGCTTCTTTACTAGGGCAGGTCTGATTGTGAGCCATCACCTTGGGCATCTTCCCCAAAGGACAAGCACAGGCGCCCTGCATGCACCAAGTCTACTGATCAAAGACAGAGCTCTCCACAGAGCTCTCCAAAGCATCAGTTTTAGTTCTGGTGGAAATAGGACGAGGTGTTTTTTTGTTTTCTTTTTTTAAAATCAGATTTGTAGTATTTTGTTCATTTGTTTTTTCATTTCCATTTCTTATTTTTTTCTTTCTTTTTTTCTTTTTCTTTCAAATCAGGGTTACAGTTTTTTGTTTTTTGTTGTTGTTTTATTTTTTTGTACCTTTTCCTTTTCTCTTTCTAGATCTGAACTTTTTTTTCAAACTTTTTTTCCAAACTTTTTTTCAAACTTTTTTTCCAAACACTCCCCACTGCAAGCAAGGAGGAACTCTGCAGAGAACTGACCTGGGGAAAATAGCAGCCAAATCACAGTAGCAGAGTGGACACAGCATATACCCAGAAACACTTCCTGGAGCTCCAGGCTCTGGGCAGTGCATAACCCCTTCTTAATATAGCATTACTCTCAGAATCAGGAAACATATAAGCTTTCATAATATGCAAAAGACCTAAACCTAGACAAAGTGACAAGACAGGAATTCTCCCTCAAAGAAAGAGCAAAAAGAAACCAAGTCAGGGGTTTGCTCAAAACAAATATAAGGACTATATCTGAGCAAGAAATTAGAACAACAGTCATTACAAGCTGGGCTTGAACAAAGCAAAGAGAAACACTTGCTGCTGAGATAAAAGACCTAAAAACTAGTCAGGCTCAAATAAAAAATGTGATAACTGAGGTGCAAAACTGACTGGAGGATGGAAAAAGCAGAGGATCAAATAGATGATATAGAAGCTAAAATTATGGAAAATAATGAAGCTGAAAAGGAGAAGGAAAGATAATTATTAGATCATGAAGATAGACTTAAGGAGCTCAGTGATTCCATAAAGCACAATAATATCCATTTCACAGGAGTCCCAGAAGAAGAATTGTAGGAAAAGGTGACAGAGCATTTATTTGAACAATTATAGCTAAAAGCTCCCCAAATCTAGGGAAGGAAACAAGTATTCAAGTCCAAGAGGCACAGAGAACTCCCTTCAAAATCAACACAAATAGGTCAATACCAAGGCATACCATAAGGAAACTTGCAAAATACAAGATAAAGAGAGAATTCTGAAAGTAGACATTCAAAATGTCCTTAACCTACAAGGGTAGACACATAAAGTTAGCAGCAGACATGTCCACAGAAACTTGGCAGACCAGAAGGGAGTGGCATGATATATTCAGTGTGCTAAATGGGAAAAATGTGTAGCCAAGAATACTTTATTCAGCAAAGATGTCATTCAGAATAGAAAGAGAGATAAAGAGTTTCCAAGACCAGCAAAAACTAAAGGAGTATGTGAACACAAAACCAGCTTTCCAAGAATTATTAAAGGGGACCCTTTGAGTGGGAAAGAGAGACCCAAATCAACAAATACTAGAAGGGCGCAGAGGCAAGTTACAGGAACAGTGACTTTACAGGAAATACAATGGCACTAAATTCATATCTATCAGTAATTACTCTGGATATAAATGGACTAAATGATCCAATCAAAAGACATAGGGTATCAGAATGGATAAAAAAACAAGACCTATTGGTATGCTGCTTCTAAGAGACTCATGTTAGACCCAAAGGCACCTCCAGGTCAAAATAAGCAGGTGGAAAACATTTTATCATGCTAATGGACATCAAAAGAAAGCTGGAGTAGCCATACTTTTAGCAAACAAACTAGATTTTAAACCAGAGAGTGTAATAAGAGATGAAGGCCACTATATCATAACAAAGGGATCTATTCAACAAGAAGATCTAACAGTTATCAATATTTATGTCTCCAGCTTAGAAGCAGCCAAATATGTAAATCAATTAAGAACAAACCTAAAGCAACTCGATAATAATACAGTTATAGTAGGGGGCTTTGACACTCCACTTACAACAATGTACAGATGATCTAAACAGAAGATCAACAATGAAACAATAACTTTGAAGACATTGTGGACCAGATGGACTTAACGAATATATTCAGAGCATTTCACCCTAAAGTAGCAAAATCCACATTCTTTTCGAATGCACATGGAACATTCTCCGGAATAGACCACATATTGGGACACAAATCAGGCTTCAACCAGTACAAAAAGATTGAGATCATACCATATACATTTTCAGACCACAATGCTATGAAACTCGAAGTCAACCGCAAGAAAAAATTTGAGAAGACTACAAATACATGGAGGTGAAAGTTCATCCTACTAAAGAATGAATGGGTTAACCCGGAAATTAAAGAAGAATTAAAAAAAAAATACATGGTAGCCAATGAAAATGAAAACATGACAGTCCAAAACCTTTGGAATGCAGCAAAGGCAGTCATAACAGGAAAGTATAGGGATACCTGGGTGGCTCAGTCAGTTAAACGTCAACTCTCTATTTCAGCTCAAGTCATGATCTCACAGTTGTGAAGTTGAGCCCAATGTTGGGCTCTCCACTGAGCAGGGAACCTGTTTAAGATTTTCTCTGTCCTTCTCCCTCGTCCCTCCCCGGCTTGCTCTCTCTATCTCTCTCTCTCAAAAAAAAAAAAAAAACCCAGAATAAGAGGGAAGTATATAACAATACAGGCATTCCTGAAGAAAAAAAAAAAAGTCATATACACAGCCTAACCTTATACCTAAAGGAGCTGAAAAAATAACAGCAAATAAAGCCAAAAACCAGCAGAAGAAGGGAAATAATAAAGATTAGAGCAGAAATAAATGGTATAGGAAACAAACCACAGTAGAACAGATCAACGAAACTAGGTACTGATTGTTTGAAAGAATTAAAATTGATAACCCGCTGGCCAGACTTATCAAAAAGAAAAGAGAAAGGACCCAAATAAAATCATGAAAGAGGAGAGATTACAACCAGTACTTTAGAAATATATACAATTATAAGAAAATATTATGAGAATTTTATGCCAACAAATTGGGTGATCTAGAAGAAATGGATAAATTCCTAGAGACATATAAACTACCAAAACCGAAATAGGAAGAAATGGAAAGTTTGAACAGACCCATGAGCAGAAAAAGAATTGAATCAGGAATCAAAAATCTCTCAAAAAACACACGTCCAGGGCTGGATGGATTCTCAGCGGAATTCTTCCAGATATTTAAAGAATTAATACCTATTCTTTTGAAACTGTTACAAAAAATAGAAATGGAAGGAAAACTTCCAACCTCTTCCTTTGATCCAAAACCAGACTCAGACCCCACTAAAAAGGAGAATTATAGACAAATATCGCTGATGAACACTGATGCAAAAATTCTCAACAGGATAATAGCAAATTGAATCCATAAGTACATTAAAAGAATTATTCACCATGGTCAAATGCAATTTATTACTGGACTGCAAATGTGATTCAATATCCCCAAGTCAATTAGGGTGGTACACCCTATTAATAAAAGAAAGGATAAGAACCATATGATTCTCTCAGTAGATGCAGAAAAAGAATTTGACAAAACACAGCATGCTTTCTTGATAAAAACCCTCAAGAAAGTAGGGATAGAAGGAGCATAACAACATCATAAAGTCCACATATGAAAGACCCACAGCTAATATCATCCTCAATGGAGAAAAACTGAGACATTTCCCCCTAAGGTCAGGGACATGACAGAGATGTCCATACTCACTTCTGTTATTCAACATAGTACTGGAAGACCTAGCTTCAGCAATCAGAGAACAAAAAGAAATTAAAGGCATCTAAATTAGCAATGAAGGAGTCAAACCTTCACTCTTTGCAGATAACATGATGCACTACACAGAAAACCTGAAAGACCACTAAAAAATTGCTAGAACTGATACATGAATTCAGCAATATTGCAGGATATAAAATAAATGTGCAGAAATCTGTTGCATTCCTATACACCAATAATGAAAGAGCAGAAAGAGAAATCAACAAATTGATTCCATTAACAACTGCACCATAAGATATCTAGGGATAAACCTAACCAAAAAGATAAAAGATCTATAGTCTGAAAACTATAGAACACTTATGAAAGAAATTGAAGAAGACACAAATAAATGGATCCAATCCTTGTTCATGGATTGGAAGAATAAATATTGTTAAATGTCAATACTACCCAAAGTGATCTACACACTGAATTCAATCCCTATTAAAATAACCCCAGCTTTATTCATAGAACTAGAACAAACAATTCTATAACTTGTATAGAACCAAAAAGACCCTGAGCAGCCAAAGTAATGTTGAAAAAGGAAAGAAAAGCTGGAGGCATCACAGTTCTGGACTTCAAGTTGTATTACAAATCTATAATCATCAAGACAGTATGGTACAGGCAAAATAAGAACTAGACCCATAGATCAATGGAACAGAATAGAGAGCCCAGAAATGGACCCACAACTATATGGTGAACTCATCTTCAACAAACCATGAATGAATATTGAATGAAAAAAAAAATAGTCTCTTCAAATGATGTTGGGAAAACTGGACAGCAACATACAGAACAATGAAACTGGCACTTTCTTATACCATAGACAAAAATAATTTCGAATGGATGAATACCTAAAAGTGAGACAGGAACTGTAAAAATCCTAGATGAGAACACAGGCAGCAACCTATTTGACCTTGGCTGTAGCAACTTCTTTTTTTTTTTAATTTTATTTTTAATGTTTTATTTATTTCTAGGAGATAGAGAGAGAGACAGCGTGAGCAGGAGAGGTTCAGAGAGAGAGGGAGACACAGAATCTGAAGCAGGCTCCAGGCTCTGAGCTGGCAGTCAGCACAGAGCCTGACGCGGGGCTCGAACCCATGAACCGTGAGATCATGACCTAAGTGAAAGTCGGCCGTTTAACCGACTAAGCCACCCAGGTGCCCCAGCAACTTCTTACTACACATGTCTCTGGAGGCAAGGGGAACAAAAATAAACATGAATAATTGGGACCTAATCAAGATAAAAATCATCTGCTCAGCAAAGGAAACTATCAACAAAATTAAAAAGGCAACTTACAGAATGAGAGAAGATATTTGCAAGTGACATGTTGTATAAAGGGCTAGTATCCATAAGGAACTTATCAAAGTCAACACCCAAAAATAATGATCCAGGTAAGAAATGGGCAGACATGAACAGACATTTATCCAAAGAACAAATGGCTAACAGACACATGAAAAAATGCTCATCATCACTCATCATCAGGGAAATACAAATCAAAACCACAGTGAGATGCTACCTCACATCAGTTAGGATGGCTAAAATTAACAACTCAGGAAACAACAGATGTTGGGAGGATGAAGAGAAAGGGAACCCTCTTACACAATTGGTGAGAATGCAAACTTGTAGCTACTCTGGAAAATAGTGTGGAGGTTCCTCAGAAAGTTAAAGATAGAGCTATTCTATGATCCAGTAATTGCACTATTAGGTATTATCCAATGGGTAAAAAAATGCTGATTTGAAACAAACCCCAATGTTTATAGCAACACTATCAACAATAGCCAAATTATGAAAGGGCTCAAATGTCCATAGGCTGATGAATGGATAAAGAAGATGTGGTATGTATATACAATGGAATATTACTTGACCATCAAAAAGAATGAAATATTTCCATTTACAATGACTTGGATAGAACTAGAGAGTATAATGTCAAGCAAAGTAAGTTAGAGAAAGACAAATACCATTTCACTCATATCCTGGAATTTAAGAAACAAAAAAGATGAACATAGGGGAAGGGAAGGAAAAATAAAATAAGGTAAAAACAGAGAGGGAGGCAAACCATAAGAGACTCTTAATTATAGAGAACAAACAGGGTTGCTGGTGGGGAGGTGGGTGAGGATATTGGCTAAGTGGGTGATGGGCATTAAGGGGGGCACTTGTGATGAACACTAGGTATAATTTAATCCTGAAACCAATACTACACTAAATTCAACTAACTTGAATTTAAATAAAATATTGGAAGAAAAAATGATTTCTGATTTTATCATACTATCATTCTAGAAAGGAGGTCAAATAAGTAACCAAGATAAATAAAAATAATGATACATGCTTAAACAAAATAAATAAATATGACAGGACTTGAATGACAGAGAGATATCTAGCTAATGTAGTAAAGAAAGGCTTTTGTATGGAAATGGGATTTTATCAGAAACCTGAACAGAAGGAGTCACAAAGAAAATTTTTTAGGCAGTTACCCCAGCCCTGATTTTGATGACCTTGAGTGTTTGAAGAAAAGTAGTATGATTTTTGGTGTGGCTCTAGTGCAAAGAGCCTTGGAGAAAGACCATTAGAAGAAGAGAAAGGAAATAATGAAGAAGTAGGTAGAGATTGATCCTTTAGGGCTTCATGATTAGGTATTAGATTTTATTTTAAGTAGAAAGTTTTAAAGCTCTCTATGTATTTAAGTGTGTTTATGTGGGGGAAGATGCTGATTTTATACGAAGGAGAAAGGGAACCACTCATTTACTCAGTCTACATTCCATCAGATATTTAGGGAGCAATTGTCACATGCCAACTATGTTCTAGTTCCTAGAATACAGAAGATACCATGGATTCAGTAATGACCCAAATAGAGAAAGTCTTAGCTATTTTCTAATTGACATTCTACCTTCATATAATAGAATGTCAGGTAGCAACATATGTGAAATTTAAAGCAAGACAGTGGCGTGTGTGTGTGTGTGTACGCGCGCACGCATGTGTGCATGCATGCATGTGCATATGCTATTTTAGCTGATGGTTTGGAAGTTCTTTTAGAGGATATGATACAACAGAGACCCACAAGCAAGGCAAAGTGAGTCAAACCAATATCTGGGAGATGGTGGTTCTGGGCAGAGGGAGTGGCAGGATTAGTAATGACAATAGTAGGTAGACTGAGAACACAGAGTGCCAACACAGTGTCGATGATGAAATCAGAACAGGGGTAAAGGGTCTTGAAAGCCAGTGGAGGATTTTAGTTTTCTTCTAAATGTAACGGGAAGAGGTTCTAAGGTTTTGAGCAAGAGAACATAGTATGAACAATAATTACTTATCAAGTATGTTACAGTTTCTCGCTTTGATTGTCACGTATTATTCTGTCTTATTTGTGGTTAGTATTACTTTTGTACTACAAGAGTTAAAAAATTTTTTTTAAATGTTTATTTACTTTTGAGAGAGAGAGCATGCAGGGGAGGGACAGAGAGAAGGAGAAACAGAATCTGAAGCAGGCTTCAGGCTCCGGGCAATCAGCACAGAGCCCGATGTGGCACTTGAACCCACAAACTGCGAGATCATGACCTGAGCCAAAGTCAGACACTTAACTGACCGAGCCACCCAATGTCGCTATACTCTAAGAGTTTTAAATTTGTGTGGAGTCAAAACTATTCTGTCCTTTTTAAGGTTCTTGCTTTGGCATTGTGTTTATGTAGTCCAAATATCAGCTTTACTTTCAGAATTAAATAAGATTTGTGCAATCCTCTGTGTTCCATGGGCAGCCTTTCCTAAAACATCTGCAAATTCCTGAGGGCTTATATCTCATAATATTTTCTGAGTTTCTGCCACATTAGGCTTTTCACCTTATGCACAATCACTTTCTGAGTCTCTTTTCCTCTTTTGGTCCTATGCCAGTTTATTCACCATTCCCTGACTTCCTCTAATGCCATTCACACAAGGGATTGTACTTCTTTTTCCAAATGACCAGTCAGTGTACCAGGTACTGATTACTTCTCCATCAACTTAAAAAGCCATTCTAATGTATTCAGATGCATTCAAATCTCCTCTATATGCTTGGGTCTAATTCTAGACTTGTTAGTTTATTCCATTTGATCTGACAGCCTAATAATAATTTTTTATAATTTTTAATAATAGTAAATTTATAATTATTTATTCATTCATTGAATACATTTATTGACTAGAAATTTTGTGTCATTCACTATAGTAGATGCTAGGAACACAATGATGAATAAGACAATCATGGTTTTTTTTTGTGGAGCTTAAATTCCACTGGGAAGTTACAGATAATTAACAAAAGAATAATACCTTTAAAAAAACAATTATTATGAAAAAACAAATAATTAGGGTGGAATGATAGTAATTATAAGGTATGCTTTATTGAAGTTCAAGAAAGGGTTATGGGAATTTGACATTAAATCTGAAAACAGAAGGATGAAAAATACTGGCCCTTTGAAGTATTTCAATTAGACAGAGATGAGACTGAGGCCAAGCCTGAGACAAGACTTCAGTTATGGGAAGGGAGGTGATATGATTATTCTGCTTAGGAGCAAGATTATATATATGTATAATTTTATTTATTTTGAGAGAGAATATGTATGTGTGCAAGTGGGGGAGAGGCAGAGAGAAAGAGAGAGAGAATCCCAAGTAGGCTCTGTGCTGTCGGCATGGAGCCCAATGAACTGTGAGAACTCGATCTCATGAGCTGTGAGATCATGACCTGAGCCAAAACTAAGAGTTGGTCACTTTTTTAAAAAAATATTTTTATTTATTTCTAGGAGAGAGAGACAACATGAGCAGGGGAGGGTCAGAGAGAGGGCGAGACACAGACTCTGAAACAGGCTCCAGGCTCTGAGCTGGTAGTCAGCACAGAGCCCGACGCGGGGCTCGAACCCACAAACCTCGAGATCATGACCTAAGCAAAAGTCGGACGCTTAACCGACTAAGCCACCCAGGCTTAGAGTTGGTCACTTAACTCACTAAGGCACCCAAGTACTCCAGGAGCTCTTAAACTTTTTAACCTTCAACTTTCATTTCTTCAACAGGATATATAATTATTTTTGGCCACTTTCAAGGTCAAATCAGAAATCTAACTTCAGAATAACATATTGAAAAAACATATTTTTAAATTATTTTCTTGTTTTCTTCAGGCATACTAATTAGCTCTATATTGGATTTGTATTACTTTTATATAATAGCCATGCTTTTCTCTTTAATTTCTTTCTCATTGTTCCTTTCCTCTTTATTTCTGTGAGACTTTTGCAAGTCTGTCCTCTACATTATAGATTTTGTTTTTTGTACTTTTGTTTTCACTGCTTCAATGCTAAGTTTTCCAATGGTGTATCTTTCCTAATGTCTTGACTTCCCTTTGCCACTTCTCTTTTATCTTTTTATTTGTTGTCATATCTCACTGTTTTATAGAGTTCTTGATTTATCTAATTTCCTTTAGAGGCCAAAGTAGTTATTTTCTTAAATATTTCTTACCTGAATTATCTCTTCCCAATTATGTTCTTTTTCTATCATTTTTATGCAGTGCTTTCATTTTTGTCTTTATTTGGGGAACAGAATTTTTCGGTAGATCTCATGTTGGTTTTCTTTTTTTCTCTGCCATTTATTCCTTACCTGGGGGACAGTCCCTCTGGTTATGTTACATGCTTGTATTCTTGGCCAAGGTTTATTGGCTTTCTGCTTCTATGACTCTTAGTTTAATATTTCTATGACTTAAACTGGAATTCTAGGTCAGGCAGTGGCTCTAATATTGTCCACAGAACACCAGCAGCAGCAGCAGTTTGGGAATTTATTAGAAATACAAATTCTTGGGGCTTCCACTCCGGATCTCTTGGATAAGAATTTTTGGAGTATATTTTAAGAAATCCTGGAAGTGATTCTGAAGCCATACAAAGTTTAAGAACCACTAGTTTATATTTCTAAATATTAGAATTTTAGGGTAATATACTTGAAATGTATTATACTATTTCCTTGGTAGTGTTTAGTGTTATATTTGCTGTTTGATTAAGAGTGTTTGCTAGTCTGGCATTTTTTCTGGTATATTTAGTACCATAGTTTTTTTGGTTCATTCCGGTAAACACAAAATCTTTTTTGGTTCCTCTCATCTCTCATTTATTTTACCTTTTATGTCTCATTGATTGCAAATTGTATCTTTGTTGTATGACCTCCTTATCTTAGTTGCTGATAGACATTGCTATCAATAGTGTGTGTTCTTGGTTGTGGCACTTAAAAATTTTCACACTGATCCATATTGGGAGAGACATCTGTGGTATTAACTATACATTGGTGTTCTGTTATACACATTTAAGAACTAGTGTTTTATATTATGTTATATTGATTTTTAAGATGGATAAGGAGAGAAGGAAGGCTATACCCCACATATTGAGCTGTTTTGTGGGTTATTTATACAAATATTAGAATTATACTGGAAGTTTAGCTTTCTGGATTTGAGAACATATCCTCCCTGTGGTGGGAGGAGGTTGTCTTTCCCCCCATTTAGGAATGAGTTGGCTAATTTGATGCAATATCAAATTAAAAAGAACCCCCATAGAAAAATAGTTGGGGAGAGGGAGGGAGGCAAACCATGAGAGACTCTTGAATACCGAGAACAAACTTAGGGCTGATGGGGGTGGGGGAGAGGGGAAGTGGGGTGATGGGCATGGAGGAGGGCACTTGTTGGGATGAGCACTGGCTGTTATATGGAAACCAACTTGACAATAAACTATGAAAGAAAAAAAATAAAAAGAATCCCCATAGGGATAGATTATAAAGGAAGCTGGGAAAACTGTTGAGGTTAATGGATATGTATGTGAGTATGATGTGTTAATGTTTCCATAAATGTTTACACATATCAAAACTTATCACATTGTATACATTTGACCCTTGAGCAACACCCATTCAAACTGCGTGGGTCCACTTATATGTGGATTTTTCCCAGTAAACACAGTACAATACTATAAATGTTATTTTCTCTTCCTTATTATTTTTTTTATTTTTATTAAAAAATTTTTTTAATGTTTTTTTTAAATTTATTTCTGAGAGAGAGAGAGAGAGATAGCGTGAGCAGGGGATGATCAGAGAGAGAGGGAGGCACAGAATTGGAAACAGGATCCAGGCTCTGAGCTGTTAGCACAGAGCCCGATGCAAGGCTGGAACCCATGAACCGTGAGATCATGACCTGAGATGCAGTCGACACTTAACTGAGTGAGTTACCCAGGTGCCCCTATAATTTTCTTAATAACATTTTCTTTTCTCTAGCTTACTTTATTGTAAGAATATAATTTATGATCATGTAACCTACAAAATATGTGTTAGTTGGCTGTTTATGTTATCGGTAGGGCTTTCTGTCAATAATAAGCTATTAACAACTTAATTGGATGAGTTAAAAGTTACATGTAAATTTTTGTGCAAGGGGTTCATGCCCCTAGCTCCCTGTGTTGTTCAAAAGTTTAAACTGTATTTTAAATATGTATGGTATGGGGCACCTGGGTTGCTCGGTCGGTTAAGCATCAACTCTTGATTTTGGCTCAGGTCTGATCTTAGAGTTGTGAGATTGAGCCCCACATTGGGCTCCATGCTGGGTGTGGAGCTTGCTTAGGAATCTCCCTCTTCATCTCCTTCTCTCCTTCCCCTGTGTCCTCTCTCTCTCTCTCTCAAAAAAAAGAAAATATATATGGTCATCTGGTATATTACACATCAATTACACCTTAGTAAAGCTGCCAAAAAAAGGCCCTTGAGTTATGCAGTTTTTGTATTTGTCAATATAGTTTGCTTTGTAGCATAGTTTGTGGATATGGATCACTGGTTCTAACTATGGCTCTTAAGTAAATTTTACCTGTCTTTCCACCATTTGTGGGGCAGAAGAAAAAGTATGGCATGAAGTGGCACCTGTTCTGGGCCGATCATTGTGATTTTAAAGTGTTTCTGACACACAGTGAAAAGACAAACTACGAATTATGATGCTTAACTCAACATCCATCCCGAACACTTTCTAGTACACTGAGAATGGGAAGATAAAACTATATTCCCAGATCTCTAGAAGTCAGAGATTCAGTTATGATTTATCTTTCATCACTCAGATACTGATGTTGCCTGAGACTTTGATTAAAATATGAACATAGGCAAGAGAGCTAGAGTGTGGGGTAAAGGTTGTGGGAGAGGTGACATAGTTCTGGAGCCACCATAAGACATGGTGACCCCCTAACATGGCAGTTGGTTTCCTGACCAGCTGCTTCCTGTCTCAGCAGTGTTCCCAGTCATGACAGAGTCAGTATGGCTTTGCAGTCAGCAGTAGTACAAGTCAACTCCTGATTTGTTTTCTTCCTGCAAGAGTGATGGTCACTTTCTCAGTTATAGCAGAGGCAGAGAGGTTCAAAGGGCTAGGAGTTGGTCCTGAGATTATCCTGAAGCCTATTCCCCTAGCTCTTCAAAATTAATGGAAGCACACAATTTTCTATATAAAACTCTTTCTGCTTAACCCAGTTAAAGTGGATTCTGTTGTGTGCAGCTGAGACCTGAGTGATAAAGTAATTAGTACCAGAAATGGTTATAAGCAATAAAACATCAAAGAAATAGGACTTGATTACATTAAAAAGCAAGTATGGCAGAGTGAGAAGTTATTGAAATTATCATTAATGATTATCTGAAATAATCTGCCTATTAAAGACAAGGACTTGGAAGAGAATGTGAACACTGTGGTAGACCAGGAAGAAAAAAGTACTTAGGAGTAGGTTTTTCTTCCACCCTAAATTGTGCTGGTGAGTTAAAAGAAAGGGATAGGCTCAATATTTTGAATTCTCAACTCTAGTAACCATTTGAGAATTAAGGAATTTTGTAACTGTCTTTGAAGAATCTCACAACTTTTGTAGCCTCAAGACTAATTTAGATGGAAATCATTTGGGAAGCTTGATGCTGCAAGTTTTTTTAATTCTTTAAAAAAAATTTTTTTAATGTTTATTTATTTATGAGAGACAGAATATGAGCAGGGGAGGGTGAGAGAGAGAGAGACACACACACACACAGAATCTGAAACAGGCTCCAGGCTCTGAGCTAGCTGTCAGCACAGAGCTTGACATGGGGCTTGAACCCACAAACCGTGAGATCATGACCTGAGCTGAAGTCAGATGCTCAACCGACTGAGCCACTCAGGTGCCCTTGCAAGTTACTGAATTATAAGGTAGGTTGAATTTATGGCTTGGTCATTTACTTTTCACAAAATTGAAAACATTACTTTAGAAAAAGTTGGATCTCATCATTGAAATGATGCTACTAAGGAGAACTTGGATGAATCTGCATAGTTGGGTACTCCTGAACCTCACCAGGACTCCACTGGCAGCAGGAACAGCTCGTCCCTTGTCTGATGATGCAGTATTGCTTTGTACGAACACCCTAGAAACAGCCCTTTCTGATGCTGTCCCTTTACAAAAATGTGATGGTTCTTCTGCAGCATCCTAGTAGTCTTTCTATACCTAGCCAGATCAGGTCCCTGAATGTTCTTGAAAACAATTGCAACATCAAGCCATAGAGGAAAAGGCTTACAAACCAAAGGAGTTAAATAATTTTGCTAATATATTTTTAATGGCAGAAATCTGGGAATTATGTGTTGGAAATTGATTTTGAGGATAGTAGACCAGGGCTTTGATAGGGCTGAATTTATTGATCAGGACTAAATTATAGTGATTTGGATTTAGTGTGTAGCTTGGGTATTTGAGAGTGTTTTTATTTAGTCTGACTGAATCCTAGACTTAAGGGTAGCTTAGTCTAAATGAAGTGGAGATTCTAGAATTTTCTTCATCTCACAAAAAAGAACAAATGAAAATCTTAGAGAATTAGAAATATTAGAATGGGTTTAACATATGCGGTCAACTCAACTGTCTCATAACTATGTCTCTCAAGAGTACCCAGATCATTGATAAACACATTGATGATGGGCAACCGTGACTGGTGTCCTCTATAGGCTGAGAGAAAAGACAGAATATGTTGCCATTAAGAATCCCAAGTTAATGGGAATGATGAAGTTTTAGGTAGCAGAATCCAAATGTGGTATTAACTATGTCAGATAGGATGAGCACAGTTATTTCAGTAGGCAGAAGTGGTTTGATGGCAGAAATTTTTAGTGGGAACTTATTGATCTGCAAGCCCTAGGAAATAGATGGGAAGCTCACTAAAACTCAAGGTCTGTGAATAGAGGCCTCACCTGAGATGCCATAATAATCATGGCCTTTCTACCAATTCCCAGACCCGAGTCAGTACATGGACCTGGAGCCTCTTGAGTGAAAGTGAATCATTGTTTTCCCTGAGACTTTGGATTCCTCCTTCTTTATTACAACAAGTGATTTCTGTAATCTTCATTTTTTCATCTTGCGCCACCATTAAATCCAAATTTTCAGTCAGCCAATAATTATTATCCTTAAGGAAAGACTGCCAAAGCATCACAAGTACATACCATAAATCTTATTCCCATTGCTGATAACAAGGTAATGAAGTGTGGGGTAAAGGAAGATAGCAGACCTTTCTATATTATTGATACTGGTTCTGAGATAGCATTAATCCCTGGGGATCCAGTTTCCATTATGGTCTACTGGTCAGAATGGGGGCTTATGGGTTTCAGTGAAAAATAAGTAGGGTTTTAGTCTATGTCCATCTCAGTATTTTTGGTGGATACTGTGGTTATTTTTCCAATTTTTCCAATTTCTTACTATAGATTAAAAATTTTTTTCAACAACTAGTAAATCTATACATGCTATGCTCTCTGTGGAAAGTAACTATTCTCCTTTTGAGAAACAGCTCTTGGTGTGCTAATAGACTCTAGCAGAGGCTACAGGATGCAAACTGAGTTGCTTCTTATGAACTGAGTGGTGTCTAATTCATCAAGTCACAAATTAGGGCATGTCCAGCAGCACTCTATCATCAAGTAGAAGTATAATATATGCTATAAAGCTTGTGCAAGTCCTTCTGTTACTCTATTCTCTCCATCTACCCCCAGGACTTCATGGGAAGTTCCACATAACCAGAGATAGAAAAAAAAAATCAAGTCTGCTCATAGATGTTTCCTCATGATATGTGGCAGGAGCTGTAAGTGGACTGAATGCTGAAGCATCACAGCTTCGGGGATGTTACTTAAAGACAGGAAAGGAAGCAAATCTCCCAATGGGTTGAGCATACAGTTATATGTCTTGTGGCCTATGAATGAAAAATAGCTGAATGTATGTATTTATTTTGACTCATGGGTAACAGCCAACAGATTAGAAAATATAGTATTGGTGGATTTGTGCCAAGGAAGTCTGAGGAAGAATTGGGTAGGTAGGACTTTTGGATGGACCCAGAGTTAGGTGTTCTTTATAGCCAAAAGGTCCCACTTTGAAGATGAGGTTATCAAAATTAAGTAGATATAATGGTCATTCAGTATATGAGAGGGAAAACTTTTTCCAGTCATTCTAGTATTTGCTCAGTGGATTAATAAAAAAAAAAAAGTGGTGGTGGCACTCTACATCAGCTCAATAACATGAACTTTCCTCCAACATAGTGATATGGCTACATGTCAACTAAGGGTCCAAACTGCCAGAAACGGGATAATGCCTCTGTGGCTTAGTGGTAGGTAGATTATATTAATCCCCTTATCATGGAGAGAGCAGTGATTTTCTTCTCTGAAAATGGATTAATCAATCTGGATTTGGATTTGCCCTCTTTGCTTACTATGCTTCTGCCAACAAACATCGGAAGACTTACTTAATAGCTTATTCACAATATCCTTCACAACGCTTTTTCTGACCAAAGAACAAATCCTATAGCAAAAGAGGTAAGGTAAGTTCAGAATTATGAGATTAAGTGGTAATATTTATCCTGAAGCAGTTGCCCTTATAAAATGATGGAATAGAATATAGATAATTCTATGGCAGCATCTAAGAAATAATAGCTTGTGAGATGTGGTATTTTCTCTGAATCACTGACCAACCATTGACCAATATATTACACCCATATCTGAAATACCCAGGATCTGAAAACAAAGTGAGAGACTTGGGAATGGGATCCTTTCCTCTTACACCAATGTAATACCAAATGACCTACTTATAAAATTTTGCTGCTTATTGCTATAATTTTAGGCTCTGCTGGTTTAGAGCTCTTAGTATCTAGGAGAGGATTGCATTTTCCAAGGGATACAGGAACCTAACTGGAAGATGAGACTATCAACTGCTCATTTTGGGAAAAGGAAGCTAATCTTGTGTTGACTGACATAATTGATTCTAATTATCAGGGAGGAGATAGAGTAACATGTCTGGAGCACTCGTAATCCTGTTGAATGCCTCCTATGGTAACTACTCTACTACTGAAAAACTACAGCAGATAGGTGTGTTGTGGAAGTTGTTTTGTTGTTTGAAAATACAAGTGTGGAAAGTCGGTTATATATGGATGCTAAATAGAAAAGTAGCTTTATAAACAAATATTACAGCCTTCTGGAATAAAAACAGCATTTCCCAGGTTTTCTTGCAGCTAGAGTTCTGGAGATGATTTAGATTACATTAATTAGAAGCATTTTTGTGATACGGTGATTAGCAGTCGAGTCACATGGATAGAAAGACAAGATGGGGGCAGCCATCTTGCTTATATAGAGGATGGCAGATATGGTGTGATTCTGGGGTTGTCTGCTAAAGCTTCCTAATTTAGAATGTGGTTCCCTGATTCAGCAGGTTCCTGCAGAAGCAGCTTTCCTGATCCTAGCAGTGACAATGTGGCTTTGGGGGCTGTTCAGGTTCAATCCTGTTTCTCCTGGCTTTCCGACAGTTCTGTAAGCACATAGTTTCCTTTATCAAATCCTGTTCTGCTTCAACTAACTAGAGTGGATTTTATTTTCTGCGACTGAACCCTGTTCAATATACCTGCCTTCCAATTTGGAGATATTAGTGGTATATATATATATATATATATATAGGTTTTTTTCCCCCAGAAAATTTTCCTCTTACTTCCAACTGTGCTTACTTCCTTCCAGCTATTGTCTTGAGAAGGTGAGTTATGTAGATTCCTGACAACTTCTTTTGATTTAGTCCAAATTTAGACAATGTTTCTTAAATGGTGTGTTCTAAGGTGAGGGCTCTGTCTTGTTTACAGGTTTGTGAAGGGTTTCTTTACTAATTTAGCTTCTTTCTTTGAAAGTTACTGTCAACAGAAAAGTAAGAGATCTTTAATGTTATTATATTAAAAATCTTGGACTGATTTGTTCCAAAGTTATTTTAATTTCAAGTTCACTTTACATTCTGTTGCTCAAGCTGGCAATCTATAGCCATGTCTTCCTTATCTATTTGGAGATTCCCTGAAATAGGAGAACAGACTTATCTAAATGTAAAGATATTCTCTCAAATGATGCCAATGGGACAGGCTTAAAAAAAATAGGCCTAAGGGTTCAATATTATAAACCAGGGACAGTCCCAGTGGTTCTCAACCTTGGCTGTACACAGAATAATTTGAGAAGCTTCCAAAATATATTAATGCAAGGACCACACCTCAGGTAAATTGAATCCTTCCCTATGGGGCTACTTTTTTTTTTTTTTACTCTCCACCAGATGATTGTATTCATCTGCTTAGACTGCCATAACAAAATACCACAGACATAGGTGTCTTAACCAATGAAATTTATTTTCTCACAGTTTTGGAGGCTAGAAGTCCAAGACTAAGGTGTTATCACAGTTGGTTTCTGGTAAGGCCTCTCTTTTCTGGCTTGTAGATGGCTTTCTTCTCACTAGATCTTTTCATGATTTTTCCTCCGTATGTTAATAGAGAGAAAGAGATCTCTGGTGTCTCTTCTTCTTTTTATAAGTACAGTAGTCATATAGATTAGGGCTCTATCCTTATATCCTTACTTAAACTTAATTACTTCCTTAAAAGCCTATCACCAAATACAGTCACATTGGGATTTAGGGCTTCAATATATGAATTTGGGAGCCCATAATTCAGTCTATAACAATAATTGACAACCACTGCTTTAGTGGAATCATTTGGTCTTAGGATGGATGGATTTCAAGACATAAGCAAAAGCAAACAAGTCACAATGATATATCACGTTTAGTCTATGTGGCAACTTGACAATTTCTGCTGTGTAGAAGAGAAATAGCACTAACTAGGGAAATAAATGGATGAGGGCAGAAAATAATCAATTGGAACATTTAGTCTGAATCAAACAGTAGACTTGAGTCCAATTCAAGTTGGCATAAGGTGTTTAAGACATTATATCCCAAAGTCGATTATAATATTAAGACTTACAAAGTCCAGAGTTCTTGAAGTCATGAATCCTGAAGTAAATAACAAGAATATGAGAATCAAGGTCCAAGTTCAGTGACAGGAGCAGTAGGAAATGGATGTATGGTCCTGTGAACAGGTTTTTGGAACAACATTCTTGACGTGTGAAAATTGGAGTTAGTTTTCAAGAACCAACCAGGGCACAAATGGAGAGGTTAGAGAAAGGACCTGCAGAAGGCTAAATAAATATATCCCTGTGATTAACTGATGGGAGAAGTGCTGGCTATTGAATCTCATTTGTTGGTGAAGTGAAACCAATTTTTTTTTTTTTTACAAATAGTTTATTGTCAAATTAGTTTCCACATAACACTCAGTGCTCATCCCCACAAGTGTCCTCCTCCATGCCCATCCCCCCTCCCCCCCACATCTATCAGTCCTCAGTTTTTGTCAGCATTCAAGAGTCTCTCATGGTTTGCCTCTCTCCCTTTCCCCCACCATTTCCCCCTTCTTCTCCCCCTTGTTCCTCCGTCAAGTTCCTCCTAATCCTCCTATACGTGCAAACATATGATATTTGTCCTTCTCTGCCTGACTTATTTCGCTCAGCATAACACCCTCAAGGTCCACCCATGTTGCTACACATGGCCAGATTTCATTGTTTCTCATTGCCATGTAGTATTCCATGGTATAGATAAACCACATCTTCTTGATCCGTTCATCTGTTGATGGACACTTAGGCTCTTTCCATGTTTTAGCTATTGTGGAGAGTGCTGCTATGAACATTGGGGAACATGTGCTCCTATGCATCAGCATTTCTGGATCCCTTGGGTAAATTCCTAGCAGTGCTATTGCTGGGTCATAGGGGAGTTCTATTGTAGTGAAACCAATTTTTTAAAATTTCTTGTATGGTTCTCATTGGTCTGGTATCTAGAGTAGTGGTTCTCAAACTTTAATAAGCATCACAATCACCTGGAATGGTTGTTCAACTATGGAATGCATAGCTTCGCCCCCCAGTTTCTGACTCAATATGTTTGGGGTGGGGTCCAAGAATTTGCACTTGTAACAAGTTTTCAGGTAATACTGTTGCTGCTGATTTGGAGACCACTCTGAGATTCACCAATACTGTTTGAATGTAGCAGACATTTTACATGCAAATTCTCTAAAATGTAAATCATAATATATATATATGTGTGTATATATATATACACACACACATATATATACATGTATATATACATATATATATGCCTGTCTCTATAATTTCTATTTATTTCCCTTGAATAAATAGCTAAATAGTTAAACTTAGAGAAGGCAAGAGAATAACTTTTGATAATGGGAGACAGACTGCTATATAGATGTACAGCAAGCTAAATGCATCCTTATAGCTTCTGAGTGGGGAAAGAATCCTCTAGATAACACTCAACAAAGAAGTTGTGATTTTGCCCTAAAGCTAGGCAGGGAGGTCAATAGAGCCTCTCCCATCATAACAGTGGCAGCATGTTTTAGCAGGGTTTACAGGCACTTTACAGAGTGCATATTATCTGAATTATTTGATATAAGCTAACTTGTGTTTGCTTTGCCCCCAGGCCCCTTTTAACCTCAAAAACCACCAAAGATAGAGTCTCTTCAAAGGGAAGGTTAGGATTTAGGGAATGCATCTTTGGAAAAAGTGGCCTTATCCAAATGTTCAAGAAGGAAAGAGTAGGGCTGTTTTTTTGGCCCAGGAACTTAAAGGAGAGACAAGACCCAGGGCCCCACTTACAAATATGCCTGTTCTGCTTTGTAAAGAGTGCTCTTTCTCGCTTAGATTTAAAACATTATTTGGGTAATTTTCTGATAGATGGCAGGGAAGTATGACGAGGAAAGAGCCTTGTCTTAATTTGCATAAAGTCTACAAATGAGTTAGCAAGCCCAACAAATTCTCAGGTAGGGGAAATTGGTGAGACAGTAAAAAGAAGGGGTGGAATCTGGTGTGACAGTCCAGATGCCCAGGCCTCATTTCTGGGAGTGCTTTCATATTTGTTGTGATGTGCAGAAGTTGCCATGTGGATGGTCTGAGACAAAGACCAATGAGAAGGACATCTCTTTCATGCTCTAGAGCTGAGTGGAAACAGAGATGCAACACAAATCCAAGGACAGTCCTTAGATAGTTTACCAGAAGATAGCTTACCAGAAGAGGATGTCCATAGTGACTAAGAGTTTTATGGCTTATGTGTCTCAAGATTTCTCCTAATGATTGTCCTATCTTTGACTGAGTCAAACTATCACCCCGCTCATGCCTGACAAACTGTTTACCAATTTTCTAGTTGTTGAATATGCAAGACCTTATGCTGCCCATATTCAGAGTTATCAAATGAATGGGGGTGATATACTGTATGAATCTTGAGTCGTATAGCCACCATTCAGCTATTCTATGAGGGTGCTTTTCAGCAACACACACTAAAACACTCAAAAGCCATGGGAGGAAAGGGGATGGGAAGGACATGTCATATTTCTACCATTGGGCAGGGCCAGAGTATATTAGTATCATACAGGAAAGGTACAGACAGAGGAAGGGTTATCTGTGTTAGACATAGATCCACCTTGCCTGCATCTTGCTATTTTTTTCATCTATTAAGTAGCAAATAGACTAGAATTATCTGGTTCACTTGAGGTAATATATTGACCTTCCTGTGATTGCAGACATGAAGACTGAGAACACTTCATGAAAGCTAACATTTATTGAAAATACTTACCATATACTAGTCACACTGGTAAGCTTTTTCTAAGTTTCATTTCATTGATTTCCCCAGCAACCCTTCACAACATGTATTTTAATTTTTTCATCTTAAATATGGGGAAACTGAGACTTAGGTTATGTAACCCACTGAAGATCACATACTTTGAAAGGGATGGAGCCAGGGTTCAGGTCTGTCTGACTCTAGAGCATAGCATTACACTGACTCTGCAGAGGGTTATGCAATTATTGTGTTCCAGTTTAGATTCAAGGGTGTGACAATATGATACTGACTGATACTCATGGGAGGGACACAAACAAGCGTAGGAGGTAGGAATAGGTCAAAAGAGGTTTCAAGTCTAGAAGATGAAAAGAAAGGGTGACATTTAGTATAACCAAACTCAAGATAATACTGTGGGTGCTCATGGCCAAAGTTTTCTTCAGTGTCCTTATAATACCAGTCCCACAAGATGCTTCATAAAAAACAATTCCATTGTTAAGTACACTTACTGGATGCTGCAGAGATTAGCTCCTTCTTAAAGATGAACAGTATACATTAGCTTATTACCAGAACCTAATTAATGTTGGTTTTACCCAACATTTTTCAAACATATTTAGCTGCAGATCTCTTTTATGTGTAACAACAAATTCTCTGGAAGTTTCTACTGCCTTAGTGAAATGAGATTAGTAGTCAACTTCAGAAACACACTGAGGTTATATCAGAATATTATTTTTTATTATTGCATTGTATTTGAGGTTTTAATTTTTTTTTAATTTAAGCTTGTGACTAGTTGTAAATAGTTCATTCCAAAATAAGTCATTTTAACTACTTCTTTTATTGCCTCCATAATACTCAACAAATAATTAAATAACATATTCAGGTATTAATAATTAGAAATACTGGTTTAAAGACTTGTAATTCTTGCCATTTGTAATTATTATTCTGGTGCCACAAAGGGGAAGACTGAGGGGACGTGTAAATGGTGTGACTTTGTAGTCTCAGATGCACCTGAGACTGAAACCAAGGAAGAAGAGGTTGGTATGATCTGATAATGAGTTTTAAGGATTATTGTTCAGCTGCTTACTGGCTCTCTAACTAAAGGTTTTAACTGACATTAAAGAGAGATGGCACAACTTTCCATAACATAGAACTCTTAAAAGGAAAAAGATGCAAATATGAGTTTAAATAGGAAAGTACCTAAAACCTGGAACGTGGCCTATCCCTGCACTGGTCTCTCCAGCACTCTCCTTTAAGGACCCACTTCTCATCTCGCCCACATTGGTCCTGTATATGTTATTATTTTGCTATAGAGAGATAACCTTGGGGTTAAACTGGTGACCCAATACTTCAGGGAGATTTAAAAAAATTTTATTGTGAAGTAATTGTACACTTAAAGAGTTGCAAGAATAGTACAGAAAACTCCATATATCTGTTATACCCACCATGCAGATTCAACATTTGCTTCCCTCCCTCCATACACATGCACATATATTGTTTTTTTTTACCGAACTATTTGTGAGTGAGTTGAAGACGTTATGGACCTTTATTCTTAAATACTTCAGTGTGTGTTTTCTGAGAATGAGGACATTCTTTTTTTTTTTTTTAATATTTTATTTATTTCTAGGAGAGAGAGAGAAAGAGAGAGAGCGTGAACAGGGAGGGTCAGAGAGAGAGGGAGTCACAGACTGAAACAGGCTCCAGGCTCTGAGCAGGCAGTCAGCACAGAGCCCGACGCGGGGCTCGAACCCACGAACCGCGAGATCATGACCTAAGCGAAAGTCGGACGCTTAACCGACTAAGCCACCCAGGCGCCCCTGAGAATGAGGACATTCTTAATGATAGTATTATGGATTGCAAAGTGGCCAAATATTCCTCCTATACCTGTCCTTTTGTAATATGGCTTTGATGCTCCCTCCATCAAGCGGGAGTCTGTTTCTTCACTCCTTAAATCTGGCTTTAGTCGTGTGACCTGCCTTAGACACAGGACATTAAACATTAATGTAAGCGGAGGCCTGAAAAGTACTTCTGTTTTGGGGCTTGCCCTCTCTTCATGCTGAGAACAGTTCTGCCACCACATGAACAAGCCTGGGCTAGGTCGCTGGATGATCAGAGACAAGCAGCTGTCATCTTGGCTGACATCAAGCCGAATGTCATAATGAAGAAGGCTTTCTAGACCATACAGCCCCACCAGAACCAGCTCAGACTATAAGAGTTATGCATCCAACACACAGAACCATGAGAAGGATAAATATTTGTGGCCTTAAGCTATTAAGTTTTAGGGTGGCATGTTGCACACCAATAAAGTAAAATGACCTAAAACAGAAAATTTAATAGTAATGCAATATTATTCAAGCTATATTCAAGTTTTTCCAATTGTCCTAGAAATGGTGATTGTCTTTTTTTTTTACAATTTTTTTCTCCTCAGTCCATGTTCCAATCCAGGATCATGCAGGGCAATTAGCTATCATATTTTTCTCTCTTCTTTTTTTTAGCTTTTACAGCATTTTATTATTATTTTTTGACATGCAAAAAGCTGTACATAATCTTTATTATTATTTTATACAACTTGATGAGTTTGGAGATAAATATGCACCCACAACCATCTCCACTATCTATGCCACAAATCTATCACTTCCCAAAGTTTTCTTCTACCATTTTATTTATTATTATTATCATCATCAATATTATTGTCATGGTGAGGACATTTATAAGATCTAGTGCCTTAGGAACATTTTGAGTATACAATACAGTATTGCTATTTATAAGCACTGTTTTATATAGAAGATATTTAGGATTTATTCACCTTGTATAACCAAAAACTATGTACTCTTTTACTAATACTTCTATTTTCCCCTTCTCTCAGCTCCTGGCAACCACCATTCCACTCTCTTTTTACATGAGTTGACAATTTACTTATTATATAAGTGGTATCATGTAGTATTTGTTTTCTGTGTCTGGCTTATTTTACCTATCAAAATGTCCTCCAAGTTTATCCATGTTGTTGCAAATGGCAGGATTTCCTTCTTTTTTAAGACCAACTAATATTCTATAGTATGTATATACCACATTAAAATAAATGTTTATTTATTTATTTTGTGAGAGATAGAGAGGAAGTAGGGAAGGGACAGAGAGAGAGAGGGAGAGACATTGAGAGAGAGAGAGAGAGAGAGAGAGAGGGAGAGAGTGAGAGAGAGAGAGGGAGAGAGCAAGAGAGAATATACCCCAAGCAGGCTCCACATTCAGCATGGAGGAGCTCAATCTCATGAACTGTGAGATCGTGACCTGAGCTGAATGAAATCAAGAGTCAGATACTTTGAACCACCCTGGTGCACTTATGCTACATTTTAAAAATCCATTCATCCATTAATGGACATCTAGGCTGCTTCCATATCTTGGCTATTGTATATAAGGCTGCAATGAAAATGGAAGTGCAGATATCCCTTTGAGACCTTGATTTCAATGCCTTTGGGTATGTACCCAAAAGTGGGATTGCTGGATCACATGGTAGTTCTATTTGTAGTTTTTTGAGGAACATCCAAACTGTTTTTCCATGGTCACTGTATCAATATGTATAGTGTAATATACAAAGTAAATTGCACATTGTATAGTGTATAAGGGTTCCCTTCTATATCCTTGCCAACATTTCTTAACCTTTCTTTTATTTTATAACAGCTATTCTAACAGTGTGAAGTGATATCTTATTACTTTGACTTACAGTTCCCTAATGATTGCTGATGTTGAGCACCTTTTCATATACTTGCTGGCTAGTCGTATGACTTTGGAGAAATATCCATTCGGTTTCTTTGGCCATTTTTAAATTGGGTTATCATACTTCCTGATTTCAAAATATATTGCAAAGCTACAATAATCAAAAGAGTAGGGTACTGGGATAGGAGCAGACATATATATCAATAGAACAGAATAGCAGAGCCCCAAATACATTCACACATGTAACATTAACTAATCTGTGGCATGAGTGCCAAGAATACACTGTGGAGAAAGGATAGTCTCTTAAATAAATGGTGTGTTGAGAAAACCGGATACCCAAGTGCAGAAAAAGGGAACTGGACCCTTATTTTATACCACTCACAAAAAAAAAAAAAAAAAAAACCAACTAAAAATGGATTAAAGACTTACATGTAGGACTTGAAACTCCAAAACTGCTAGAAAGCTCCTGAACATTTGTCTTAGCAATGATTTCCTGGGTACAAGATCAAAGTCACAGACAACAAAAGCAAACATAGGTGGGATTATGTCAAACTAAAAAGCTTCTGCATAACAAAGGAAATAACCAACAAAATGAAAAGACAACTTATGAAATGGGAGAAAATATTTGTAAACCTTATATCTGATAAAAGGTTAATATCCAAAATGTATAAGGAACTTAAACAATGTAATGTCCTGTCTCTGAGCAGCTGTTTTAAAAAATGTCTTTCAGTTTGAGTTTGTGTGATATTTCATTATGATTAAATTTAAGTAGATTTTTTATTTTTGCAAGAATATGACAAAAATGATCTCGTATCCTTAGTGCTTAATATCAGAAGGCACAGGATGTTAATTTGTGTCATTATTATGTTAACTTTGACATTGCACTAAGGCTGTGTTCACTGGGTTTCTCCACTGTAAGATTACCATATTTCCCTTTACTATTATTATGTATCACGACATTAGGAAGGGGATTGGAAGGCCTTAAAGCAATACATTAAGGGAGAACAAGGAAGAACTAGTATTCTTAATTCATCTGGTATTACCAGTGGTGATCCAGAAACCTGGCCTATGGTACACTTTATCAATAATATTGGGCATGAATTTCTCTTTTGTCAATCAAACTATGTAAGTAGTCCATCAAATTGCTCACCAGAAGGGTCCTAAAAATACCACCATGACAGCCATAGGTGACTGTGCTCAGATTTGGAAAAGGTTCATGTGGCTCACCCCAGGTTATGGACATTTGAGAATGTAGGCACTCCTATGTTGGAAACAGAAAAATCACTCTAAACAGAACCAACCCAATGTACCATGACTATGGAATGGATATTATTCCATATGAACTGTGTAGTTGATTCTGTCACATTACAGAAACTATCCTGGTTTGGCATTGACTGGCCATGCTGCCCAGGTATTTATTGGGTAGCCCTGGATGGGACCCAGTGGTTGTGTGGTGCAAATCTTTAGCTATGGCTTTCACCTGGGTTGAGCTGCTGTAGCCTGGGGTTTCCCTGAACATAGGGGAAAATCTACTTCCTGGTAATAAAAATTGCCAAATTCCCTCTCCTGAAGACCAAACGGGCACTTCTATTATCTACTAGTACAATCATTTGGCTACCATCTCTAACCCCTCCATCAGCCAGGAGGACATTATACACATAGAAGCCCTCACTAAATTTACTCAACAAGCCTTAATTGATAACCAGCAAAGCATGTCTTTACTGAACACTGAAATGAGCCTAATGAGAAAAAGCTATCTTCCAAAATAGAATGGCCTCAGACATTATAACTGCCTCACAAAGAGGCACCTGTGCCATTATCCAGACAGAATGTTGTGTGTTCATACTTGATGAGTCTGCTTTTGTATCATCTTTATTAAGTCACATGAGGATACAAGTGAATACCTTGAATGATCTGACTCCCAGCCAAGGGAACTTAACAGATCAGTGGTTCAGATTATGGCTCTCTGGTGAAAAAAAGCTTTTACTTATGTCAAGAATCATTATCTGAATCTGTGTTTTCTCTTGCACGTGTCCGTATTATTGTTGTGGTATTTGCTTTCAGTGCATCCAAATAGTCACCAAACGAGGTGCTCCCGTGCTAGTGACTTGCTGACTGCTCAGGTCACCTTGTGGAAGAGGGGCCATGTAAGATTGTAAATGCTGGTCATGATGGCTGGGGTGTTAGAAGACGCCATAGAGAGGAGATGACCACCAGTAGACCTGTGAGCTAGCACCCAAGCAATTGGAGTCTCCTCACACCCTTTTCTGCCCTTGGAATGTATGTTCTGCCCATGGTACCCATAGTGGGGGCCATTTTAAGAACAGCCTTGAGAGCAATGTGTTGGGTAGATCATCTGGACTAGAACATGACTGAGCCCAGTTAAAGACTCTATACAAACTCTTTTTTTTTTTTTAAATTTTTTTAATGTTTTATTTATTTCTAGGAGAGAGAGAGACAGCGTGAGCAGGGGAGGGTCAGAGAGAGAGGAGTCACAGACTCTAAACAGGCTCCAGGCTCTGAGCTGGCAGTCAGCACAGAGCCCGACGCGGGGCTCGAACCCACGAACCGCAAGATCATGACCTAAGCGAAAGTCGGACGCTTAACTGACCAAGCCACCCAGGTGCCCCGACTCTATACAAACTCTTAAAGTTCTGATAGGTGGGTACAAAGATCTAGTCATCTTATAGCTGCTTGAGACAAGCTTCATATAAGTTCCCTATTGTATGTTAAATCTTCCATCTACCAATCTGGAGTGGCCTGCCTCTCTTTTTGGTCTCTCCTTGCCCTTTGTGTACAGGAGTCACTTTCAGATTTCACCTGGGAAACCAAGAGTATTTGCTTGCCAGAGTGTCCTGGGCCTGGCCAGAATTACTATCCTTTAAACTCTCACCCTGCTTACTCCAGATATGGCTGGCCTGAGAAGGGTGTGATCTCAGGCTGAGTGACTCTGCAGTTGAGGCAGACCCTAAAGGAGCTGACAGTTTGGAAGCCATCTGCTAACTATGCTTCCCATACTTTGACTGCTGTCCTTCTGGGCAGCTCTGTGTCTACCATATCCAGATACTCAAAATGTGAGTGATATGTATTTATATGAGTAAATATATGCGGTCCTCAGTTAGGTAAAACTAACTGTGTGCATTAATGTAGTGGTATGCTTTTCCTAAAGAGCTGTTATTAAATTTATGATGCAGGTACAGCCAATGTCATCTTAGAGTAAAAAAGATACAGCAATTGAGATTGAGTCATTAAATGAAACAAAGTCATTAACTTGTTTGAAAATTTCCTGTCCTATCCCATTTATTTCATAGTATATGAAGGAACTTTGAAAACTTTACCTTCCAAAGAGTTACTTCTCATTCAGAGGAAATGATGGTAGCAAAACCCAAAAAGTCATTTTGGTATTTAGATTCCAGGGTTCTTGTGGATTTATTTAACAGAACAAGTTGAATAATACCTTACAGAGAGACAGCAAGCATACAAGAAGAACAAGATAAATAATGGAAAATAAAAAGTTTTTTTTTTTACAGTGGTAAAGAAGCTTGGGCAGTCCAATACATCATGGCGACAAGTGAGTGGTGATAACAATAAAAGATATTCTTGGAATGGATATCCCCACAATTCAAGTGACTGGCCTTAGTCCAGGTCTTTATTTCTAGGTCTTAAAAATGATATGTGTCTGAGCATCACCAAAGGTTTTTTTTTTTTTATTGAAAATTGCTATAACTAAGGACAGATATGATTGGAATTTGGAAGGCAGCATTTATCATTGCTAAATTGGATTGCTCATATTTATAGTTCCTTCAAAAGTACCCAAAATGGAAGGTTTCCACTTGCAACAATTCTACTATATTGTATTTTGGCTCAAAATATACAAGAATGAGGTACTTTTGAGACTTGATTTTATAAATACGGTTTGGCAAATATATATTGTGCCTGGAAACCTAAGACCAGGAGGGTCTCATCAATTCAGGGCCCTCAGTGGCATTTATATTGGAATGTGTGCTAAACACAGGCATGTAGAAGATGAAATAAATAACTGCCATGCGAATGCTCCAAACTACAGTCTAACAACTCCGACAAATGAAAGTGATATTATGAAGTTTCTGTAAATATTATCATAGATAAGTACGTATTATAAACTCTATACATGCAGAGTAAAGTCTAAATGCCAACATTTTTCCTACAAAACTAGGATTATAGCATCCACAATGAGGTATTGACTTAGACAAGGAAAATATTTTTTCTTTCAAAAAATGAAAATTTTATACTGCATCACTGCCCCAAACTTCAGATAGCTATTGAACAGTGTCCAAATGTGTAAGATGATAAACTATCATTAGAGTCTGCATATAAAGTAGAGGAGTTTTAACCAGCAGTCATTACTCCTAGGCCTATGAAAGGAAAACAAACAAATGCAAGTGAATACTTAGAGCTGTGTTTTAACTTTACTCCATACTCTGTTTTGTCAAAGTAGCTTCAAGGGATATATTCCAGGGGAACCTGAGTGGCTCAGTTGGTTGAGCTCCCAACTCTTGGTTTCAGCTCAGGTCATGATCTCACAGTTTGTGGGATTGGGCCCCATGTTGGGCTCTGTGCTGACAGTGCAGAGCCTGCTTGGGATTCTCTCTCTCCCTTTCTCTCTGCCCCTCCCCTGCTTGCTCTTGTGTTTTCTCCCCTCTCTCGCAAAATAAATAAATAAACTTTAAAAAAAGATATGTTTTTCTGTTATTGCAGGGGGAACAAGCCCCATTGCCTTTGTGTGTGTGTGTGTGTGAAGGAAAAAAACAAAGATGATTTTGAGAGATAAGTCTGGGGAACATAAGTGCCAAATGTGTAGATGAAAAGTACCAAATAGGTTTTCGAATATCATTTTAAACATACATTTTAGAAAATGAGCACTTTGTATGATGTCAGGCGCCATTAATTGAAATGTTCATGCCCTTGCTTTGATAAATTTGTCTCAGTGACTGGATCCAGAAGCATTTTTGATTAAATAGTTTATATTTCTAGGTTAAAAAAATATATAAGAGGAATATTTATTTTGACTTAGTTTAGCAAGATGGTGCTACAGGTAGAATTCTGTACTGTATATCAAGAAATTCAGGCTCAAATATTGAATCATCAGATAGAATACTGCTGTCATAAGTAATAATATTTATAATAACAACTAATAGCAACAACATTGATAATCTCAAGGCCAAATTTAAAATGGCAAAAGAAATAATGGAAATAAATATACTGGTTTAGAACTATAAAAACTGATTTAAAAAAAGCTTGCCTGATAAACCATACATTTTATTCCCTAAAACTAATAATATAAAGGAGACTATGCTTTTAACTGTTCTAAGTAAGAACATCTCAATAACAGAGGGGAGCAATATTGGTATTGCCCGTGGGTTTGACAAGTTTGATGAGAGATGAAAATTGAGGAATATCAAAGTAGAGGTAGTTATCTTGCTGAGTGGAGCAGTTTCAGAATGGCTAATGGGAAATATTACACACGTCAAGAATCTATTACGCTTCAAAATCAGATAAAAAGTTACTACTTCCTGCTACCTGTCATACAGCAGGATATTTCTAAGCCAAATAGAAGATATTATAATATATTTGGCCAAGTCTGTTAAATTGACTTAAGAACAGATTTATCTGACCTGCAAAAACAAATATAAATTATAAATCCAGAGCAAGAATCTCAAAATATTTCTTTAGAATAAACAGAAGAAATATCTTTGAGACTACTTTCCATTGCCTACAGAGGTAATTTCTATCAACTGAAGATATAGGGAAGCCACAATGTGGAAGGTTCCCAAATGTCACTGGAAAAATATGGCCTTGAAAAGAGATAAATTAGACAGATGGAGCCATGCAAATGTAACCTATTGGAAATCTGAACAGGAGGTGACTGATATAATAAGAGCAGCTTGTATCCAGAAAGCTCAGGTTCTGACTTATTGCAGATTTCTGGTACAAGAAGTTCATGAAACACTTGGAATTGTTGCAGGATATATTGTGAGTAAATCAGAGGAATACCGTATTTAATTAGACTTGAAAACAAGTGGCAATTGTGAATAACACTATTTTGAAGTCACTAAAATTTGTATCAGTAACATTTTACCTACTTTCTATAAACCATTGACATAACTTTTCTTATAGAAGATTTATCCTATTGAGAGGGCTATATCTCCATTGATGAGCTCAAGGATGTTATTGATCACTGAAGGAATAAATCATTAAACTTGGGCTTTCTTTATTTGCCTTCAAGTACCTCATTTTTGAGCCCACCTAACATCCTCCCACATACCTTTACTTTTCCCAGTTTCATGTCTTTGCTAATGCTCCCTGCTTCTCATGGGACCCCTGCTTCCTTCCCATTTCTATATATTCACATCTTACCTTAACTTGTCTTCACATGCCACTTTCTCCATGAAGCCATTTCTGGCCATCCTTAGCCAGATAGAATCTCTCTTCCATGTCTGATCTTTACAGCCATAATTCACTTGTGACTCTTTTGGTTTTGACTTCAGATTGTAGCTCATTATGTATTGTTTCCTTATTAAAAGATAAATTCCTCAAGAGAAGAGTTTAATCTGAATTGTTATTTTCTCTGCAGCACCTGACAGTATCTGGTACATATAGTAAGCATTTGTTAAATGATTAAACAAAGCATAGTTTGATTTCCAAGTAATTGATAAACTAATAAATATGGTTGAGTCTACTCATGATTGTTCTAGTTACTTATAGGACTTAGAAAGGTATAGGCAGTCCCTGTATTTGTTGCTTTACATTAGGTTGTGCTACCTATGTAGCACATGGTAGACCAGTAATAGTACCTATACCCATTCCCCCATTCTGAAGTTTATTTGTTCTTTTATTAGCTTTAGTCTAGGCAAGCATGCATCATAGTACTATGGTGTGTTTTTAAAAACAATAGTTTGTTTTTAATTTTAAAGCAGTTTTCAATTTACATATTTTGGAAACAAATAGGACATGCAGAAACATTTGTATGACCTGCATATTATTTTTTAAAACTTTGAATAGTTGCCAATATTTTAGTAATGGAAGAATTCACCTTAAAAAAAAACTTACCAGATTTCTGTCTTCCCTTGAAAAATCAAATCTGACAATACTCTGTCCCCATTTTTTTTCCAGAGCAACAATCTCTTAGGTTTAAATATGGGGACATGGAATGCTTTCCTGTTTTGGACAGTCCTTGCCAGGCCCCTATTGCTCCTTTATGTTCTTTATTTGTCCATGTTAGGCCTCTGAGTTCATTATTCCTTTTTTAGAGCTTTTTCTGAAAATATAGGAAGTGTCAGGAACTAGCAGCTATTTATTAAAATCAATATGTTTGTCTTGGGCATAGAGCTAGACTGTATTCCCTAACTTCCTTTGCAGTTCAGTGTGGTCATGAAATTGAGTTTAGCTAATGAATGGCACCAAGTTTGTGCCACTTTCCAGCCTATTCCATGCAAACTTTCCATGTAGACTCCTTCATTGCCTTTCTCCTGTAGTCAGATACAGATAAACACAGACCCAATGTATTGATTGGCAGAGGCATAAAATTGATGGAGCCTGGTTCTTTCAGTGACTCTGTAAGAGAGCTGAGCTACTGACCACTATGGCCTTGACTTTTTTTTTTTTTTAAATATTTTTTATTTATTTCTAGGAGAGAGACAGCGTGAGCAGGGGAGGGTCAGAGAGAGAGGGAGTCACAGACTGAAACAGGCTCCAGGCTCTGAGCTGGCAGTCAGCACAGAGCCCGACGCGGGCTCGAACCCACGAACCGCAAGATCATGACCTAAGCGAAAGTCGGACGCTTAACCGACTAAGCCACCCAGGCGCCCCTATGGCCTTGACTTTTAAGTGAGTAAGAAATATATTTCTTTTAAAAATTTTTCTAAAGTTTAAACCTGAGAGATTGAAAAGTATAATGATACTTTTCTTCGAGCTGTACTGCAAATTCTAGTCTTTTAGCTTATATAAGTGTATGGTTTGAATAGAACAGAAGAAGAAATATACTTCTGTGGTAAAACTTGATTCATTTAGGTCTCTTTTGTGGCAGTTGCCCTATACTAACTAAGCCAGCATGTTAATGAACTGGAAATTGCTCATGGCACCCAATCTTTGCTAACAAAAGTCAAGTAGGCAGAGGGTAAGTGAGAATAAATGCCTCATCTTTCCTGGTGGTGTTCCTGGTTCTGAGTGCCTGGTATGCAGAGCCCAGTAGATAAAATTTTGTAGTAGAAGGGAGTGAGGGAGAGGCATGTAGGGTCATCCCTGACATTTAAAATGCTTCCAACTCAGAGAAGCCCTATCATTAGCAACAACAACAAACCTTCACCGAGCACCTGGTTTAGTGCTTTCAGTTCATCTCCAAGGGCAGTAGAATGATTTTGAATTTCTCTGATAGCTTTATTGAAATTTTTTGAGAGAAAAAAACTCCCTCGGTTTAGACTTACATGTGCAGCCTCCTTGAGAGCCCTGGGCTAGCCAAGCCTTTTCACTTACATCTTTCTGAATGACTAGGTTTCAAGAAAAATTAATTTAAATCAAGTACTTGATGTTTATTGTAGTTTGCATATTAGTTTTAGGTCAAATTTTGAGGCTATAAAGTTAATTATTTACATACAGCATGACAGAATTATGTGTTTATATGCTAATAATACATTGATCCTAGCACAATCGTGTAGAGAACATTATACCCATTATAATATTTGAAACATAATTTTAATTGACCAGAGACTGGTTTCTATAATTATTGCCTTTGATATATTATCACAGAAGGCCTCTGTGGGGAGAGGATTGGAAATTTCTAGCTGTTCTGCTTGGTACTATGCAGGTAACTTTGAGTATAAAAACAAAGAAGCCAACCCACTTTGACTTTTGTTGCATTGTACATGACTATAATGTACTTGATGGCACACAATCCCTACTTGTGTTTTTGTTTTCATAGTTTGCTTGATGGTAATCTATTTTATGACAATTTTCAGGAACACTGCAATAAAAGTGGAGAATACTTGAAATCTTTTAATGTGGAGTTTGGACAGAAAGATCTTATATCTGTCACTGAGTTCATTATGTGGAACTCATTAAATAATAACAGTGTTAGCAGTGAATGCTATTTTAGAGCCGTGGGATGTTAGGGCTCAAAGAGACCTTTGATTCTTGGTGGATCTCCCCAAATCACTACCCTTTTATTTGGAAGTTTTCCCATGGTTTCTGTTGAAGTGGTAGACCTAGGCTCAACTAACCTTATTTCCTTACCCATATGAAAATAACTGTCCACATTCAGAATAGACCATTTATTTAAACTGAACAATCAAATTATCTCACTGTCTTTTGTTTGAACTAAGAGTTATAGTGACTGAGGTAGATGGCTGGAAGCTCCAGAGCTGTTTTCTGTTAGGGAATGAATGGGTCAAGTAACTAAGAGAAAGACACAGGACTTAAATATATGCCAGAACGTTAGTTTGGTTGTTAGTAAATCTGAGTTGGAAAATATATCAGGACACAAGACCAAAATGGCTGGCTTCTTATCCTTACTCCTTATAGTTGAAGTTTCCTTCCAGTAGCAGAAAGGAGAATTCTATATCCTCCACCCTCAGGGGGATGAACAGTCTCACAGAGGTCATACACAGAGAGCACCCAAAGCTTTTGGGCAGATCAGGCCCCAAAGAAAGATAATCAATAAGATCCTGGGCTCCACACACACAAAGATCTCCTTCTCAGTCCTGCCAAACAGAAAAGCCGCTCCCAGAGAAAGTGAGAGAAGGGTATATACTTCCTGCCCAATACTCTTTAAACAGGGAACACTTCCAGTTTTATGGGCCAGACAGGAATCTGGGAAAGGAGAGATACTCATTTCTCCCATAATGGCCTCAGGACCACATTGTAAGCCAATGTAGTAGGGGAACAGGGATTAGGAGTGTGCAGAGAGAGAAATAGTAAGAATGGGAGAGGGGAGAGATCATACAGCTGAGAAAGAGTAGATAAAGTAGTAGTCTGACATCTCTATTTGCATGAGGTCAGCCCCTTCTACCTATGGGTTCTAAGAGGGTCCTCCAACTCCATGTATTTATTGATTTCTTTGATCTTATTTTTTCTTTTAAAATGTTTATTTATTTAATCTTATTTTTCTTTTTAAAAAATATTTATTTATTTTGAGAGAGAGCATGCAAGCAGGGAGGGGCAAGGAGAGGGAGAAAGAGAGAAAGAGAGAGAGAGAGAGAGAGAGAGAGAGAGAGAGAGATCCCAAGCAGTCTCTGCACTGTCAGTGCAGAGCTCGACATGGGGCTCAAACTCATGAACCATGAGATCATGATTTGAGCTGAAGTTGGAGGCTTAACTGACTGAGTCACCCAGGCACCCCCCAATGATCTTATTTTTAAATAATCTCTACTCCCAGTGTAGGTTCAAATTTACAACTCCGAGATCAAGAGTCACATACTCTACCAAGCATGTTCTACTGATTGAGCCAGCCAGGTGTCCTGGGCCTCCAAATCCTTATAACAAACCTTTGCTACTTAATTTGGCTTATGAGCTTCTTTCTTTTCAAACAAATTATCCTTAAGACACTAACTAACCTTTAGTGGTTTTAGAAAGTATATTTTGTGCTGAACACTGTAGTATCAGCTGAAACACCTGATAATTTTTAGTTAATTTAGTGAAGGCCTGATTTGTTATAATGAGCATAAGTAAAAACTCAGTAGTTAAAGACTTTAGATTTAAAAGATTTAGCATTTTTGTAGCTCCTTTTACCCTAACAAAGACTCCCAGTAACTGTGCAGAATATGGTAAAGAGCACTTAAAAAATCTACCCTCTTAAAAAAGAATAACTAGCTCATTTGTGAAAAATTATTAAAGAATTATTAAATTCACAAAATTTGTAAAGAATTATTAAATAAAATATATAATTCCACAGAATTGCTGTGAATACATTTGTAATAGTTCTAGAATTTATTTGGCATTTAAAATGGTCAAGTGCAGACAAAAAGACCATGATATTCGTTTGAACCATATGAAATTTTCTTTTCTCTTTTGCAGATCAAAAATGTGTAAATATAGGCAATTTCCTATGAGTAGACCTCATTATAACCATAGTTATTGTTAATAAATAACCATAATAGTGTTAATGCCTTTGTGTTGAGAGATGAAGGGTTTCTTCATGCCTAGAATTGCCTAGGCTCTAGTCTAGACTAAAGTCTAGAGAAGTGGTTCCAAACCCCGGTTCATGCTTAAGTTGAAAACTGTCTGAGCAAAATGAGAAAAATAATAACAGTGTAAAGATTTTTTTTCAAAAAAGTTAAAATTCTTTAATTTTAAATGTCTGAGATTAGCAGATTTTGGAGGGTTAAAGTAGGTTTTCTTTTGTAAAGTAACTAGCTCTTTTTTGTTGTTACAGTTAGACAGTACTTTTAAAATCTACTTGGAAAAAATAATGGGAAGTGCATATCAGCCTTCAAAATTGTTCTTGACATTTTATTATTCTGTAATATCCAAATGTTGAGGAGCTGCCCATGGGCACACAAAATAACCAGAAGCAGATGACAGAGATGTAAGCAAGAAAGGAAAATTGAAGGCTGAAGAGCCTTCAATACATACATCCACCATGGGTTCTTTATTCTTTCTTTTATTCATACAATAACTTGTGGAGCACCAAAAGCTATTTCTTTATACCCTTATAAGTAGAGGGTCTTCAGTGTCTGGGATCTTCTCTGATGCTGTTCCCTGGGTCCCTTCTTTGCTTGATAAACAGGAATAGCTCTATCTTGTAATCCATAGTTGGGGCCATTGTCCTCGCAGCTCCTCCTCTCTTGAAGCCTAAGCAAGGTGATTAGAGAGAAATTACCATTCTATCCCTGGTAACTCCCACTATTCCTTCTTCCCTAGCACAAGTGCATATCTGATCATTGTAGAGATTTCTCAAGTTCTCTAATGAAGGGTATTATAGGTCTCAAAACACCAGAACTGTGAAGAAAGAACAGAGGTGAAAACGATCTTACTTTCTTTCCCTCTTGTACTCTATAAAGGAAGAACCTTCATTTAGCCTTCAAAAAGCCTCCTTCTCTCTTGACTGGCTTCTATTCCCTTGATATTTTACAGTCCACTTTTCTAAGTTTCCCATCTGTTTCTCTACTCCTTCTCTCATAGACGGGAGTTTCCATGCCCACCCCCGTTCCCATTTCTTCCAGTATCTTGAGGGTGCCAGGCTTGACTGTATCCAGTCTGGTGATGGAAGAGATGGTCTTGTGCCCCATGTGTGTGAGGGGAAAGAAAAATTCTCTAATTTTGATTTAGTCTGCTCTCCAGTAGGTCCTGTGCTTGATTTCCAAAGAAATTTTCCATCAGAAGCAAGGTAAGAATTTTTTTTCATAGACAACAATTATTATCTCAAATGTGTTAAGTATATTTCTTCTTCAGTCAGCATTTGAGCATGATATGACCTTGCCCATTACTGAATAACAATATCAACAAATAAGATTTTCATCACAAAGATTTGACTCTTTTTTTGGATTTGGCTTTAAAACACACACACACACACACACACACACACACACACACAATTATTGCAGCTGCAAATGGTTCTCCTTTACCACTCTGGAGGGGTGACACCAGTTCATTAGAATCCATTAAATTCTAAATCTCCTGGCAGATAGAAATGGAATGGACAGCTTCTGTTACTAGTTTATCCTACCACTTATGTGATAGGAACTACATTTGGCATGGTGATACAGAGAAGAATAAGATATAGGATCAGCTTTAAAAAGCTCATAGTCTGGATGGAATTTAGATTACAAACATTTATATAATCTTGTGCTAAGTGGTATACAAGCCAAGAAACAGAATTTCTGTGTTCAATATAGGACATTCTTGATACTTTAAGGCAACTGTGAAGTCACATAGGATTAGTTTATGATAGTTTGCAAGTATTCTACTTTTATTATTTCATTTGACCATTGGAATTAGATGTGAGATAGATGTTATTCCATTTTTAAGATGAATAGAGCTCATAAAGCTGAAATAATTTGGCCAAGTTCACCTTTTGAGAGGCAGAACTGGGATTCACATTGTGATTAAAAGACACATACTGTCTTTGACTACTGTGGAATAAATTGTCAGATGAAATAAGCTACAAATGTATATTAACAGTTCTCAAGTTTAAGCTGATAAACAGTTCAGGGATGTATTATACACACAAAACCAAGGAAATGATAAGAAATAATCAAATAAGAGGAGAATAGAAAACTCTGGCTTAAAGAACAGATGTCGTGATCTTTGATCATGTAGCTAACAGTGATGCCTCCTGATATTATTACTCTTCCATGAAACAAGGATATGCAGAATTTATGCAACAATGACATATATTGTTGAGTACATGATTCAGAGAAATTGCTAAATCAAATGTGGAGACTAATCAAATTAATTGCTAGTATGATTTTGGTGACAGAGGAGCAGTAGTCTCTAATGTCTTGAGAAAGATGGAATCCATTATAGTTTAAGTAAACTCAGTCAATTGCACTGACATTTGGAATCAAACTAGACAAGTTTCAGTTTGTCTAAATAGTTAAAACCCTTTGTGAAAATGGATCTTTAAAACAATTGGCATCAAGTAAGAAGATAGCTTTTCTGTATCAGCTATCAAGACCTACTTTAGACTAAATTATTTATGCCCCACTTTTTCCCACTCCCCCAACTCTGTACCTAGTAGAGCAGGCTGGTAATTGTAAATTTAAGTGCCTGTAAGAGCACTGTAGGCTACTTAAATAAGGGAGATGGGCCAAGTGCCAACAGAGACCGATGGGCACTACTTGTGCCCTCAGCATCACCCAGATTCACATTCCTTTGGGTGTGTGACAAGCTGAAAATCTCTTCCCCATATAGAAGCTCATGACATAAAGGTTAAGAGAAAAGCCTTTGAAGACAGACCTGCCATTGGAACTTGCTTATACTTCAAGTCATTTTTTTCTCCTGTCTAAAATGGGAGTTATAAAACTTAGCTTTATTGTAACTACCATTATTACATAGGGTCTTGATTATTCCACCATCTCAAAAAACAATAAACAACAGTGAAAACAACAATCTGATCTGTTTCCTTTATAACCTTATAATTACAGAACCTGGCAAATAGGCAGTACAAGTACTCTAGAAGTCCTGGTAGGAAATATATGATTTGAAAGTAGGAAAAAAGTCCGAAGAGAATTCAGGGCCAATCACTTTTATGAAATCTCTGAGAGACTAGTGACCTGGGGTATAGAGGAATGTCCCCTTTGAAGTACTTCAGAGAATGAGATACAATGCATTGTGGACTTTGGATTTTGGAGACAACATATCCCACATTTGGAATCCACTTACTGTGAGAGTCCATAAAGTTCCTTGGTTTGAATGAGGCCAAGAGTAGGAGAAGCCCCTGCAGCTGGTCCAAGCCTCAGAGCAAAGCTCTGCCATTTAGTCCTTAGGAGCCAGCAGGTCCAATGGTGCTTGAAATGTCTGTGGAGTTTGAGATGCCCTATGTAGCTTCTAGCAGACCCTTATAGGAGCATAATATACAAAACACGTTTGTAATATTTGGAAATAAATAGTCTACTGTTGGGAAGCTGCTCTTGGCTTCCTAATGGGCTCTGGTAGACATGGAAAGTCTGAGGTTGGAAACTGAGCCTCCAGTAATGACCTAGGTGTTTTCTGTTCCACCAGGCACTAATGTTAATTCTGTCCAGCAGTAGTCCATCATCAGGTAAAAATTGCATTCATGAGGTCAGACCTACTCATGTTCTATAAGCACTAATAAGTTTCAAGAGCAGGTAGCTCACGTTGCCAATGTACTTAACACCTCTTGCAATGTCACCTTCCCATCAACCCATCCAAGGCTTTATGTAATGTTTTCTATAGCTAGCTAACGAGGGAGAGGTTCAGTTCTGGCTTCATAATATTGCTATGTGCAAGTGACCTGCTGCAGCAATATAATGCAAAAAGGGATGGACCTGAAGGACAACAAGGAAGACAAAATCCTTCTGGTGGGGAGAAATTTGGGCGATGTAGCTGATTTCCATGTTGTTTGCCTGAAAGGAGAGATGATCCTAATCATGTATCTAAACTAATTCATGGATCGAGGCTAATGGTTTGGTTAGATACTCAGAGATGTGAAAAGATCATGATTGGAGGATTGGTGACAAAATAGGTTTGGGGAAGCGATATGTAGATAGACCTCTAAGAATGGGCCTAACATATAAGGTTGTGCATATCTCATGTGATGATTCACCGAGGCACCCCCTCTATAGAAAAAAAAACATTCAATAACCATGTAGATAAATTTTCCTGTAGATTTCATTAAGTATCTGTCACTAGCTATCCCAGTGTTTGATCAATGGAATAATGAAGTGACTATGGTGGCAGGGAGGGAAGTAATATATGACTACAGAGTATTGAATTCCCCTCAATCTGATCTGGCTCCCATGTTCAGTGTTTTAGCACCATACTTAATGGAAATCTGGGAGCCACCTAGTGGCAGGTCAGTTAGATCAGCCTCTGTCACAGAGCGGGCGGCAACTTGTTCTCACTGGGATATTTATTTGTTCTAGATTTTATTTTGTCTCCCCTGTTGCCATCTTTTTGCAAGCATTTAATTTACATACTTTCTGAAAGCTTTACCCTTAGTCATGAGTCTAACCAAGTAACTAATTTTACATAAAAACTAAAAGAGGTGCCCTTTCATGGAATATATTGGTCTTAACATCTACTCCATAACTCATAGATAGCTTTCCCCTCCCCCAGCTTTACTGAGGTATAACTGACAAATAAAATTGTAAGATATTTAAAGTACACAATGTGATTATTTGATGTCTGTATACATTGTGAAAGGATTTCCCCCATTAAATTAATTAACAACATCTATCACTTTACCTATTTACCATTTTTTTACCTTGGTGAGAACATTTAGGTTCTACTCATCAAATTTCAATTATGCAATACAGTGTTATCAGCTATAGTCACCATGTTATACACTATATCCTCAGACCTTATTCATCTTTTAACTGAAAGTTTGTACCCCTTTACCAACCTCTTCCTTGTTCCCCCAACCCCTGGCAACCACTTTTCTACTCTCTGTTTCTATGAATTTGACTTTTTTTTTTTTTTTAAACTACCACATATAAGTGATACCATGCACTATTTGTCTTTCTCCGTCTGGCTTATTTCACTTAGCATAATGTCCACCAGGCTCATCCATGTTGACCCAATGACAGGATTTCCTTTTTAAAGTGGAATAATATTCCATTGTACATAGATGCACCACATTTTCTTGATCCACCCAACAGTGGTTTGTAGAATGCTCAATGGGTCTACTGAAGACTGGTTTGTGTAGATCCTGGCAGAAGTGATGTGATTCTGGAGCTGCTCACTGTTGCAGTGGCTTCCTGACTCAACAGGCATCTTCTTCATTCTATAATTTCCTGATTTTTGTCAGGAGCAGTAGCTCTCTTAGTAACCAAGTTCTGTGACGTGACTTTGGGAGTCCATGAATCCCAGCCTACATTCAGTTCATACAGCACTTCTAAAGTTGAAGTCATTTAATATCCTGGAAAAATTTCCAACACCACTTTAGTTAGCTAGAATGAATTCTATGTTCTGCAACTGAACCATGACTGATACAGGCAAGAAAGTCTTTCCCCAATCCAAAAGTAGGCGGAAAACTGACTCCATGCACAGGTAAAGGTAGTTTGAACCTGTGCCTTTTAACAGGTAGCATTTTGGGAAGGTTTCAGTAACAGCTGATTATATGTACCCTCAAAATGTTTCATTGCTCTCTTAATGCTAAGCAGATTTGAGATAGGGAAGAAAGAGTATTGGTATGAATTTTGGGGGAATTTGTGAAGTTAAACTAGGAATGATAATGTTTACTGAGTATGTAACCATGTGGACAAGTCACTGAATATTTTGTAAATTTAGAGTAACAACATGTTCTCTTAAACATGTCATAAAACTATTGGAGATGTTAATGGGGTATTTTGTGATTCATAACAATGTGCTACAGAAGAGAAGTAAAAGCAAGCTTTAATATGATGTGGAAATCATATCTATTCATTATTTTTTAAGAAATCAGTGACTGAAATACTTTTTGAAAACAGAATCCTCCCACTGAAGTTGAGCAGTAGTAAAAATTGTCTGCTTAAAGTTCTCTAAATAGAAGCTTTTTTTGGTTAGAATTATGGATTGGAAAATTGGGGGAAATTTGAAAACTCAATGAAAATGCTTCCTGAAACTTATCTGGTGCCTCTGCTGACCTCTTTTTCCAATCATTATCATCAAATACTAGAAGTTTATAGTGTCTCCTTGCAAATGACAAGTTCTGCTTTTATGTAATTTTAAAGCATATTAGTGCTTTTATTGTAATTTTAAAGGATATTAGTGCTGGAATCATGTAAACCTGGATGGCCTGTTATATATAGCAGTGCTTCTTAAACTGGGGACTTGTTGGCAGGTCAGCAAGGAACCTGAATTTCTGCAGTTCTAACAAAGTCCCAGGTGACGTTGATGCTTCTAGTCTATAGACCACACTTTGAGTGTGAAGGATTTAGAAACTAAAATTTAAAATTGTCAACTTGTTTCTTTTGAAAATTAATGGCAAGTAATTTTATTCCTTCTTCTAATTTCAACGGTTTATTTGGATATTGTACTTACCTCAGTCCCAATGTCAACTCAAGATAAATATTTATAAAGAGGAAAAAGGCAGAGATGTTAAGGCAGTGATTTAAAATACTGGCAGATTTTCAACAAGGCTTTTCTTTCTGTTACAAAACAGAGTCTACTAAATAGTGTGGACTTGAGTTAAGAAAGACCTGGATTTGGATCAGATTTATCTTTAGTGTTGTATGAACTTGGGCAAGTTTTAAAAATTCCTAAGCTCCACATGTGGTTTCCCATGTGGTTGTTAGGTCATGGAACTGTGGTGAGATTAAAAGGATAATTAAAAGTAATGCTTAGCTGTGTGCTTGCATATAGGAAGTGCCCAATAAAGATTACTTGCTTCACTAGTTATTATCTCCAATGAGTAGTCTTGCCCCAAGTTGATTGTGATTCTTATTGGAGTATAAATTCTTGGCTATAAATAACTAGGTTGTTTTGTGAAAACTAGTCCATACCATCATCATCGTATCATAGTATTGTTATCAAATAAGAAGCTGATGATTGCATATAAAGTATTTCACCTGGAAAAAATATTGTGAATATCAAGTTGGTTACCTTTTATTTTCAGATTACTTATAATTGAACTTTGTCACATTTATAATGTTTGGCTTAGACCTTTAACTATTAGTATACTTATATGGATGGAGCTAGAGAGTATTATGATAAGCAAAATAAGTCAGCCAGAGAAAGACAAATACCATATGCTTTCATTCACATGTGGAATTTAAGAAACAAAACAAATGAGCATAGGGAAGAAAAAGAGAGAAAGGCAGATCAAGAAACACTCTTCACTATAGAGAACAAACTGATGGTTACCAGAGAGGAGGTGGACATGGGGAGGGGATAGGTTAAATAGGTGGCAAAGATAAGGGAGTGCGCTTGTTGGGTTGGGTACCAGATTGTGTAGAAGTGTTGGATCACGCCATTGTGCACCTGAAATTAATATTATACTATATGTTAACTAACTGGAATTAAAATAAAAACTTAAAAACTAAAACTAAAAATGAGGCACATGAGTGGCTTAGTCAGCTAAGTGTCAGACTTTGGCTCAGGTCATGATCTCACGCATTTGAGCCCCGCGTTGGTAGGGCGCTGGGCTGACAGTTCAGAGTCTGGAGCCTGTTTTGGATTCTGTCTCTATCTCTTGCTCCCCCACTCACGCTGCCTCTCTCTGTCTCTCAAAAATAAATGTTAAAAAATTTTAAAGAAAATCCTAAAAACAAACAAACAAATATCAGTATACTTATTTTTGTTATTGTTTTGAATATGTAAGGAAAATTAAAAAGTATGTACATTTTGCCTTTATGAACACGTAGCTGTGTAGTTGCCCAAAAGCTTTGTAATGAATTCTGTAAACACACAGATTAGTATTCAATACATCAAATGTTCCATATTTATCCAGCATGTTAGATACTTTCAACCTCAGGAACTTTTTTTTTTCCCATTGAGGAGGCATTTGTGCAATTGTTCATATCTGTAGAACTTCTAACACTGTATTTATGTAAAATTATACTTCAGTATAATTGCCTATGTAATTAACATTCAGGAAGAAATTATTTATTCAGGAGCACATTTCACAATTCAATTTCAGTCTGTGACAAAGAGGCTTTTAAATGTTAATCTTATGAAGAAAATGGAGCAAATAGTAAAGGCTGTGGATTAATACAAGAGGCAGCTATTTACAGTGTAACATTTTCCCTTCCTGGGAATTACCTATTTTCTACCAGAGAGTCTAGGCATGTTTCAAATCTCACTGGGAAGTGTGGGGTTGAATCATATATTTTGTGCTTATTAGATGGTTTCACATCAGGTGACTAAATTAAAGAGCAAAATGGTTACAAATGCATTTGTTGTTGAAGCTTTAAAAGACACAGAAAGAATAAATCCATATTATGGTGGAGTTAAAAATGATCAGGAATATGTAGAAAATGGAAATAGGAAGTATATTTTCTCAGTCTCAATTTTTTAGGAATTTTCTGTTTTGGATAATAATCCTTTCAGAGCTGTGAACAGGAGGCACACACCTCCCCTCCTATCAGCCAGCTTTTAATTTCAACAACATGTAGTAACATCTCTTAAAAACCACAGGGACTATTTCTGTCACATACCTATTATGCCGGAAATTGGTGGAAGTTTGAAGGAGACCAGAGTAACCAGAAATATTATCTATTATTATTATCTATTATTCACATGTTTCTTTTCTGATTACAGAACATCATGTTGAAATAAGATTAGAGAATTTGCTAATACCTGCTAATACCTTGCTAATACCTGATAAAAACAGGAAAGTTAGTTTCTAGCCATATTTGTTATAGGAGCTTAACATTTTATATTTGGGGGTATAATTTAGTAATTTCAGTTTATTTGAAAAATAAATGCATAAATACTTGTTAGAAAGATTATTGTTGATGATACACAGAAATGAGATAATAGATATGTTTGTTTAATCATTACATAAGACTTCATTGTCATCACTACTACCTTGGTCCAAGCTAGCAAAATTGTTCATCTGTATAACGCACTGACTTTCTTTCTGGGCTCCCTGCTTTCACACTCATCCTATTGTCCACGGAACAGTTAGAATTAGCTTTTTGAGCTTAACTTTGATGACATACACAGACTCTCAACACCCTGCCTATCCACTTACCGGTGTCTGCTCATTCTCACCTCCTTTTCCTCCCGTTAATTTGGATGAACCCTTCATTCTCCCATTTAAGACAATCCTCCACTACTGGATGAGGTGCCATCTTCTTTTACTTAGTAAAACAAAACAAAAACAAAAACAAAACAAAAACAAAAACGAAAACAAAAGAAACTACTCCGGGTATCCTCCCTGCTCTCTCCAGCCTTATCGCTTTCCCCTTTCCATAGGATCATTTGTTTGAGCTTATCTACCCAAACCTCCCTCTTGCTCTTGCCCTAGTTCTTTACTCTCCTTTACAGAAAAATTCCTCTAAATTGCAACTTATACTCATTTCCTCTGATTCTCCCCTTCTGTTGGAACCCTTTCCAATCAGGTAGTACCCACTATCACTTTACTAAAACTATTTTGTCAAAGGTTGCCACTTTGAAGTTCAACCAACAGTCAATTCTTAGCCTCCTTTTAACTGAGCTATAGCCAACATTTGGCACAACTGATTGTTCTGTACTTCTTGAAACACTATCTTTAGTAGACTTCTGGGCCATCACAGTTTCCAGTTTCTTACACTGGCACCTCATTCCTCCATGAACACTCGTGTCCCACTTCCTACTTATTTCAAGTCTTTGCTCATTTATCACATCACAGTGAGGTATCCTTATTCCACCTGTATTGGGATTCTCCACAGAAACAGAGTCAATGGGATATACATATTCTAAGAGACAGAGAAGGGAGAGAGATATTTACTGTAAGGATTGGCTCACACAATTATGGGGGTTAAGTCCCGAGATCTGCAGTTGGCAAGCTGGAGACGAAGGAGGGATGGTTGTATAGTTCCAATATGAGTTGGAAGATCTAAGAACCAGGAGATGGTATATGTTCCAACCCTAGAGCAAGAGAAGACCAATGTCCCAGCTCAAGCAAAGTTGGGTTTTAGGCAGATTAACTTTCCTCTTATTCAGCCCCTCCCCCCCTTCTTTTTGTATTTAGGTTTTCAATTTATTGAGGCCCATCTGCATTAGGAAGGGCAATCTGCTTTGCTCAATCTACAGATTCAAATGTTAATCTCATCCAGAAGCACCTACACCTAGAATAATGTTTGGCCAAATGTCTGGGCATCTCATTTCCCAGTCAATCTGGCACACTGAATTAACTATCACACCACACTACTTACAATGGCAACCCAGAAGCACCTGGGTGGCTCAGGTGCTTAAGCTTCCGACTTCGGCTCCGGTCATGATCTCACAGGTCGTGAGTTCGAGCCCCACATTGGGCTCTGTGCTGACAGTTCGGAGCCTTACAGCCTGCTTCAGATTCTGTGTCTCCTTCTCTCTCTTCCCCTCCCCTGTTCGTGCTCTGTCTCTATCACAAAAAAATAAACATTAAAAAAAATATTAAATGGCAACCCACATTGGCACAGTCTATCCCTTTCCCTGATTTTCTTACTTCAGAGCACCCATCACCATCTACATATGCCCTGCTTCATTAATTTACTGACTGGATGACTGTCCCCTCCACTGGAATGGTAGTTCTGTGAGGGTGAAGGATTATTTGTTTGCTTATGGTTGTACCTTCTATCCCACGGCAGTGTTTGGCACATAGTCGATGATAATCTTGTTGGATGAGTTGAACAAGTGTCGCTCCCTTGCCTAAAACTTTTCAATGGCTTATTTTTTTACTTAATATATTATCCAGATATTTACCATGGCCTAAAATCCTGTGTGGTCTGTTCATTTCTTCCTCTCTAACTTCTTGTGCCTCTTACTCGTTCCTGCACTGAATTCCTTGAATACATCAAGATTCTTTCTGCTTCAAGGTGTTTTTTTTTTTTTTTAATTTTAATTTAATCCAAAGAGGTCACGGATTTATTTATTTATTTATTTATTTATTACTGTTTTATTTATTTCTGAGAGAGAGAGACAGCATGAACAGGGGAGGGTCAGAGAGAGAGGGAGACACAGAATCTGAAGACAGGCTCCAGGGCCAAATTGTGGAAGGCCTTTGATGCTGAGAGATGTTTATGCCCACAAACTCCTGCAAATAGTAAAGAGCCACTGTGGTGGTTTAAACAGATAACACGATATAAATGGCCTTTAGGAAAATAAAGACATAGCACACTAGTAGGCTACTCCAGGAACTGAAGTAAGCCTTCAAGAAGCAGGTAATTTGATTAAATTACTTTGTTCATTATTCATTCAGTGATTTGGGGGCTTGCCACTTAATTCTTGGATTATGTGAAGATTCTCCTGGTCTCTGTGCAACCGTGCATGCTGATTAAGGAGCTCATGTGATTTTTGTGTTTAGATCCTTTTATGAATTTTAATTCTAAAGGACTAGCCTGTTTGAGGTTTCTTCTTCTTTGTGCTAAATGTGGTTGGTTGTGGTGAAATTAAGCCTGAACTCCTTAAAATCCCTTCAGTGGTTATCTGCATATGTTTAATCGCTTCTGGTAGGGAGAGACACACGTCTCTCATCTGAATATAGGGTGCCACTGAGTATTTTCACTGAGTTCCAAGGTATTCTGAGGTGAATAACAGAGTGACCCAAAAGGCCCTCTGATTTCTAGCGAATTGATGGATGGAGATTTATTTCCTATTGACTATATTCCTTGAATAGAATAGGAACAGTGACACCCCAATCCATTAGGCTGACATCTCTTGTAATAGAAAGCCAAACATGTTTGTGTAGTCGAGATTGCTTGTGGACTTGTGTATGTGTTGCAAGAGGGAAAATGGGGTAGAAAAGAAAGTGAGGAGGGAAGACTATAAAGTAATGGTTGAAGCCTCAGTGTATTTAAGGGGCTTGAATTCTATCATAAGAGGGATCCGTTGAGTAAGCAGTCACAGAAATATGTATTAGAACAAATGTTTGTTGCCTGAGCAAATTGGTGTCTCATTTGGAGTTACATTTCCCACAGAAGTATCATTTGTGATAATGATTTATATCATTGATTATGAAATCAGAAAACGCATTCCCTACCCTAAGTGGAGGGTATTGACTACTGGAAAAAAATTTAAAGTGATAATTAGAAAATGTGCTTTGTCATTTGGGATTGGTAAGTGCAGGGAGTGAAAAGGAGGTAAAATGGAGAAATCACTTTTGGGGTCCAGGTTGTGTTGTATGTCTAGTTTCAACAGTGAAGATGCCGTTGTCCAAGTTGGCAGCCTCAGTTTAGCTTTAGTTACGATTCATTCAGCTCCTGTGTGACTTGTCCCACGTGCAAGGATCTGGGTGTCTAGTGGAAAAGACAGAAGAATTTTAAAATGCCTGTAAAACAGATAGGGCTAATTATATGAGTTGTTTAGGACCTCACAAAGGAAGGGCCTCTAATCCAACTTTGTGAGTGTGGGCATCAGGGAAGCACTTGGAAATGGCTGTGACCTACACTGAGTTTTAGTAGGGAGTTTGGAAAAGGACACTGACAAGGGAAGACTTCCCTACATAGCATGCCCAAACAATGAGGGGTAAAATTGTGGGGAATGATATGCCATTAAGTGCATTAGTTTAGTATTGCTGGAGATTCTCTTTCTCTCTCTAATGTATTGCAGAGAAAGTCAATGTGGAAGTGGGAAGTAGGGAAGAACGTAAGGAGATGCAGCTGGAGACATAAGCAGCATCCAGATCACAAAGGCCTCATAAAACCAGTGTTAGAGATCTTAGTCTGTGAAATAGAAATCATTAAAGGAGGAAAAGAAAATGCTACAGCTGTAAACAACCATGAAGAGAGTTGTAAAATCCAAATCCAAACACTTGTACTTGCAAATGTTTTTCGAAAATGATTTTAAGGGAGCAGAAAAAGATAAAGTAAGAAAGCAGAATAAGGAAAGATCAGCATATTTGGCCAAGGTTTTGAAGTTAGAGTCTCCCCGAGCTTAGCCTAACTCTGTTAAGCTCCTCGTTAGTTCCGTGTACTATCTCTAGCAGTAGATACACAAGAGATGAACCTAGGACCACTTTAAGCTCCAGATCCTCTAAGATGATTTTCAGGTGGATCCCAAGAGGGGGCACCTCAAGTAGGGGTGAGGTCGTTAATCTAATGGAGTGAAGCATGCTGGGATGGGAACAAACTGGGATCAGCATGCACATTTAAAGGGAGAACTCAGCCAATTGTTGCTATGCAGCACCCATGTCCTGTTTTGTAAAGTATTGACAACTAATTAAAATTTCCTCTGGTCTTTGCCTTTGCTCATATGACAGCTACCATTTGTGTTGTTAAAATCCTAAAACCATGTAAGTGCTTGGTTAATAGTTGATAAAGCTTCTATTTTTTAATAACTTCAGAACAATGTTTTTATTAATTTTGAGTTGAGAATATAAAATGCTAAGTGGAACAGATATTTGCATTGGCCTCAACAGTGCTGCCTCTTTCTGCAAGCAACCTATGTGCAAAGCCCACTAATCGTGATGGTTGCTTGGTGAGATGGCTGAAATTGGATTCCAATTTTAATTTGCCTCCACATCCATGGTGGAGGCCCTGGATGCTCTGCTTAGTTTTTTGCTGCTAAGACTCTTCTCTTCTGTCAGTGTGATCCCTTGTCCTCTGATTAACTGTTGGCTCTGGCCAATGGGGAGTCTAGACCAGAGTTCTGAAGGAAGAAGAGGAGTAGGATCTTAGTATTTATTCCCTTGGTTTCCCCAGGGATTATCTATATCATACAGTTGTTGAAAATTTAAATAATGTAAACTAAGTACAGTCCCTGGACTATGTAAACTCTCAACAAAACTTCTTTTAGTTTTCTTTATAAGAATGATTATTAAAGTTTAAGAAGTCAAATAATATTACCTTGTCTCTCTTGTGGGAAGTGGGTCTGTTCAAGGCAATCTGCTTTCCTCAACTCTCCTTTTGAGTTTTGGTTCTCTATCCTTCCCATCTTCCTTTAAAGTCTAAGGGGGAAGGTTGATTTCAGCTTTACTGTTTCTAGATCCTGACCTCTGCTCTATCCCTTGCGATTCCCTATCCACACTCAGATCATGATATGGAATTTTTTTTTTAAACAAACCCTCCTAGAATTATCTTAATGTGAGCATGCTATCCAATTCTGTTGGAACCCTGACAATTCAGTACTTGAAGCCATTGTCATCTCTTGCTTAGACTACTGCTTGTCTCTAGTCTCATTTCAGGCAAAGCCAACTTAACATGTAGTTCTGAATATATCACTTCCCTTCTAAATATCTTGTACAATCCACTACCATCAATTCAGCTTCCATTTATATCTTCTATTTGACTTTTTTCAATTAAAACTTTACCTGTATCTTCATGTTTCCTTGTCTTTCTCCAGTCACAGGAGGAGCTAGAGCCCTACTCTTAAGCAAAGCAACCCTTTCCTTGAGTGGTTGATTCAGCCTCCTCTCCCCCCTACCCCAATCCTTTGAAATAACTTTCATGTGCAAAATGCAATCAGTGGTTAACTCCACACCCATCTCACCTTATCTCCTAGGAGCATGTGAATCAGTTGATTAATTCTTCCTTCTTGAAACACTTTTATTTCTTACCTTCCTTTTAGTGTACTTACTGGTTTCCTTCCTCCTTTATAGCCTGCTTCTTTCTAGTCTCTTTTGATGGCTTCTCATCTTCCTTTCTTCCAAATGTTGGAGTACTCCAAAGCTCTGTCCTTACCTATCTTTTTTACAGGCTCTTCCTCTTGGTAATTTCACCCACTGTCTTAACTATAAATACTATCTCTTAGAGAAAATTGCTACATTCATCTCCTGAGACTTGAGCCCTTCCTTGAACTCTAGGCACCTATATTTAATTTGCCATTTGGCATCTCTACTTAGATATTTCATACTTATTTCAAACTTAACAAGTCCAAAATAGAACTCTTCATTTGCCACTCCCCTTAATTTAATTTAAATCTTTCTCCTTTTTTATTGTGTATCTTTAAGGCTGTAATGTTTCCTACAAATACTATTGTAGCTAAATTGTAAATGTTAAGTAGTGATTCATTATTTTCTCTTCTAAATATTTTTAAATTTCTTTTATGAATTCTTTCGGATCCATGAATTATAAAAGTGTATTTTGAGTATTTCAAATGTGAGTCTTTCAGAATTACATTTTTGTTATCACTTTTAGTTTTATTGCATTTATTGAGAAGGTGGTCTTTATGATATCCAATCTTTACTTTTTGTTGAGATTCACCTTGTGGCTTAGTACATGATACATTTTTATGTCTACTTAGGTGGGAGGGAGAGGGAGAGAATAGTTTTGTGGTGCAAATTGTGGGAGAGCCCTGAAAAGTAGTTGTTACTGCCAGGAGCTTAAGAAATATAGAAAGTCTCAATTCATTTTATACTAATTTCTTGGCTTTGGGGTTCTTGAACACCAGACACTAAAGAGATTGGCCCTTTGTTTTGGTATCTCAAGAGAAATATCTTTGTTGTTCACTTAGAACTCAGGAAGAATAAAATAAGTTTCATCATTATTTCCATGTGCAGGTGGCTGGACTTTTCCTAGTCTACCTTTTAATTGAGCTTACAACACTTTGAGGTGCCTGGATTTACAACAGCATCTCAGTGGCAACTCCCCACATCACATAGGCCAGATTCATTCTTTTCTCCTTGCTTGTGTGTGTCTATCCTAAATAGTTCAGCAAGATTTTTGGCTTTTTATTAATTAAAAAATTCTTTTATTAATTTTTTGACAACTATAATTATATGTTTAAAGTATATGCAATGTGTTTATCAGATATACATGTACATTGTGGAATGATTATGAAGGTCAAGATAATTAACGCACCCCTCACCTCACATGGTTAACTCTTTCTTGCATGTGAGGGTAAGAATGCTTAAGATGTATTCTTAGCAACTTACAAGCATACAATACTATATTATTAACTATTATCACCATGCTGTACATTAGATCTTCAGAACTTATAACTGAAAATTTGTACCCTTTGACCTACATCACCAATTTCCCCACTCTCCATCCATTGGTATCCTTTGCTTATTTTACAACCTTGGCCTCATTTATTGTTTTTTAGATTCTGTATAAAATTGACATCCTCCAATATTTGTCTTTCTCTTTTGGCTTATTTCACTTAGGAAAATGTCCTCCAGTGTCAGTGACGGGACTTCGTTCTTTACTTTTGTGGCTTAATAATATATATACATATACAATGGACTATTATTATTTTATATAATATGTAATAAGCCACATTTTTTTCCCTTCATAGTTTATTGTCACGTTGGTTTCCATATAATACCCAGTGCTCATCCCCACAAGTGCCCTCCTCCATGCCCATCACCTCCCTTCCCCTCACCCCCAACCCCATCAGCCCTCAGTTTGTTTTCCATATTCAAGAGTGTCTCATGGTCTGTCTCCCTCCCTCTTCCCAACTATTTTTCCCCTTCTTCTCCCCCATGGTCCTCTGTTAAGTTCCTCCTAATCCACCTATATGTGCAAACGTATGGTATCTGTCCTTCTCTACCTGACTTATCTCACTCAGAATAACACCCTCAAGTTCCATCCATGTTGCTACACATGGCCAGATTTCATTCTTTCTCATTGCCATGTAGTATTCCATTGTATAGATAAACCACATCTTCTGGATCCATTCGTCAGTTGATGGGCACTTAGGCTCTTTCCGTGTTTTAGCTATCATTGAGAGTGCTGCTATGAACATTGGGGTACATGTGCCCCTATGCATCAGCACTCCTGTATCCCTTGGGTAAATTCCTAGCAGTGCTACTGCTGGGTCATAGGTTTTGAGGAACCTCCACACTGTTTTCCAGAGGGGCTACACCAGTTTACATTCCAACCAACAGTGTTAGGAGGGTGCCCATTTCTCCACATCCTTGCCAGCATCTATAGTCTCCTGATTTGTTCATTTTAGCCACTCTGACTGGCATGAGGTGGTGTCTCTGTGTGGTTTTGATTTGTATTTCCCTGATGAGGAGGGACGCTGAGTATCGTTTCATGTGTCTGTTGGCCATCTGGATGTCCTCTTTGGAGAAGTGTCTGTTAATGTCTTCTGCCCATTTCTTCACTGGATTATTTGTTTTTTGGATGTGGAATTTGGTGAGTTCCTTATAGATTTTGGAGACTAGCCCTTTATCTGATATGTCATTTGCAACTCTCTTTTCCCATTCCGTTGGTTGTCTATTAGTTTTATTGATTTTTTCCTTTGCCGTGCAGAAGCTTTTTATCTTGATGAGGTCCCAATAGTTCATTTTTGCTTTTGATTTCCTTGCCTTTGGGGATGTGTCAAGTAAGAAATTCTTGTTGTTGAGGTCAAGGAGGTTGTTACCTGCTTTCTCCTCTAGGGTTTTGATGGTTTCCTGTCTCACATTCAGGTCCTTTATTCATTTTGAGTTTATTTTTGTGTATGGTGTGAGAAAATGATCTAGTTTCATTCTTTTGCATGTTGTTGTCCAGTTCTTCCAACACCATCTGTTAAAGAGGCTGTCTTTTTTCCATTGAATACTCTTTCTCGCTTTGTCAAAGATTAGTTGGCCATACATTTGTGAGTCCAATTCTGAATTCTCTACTTTATTCCATTGGTCCATGTGTCTGTTTCTGTGCCAATACCATACTGTCTTGATGATTACAGCTTTTTAATAGAAGCTAAAGTATGGGATGGTGATACCTCCGTTTTGGTTTTCTTCTTCAATATTACTTCGGCTATTCGAGGTCTTTTGTGGTTCCAAACAAATTTTAGGATAGTTTGTTCTAGTTTTGAGAAGAATGCTGGTGCAACTTTGATTGGGATTGCATTGAATGTGTAAATTGCTTTGGGTAGTAATAACATTTTAACAATATTTATTCTTCCGATCCATGAGCATGGAATATTTTTCCATTTCTTTATGTCTTCTTCAATTTCCTTCATAAGTTTTCTATAGTTTTCATCATACAGATCTCTTGTATCCTTGGTTAGGTTTATTGCGAGGTATTTTATGTTTTTTTGTGCAATTGTGAATGGGATCAGTTTCTCGATTTCTCTTTCTGTTACTTCATTATTGGTGTATAAAAATGCAACCCATTTTTGCATGTTGATTTTATACCCTGCAACTGCTGAATTCATGGATCAGTTCTAGTAGGCTTCTGGTGGAGTCTGTCGGGTTTTCTATGTAAAGTATCATCGTCTGCGAAAAGTGAAGGTTTGACTTCTTCTTTGCCAATTCTGATGCTTTTTATTTCCTTTTGTTCTCTGATGGCTGATGCTAGGACTTCCAGCGCTATGTTAAACAACAGTGGTGAGAGTGGACATCCCTGTCGTGTTCCTGATCTCAGTGGGAAAGCTTTCATTTTTTCCCTGTTGAGGATGATGTTAGCTGAGGGTTTCTCATAGATGGCTTTTATGATGTTTAAGTAAATTCCTTCTATCCCAAAGTTCTCAAGGATCGTTATTAAGAAGGCATGCTGTATTTTGTCAAATGCTTTTTCTGCATCTATTGACAGGATCATACGGTCTTTATCTTTTCTTTTGTTAATGTGATGTATCACACTGATTGATTTGCCAATATTGAACCAGCCCTATAACCCAAGAATGAATTCCACTTGGTCATGGTGGAGAATTCTTTTTGTGTGCTGTTGATTTCAATTTGCAAGTATCTTGTTGAGGATATTTGCATCCGTATTCATGAAGGATATTGGCTTGTAGTTCTCTTTTTTTGCTGGGTCTCTGTCTGGCTTGGGAATCAAAGTGATGCTGGCTTCATAAAATGAGTCTGGAAATTTTCCTTTGATTCCTATTTTTTGGAATAGCTTGAGAAGAATGGGTCTTAACTCTGTTTTAAATGTCTAGTAGAATTCTCCAGGGAAGCCACCTGGCCCAGGGCTCTTATTTGTTGGGAGATTTTTGATCTGATTCAATATCTTCACTAGTTATGGATCTGTTTGGATTTTCTATCTCTTCCTCTGTGAATTTTGGTAGTGAATGTGTGTTTAGGAATTTGTCTATTTTTGCTAAGTTGTCTAGTTTATTGGCATATAGTTTTTCATAGTATTCCCTGATAATTGATTGTATTTCTGAGGGGTTGGTTGTAATAAGTCCATTTTCATTCATGATTTGGTCTATTTGAGTGTGCTCTCTTTTCTTTATGAGAAGCCTGGCTAGAGGTTTGTCAATTTTGTTTATTTTTTCAAAAAACCAACTCTTGGTTTCATTGATCTGTTCAACTGTTTTTGTTTGTTTGTTTGTTTGTTTGTTTGTTTCTATATGGTTTATTTCTACCCTGATTTTTATTATTTCTCTTCTACCACTGGGTTTGGGGTGGTCTTGTTGCTCTCCTTCTAGTTCCTTTAGGTGAGCTGTTAGATTCTGTACTTGTGCTTTTTCTAGTTTCTTGAAATAGGCCTGGAGTGCAATGTACTTCCCTTTTAGGACTGCTTTTGCTGCATCCCATAGAGTTTGAATTGTTGTTGTATTTTCATTTTCATTTGTTTCCATATATTTTTTAAATTTTTTCTCTAATTGCCTGATCAGCCGATTTGTTTTTTAGTAAGGTATTCTTTTGGAGGTTTTCCAGACTTCTTCTGGTGGTTGATTTCAAGTTTCATAGCATTGTGATTTGAATGTGTGCATGGTATTGTCTCAATTCTTTTATATTTATTGAGGGCTGCTTTACATCCCAGTATGTGATCTATCTTGGAGAATGTGCCATGCGCACTTGAGAAGAAAGTGAGTTCCATGGCCTCAGGATGTAGAGTTCTAAATATATCTGTCAGATCCATCTGGTCCAATGTGTCATTCAAGTCTATTGTTTCTTTAGTGATTTTCTGTCTAGTTGATCCATCCATTACTGCAAGTGGAGTACTAAAGACCCCTGCTATCAACACATTCTTATCCATAAATTGTTTCTGTTTGTGATTGTTTTATGTATTTGGGTGCTTCTGTATTTGGTGTGTAGACATTTATAATTGTTAGCTCTTCCTAATGGATAGACCCTGTAATTATTATATAATGCCCTTCTTCATTCCTTGTTACTGCCTTTACTTTAAAGTCTAGTTTGTCTGATATAAGTATAGCTACTCCAGCTTTCTTTTGACTTCCAGTAGCATGATATATATTTCTCCATCCCCTTACTTTCAATCTGAAGGTGTCTTCAGGTCTAAAATGAGTTTCTTGTAGACAGCAGATAGATGGATTTTGTTTTTTTATCCATTCCGCCACCTTATGCCTTTTGATTGGAGCATTTAGCCCATTTACATTCAGTGTTATTATTGAAAAATATGGGCTTAGAGTCATTGTGTTCTTTGTAGGATTCATGCTTGTGGTGGTGTCTCTGGTACCTTGTGTTCCTTGCAACATTTCCCTCATAGAGTCCCCCTCAGGATTTCTTGTAGGGCTGGTTTAGTGGTGATGAATTCCTTCAATTTTTGTTTATTTGGAAAGACTTTTATCTCTCCTTCTGTTCTGAATGACAGGCTTGCTGGATAGAGGATTCTTGGCTGCATATTTTTTTTAGTTCATCAAGTTGAAGATTTTCTGCTATTCCTTTCCGGCCTGCCAAGTTTCATTACATAGGTCTGTCACCACTCTGATCGGTTTCCCTTTGTATGTTAGGGCCCTTTTATCCCTAGCTGCTTCCAGAATTCTCTCTTTGTCCTTATATTTTGCCAGTTTCACTATGATATGTCATGCAGAAGATTGATTCATGTTCTTCTGAGGGGAGTTCTCTGTGCCTCTTGGATTTCAATGTCTGTTTCCTTCCCCAGATTGGGGAAGTTCTCTGCTATAATTTGTTGTTCAAGGACTCCTTCAGCACCTTTCCCTCATTCTTCCTCTTCTGTAATTCCTATGATATGGATATTATTCTGTTTGATTGTATCACTCAGCTCTTGAACTCTCCTTTCATGTTCCTGGATCAGTTTATCTCTCTTTTCCTCAGCTTCCTCTTTTTCCATAATTGTGTCTTCTAAATCACTTATTCTCCTTTCTGCCTCTTCAATCCATGCATTAGACACTTCCATTTTATTATGCATCTCATATAGCATTTTTTAATTCATGAAAACTATTTTTAAGCTTCATAGTCTTTGTAGCAGTAGTTTCTCTGATGTCTTCCATGCCTTTTTCAAGCCCCACAATTAATTTTATGACTGTTGTTCTAAATTCTTGTTCAGTTATGTTGTTTATATCTGTTTTGAGCAGTTCTTTAGCTGTCATTTCTTCCTGGAATTTCTTTAGGGCAGAGTTCTTCCATTTCATCATTTTGGCTACCTTTCTGTCTCTTGTTAGTTTTAAAAGCTTGTTATGTCCTCTGCACCTGTGAGTACTGCTGTATTAAAGAAGGCTCATTGACTGTCCAGGACCTGTTTAGGAAGTGTTCTTTGAATGGTGTCTCTTGGTCTCTTTTGTTGAGACTTTAGTTATTTTATTTCCCTACTTGTAGTTGTATTTGGGACTCTCCACCATGTGTACTTTGGCTTGTTTCTTGAGGTAGCCCATCACCAGGGAGCTCAGGGTAGCCTTTCTATTACTCATCGATTCCATTGCATCATGGGTGCTGCTATTCCATCAGTCACTGCCTCTGCACACTGGGTACCAAAGGTGCTGTGTGTGGTGGGGGGTGGGGTAGGTTGGCAGCTGGTGAAGGAAATGGGATTGCTCTGGTCCTGAGCTCAGGCTGTTGGTGATTGTCTGCTCAGTGGAGACAGGAGAAATAGGGTGGGTCTTGAGTTAAAGGCCAAACTTCAAACCAAGCTGGATTACCTCAAAATCCTGGAGAAGACAGCATATAGGTTCTCATGGCTCCTGGCTCCTTGGATTGAAGGGAAAGATGTAAGCCACATTTTCTATATTCATTCATCTACCAAAGGACATTAGGTTGCTTCCATATCTTGGCTATTGTGACTAATGCTGAAATAACAATGGTGTGTAGGTATCTCTTAGAGACACTGATTTCAATTCTTTTATAGTTATATATCCAGGAGTAAGATTGCTCACTCATATAGTAGTTAATTTTTAATATTTTGAGGAACCTCCATACTGTTTTCCATAATAGCTATACCAATTTACATTCTTACCACCAGTGCAAAAGTGTTCCCTTTTCTCCACATCCTCATGAATACTTGTTATCTGTTCTCTTTTTGATAATAGCTATGCTAAGAAATGTGAGCTAATCTCATTATGATTGGCATTTCTCTGATGATGAGTGATGTTGATCATCTTTTCAAATACCTATTGGTCATTTGTATGTTTTCTTTGGAAAAATATCTATTCAGGTTCATTGTCCATTTTTTAATTGCATTATTTGCTTTGTTGCTGTTGAGTTGTATGAGTCTTTTATATAATTTAAATATTAGTCTCTTATCAGCTTTTCATGTGCAAATATTTTCTCTCATTCTGTAGGTTGCCTTTTCAATTTATTGACTGTTGCCTTTGTTGTGAGGAAGTTCTTCAGTTTGATCTAGTCCCACATATTTATTTTAGCTTCTGTTGCCTGTGCTTTTGGCATCTTATCCAACAAATCATTGCCAAAAGTAATGTTAAAGACTTTTTTCCCTACATCTTTTGGGGAGTTTTATGATTTCAGATTGTACATTTAAGTCTTTGATCCATTTCAAGTTAATTTTTGTGAATGGTGTAAGATAAGGTTCCTGTTTCATTATTTGCCTGTGGATATCCAGATTTCCTAGCATCATTTGTTGAAAAGACTATCCTTTCCCAATTGTTTGTTCTTGGTGCCCTAGTAAAAAATTAGTTGAGTATGCCCTTGTCAAAAATTAGTTGAGTGTATATGTGTGGGTTTCATTCTAGTCAACCTCTTTTCTAAGTTCCAGCCTCCTGTTATAATTGATTATTTAGCATTTCCATCTGAATGTCCCACAAGCATCTCAAATATGTTCAAACCTAAATTCATTACTCTTACCTATTTCCTTATTTCTAATTTAATTATCAATATCTTTGTCAAATTAGAAAGGAATAAGTTTTTCCCGTTAAGTTGATAACTATCTTAGAATAAGAGACCTTGACAACACCAATATATTCTTATATATATCAGAATTACAAACTAAATAATGAGCTTTGTATATATATTTTCTCTCATCAGTATATTTAATGTCCATATTTCTTGAATTGTGTTGCTTTGTCATATTTCAGGTCATGGTAGACAACTTTTCAAAATTTAAAGGCAAAATATCAAAATTTGGTAGAATCACAATCTTTATTTCTTTTCACACTTTCTAGGAGTGGTGCTAAATAAGCTATGATGTATAAGACTTTTACAATGAGGATATAAAATAACATTCTATCTTGGTAAAATAGCTGTAAATTGTTATAGATAACAGAAATGATGTTATTGTCCTTTAAAGGAAGTTGTTTGATAAGTGCTCTGAGCTGATCCTACATGGCCTATAATATAGCCATCCACAATACTGGTCCCTCAAACAGTCTGTGAACTTTCACTTATCTGGGTCTTTGTTAATGCTTTCCCATATCTTCTTGTACATTACAATTGTACTCAGTCTTCAAAACTCAGGTCAAATGTTGCCACCACTTGGAAGCTATAATTATTCCTTTCTTCATGCTATATATATTTGAAGATACATATATCTTCAAGCACTATATATTTTTTTGAGGACTTCTTTTATTGTGGTAAAATACACATAACATAAATTTACCCTCTTAACAATGCTGAGTGTACATTATAGTACTGTTAACTGTATGCTTATTGTACAAAGAGCTCTAGAACTTTTTAATTTTACATGATTGAGTTTCTATACTCATTGAATAACTCCCCGTTTCCCCCTCCTCCTAGTCCTTGGCATTCACCATGATATCTTCTGTTTCTATGAATTTGATTACTTTAGATAATTCATATAAGTAGAATCATGCAGTATATATATATTTATGTGACTGGCTTATTTCTCTTAGCATAATGTTCTCTAAGTTAATTCAGCTTTTACATACAACAGGATTTCCTTCTTTTTAAGGATGAATAATATACATTATATAATCATCTTTTCTTTATCCATTCATCCATTGATGACATTAGGTTGCTTACGTATCTTGGCTGTTGTGGATAATGCTAAAATGAACATGGGTGTACAAATATCTCTTTGAGATTTTGTTTTTAACTCTTTTGGATAAATACCCAGGAGTGGGATTACTGGATCATATGACAGTTCTGTTTTTACTTTTTTAAGGAAACTCTATACTGTTTTTTCCATAGGGTCTGCATCATCTTACAATCCTACCAGAGGTGTAGAAGGGTTACAGTTTCCCCCCATCCTTGCCAATATATCCATATCCATATCCATATATATACATACATAGGTATAGTTGTCATTCTAATGGGTATGAGGTAATATCTCATTGTGCGAATATACCAATTCTCATTTAACTCTGTCCTGCACTGTAGTTAGTTGTTACATGTCTGTTTCTTCCCTAACCATAGAGTAAGCACTACCTGCTAATCGGAATCTAATAGTGCCTAGTTCATAAAAGGTGCTCAAGGCACACTTAAGTAATTTAATTCCTGTTAGTAGGTAAATCATATTCTACTTCTTATTGATTATATCTCTGTCAGTATGTATAGAAAGAGTTGGTCTAACACCAACAGTAAACTCTATTCTTTAAAAGAGAAGAACAAGGGTGCCTGGGTGGCTCAGTTGCTTAAGTGTCCAACTTCGGGATCATGATCTCACGGTTCATGGGTTCGAGCCCCACGTCAGGCTCTGTGCTGACAGCTAGCTCAGAGCCTGAAGCCTGCTTCAGATTCTGTGTCTCCCTCTCTCTCTGACCCTCCCCTGCTCGCGCTGTCTCTCTCTCTCAGAAATAAATAAAACATTAAAAAAATTAAAAAATAAATAAAAAATAAATAAAAGAGAAGAACATGAACTTTGTTTCAGTACTGTTCCTTTCCCCATGGAATTTATTCTATTCTTATTCCAAAATGAAGAGTTTTTTTTTTAGAAAAGCAATAACTATAATTATGTTGTTTTCTAAGTAATAGTTTTAAGATAAAGTGTTATACTTTATAAATTAATACCTTAATGTTTTCGTATATGTACTATATTTATCTATCTGTAATAACATATATAGGAGAAAGTGTTTTGCATATGATAAATTGGACCTAACAACGAATGACAACTCATAGTAACTGAACAAACTTCCTGGAAACAATTGGAACTACATGATTTATTGAACACAATGGAATGAAAATAAGACTTTTTACCTTTTCTCTTTTAGTGTTGTACTCGAAGGTCCTCAACATTTTCTATCACAGTTTGCTAAAGTGTGCCAATAAATCTCTACATTTTATTTGCAATGTTATTTTATCTTTCTCTTGGACGTACACTCATACTTCATCCTTTTGAGAATTTTTAAAAGGCTGTTTCCTCCTTAAGATTGCCTGCTACAGCTGATGACTGAAAAGATATGTACAAAATAAAAAATAAGAGAAGGACAGCAGGGCTATAACATAAGGTCCAGTCACATTAGCTTAAATCAAAAGTGCTATTTTTTTTTTTTTTTTTTACCTCTTTTTGTCACCTGGTCCTTGGAATCTGACTTTAGGCAAAGTAAGAAAGCACAAGTTCAGTGGATAGTTAAAAGAACTTTCACACTTCTTAGGACTTAAATGGAATCCCATCTCCTATCTGGAAGGACAAGCTTGACTACCAAGTGTCAGCACTAGTGGGAGAAATGCACAAAAATTTGCAAATTGTGAGACAGAATTCCATAGCAAAAAGGACAACCATTTTAATGCATGATTAAAATCTAATATTTATAAAAATGACTACAAAAATAAAACCTCAACAAAAAAGGCCTTGATATATTATAAACTATTTTTTTTTAATGTTTTTTAAATTCGTTTCTGAGAGAGAGAGAGAGAGAGAGAGAGAGAGAGAGACAGCATGAGCAGGGAGGGTCAGAGAGAGAGGGAGATACAGAATCTGAAACAGGCTCCAGGCTCTGAGCTGGCAGTCAGCACAGAGCCCGACGCGGGGCTCGAACCCACGAACCCACGAACCGTGAGATCATCACCTAAGCGAAAGTCGGACGCTTAACCAGAGCCACCCAGGCGCCCCAAGCTATTCTTAACGTTTGTTAGAGTATGTCGGTAGTTGTGCTCCACTTGCTGGAAGGGTTTGGTTTATAATTGCCTTGCTCTTATTCTTCCTACCCTGAGTATCTAGCCAGCTAGGATGTCCCCAGGCCTTGCTAGTCTCCACAAACAATGAGGTCACATTAACATAAATACCTGCATTTTGCTGCTTGGTGGTGCTCACCCATGCAACTGGGGAGCTCAACTTTTCCCAGCTCCCATTCAAAATGTCTCCTACTTATTTACAGGGTTCTCTGGGAGAGTTCTCCTGAGATCTGAAAAACAAGACCATTAATCTGCTTTTGTCTCTTTGAAGTCTGCTGGTGGTGAGTCACCCACTGTCACTTGCCCGTGCTGTGCTGAGTGTCTCAGTCCCTTCTGTTGCCCTATCTCCAACTGCTCCACATTTTATCACTTGGGCTTCACTCAGCCTGTGTAAGTCACAAGTTTCAGCGAGTTCCTCCTAAACACAGCCGCTCCCTCTCCTGTCTCCAGCCTTTAGCTGTTCTTCAATCTCCACCTTCTATATCCTACCCACTGCCCTTTACGTGAATGTGCGTGCACACACGTGCGTGCGTGTGCGCATACCGACCCCTTGGGCCCTTCACAGAGTTCAGGTGCTCGAAAGCCAAACTTTTCTAAGCCAAAAAACTCAAGTCCTTCCTCATTTCAACTCAAGCAAATGGGTCTGGAGGAGGAAGAAGAAGAGAGCATGCTGCTATACTGCAGTCATTTACCCAGGTTCTGCCATGAACATCCAACTGATATTCGTGATGAGATAGAAAGGGGAAATCACTTTCCTTATGGAATAGAAAGGGGTTGAATAGGGAAAGAGGGGCATAAAGTAAGAAAATACGGAGAGAAGAAATCAGCTTTTGGAATTTCTAGGTAGTGCAAGGAAGTAAAACCAGCATACAGTACTGGTGAAGAGTACAGACTGCTGGGTTTCAGATCCAACCCTATCACTTATGTGATTTGGGGTGAATTACTAAAATCCTCTGCTCCTAATTTTTCTCATCTCTGAATTCGGAATTGAAGAGCCTAAATAACGCCATTTTAAAATTAAGACCCCCATTAAAAGCAACCTTGGGCTGCACATAGCAGCAGTCTCAAAAGAAAAAAAAAATCCCTGCAGATTGTTCAAGGCTGAAACCCCTCCCCAATTAGCCCATGAGACGAGGTTAAAAACATTCCTGCGGGCTGAGACAAGGGCTGCTCCCCGGTGCCTAACTCACCTCATAATTGGTCATTTTCAAAGGAGTCTCAAAAGGCTATAATTGGGCTCCTCCAAAAGTAACGGACACCTCACAGGTACTGAATGGTCAAAACTGTTGCCAAGGATATTATACAAATGTGATTGGAGAACTACATATGTACTGTAACACCCCCATCCCTTACCCCTTAAAAACCCTGCTCACTATTGTTTGGGGCTCCCCCCTGCTGTTGCTGCTGTGTTGGTAGGCGGGTGAGACCCTGCTCGAGCTTGTAATAAAGACCCTTTTGTTCTTGCATCGGTTTTGGCTTCTGAGGTCACTGGGGACTCGTGATTCAGGCACAACAGAATAATCATAGTATCTACCTCACAGGATTATGGTGGAGATTGAATTACTTAACATTTGCAAAGTACTACTAAGTGCTATATAAATATTGGTTATTGTTAATTATTATTATTACTTGCCCCTGAGCCTATAAATTAATTCTAGATTCTGTATCTTTGCCTTAGTCAGGAGTTGGATTAATCTACATATAACTCTCTTTTTAGAAGTTACAATGTCTCTGAATCCAGAGACACTTGTGTTCAGCAGGCCATTAAAACAACTCATTCTGCCTAGGGTATAAATCCCCCACCCACTCATTAACGCTGTTCTTATGGCTTCTCTGAGCTCTTGGGCTCCAGATAATCCCTGCCTCTCTGCTTCTCGAAGCCTACTACCTCTGCCTTCTTACCCAAATCGGCCTTCTGTCTCTGTCATCATGAGTGACTTCTAGACATTTTTTTTGCTTAGCTGGACTTGTAGTCTTGGCCTCTCTGAGTCAGCCCTCTCCTGGTGTCAGTCACACCCTGCCATGATGGCATCGGATATTCAGAGACTAGAAACAGGTGGCTCATGATGAACGCGATATATTGTGCCCTCTCTCATCTTGGCGACAGGTGGCTGCTCAGCCAGCTGGGGTCTTTTTGAGGACACTCTTCCAGGCCTGCCCCTGACCATATGCACTCCAGTCCAGATGGTGACATGGTTCCCCTGAGTCCTGTATCAACTTAACAGGAGATGGCAGGGTTATGCTGATTTTGCCTAGGGTCTAATACAAGCATAGAGTTTTTTTAAATTTTACTTTCTAATTCAGGAAAAAGGAACAAGCCTTATGTGAAAGTCATGTTCACAATGTGGTTTCAAATTCTGTCACAGAAAGTCTAAATTTACGTGATTAAATTAGCATTCATAAATGCCAAGGCAAGAAAGCAAATTAATTTGTTTTTACCATTGGAGAAGAATAAAGATGACTTTGGATAATCTAAGGTATTAGGTTATTTACTTCGTCTATCTGATTTTCCTTTGTAAGTATTCCTGCTACATTAAAATAGTGGCAAACATAGGTGTTATGATATGTTGGGTACAGGTTCACCTTGGTAAGAGATGGAGGCAAGTTGCTTTCACTTGAGGTTAAAACTACTTTACACTGTATTTTGGAACTAGCCTACTTTCAAACAAATGATGGCTTAGAAGAACACATATTTGCTTAAAGTTATCTCTGCTTATACAGTGTTTTCTGATGCATTTATGCAAGTGTTGATTAAATCCTTCATGTTGCTTGAATGCTTATGATCATGGAATTGTTGGTTAGGAAATCAAGAAGAGGCATTCTCAGACATGGCATAGACATTTTTGAGGTTTAAAAAGAATAAAAATAGTATGGTATTACTTAAGACTGGTTGAGAAATTTATAATAACTGAAGGAAATAGTTTATGGACTTTTCCCAGTTAATTTAAAAATCTTAATGATTTAAAAATTTAATCTTACTATTTAACATGAACATGAACTTTGGAATATCTAGAACCACAGGGATTCTAAGTTCTAAAAGATACATTCAAATATATATACATATTTTGATAGAGTAGCAGACCTATTTTATAGATGTATGTTAATCTATGACATTTTGACATTAATCTGTGTCCATTAATCTATGACAGTAAAAGCTTCAGGAACATCCTTCTCAGTAACATGGCCCTTGATTGAAACATGACAGAATTTATTGTTTCCTTATCCATCATCAGCGTTGCATGTGCCTGCTATTTTCCATTTCTAACCCTGGAGATTAAGTTCAGTGAACAGGAAAGAAAAGTTAGGAAAGAGAGGAAAACTAATGAAGGGCAGAGAAAAAAGAGCACCAGCAATAAACTGTTCACATAATTTTCAGTACTTTTGAGTATCATATTTTTAAAACAATAAAATCATGATTTTCATACAATATAAAATGAACACATGTCAAAGATTTCATTTAATTCAGTGGTTAATGAGGAAACCAGTAAGATGTTACAACTGGTTAAAAGGGGAATTTAACTTACATTCTCTGTTGGACAAATCTATTTGCATTTTGTATGACGAGGAATCATTTGCATAACTATGGACAAGGAACTTTTCCATTATTATCAGTTTTCTTAATAGGTTACTCAAAGGCGGTTATAACCCTAATGATTGAGCTAGGTAGAACTCCAATTTCTTTCTTTCTTTCTTTCTTTCTTTCTTTCTTTCTTTCTTTCTTTCTTTCTTTCTTTCTTTCTTTCTTTCTTTCTTCTTTCATTTCTTAACATTTGCTGCTTCAGCTGCTGCTGCTTCTGCTGCTGCTGCTGCTTCTTCTTCTTCTTCGTCTTCTTCTTTTTAAATCATTTTGAAGTCACTCACAATTTTCCCTGATGTTTGTATATATAATACTTATGAACTGAATTGTGTTCTCCCAAATTCATATGTTGTGAAAGTCGTAACCCCTAATGTGACTATATTTTGAGATAAGGCCTTTATTTTTTTAAAAATATTTTTATTTATTTCTAGGAGAGAGAGAGAGAGAGAGAGACACAGCGTGAGCAGGGGAGGGTCAGAGAGAGAGGGAGACACAGACTCTGGAACAGGCTCCAGGCTCTGAGCTGGCAGTCAGCACAGAGCCTGACGCGGGGCTCGAACCCACAAACTGTGAGATCATGACCTAAGCGAAAGTCGGATGCTTAACCAACTAAGCCACCCAGGCACCCCGAGATAAGGCCTTTAAAGTGGCAATTAAAGGGCGCTTGGGTGGCTCAGTCTGTTAGGTGTCCGACTTCAGCTCAGGTCATGATCTCAAAGTTTGTGAGTTCAAGGCCTGCATCAGGCACTGTGCTAACAGCTCCAAGGCTGGAGCCTCATTCAGGTTCTGTGTTTCCCCCTCTCTCTGCCTCTCTGTGTCTCTCGATAATAAAAACATTAAAAAGTTAAAAAATAAAGTGAGAACTAAAGTTAAATGAGGTCATATGGATGGGTCCCTAATCCAATATGACCAGTATTCCTATAAGCAGAGGAAGAGATGCCAGGTTTTGTCACATACACAAAAAAGGCCATACGAAGACTGGCCATCTGCAAGCCAAGGAAAGAAGTCTCAGGAGACAGTAAACCTGCCAACACCTTGATCTTGGACTTCTAGCTTCCAGAACTATGAGAAATACACTTTTGTTGTTTTAGCCACTTAGTGTTTGGTATTTTGTTATGGCAACCATAGAAAATGAATACAACTTCTGAATCCTACTAGAATATGTGCAGAGGAAATGTTTCAAAATTAATGAAATTATGAACATTTATCATCTGGCTGACCAGAAAAGTGCAGCCTATCCATTGGTTCCAGCTCCCTTGCTAGCTCTCACCTCTACGGCATTTGTCTCCCCTCATAAAAAGCATTGTGAATGTCAGGTGAATACCATGAAAGCAGGAAGCCTTTCTCCTTGCTGCTGCCAGAGACTCTTCTGTCTGTTAGCCCAGGACCCTCCTCTCTTGCTCCACCGATTTCTCCCTAACTCATCTCCCAACTCCTCCTCTGTCTAAAAACTTATCCTTTAAGCCCCAGGGATGAGGAAGAGGACAGGCACTAAGGCTTATAGGTTATATCATAACACTGAGTTGTATGGGATTTTCTTTTAATTTTGTTTCTGTAAGGAAAAAAAAAAGGCAAACACAATCTTGTTAGCTGATATTCACTAGCAGTGAACCTTGCAGGTCCACTTGTGAAACGGGTCTGAGAATAGCCCTACCTCCAGGCAACCTCCAATCATAACTGTCCTGAAGACTATCAGCATGATCTCAAACTCTTATTGTTACTTGTTTTTCAAGTTGAAGTGTAATTGACATACCATATTCTATTAGTTTCAGGTGTACATCATCGTGATTCAATATTTTTATACATTAAAATTGATCCCCACAACTGATCTAGTTACCATCTGTCACCATACAAAGTCATTACAATATTACTGACTATACTCTTTATGCTGTATATTTCATCCCCATGACTTTTTTTATAACTGGAAATTTGTACCTCTTAGTCCATTTTACCTATTTTGCCCAAATTCCCCCTCCCCCCATGCTGGTAAACAACAGCTTGTTTCCTATATCTGTGAGTCTGTTTCTATTATGTTTTTTTGTTCATTTGTTATTATTTTTTAGATTCCACAGGTAAGTGAAATCATGCAGTATTTATCTCTGTCTGCTGTTATCACTATTACACAGCATAATGCCCTCCAGGTCCATTTTATTGTTATTCTTAAAGACTTCACTTCTCTTTTGTTACCTGCCTCAAGGCATCAGCATCCTTAGGCCTTTGCCTCTAGGCTCCTTTTTTTTCTCTTCAACTCCTTTCTAATAAAACAAGAAATTTGAAATCTTCTAAGGGGACGTTTCTGAGCCAATAATGCTTTTTGCCCAGAAAGTTTCCACTGATAGAAATTTTAGTTACACCTGAAAAGTCATCATAATGGGGATGGCAGAGTGAGGAGATCAGTAGACCCTAAGCAATTTAATTGGTGAAAATTATTTAAAAAATTATTTTTGAAGTCTTGGGATATTGTCCTGGGGGTATACAGCAAATGGAGAAGTGTACATTCAGGAAAATCTACTAAATCTTGGTAAGAACACCAGAGTCTATAGTATTTCATCTCCAGCCAGCTCCACCACCTCCCCCACATTATGAAAATCCACCGGGTGTGCTCTAATCTGGGCATGTGTAGCAAAGGAAATGGGAGCTCTCTTTCTCCCCAGTTCCCATCCTGGGGCTACAATTTTATCCCAGGAGGGGCAGGCTGCCAGCATTTCTCACCCCTCCCTCCCTGCCAGCCTCAATTCCAGTTCGGCAATGTCAAGAGGACCAGGTTGACTTTACCCTATCCTGCCCTCATTCACAGGGTGGAAACTGTATCTCAGGCATGGCAGTGCTTGAGTACTGGGGGCATAATCTTGCCCTCCCCAGCTGTCTCATCCTATACAGGTTCCCCCGCCCTGCCCTGCCCCACTGGGAGTGACAACCTGAGAAGGCCAGAGGCAGCCATTCCCAGCTCTACTGCAGAGATGCCAGGGTTCTGCCTTAGGGAGGAAGGCAGACCATTAGGATGAAGAGCTCCAGTTGAGGGAACTTAGTTTATATGTAACAGATGGAAGACTACGTATCATGCAGACAGGAACCCTAAGAGGGCTGAAATGGTTATGCTAATGTTAGACAAAGTGGACTTTAAAACAAAAGATGTTTCTAGAGATAAATAGGGACATTTTACAACGATAAACAGGTCAGTCCATCAGGGAGATATAACAATTATAACATACATTCAGCAAACATTTGATAATATTAACTATGATCAAAGAACAACACTTCTAAAAGATTCAGAGGTTTTATAGGAAACATTAATCCCAACAATTGTTGAGCACTAATATGGGCCAGGAATTGTGACAGGCTTTGGATATCCAAAGATACAGACCATTAATCTTGAAAAATTTAGAGGACACTGGCATTTAAAAAATTACTAATTTGCTAATGTAACATGATGAGGGTTTTTATAGAATATTTGAAGATAGGATTACAGTAAAAACAACTAATTAAGTATAATAATAAAAACAAAATTCACTCGGGACGCATGGGTGGCTTAGTCGGTTAAGCGTCCGACTTTCGCTTAGGTCATGATCTCGCGGTTCGTGGGTTCGAGCCCCGCATCGGGCTCTGTGCTGACTGCCAGCTCAGAGCCTGGAGCCTGTTTCAGAGTCTGTGATTCCCTCTCTCTCTGACCCTCCCCTGCTCATGCTGTCTCTATCTCTCTCCTAGAAATAAATAAAACATTAAAAAAATTAAAAAAAAACAACAAAATTCACTCAATGAATAAAGTCTTACATAATGCTTTTATATCATTATTTTATTTTATCATCACAACTACTAGCTTTTATACAGCTGAAGAACTTGAAGTTCACAAAAATCTTACATATCAAAAAACTGATATGTAAATATGCTTATAATTATCAAAGGAAAAAATTTGTCTACAGAATTATGTACATTATATGATCCATTAAAAATTAAAAAAAACATGTATAGAGACTAGGTTTTGGACACATATAAATCAGAGTGCTAAAAGTAGTTATTCTAGAATAAACAGGATTGTTAGGGTTTTTTAGTTTATTCCTTTTACTTGTATATGTTTTCTAATTTTTCTCTAATGAACATGTTTTGCTTTGGGCATATTAAGTTGACAAAACAATAAAGCTGGACCTTTATTTAAGACTATAAACAAAAGTTTACTCAGAATGAATCATAGGCTTAATTGTAAGAACTAAAACTATATAACTCTTAGAAAACTTAAGAGTAAATCTTTATGACCTTAGGTTAGGCAAAGCCTTTTTTATACAATGCCAAAAACAAAAGCAAAGCAGCAAGAAAAAGAAATAGATTGAACTTGATCAAAATGAAAGCACTGTGGTACAATAAAAGTAAAAACGCAACTCACACAATAGAAGAAGGTAGTAGCAAATCTTATATGTGATAAAGCACTTGTAACTAGAATATGTAAGGATCTCTTACAACTAAATAACAAAACAATAACCCTATTGTATAATGGGCAAAGAGTTAAGACATTTCTCCCAGGAAGCTATACAAATAGCGAATAAGCTCATGAAAGGTATTCAACCCATTAGTCATTAAAGAAATGCAAATCAAAGCCATAATGTCATAGCACTACACACCCACTAGAATAGTTATATTTAAAAAGTCAAACAATAACAAATGTGGTGAAGATGTGGAGAAATTGATATTCTTATACATTGCTGGTGGGTGTCAAATACTGCTGTTTTCAAAAACAGTTTGGCAGATTCTTCAAAATGTTAAACAGAGTTATAGATTCCAAAAGTTGCACTCCTAGATATATACCCATGAAAAATGAAAACACATGGCCACACAAAAACTTGTACATGACTGTTCATACATAGCAGCATTATTTAAAATAGCCCCAAAATGTAAATAACTTGAATGTCCATTACCTGATGAATGGATAAATAAAAGGTGTTATATCTATACAATGGAAAGTTATTTGGCAGTAAAAAGGAATGAAGTACTGATACATGTACAATATGGATGGACCTTGTAAAAATTATGCTAAGTGAAAGAAATCAATGACAAAAGATTATGTAGTATGAGTCCATTTATATGAAATGTACAGAATAGGAAATCTATAGAGATAGCAGGTAGATTTTTGGATGCCTGGAGATGAGGGCAGAAGGAACAAGGAACATTGAGGATGATTTATACCTATGGTATGAGAATTATATCTCAAGCTATGAAAAGTACCAGTAACAAAACAGATGAACATATAGGAAAGAGACGGGAGGGAAACATACCACAAAAGACTCTTAAAAAAATTTTTTTTAATGTTTTTTTTTTATTTATTTCTGAGAGAGAGAGGGACAGCATGAACAGGGGAGGGTTAGAGGGAGAGGGAGACATAGTATCTGAAGCAGGCTTCAGGCTCTGAGCTAGCTGTCAACACAGAGCCCAACGAGGGTCTTGAACCCACAGACCGAGAGATCATGACCTGAGCCGAAGTCGGAAGCTTAACTGACTGAGCCACCCAGGCGCCCCAGGGGGTCTGTTACATTCTTAAGGGGAACCTTATGGCTGAGGGGAGCTTGCTGTGATCAGACATTCCCAGCATTGTTCTAAAATAGGTGTTTTACCCCACCCAGGGACCTCTGACCCTAATCTTTCCCTCTCTGTCTACTGAGTCCTAGCTTCTCCTATCCTACATCCATTAAATTCCAACATGATTATTATAGTTACCCAAAAGGTGTACCTGAATGGGCATCACAATTTTGTAAAATCCCACGCGGGATTGTTTGGCCTTATTTGCAAGTGACACCCTAACATCGAACGTGTTTAAACTTCTGTGAGCCAATTGAAAGGATTTCAGAGGAGTTGAATAAAACAATGGATTTTGTCATACTATAGTCCACATTATATAGACCATTTAGTGAGGAACTGAGGAGAAAAAAATGTATGTAACTAATACTCTTTAAATCTCCTTTACTTTCATATGTGTATTTACTATGCTAAAATTCCAAAGTCAAAGACACATTGAAAAGTAAGTTAAAACAATAACAGCTCTTTTAATCCTTGGTCACTCATGAATTACCAGACATTTATATTTTTGGATAAGTTAAAACTTTGTACATTTCACTCAAAGCTGATGAAGAATGAAAAATCAGCTTTGATACTTTTAATATGGTTTATGGGAAAGTGCCTGAGACATGGGGAAGGGTTAATATACTTAATAATCTCACTAATATTTTTTTTTGGAGAGGGCACATAGGTCTCTGCTTTCTGCTGCAGCTTCTCTACAGAGCACTGCGTTCTGAATACTGAAACACAACACTTCCTGGAATGTAAAATAAAACCATTAGTTCTCTTTGACCCTATTCCGGGATAATTTGACTCGAAATTAATAACTGTCAACTGGAGATATTTTGCTGGCACTCAGGCAAAATGATACGTGATTCCTCCTTCAGGTTACTCACATTGCAGACCACATTTACATCCAAAGATTAAGTTACTGACTGGAGTGAGGAAGAGGATTTTAATTTACAAAACAATTACTGCTTTTTTCTGAGGTCAGGAATTTGGTTTTCTAGATGTTTTAGATGTTTTATCTCCCTGCCTCACTCAATTGCTGAGTAACAAGCAAAGCTAATGATATGGTCTCTGTGACTCTGTAATACCACATTCAGTGTTTTCTATTTGAACTGGGTTTTTATAAAACATTTTAAACAAAATTATTCCATGACTATAATATAAAACAATAGAAACAAAATGAACCCATGACAAATAATGTTTACCTATTTTTCTTGAATGAGCTGTCATTTTCTTGAAGTAAAAGACATAGACCCTAACTAGACAAATTTTAAATTGCGATTGAAGTTGTATTTAGCTGTACTTTCCTTCCTCTCATATAATTTCTCTCCATCCTATCCCTGGTCAAAGAAGCAAACTCTTTTTTCCTTTCTTCATGCATACTCTTCTGTGCTGTTATTTCATGGTGGCAATTGTCCTGATTTCTGAAAGCTTTGTAGCCATTGTGACAGGAAGAGTTAGTTGTATCTTGTCACTTTTTAATCCCACCAAGCTCTTCATTGGTTGAGTGCCTTCTCTGTGTTTGGAGCTTCTCTGACATGACCTCACTTATCTCCCAACACTTTGAGGTGCTATTTCCATCTGTATCTGAGAAAAATGGGGCTCACAGAGGTCTGATAACTGCCAGAAGTCACAGAAGCATTGGAGGCAGCTGTAGTTCCGAAATTCATTGTCTACTTTTTCGCTGCCCTATTGCCCTATTCAACAACTCTTTGTCTATCCGCAACTGTCCTTATCAAATTGTCCTGGCAATAGTATAGTCTGGGATCCCACAGCTAAATTCTCAGGGCACATGTAGATTTAGATGAATATGGGCTCGTCAGGCAGCCTGGTTTTGTGTCTTCATCAAGTGTTTAAAAAGACAAGTGGAAATGAATGTGTGGCACAGCAGTGCCCTGGAATTCACTTGGATGGCTGCAGGGACATCTGAATTCCCTGGGGGCTTCAGGGATGGTTGGACACTGACAGTCTCGAAGCTGAGCAGCTACCTTTGAACATAGCAGAGGATTCTTCCCCTCCAATTTGCACTTTAGCCAGAAGGAGAAATTTGGATGGGCTACAGATTTAGGTAGAAAAAAGTTTGGGCCTTGAAGCAAGACCTAGCTGAGTTTGCAGCTAATCTCTGCTGTTATTTCCAAATGAAATTAGGCAAGTTAGTCAATATGAGTCTCTTTCCTCATTTGTAAAGTGTGGCTAGCAAAACTTAGCTCTCTGAAGTGTCATGGGGATAAAATTAGGTTGTATAAAGGACTAGGTCATAGGCACTTTACTAATAGCAGTATGCCTCATACTTCCCAGAAATCCAGGGAATAAGGACAGCCAAGGAAATACTACTTGGATAGATTTGGTACTTAATTCTATGAGACTTCTAGGCAGGTAGCTTGGGACTCATATGCAGCTACTAACGTATGCCAGCTCTGCAGTACTTTATAATGTACCAAGTGTTCTTTCATTATTTCACTTGATTCTTATAAAAATCTTTGTGGTAGGGGCATGATGAACAATTTACATGTCTATGATTTAAACTCCATTTAATACAGATGAGGGGACTGATGCTCAGAGAGGTCACATAACTTAGGTAAAATCATAGGATTGTCAGAGACAGAAGCTCAGATAAAAGCTAGGTCTGTCTTCATCAGCATCTTAATTATGGGTCTCTACTGAGAGGTGGAGATATGGTAGTGCTATACGGTTTATGGCATTCAGATCAACTTGAACCACAATTCCTACTTCTCTTGTTCCACTCTGAAGCATGTGACTTAAATAGAAAAAGCATACCTTTTAAAGAGCAACATAGAATACATTTTAGTGGTATTTTGTAAGCTTGACAATTTATGCTGATTGATTTGTTGTTACCAAAACAAGTATCATTTCTATATTTTCAATTACCATTTGCATTTCCTCTAAGGCTTAATACCAGTCTAGTCATCTAATGAATTAAATTTGCATTTATTTCACTTCAGAAAGGTGAGAGAATTTCCTATTATAAATAATTTAACTGAAAAAATTTACATAAATTGAGTTCTTGGCATTTCATTTTAATGGTATTGGCCATGGAATGTAAACAGCAACCTAAGTTGATGTGTTTTTTTTTGTTATTTTTGTTATTTTTTTCATTTTGTCATTGAAAAGATTTTAAGGTAATGCCAGGTTTTTTTTTTTTTTTAAGTAAGGTTGTATTAAAGGAATTGTTCAGATGAGCAATTATAGTTTTCTGATTTCATTATATATACCATAAGTGATTTCTTTGGTAATGTCTGTTGGTGTGCACTATACCTTCAGTAAAGAAAATAGGAAGAGGATAATTTTTACTGATAAGAAGCAAACAAACAAAAAGCTCAAGGGAAGGTGCAGGGAAGGTGGTTGTATACACAGTATTTCCACTCTTTCCCTGCTCAGGAAATCAGGCCTGGTAATGAACTTTGATTGTTCCATTCAATTTCAGCTAGTAGCCATAATGAATCACATTACTCTATAACCTCATTAATACTAAATAGCTCTCTTTCTAGCCTTTGGTTTCCTACATAACTATCCATCCACATCTTGGTTAAGGACTTTCCCTAGCGCCTTTAGTAATTAATGGATGGTAGCGTTCTTCAACAGCTACTTGAAAAGCCAAAGATCATTTACTGTATTTGGGAAAATCCAATGGATGTCTGACAGGACATGAGAGTAACTTGCATCTGTCAATCTCTCATTTGGTCATCGATGTACAGCATGTCAGTTAGATGGTCTCTGTAGGGGGAAGTAAGCCTTGTTAATCACTATGAAAACCAGAAATCGCTGTTCCATCATTCCAGCTTAATGGCTGATTTTTATGCTGGAAGAACAGTGCATATACATTTAAAGTAGCAAGATCTCTGCAGATTCAACAGAATGCTAAGTGAAACAGAGATGCTTTCGTTGCACAATATAATGAATCAGAAACATGAGAAACATAAAAATTTTAAAAATATATGCCTAAATGTCAGGTTGCAGAACAGCAACTCAACTTTTTTTTTTTTTTAACTATGTTTTATGGGAAAATGTTAGAACAAAATATTGGACTTCTCTTGCAGAAACCCAGAACCAGATATACTCATTCTTCATTTGTTTCTCCATATTATTTAAATAAAATTTAAAATCAGTTTTAAATTTTAATTTCCTTTGTCTATAGCACAGAATGTGTATGTGATTATGAGTCATGATATAGCTCAATTCGTGATTTAGCAATGGCAAGAAAAGTAGCGTAGCATACCTACCTCAGTAACCGTGATTTTTAATTTCTTTTGTAGATAAGTAACAAAATGATATTACATATCTACTCAAATAAAGATACTAAGGTGAGCCATAGACAATATAGGTACAGGAAAAAAAAATGTGAAGTTACTTTCTGTGTGATCATGATTTTAGGCCAGTGAGATTTTAAAAGCAAATAATGGAAAGTTTTACACTATGGTTTCTGGGTCAGGTATAAATTTGGTCAAACAAGCTTGATTAAAATACAGCTTTTATGGTTACATATACTTATCAGTTTTCAGCCAAAGGAAATGCAAAGTTGGGAGTGCTATCACTTTGATACTCTGCTTCTGGCATAAAATGCTAAACACAACAGCCTTTCTCAGATTAGATTCCTCCTTTTTCTTACATTCTCATGATGCCCTGTTTGTCAATCTCCAATTGAATAGCTACCTGTATTAGCTTCCTAGGGCTGCTATAACAAATTACCACAAACTGGGGGGTTCAAGACAACAGAGGATTATTCCCCCACAGTTCTGGAAGCCAGAAGTCTGAAATCAAGGTGTTGGCAGGATTTATTCCATCTGTAGGCTCTCAGGAAGAACCCATTCCAGGCCTCTTTCCTGTCTTCTGGTGGCTGCTGGAAATCCTTGGTGCTTCTTGGTTTACAGCTGCATAATTCTGATCTCTCACTCTGTCTTTACATGGCCTTTCCATTTGTATCGGTGTGCCTCTCACATCTCCCTCTGCATTTTTCTTATAAAGACTTTCATCATTGGATTTAGGGTCTAGGATGACCTCATCCTGAGACCCTTAATGTAATTACGCCTGCAAAGACCTTTGTTCCATTAAGGTCGCAGTCACAGGTACTGGGGGTTAGGACTTGGACATAGCTTTCTGAGAGCCCCTATTCAACCTACTACACTCCTTAGTACTCTAGTTCCAAGAATTGGTTCAAATCTAACCTAAGTTTCCCAGATGGCTGAGAAATAAAAGAATCAGTGATAATGAAGTTAATTCTTCATAAAGTCAATGAATTAAATATAAATAGTGGTCCTTTGTTCCAAGATTACTCCTTCCTAGTTTTTTCTTTTTCAAATGTGATGATAATAAATAACAATAAGACATGGGTTTTGTTGTGGGGGAGGGAGGAGGAGGGCACATTTTGGTAAAGACCATACTAATGTAACAAAGCTCCTAACCTGGTTTCTCTATTAGGACTCAGGCCAGTTGCTAAAATTCCAACTATGTATGAAAATACAACTGTTGGGTGCTCTGGAGTCATCCATCCAACATACATTAAAAAAACATTTTTTTATGCTTAGTTATTTTTGAGAGAGAGAGAGAGAGAGAGCATGAGTTGGGGAGGGGTGGCGAGAGAGGGAAACACAGAATCCAAAGCAGGCTCCAGGCTCTGAGCTATCAGCACAGAGCCCAATACAATGCTCGAAGTCATGAACCATGAGATCATGACCTGAGCTAAAGTCAGAAGCTTAAATGACTGAGCTACCCAGGAGCCCTACAACATATGTTTTTTTTGAGTGTTTATTTTGTAGCTATTGCTGCCAGCTATAAAAAAGATATTAAATGCCCATGTTCTCATGAAGCTCACATTGTCATGACCTACATTTTTTTAACCTGGCCAACCAGAGGTAAGAATCCTTCCCATCAGCTACAGTGAGTCACTTTTAGAGAAGGACCCCAATTGCTTATCCTGGGTTACGTGTCTTGCCCACCCTTGAACCAATCACTGTGATTGTGAGCCAGGTATTTTGATCAGCCCCGCTTGGGTCACATGCCCAGTGCTGAGGTCTACATGATAAGACTTTTGCTAGCAAGAAGGAATAGAATCTGTATAAACAAAATCAAAAGATATTTATGACCTTCTGCCACCGAGAAACTGAACATTGCTAGAGGAAATAGTAAAACTTTTTGTACACTACAAATTCATGGCATTCAGTCTCAGGTCTTCAGTATTCCATTTACTGATAGTCTATGGTCCTTTAGTCCATCTTGGTGCTGATTTTGTCCATGTATTCACTGGCAATCTGTTGAGATGTTGTGTTGATCATGGGGAAATAAAGATAAATAGTACACAGGCTCTTCTCATAAATAACTAGTGAGCAAGAATGATTTTAAATGATTTTAAACATTAAGTTCCCTCCCCAGGGTATGGGAAAAGTGCCACTTGGAGAGATGAAGAAATAACTAACCAACCCTAGAATAGGTTAAGATTCACAAAGGAAAGAAGTATGGAGTGGGCCTCTGAGGCATAGATAATAAATGGCATGTAAAAAGGCATGGGCGTTTCAAAGGGCACCACATGTCTACAGATTAGTTTAGGGTGGTTAGGAAAAGGGTGTGTGGTGAGGAGAGTGCAAAATGTGGCCAGAGGCTTCAGAGTGGAAATTTTGTATGTACGATTACGTCTTTCAGCAAGCCTCTTAAATGTCTTTGCAACTTCCAGAGTCTCCTCTCTTCGATCCTGAAAGTTGTCAAGTTATTCTTCTTGAAGTTTGCTTTGGTCATGTCATCTTCCTGTGGAAAAGCTGACATAGATGTCTATTTGAGGTGGGAAGGGTACTTGAGTTTTTGATGGGAGAGAATACCACAGAAGATAATCTGTTGCTTTCTGACCATTAAAAACAAATTCTGCCTCAGGCGCCAATGGTGAAGCTTCTTCCTTCCTTCAGGGGACTACTGATAACCTAAGACAAGGTCTGTCCATATAGTGAAAGGCAACTCGCCTTTGTAGGATCTTGGATGACAAGGGTTTCTCTGCTGCTCCAAACTCCCCACCAAGTCAGTGTAGTGGCCTGAGAAACAAACTGGAAGAGACAATGTGGGATCTCATCAAACTGAAATATTCTTATAATTCCTTTTATGGTGTAACAATTTCAAACATAATTAATCCATGTGGGAGGACCTAAGTTTAGCTGTAGAATCACAAAAGAGGCCAGATTGTACAATATAGTCTCCTGAATTTGGTGATGATGTCATGAAGCTCAGCATTCAGAGGACATCTGGAGGTTTATTTTTCCTGCTTTTGCAACTCAAGTTTAACAACTCTGAATTTTGTGGAAACTGGGATACTCTGGCTGGTAAAGCTTATTCACAGTTGACTTAAATGCTCAAAGCAAATAAAGCAGACAGAGGAGCATCTTTTTCCAATACCGTTCAAGGGCAGCTTTAAATGCTGGGCTCTGATCCTTGTCTGTGTTAATCCAGGGTTGTAGTTCTGTTTAGTTGGACTGGATAAAAAATTGTTCAACTTTTTTTCTCAAAGGATGAATCATTTCTGGCCTCAAACTATAGCTATATTAGCTTAATATCTATCTATCTGTCTATCTATGTCTTTTTAATTAATATATTTAGCCATATGAACTCAGTGCAATATAGATATAAAATATCTTTTCCCCCAGTAATTGACTTGAAACATGTTTAGTTGAATGGTCCTTTTTCATCTATGACTTACAATTAGACAAATTCTATTATTTTCTAGTCCATCCCAGGTATACAAAGTTCAGTGTAGTGTAAGTTTCTACCTTGGGGTGCCTGGGTGGCTCAGTCAGTTGAGCAGTGGATTCTTGATTTTGGCTCAGGTCATGATCTCAGGTTCCTGAGTTGGAGCCTGGAGTTGGGCTCCAAGCTGACAGTGCAGAACCCGCTTGGGATTCTCTCACCTTCCCACTCTACCCCTCCACCGCTCTCTCTCTCTTGTGCACTCTCTCTCTCAAAATAAATAAATAAACTTAAAAAAAAAGTTTCTGTCTCACATCTAGCTCAAAGCCATATCTAGCTTCTATCTCATTCTTGATCAAGGAGGGAGCCTGGCCGGGGGATGGGAGGAAATTTTCCTTTGCTTCTCCTCTCTTTGGAGGCTTCTGTGTATCCTTCATGGTGTTGATGTCTGGCAAGAAAAATGACAGAAGAAGAAATTAAATAGCACTACTCAATAGTACCACTATTGTCCTTCTTTTATAGTTGATGGCTTTTGTATAACAGGAATCCAAAGCCTGGCTTCCCTATAGACTGTATTTGTTCTTCAGAAACCCCGTGGGAGAGTCTTCACTGCATCATCCCTGACATGGGAGATGGGCTCCTGCAAGACCTCTTCCAAGTCCCATTAGCCTTGGATCCCAGTGGTGCACCCTAGTCCCTTTCATTGCTTGGGGTCCCTTGTCTGTCAGACACCCCATTAGTTATCTTCTGTGTGTTCCTTCCCAATCCAACTCAAGGATTCCTAAATCCTTGCCACTTCAAATGGTAGTGTGCAGGCTAGCCTACTAGCTCTCCCCACTTCATGCTATTTTACTTTAATTCTGCTCTAATGCCTTCCCCTGTCCACCTAGGCAACTCATATGCTACATAAGTGGATATCCAATCAAGAATTGAGTTGGTAGTCTATTTTCTTTGCAAGCACTTCCCATCCCTATAAGTGGCCTTCATCTCTCCCATACTCAAAGCCCCCTTTGATAATAAGTACTTTGTATATCCTCTTTTTTTTATCATGAAATAAAATTTAGAGGTAATAAAATATCATAAAATATTTTAACTTTTAAAAGAACATAATTTAAGAAGAGTAATTTACCACTGAAAAATAAAGGAAAAAGAAAAAGAGTGCAATTTATAATAAAATAATAGGTAATATGTATTAATAGTAAGTGCTCAGGCATGATTATTCTAGAAAACATAATGAAGTAGTCAGATGCTTACAGCTACTTATGATGAATACTTGGGTTTAAGATAAAGAAGCCAGAAGTCATTCTGCCTATGGGAAAGAAAATTAAAGGGCAGAGAGTAGGTAGACCCTAATTAAAGCTCATGGAATGATAATAATAACCTGGCTTCTATGTAAATGATAAGGAGAAGAAGGAAAGAACCTTAACTAAGGTACGGCTAATAATGCCGTGACAAATTACAAACTGTCAAAATGGAGAAAGTTAAGAATTAGCAACCTGACAATAAACTATTTGTAAAAAAAGTTTCAAAAAAAAAATAAAAATTAAGTAATAAATGTCATAGGTAACACTATATTTCCAGTTATGGTCCCAAATGTACAGAAGAAATAGAGATCTACATAAAAATATCTGAAGCAGTGCTAGTGAATTTTCTCTGGCTCTTGAGATAAGGTAATTTCATTTTTACAGTATTCTTTATTTTCAAAACCGTCTGCAGTATGAAAATAGTTTTCATTCTAAAACACAAACACGACAGCTGTTTTGGAAAAAAAATACAAGCATTATTAAATCATAAAAAAATTAGCAAATGATGAAATAACACAAAAAACATATTTCCCAACTTGAAATGCCATCACATGTCCAAGCATGTCTTCAGTAGTTTAATGTCAGGCAAGACATGTGAAAGGTATGAAGGTGTGAAACAAATCTCCATTGGGTGGGATTCTCCTGGGCAAAAAGGACGTCTGGGCACTCCTGGCCCTTTCCCATCAAAAGCCTGTAGCGCCGTCATAAATACGGGAATTACAAAACCAAAATCCAGACCTCTCAAGTTTCCAGAATGCTTCCCAGAGGATGGTTTCTTCCTTGTGGGAAACATTAAAAAAACATTTCTTTAAAAAAAATTAAGGCAGACCATCGCATTGGTACATCCCAGTATTAACTGCTTTTTGCCAAATTAAGCTTTATCAAGCCTGGGGTTCAGGCTCAACACTGCATTTTCTTCAAATACAGTATTGAGGATGCTATTTATGTTACACAGAGTCTTCTGTGCAGACTAATGGGATACGTTTATTTCTGAGCCAATATTAATATAGTCCAGCTTCTCCTGAGCACTATTCACATTGAGTCCTGTGTCTAACCATCTTTCTGTCTTTGTGCTGGGCAAATAAATGAAAGCTTAGATTTCTTTATATATATATATACACACACACATAAATATATATATATTTTATAAATATATATATATTTATTTATTTCTAGGGGAGAGAGAGAGACAGCGTGAGCAGGGGAGGGTCAGAGAGAGAGAGGGAGCCACAGACTGTGAAATAGGCTCCAGGCTCTGAGCTGGCAGTCAGCAGAGAGCCCGACGCGGGGCTCGAACCCACCAACCGCGAGATCATGACCTAAGCGAAAGTCGGACGCTTAACCGACTAAGCCACCCAGGCGCCCCAAAAGCTTAGATTTCTGACCTGTGTCCAGTGAGTTGACAGAATGATACCGAATGCCTTGTATGTATTAGCTCCATCCTGGATTTCTACTTTATTTTCTGCCTTCTTTTCCCTTTTGTTTCTGCCATTTCATGTGTTTATCTTTTGCAAAATATTTTTCCTGGGACAAAATAGCTCAAAACTTCCAGTTTTAAAATTGCTGACTGAAAACAAGCTATAGTCTTCCCTTCCTTGCACCGAACACTTGCTTCAATATATAAATATATAAAACTGTATACTGTCCGTAAGTGTGGTTGCAGATAAGAAGGCTTCCTGTGGGAGACTGGAACCTGTGAGGATAAATTCCACTAAAAGGCCTGGGCCCTTCTGAGATTCTACCCAAGAAAGCACCATAGGATGTCGAGCCTAGGGTTAAGGGGCATGGTGCCATGGGAAGGGCAGCTACTCAGATTGACCTTTCAATATCATCTCCTATTCCATACCAGTTTGCTCCATGCACCAACTGGACTTCAGTGAATGAAAAATATTATTTTTGTTTGAAACTTGGTATTGGAGCATTAAGGTCACATGATTCCCCAATGGAGGGTTGTGCAGAGGTATTACTTTTTAGATGTGGTAATAAGTTCTGTGTTCCAGGGAAAGAGTGTGTTTTCTGTATCCTTTCATCACACTGACGGCTGCCCTGAATTGCTATCATGACTTGCTCAAAGGTAGAAATCAATAAGCTATATTTCAGTAATAAGGAAATCAACTTCTAGGACACAGCTTCATATTAATTAGTATTTTGCAGCATATGTATCCTATAAGCCACCTTAAAATATGAAAGTGAGTTATAAACAATCTCAATGGTGTGATTATTAGTCATATCTCTCCACTAATGGAACTACATATCATGGTTACATTTTAATCATCCTCCTCTTCTTTTTAACATCCTTATTCACTCAGCATTTCATTATTTAATTTTAATGTTTATTCTAACTATCTTGTTTATTAGTACTGAGTATAAGTAACTTTAGGTTTACTTTGGTATTAATAATTTGCACTGAGCTTCAGTCAACTTTCCTATTCTTGAAGCATTGGTAAATCCTGATTCTGCAAGAAGTTCTGCAGAGAAATACACCTCTTCCTAGTGAATAATAGTATAATAGTATGCTGTCTGTCATATACTAAAATGATGCAATTGACCAACTGTCAGGAAATGTTCTCTGAAATCTTTGCTACTGATCATGCTGAATTACTTTGCTGACTGTGGTTAGGGATGCAGCCTTGTCATAGAAAGAATTTTCTCTCTATGAAGTTAATTGGCTCAGGTAGGAATGAATGTGCAACTTTAGCCCCATAAGCATCATACCCTCTAACAAAGTGAATTGCTTAAATAATATTTATTATTATATGTAATAGCCATTTATTAAAAAGCCTGATGCCAACTGCTTTCTGCAAAGTGCTAATTTCTTTTCAACTGTTTTGGGAGTTGGGGAAGAGCCAGTAGAGAGATAGAAGAAAGCCAGGAAACAGGAATGGGTATTGGGATGAAGTATAAATTAGCTTTAAATACAGGCATTGAAATTCATTCAAAAGATTTTCATCCTGGTTTATAGAAATGGTTGTGTTAGCTTCCTTATATGAAAGGTGAGTTATCAAGCATTTAATGTGGTGATATTTGAAAACACAAGTGTATTGTTTCTTTCCTTTTGTTTGTAAGAAGCATGCCATTTTTCCTTGGTAGGTGGGAGATAAGTTATTGTCTCACTAGAGAAACCAGGAACATGAATAGTTTCTTTCATGGTCTTTGGGTTTGGAGCTTGGCTGTCTGCTTGCCCAGTTCTTCATGATGTGCCACAGTAAAAGGATCAGAGAAAGAAAGACTGGGTTTTTGTTGTTGTTGTTGTAGTTCTGTGTTACATTGTTTTGGAGAGTGGAGAAATGAAAGCTTAATCTTCCAGAAGGCAGGAGAATTCCTTAGAGAAGAAGGAACCACTCTTTTGGGTGATGGAAACCAGGGTCTCATCAGAAAGCAGAGTCTAGGAGGTGTCATAACTCCTAAATGACATCCGTATGGGTGTCAGGGAGGGCTGTGCACTAAGTGTTGTCATCCGGGGACCACAGCTGAGGGGGCAGTGATGATGTGGATACTACCTGCAGAGTGGTTCACCTTGGCATGTGGATGAACATGATGAGCATCTCAACTGTGACCAAAATATCTCATTCTTTATCTCCTCAGGATTCTGTAAGCTCAGGGGAGTTTAGGATTCTGCAATCTGCCCAATGGAGGAAAGGGAGCCATTGAAAATGACTGACATTGCTTACCATAGCAATTGGGAGTCCAGAGGTAGATTTGATTTGATATAATAAGGAAAGAAAATATTTCCTTGTGCTTTTGCTATGGGGAGTGTTGGTTATATTAGCATGCACACCTTTGCCTGTGCACTCCAGAGAGTTTCTAAAGGGATTAGTTTTATTCCTTACTGTTCAGATCCTTATTTTCTTTAAACTCCTATATGTACAAAATTGTGAAAAGTCTTTTTATTTTATGAAAACTCTTTTTTTAAAATTATAGTTTACTGTCAACTTGGTTTCCATATAACACCCAGTGCTCATCCCAACAAATGTCCTCCTCTATGCCCGTCACCCACTTTCCCTCTACCCTACCCTCCATCAACCCTCAGTTTGTTCTCAGTATTTAAGAGTCTATTATGGTTTGCCTCCCTCCCTCTACTTAACTATTTTTTCCCTTTCCCCTCCCCCATGGTCCTCTATTAAGTTTCTCCTATTCCACATATTAGTGAAAACATGGTATCTATCTTTCTCTACCTGACTTATTTCACTCAGCATAACACCCTCGGGTTCCACCCACATTGCTACAAATGACCAGATTTTATTCTTTCTCATTGCCATGTAGTATTCCATTGTATAGATAAACCATATCTTCTGGATCCATTCGTCTGTTGATGGACACTTAGGCTGTTTCCGTAATTTAGCTATTGAAAGTGCTGCTATGAACATTGGGGGTACATGTGCCCCTATGCATCAGCACTCCTATATCCTTTGGGTAATTCCTAGCAGTGCTGTTGCTGGGTCATGAAAACTCTTTAAACTAGGTCCAACTGATTTTTAACTGAAGTATATTTGAACTGACAGTTATAATAATAAACATATGAATAATATAGAAAGTACTTCTAATTAGTAGAAATTCAAGTTACAATCTTTAATGTATCATGTAATATAAATAGACTGTAAACCTCACTGCTGATTTGTGAATTTCCAGGGACAAACCAGTAATTGTTTGACTTACTGTTGTAAAGAAGGTACCCAAGTGACAAATAGAATTATCATTTAAGTATGCTGAGCCTGGCATAATTGAATATGTCATGAAGTTGGTATAAGCTATTTAAAAGTGCTCTAAAATGAATGACAAACATAATTTCTGATTGAATTGGCACGTGATTCAGAAACCACAGATTTTTCTTATGATTGTATCAGGGAATAATTAGCTGAAAGGATGAGAATGGTGCCTAAGATTAATGGTAACATCAATAAGCTATTTGAACTCAATAGGCTAAAAATGAACACATGAAACACAGCAATTAAGCACATTTGGTTTAAAAAAAGCACCCTTACTTGCCAGCAAGATTACCCACTGTGTTTATGTTTCCATTGGGAAATATTTCTTGGGATTGGGGCAACCAAAGCATTTCAAAAACAACAGGAACAATAACCAAATTAAAAATACTTCAGAAAGAAAGAAAGAGAAAGAAGGAAGCCTTCTGGCCATTATTATCTTAAACTCTTAGTAGAATAGCAGAGAGGATATTACAGAAAAAAAGTATTATATATGTATGAAGAGAGGAGTGAAAGCCTGGGTGATAAACAGCATGGGCTTATACAGAGCACATTATACCAGACATATTCAATTTTGTTCCTTTGATCATATTACAAAATGGATGAAGGGAATTCAGCTGATATAATACATCCGGATTTCTTCACTAAATCATTTGTTCTATGCCTTATGAAAGCTTACTTCAAATTTTAATTAAAATTAGCTTAACTAGTTACAATGACACATTGCCTAAAATAAACTCATAAATAAAGAAAGAGATCAGATTTAGCAGCCGTCTATGAGTTGAGAAAGAGGGAAATGAAGAGCTCCAGAATGGTCACTGGAGGAACACCTGGTCCCTAAGGACAGTGAAAACTATGACAAGAGCAGAGGTGAGATGCTAATACGGTGTCACAGAATGGAATGGACTTCTCACATAATATAACTCAGTGTTCATTTTGTGAGATCTGGGGGGAAAATGAGTATCTTTACAATGTAAGAAATGACACAGATAGTGTCAGTTTGTGGATGTGCTAGCAAGAGGGTCCTCGGGTCTGCCACCCCCTGAGAGTGTTGCTCCTCGAAAACCTTTGTTCTCAAACGTTGTTTTGTAAAAACTGTTGTATCAGTGACAAAAAGGGCCTCAGGTCCTAAAGAGTTTGAAGACTGAAATAATAAAATCATATTTCCTCTAGGAGTTTTAATATATATATTGCCTTAGGTCCCGTTAGGTTTTAGTCATTAATAATGGTCTTTGTATTCTCATTCTCATTAACCCTACCATTAGCTCAGTGCTTCCATACATTCATATCATCCTTATTACCCCTATTATGATAAAGAAAGCAGCTGTTGTAACAGTTGCTTCAATTTTTTTTCTTATATGAATGCGTTGGCACCCAGACATGATCCTGCTATAACAGATAATCTGTGTTTTGCAAAACATGTTTTGCAATTTATCAATCACATCAAATCCAATTCAGAATATGGAAATTTACCCTGTCAAATAAAAATTGTATATAGAAGTAAATTGTTTAACAACACACCCAAAATGCATGTCTTTCAGGGTAACTGGCTATCATTTTCAGTAACTGCCACTAGATGGTGAAAGCCTATGACACTGTAGTGTAATGACATTCAAACAAATTCCAGAGCTCCCTGCTCAGAGCCCTAAGCTTTCCCTGGAGTGTCTGATTGCTGAAGTTCTCAGAGCACCCTAGCAGAAAGACCCACTGACCTTGTCAGGGCAGGGAGTTGCATTTTCTTTCTTCTCTCCTTACTATAAAATTCCCCCCATCCCCAACATATGCTTATAAAAGTTGGCTGTGCTTTATAAACTGCCAAAGCTTATAAACCAGAAAATATGGTAATGTGTTAAACAGATATGTAGTCTTTCCCCTCCAGTAGCACAAAATTCTTTTTAAGGCAAACATACTGTTACTATGAATCATGATTCTGTTTTCATCTCTCTATAGAAATGTAATTGAAAAATAACACACTGGGGTTATTTTAGGACTAAGAATTAACATAAATTGTGAAAAGAAAATGAGTAACAGAAATGATATTGTCATTTTTGGAATTTGGACATTTATCAACACTTAGAAGTCAGAACTCTGTTGTTCCCAAAGAATTAATTCACATACAAGGCAGCATTTTAGCAGAATAAAAGTTCTAACTGTCTTTTGAGAAAAAAAATTAAAAGTCCATAAAAATGTATGTTTATTTGACAACCAAGAACAAGCATGAAAATTAAGAAGAAAAACACGAAAACACAAAGCAAAACAAAACAAAATATTTCATGTTTCACTAGTCATTGAGATGCCCATGATCTGTGAGATCAGGTTTTTAATGTCTCTAACATTTATTTACTCTTTTTTCACTCAAGACAGTTTTAACAGTCTAATGTGCATAGTCAACTTCCAAGGTCGTAGAGGTGGAATACATTATTCTGGATTAATGAAATTTACTTGCCCAAAGAAACCTTCCCTTTTGGAGGATGAGGTATGTAGAAAGTTCTGTTGTACAACAGTCTGGAAAACCCAACTCATTATGTTCCCAGTCAGAGCTAAGGGTGGCTCGTGATGCCACTCCTTCCTTAAACACTTTTGTCTTATCAAACCAGATGGGTGGTTTTCTTAAAGTCTAGACAATGTGGAGCATAGAATGTCTAAGAAAACCAACTTGTTATGGTCTGTAGATGGTTACCTCTGTAAAACCTACAAGTTTTCTTGGACCGCAAGACCTTATGTCTAGCTTGGATTTGGTCACTTCCTTAGTGAACGCACTGCTCAAAATTAAGGTGGTAGATTATATCTGACTTAGGACGCACCTCTTATATTAAAGAGTTAAGTGGTATGGACATTGGAATGAGGCTATGGAGGGATGGCAGGGACTTACGATCATGTAACTAGACATAGAGTCAAATTTTCGTGCCACAGAAGAACTTTATTTTGTGTAGGTAAGCTAATTAATGTGTTTGTTAGTATACTATGCCAGGGTTGGCATTCCTTACTGGAAAGGAGAATCTCTGTTCTTCTATTGAAGAATAAAAAGGAATTTGTGAGCTGTCTGGGCTTCCCAGTAGGGACTTATCTTAAAATGTACCTGGGATTTTGGTTTTATTCAGGTAGGATGGGACCAACAGATAAGGAAATGATTGCCTTCAATGGAGTTCCCAAGAGAAAAAGAGTTGCCTTGCTGAACAGGGCCGCGTGAATAAGCACCAGGGCCAATAAGAAGGTAGAAGAAGAAGGTGGAGAACATGGGCAAAAGCCTTCATTGTTTGGATAGGGAAGGAATGGATAGGGCAGGATAAGCAGCTGAGGAGGTTTGGGATTATACAGCCTGAATAATTTGGTGGACTCTGGGCTGTAGGTGTGTCCCTAGTTGTCTAGTACCTGGCCCTGGGGTGATTAGGGCAGAGGGATATCGCCTCCTGGTGTGTAAAAGCCAGAAAGCAGAGAAGGTTCTGAGTTTGGGCTCTGGGCTGGTTAATTTGCATGTGAGAGGTGCTCCTCTTGGAAAGGAATTTGTTATCTCTAAGAATTGGATAGCCCTGGAGGAGCAGTCTCTTCCCAGATGGGAGATTCCAGAGGACAGAGTTTCGACAATATCAAAAATAAAGAAATATAGTTAACAGGACTCTGGAACAAGGAGAAGAATCTAGATAGTGGAAAATTTCAGACCTTAGCCCCAGTATCCTCTTTGCTATTACTCTAACATACTGGCGAAACTTCCACCTCAGGGCCTTTGTTATTTGCTATTCCTTTTCCCTAAAGCTCTCTTTCCAAGCTTCTCTCCATGGCTTCCTCCCTTATTTCCTTCACATGTTTACCTAAAAAACACTGTTAGGGAAATCTTTCCTCCACCACTGTACCTAAAATTGTACTCTTGTCAACAGTTCTTCTGCCTTCCTTGCTTTATTCTTGATCACTCCACTCTATGACATACAACTTAACTGTTTTTTACTGTCTCTTTCTCATAACTGGAATGCAGCTCCATAAAAGGAGTTAAAAAATATTTTGTTCATTGTTATATCTCCATTATCTTGAATCATGCCTGTGCATAGTAGGTACTTAATAAATATTAGTTGAAGGAATGAACTAATAAATGGGAGAATGATGTTCAACATTCAACTCAAATCTTTCTGTTCTTCTGAAACCTCCAATATCACATGTAACCTTGGGTCATGGTGCTTTGGACAATGAACTGGGAGTAGTGTCCAACTGGGGGTAAGGGTACAGAGAGAAGATGGTAGTTCCAGAAGGAACCATGGGTAGGGATCAAGAAACAGGCAAGAGTAAAAATCCAGAGTAAGGCTGAAGCATGAGAGGTATCCAGAAGAATTGTAAGCAACTCTGACCCAATTCTCAGGGGGGGCAAAGAGACGGTTGGATTTCCTCAAGTATGTGACATGGACAATCAAATCATTTTATCTGAATATTCAACAAATAAAGTGACTCTGATGCCAGGAGCGCTGGGGTACCTGCGCATTACTGACATTGGAAGAGAGTCTTAGGTATAAGAACATTTAAAGGAAGATATATTTAATAATATGAAGCAGCTATGACTTTCTGAGTTAAGGACAATTCATAGAAGAAGAAAGCACTGAGTTTTATTGAACAGTGAGGAGACAAGGCTGATACCTGTGTCATTCTTGGTACTTCCTTGATAATCTCTGTGCATTTCACTGATATATAAGAAACACAAAAACCTCAGCATAAAATTTCATAGTCTGTGAGTACAGTGCAAGGACATGTACAATAACACAGCAGCCTTTAGATAAATAAAAACACCGCTATTGTTTCGAAGTGCTAGGCAAAGTTATTCTCTTTTACACATTTTCAGGATTCCACTTTGCAGATATTTTTCCCCAGTCAATGCAATACTTGCTTTGTTTTGTCACCTAATTTTTCAATCACCTACTTCTAGCTGATAATAAGAGAAATGAATAATATCCCGAGCGTACGCTCTATTCTGTGTTTGTATTACCAATGGCAGGAACTCCTTGTATTTAATAATAGTAGACCATTTCTCTAAAGTGAGGATAATTTAAGTGATTTTTATTCATGATGTGACAAGTCTACTGTATACCTATGGAACCAGAAAACACTAAGCTTTGTTATAAAGTTTGCTGATGAGATACAGTATACTTCAAACATATTTTAGTATGAATGAATAAAAGACAATTTTTTTCTGTAAGTGATACAGAGAAAATATTTAAATGTTGAATAAAGCCATGTAATTTTTATGTTCACAGCTTTGTCAAAAAGATGTTATCTTCTCAGCAGCATTGTGTTATCGAAGATGCAAACCTTAAATCAACAGCTGTTACACCTCCAGCAAGTTATGAATTTTTCCTGATTTATAGCAATCATTCTTTTTATTTCCTCTCAGTCAAGCAGGGAAATTAAGGTTATTTTCATGTAAAAGATACACACATTGTGGCCTAGTATTGCACATAATCCACATCTCTTACCTTTTAAATTAAATTCTTGTTGAATTGAATGTGATCTGAGGGCTCTTTTTGATTAATACCAGAAATATTGTTAGTAAATAAAAGGGAGAGACAACATTATTTACATAAAAATAAAGAGAAGATAATACAGACATAATAACAGCGATCATTTTTATGATTTTCATGATTTGCATTACACTGATGTATCTGAACAAAATGAAAATAAAAGCTAAAGAGATTTGTGTTAGTAGAAGAGAGAAATGCTAGTCTTACTTTTGTTGGTTTTAGGTGTTCTTTTAGAAAAAATCGACTTTGCCTCAAATAGATTAGTGGCTACCTTTTGTGAATTTTGGTAAACAATACTTTGAAGTTACAATCCACTTCTTAGCAAGCTAAAAGTGACCTTGTAGTTCCTAAAATTGTTTGCCCAAATTAAAAATAACTGAGGTTTGTTAAGCAAGTAGGCATTGTTTGTTGTGTTAAAATGTTTTCTATACAGCACCTACTATAATTCTGATAACTGCAGAGCTCCATTTACTGATGAGGGAATTGGACTGGGAACAAGGTCTTAGACTGTGGAACAAGAATTTAAATCCAGGCCATTTGACTCATCAGAAGGAAGTCTCAACAGATGGAACTCTTAACATTATGTAACGGAGACTCCTGATTACCAGGGAAGGATCTGGCTGGAGAATTCAAACATCCTCTGGAAGCAGCAACCAATGTAGAAATTGTCATGTTCTTAACAGGGTTATTTTGCTGATATATTTATTGGTTAATGAAGTTTATTTTGTTCATCTCAGGTACACTATTTCAGAGGCTACTATGTGCCAGGTACTGTAGCACTTTATAAATATTAACTGTATGAAATAGATACTACTATTATTATTACTAAGTGCTATTATAAGATGAGTACTATTGTCCCATTTTATAAATGAGAAAACCAAGTCATGGTTTTTAAGTAGCTTTCACAAGGAAACATAGCTAATAAACTATATAAATTTGTCATAAAGAATTTGGCCTAATAGTCTACACCCTTACCTGCACTACACTAACGCTACCTGTCTGCATCATCAGCTATTGCTTTAACAAACTACCTCCAAACCCAGTGGCTTACAAGCATAATACTTTTCTTGCTCATAGATCACCAGGTAAACTAACCATGGTTTGGCTGATCTACCAAGGGCTCAGCTGGATGACAAATGGCCATTGCCCCAGGCTGTGGGTTGGGTTCAGGTCTGTGTGGTTTTCGAAGGCTTTTGGCTGAAGGGGAGCAGCTATGCAGGGCACACTTTTCTCAGGCAGTTCAGCAAAGTCTCACAGCCAAGCCTAAAACTACACAATCAAATTTAAGGTCTCTACTCACATCACATCTGCAAACCTGCCATTGGCCAAAGCACAGCATCAGTACTAACTCAAGAATATCCTTCCCAGAGTGGGAGGAAGAGGGTATTGAATGTTTTCTGAATAGCAATCCAAATTATCTCTCTCTACCCTGGTTACCACTCAACGAGGTTTAGGAGTGGGGGTGTGTATTAGTCAAGATTTAGCTACTAAATTAGATAAGTCCCCAAATGTCAATTGCTTAACATAATAATAGGTTATTTCTCATGCGCATGACAGTTGGGCAGTATGCTGCTTGTTCTTTATTAGGTGAGCTAGGTCCTAACCTGGCATGCTGCCTCTGTCTTCCTCTATGATCTTTTGTCTTCAGCCTGCAGACACAGAAGGAAATGTCCCACAGAAGGATCTGTTTGGATCCTTTGTCTCTGTCCCCCTCTCTTCCTACCTGGCTTGTGCTCTGTCTCTCTCTCTCTCTAATATAAAGAAAAATTTAAAAAAAATAATAAAAAAAGGACATTCATGTGGGTATACAACAAAGCATGGGTATTTGAGTTTGTGCTTTCTGTTACCACAATATAGCCCAAAGCAGGAAGACTTGGATATATTTAGTCCTTTCTTAAGGGAAGATAAGATCTTGGTATAAAATCATAGCTTTATGATAATAGAACTGAGGAAGTCTTGGCATTTTGGGGGACTAAGTGGGCAGAGTGGTCATGTGAAAAGAGGAAGCCACCTCTACTGATTCTTACCTATATCTTGTCCTGTAAAAATGAGCTTGGAATGTTTTGAAAGCCCAGAGTTTACGTCAGAATGAAGCATCCAGTATGTATAAACAGGAAGTTTTGAAGTCCCAAAGCGAAGTATGAGTCTTTTAAGGAAAATATTTTGTGATGGCATGGTTTCCCTGAAGCCATTTAGAACAGACATTGCTCTTCGGTTTTATGAAAGTGTACTGCAGTTTTGCAGGATTTCAGGAAACACATCTTCCAATTAATCTTCACTGTTTTTGAGGACCATGACCAGTTAAACCTCTCCATCATTACTTAACCTCATGATTTTTCTCTCCTTTCTGTGTATTTTTAAAAATAAAATTACTCATAAAAGACAGGTGGAAGATGACAGATTAAATCTATTTTTCTATGGTGCCAAATCGAACTCAATTTTGAGGCAGAGCTGTAGCTAGACTATGAAAACAAGTATTCAATTAAAGATGTTGTTCATGATAGGACTTACCAATTACTAATGTAATTATCATAATGCTTTTTGCAACGAGTAGTTCAATTACATTTTGGCAAAATTACTGTAAAATATAAGATTGATATTTCTTACTTTTTCATTTTCAGGGATTTGAAGCACCTAAAATCATATCTCATAGCTGTCAGTTTTCAATCACTATTTATGTCAGATGTATTATTGACTGATAAAAGCCAGGTTTTCCTTGCTCCCTTTAAAACACTTAGAATAGCTGTTTTTGTATCCTGCATTTGTGACAAGTACTTTTTGTGTCAAAAACATATTATGTCACAGCATAAATCATTGCCGCAGCCTCTGCACGCATGCTTTTCCAAAAGGGGATAAAATCTGTTAGATTCCTTTAAAGTGAAAAGCCCATAAAACAAAACAAAATGAAAAAAAAAAAAAGTTTGTGATGCATTATCCACAACCTTTTAGTTTCAATTTATAACATTTGCTTTCCGTGAGTTGTAAGGCACATTTAATTGGGAATGTGGATGAGGCATTTTTGTGTCAACAACATAATAATGATGACAACTTTAATTATGGAAATTCATGGTTTGCCTGATTTTGCTATTTTCTTGGGAATTTTTATATCTTGTACCTTAACAAAAGAAATCTTGCAGTGTTGTCAAAACTTTGTGTGTGTGTGTGTGTGTGTGTGTGTGTGTGTGTGTGTGTGTTTGAGTTGGTGTTTATTTGGTTTAGGTGGCCCTGAGAAATGCTCCTTTATTTTCTCTTTCCTCTTTTAAGGAAAATTGTTGGTTCATGAGAAAGAACTATTCTCTAGTGTTAAAGCAGCTGGTGCCTCAATATTCATATTTTTGAGCTGAAATAGCACAGTGAGATCATTGTGGATAGAAAAGAAGGAAATAAATCAGCTTGTGAGATATTATCATTCACTTTACATCGTGAAAAACAAATACAGCTGTCACATTCTAATGTTCACCATAGATAAATTGAAAGTATATATCACTATTTAACATAGTGAAAAAGAGAGACTACCAATGACTGTATTTTGGTAATATGTCTTATTAAAGCAAAGTAAATTGGCTACTGGATGGCACAATTGCAAAGAGCTTATCAAAGTGCTGAATCAGAGATTCGGTATATAGAAAGAAAACATTACACATTTAGAAGTAAACAACATATTGTGCTTATTAATCTCTGAAATAGGTCGTAGCATTATACAGCATTTTAAAAATATAAAAAGATATTGAGGTGGACCTTTCTATTTTGTTTTCTCATCTCTCATTTCCTTTGGGAAAAGGACTTGGTTTCTTCTTAGGAAGTACTTGTCCTTCATTGTGTTTACATGAAAGGAGTTGTCCCTTTGTGATTAGGAATCTGCGTTTTTGACCACAGGGACTGCCAGTGGGTGGGATGGGGGACAGGGGCAACATAGCATTTCTTGCTCTTTCCAAAGTGGATGTGATTCAAGCTGGGACCAATAGAAGTCAGTCTTTTCCTGGGATTTTTTTTTTAACTGCAGCTGAGAGGTGGGAGAAAAAATACTTACACAGTCAGTCTGCAATAGTGAAAAAACTAAGGCCAAAATACAGCAATAACAGGAAAGAGAGGAGAGTATTTTGTCTGTGTTTGAATTCTTGTGTCTAGGCTCTAAAAATCTCAGAAGCTGTGTGCAAAATTTTTGTCCTTCATTTCTGTGAGGCTCCAAAGTATCCTTTCAATCAATGCTTCCCTGCTTTTTTTCTTTACTTCAGACATTCAGGTTAAATTCCCATCACTTTCAAAAAAGGGATAAAGGAATCCTGGTATATATTTATTCAATATAATTATGTATGTTTATTTGAATCAGGAAAATATTTAAGTGGAAACGCCAATGTCTTTTATGAATAGAACAATGAATTTTATTTAGATAATAAGGCCTGTTGGATAATGTGGCTTCCAGAAATGTTTTATAGAATAGTTTCCCTCAAGTTTCCCAAAGATAAATTTGCAGTTTATTTTACCTTGATATCTGGTGAGAAAACAAGTTTCTAGGCACTCATTTGTGTGTTCATTTATTAATAAATATTTATTGAGAACTGCTTTGTACTAGGGACTGATTTAGGTGTTGGGGATAAGATACTGAAAATAATATAGACAAGATGTATGCCTTCATGGAGCTTATACAGCTAGTGCAGAATACAGAGAGTAACACAATAAATAAGAAACTAATATAGTAAAGCAGGATGTCAAAAGAGCCATAAAGGAAAAAAAACCCTCCATAAAACAAGGAGAGGCTAAATATGCTGGGGTGGGGCTACAATTTTAAACTGGGTATCAGAGAGTCTTCAAGGAGAAGTTGAGATTGAACAGACTTGAAAGACATGAAGCAGTGAGCCATGAATAGTGTGACCATAGAACTTATCATCCAAATAGGACATGTTTGAGATTGTGTTTGTCATTCTGGGACAGCAGGACACTTTCAGGCAAATCATGACATATGGTCATCCTAGCTATGTGAGAATCTGGAGACAGAGATTCCCAAGTAAAGGAAAGAGCAAGTGCCAGGGCCCCGAGGCAGGAATATGGATGGCTGGTTCAAGGCCTAGCAAGGAGGCACCTTGGCTAGAGACATGAGCAAAAGAGGGAGCAGGAGGGAGACAAGAAAGCCAAGTATTTTATTAACAGCCTTGAAGGCCATGGTAAGGACTTTGGCATTCACTCTGAGTAAAATGAAGAGTCATCTGAGAGTTTTCTAACAGGAACGACATAAACTAATTTGTGTTTTAAAAGGATAGTAGGGTGTAGGTGGCCAAGAAGAGAAGTAGAGATTCCATTTAGAAGCTATTTTAACAACCTGATGAGAAGAAAGAGAGAAAGAAAGAAAGAAAGAAAGAAAGAAAGAAAGAAAGAAAGAAAGAAAGAAAGAAAGAAAGAAAGAAAGAAGGAAAAGAAAGGAAAGAAAAGAAAAAAAAGAAAGAAAAGGAAAGAGAAAATACAGAAAGAAAAGAAAGAAAGGAAGAAAAGAAAAGAAAGGAAAAGAAAAGAAAATATGGTGAATGGTACTGGGTGTGTGCAGTAGTAGCAGCAGTGGTAAGAAAGTGGTTGCATCTTTTGTGTATTTTAAAGGTAAAACCAAAATATTTGCAGAAGGTTTTGAAAGTGAAGCATGAGAAAAAAAGATGCATCAGGGATGATTCCAGGATGGTAGCTTGAGTAACAGAAGGTTGCAGTTGCTATGTCCTGAGATGGGAAAGACACAAAAAGGACTAGGTTTAGGGGAAAAGATGGATTAACTATTGGACATGGTAAGTTTTAGAAGTCTATCAAATAACCAAAATAATTTCCCCAAATAAAGTCAAGATATATCATCAGAAAGAGAGAAAAACATGTTGAATAGGTCAAGAGTGAGAACTTCTTGTAGTAACTGTCTGAAAAGAAATAGTCTTTCGGGACTTATTTTTAGTGAGCCTAAACTGGGATTTGAGTTGTATTTCTTTTCTAAATTCTCCAAATCCTCGCCTTCCATATTAGGTGTAGGATCTTGCTATAGTTTGCAGAAGCTGACATTTTTTTGTTTGTTTTGAAGATTGGAATTACTTTTGCATGTGTTCTATACTCCAAAAGTTCTTGTGGTACTTTGGGGAGTACTTAATTGTAACTCTAATAAAACCTGTATGTTCTTTTAAAATCTTCTCACTTAGAGCTTCTGTTTTCTTCATTTCTTTTACCCTGTTTTTCATTTTAAAATCACTTATTTGTTCTGATTTATTTTAAAAGTAATAAGAGTGCATTGAAGAATATTCAGAAAATACATGTTTTTGCACAGCAAAAACAAAATGAAACTCTTACAGCTAGAAATAATGACTAACATTTCAGTGTATATCCTTCCCATGTTATCCCATGTACATACACATATGTGTGTGTGTCTAACTTTGAATCTATTTGTCTCATGTAGAATTATGTTGTACATTCTGTTTTGAAGTGTATATGGTCCTATCCTTGATAGATAAAATGGGGGCATAATGATAATTATATAGTCCCATGTTCTCTCTGACATCTGTTAACCTTATGCCATCTGCCCTTTGCAGAGGGCTTATTGCTTCCTTATTTTTACTGCAAATAACTAAAAAAAAAAATCAAGTTTATTTTTGCATTATTTTTCATACATCTCAATTCTATCTAGAATTTATCAATTACCACAATTTCTAAGAGATCTATGCCACTTTCTTACATCTATTTGTCCTCCATTGTATGCTTATATTGATCACTGCTGGTTGTGTATATTGAACACATATTTTTCCCTTTCTTCTTCCTAAAAGGATTCCTGTGTGGTTGAATTATTCCAATCCTTACCCAGCACTCCCTTTTATATGCAATTATGTGCCTTATCCATTTCACTTGCTTTTTATGTTTTAAATTAATGTACAATTCACTCTGTGTGTGTGCATGCAATACCAAAGATTTTAACAGATATGTGGATAGATGGTACCACCACTACAGTTCTGGATATAGAACAGTTACATCACCCCAAAAACTTCATTGTGCTACCCCTTTATAGTGACAGCCTCACCCTTACCCATACACCCTGGCAAACCCTGATCTAGTCTCTGTTACTATCATTTTATCTGAGAGTGTCTTATGAATGTAACCATTGAGTGTGCAACCTTTTGAGACTGGCTTCTTTCATTTAGCATAATGCTTTTGAAGTTCATCCAAGTTGTGTGTGTGTCACTATTTTGTCCCTTTTTATGTTGACTAGTAGTTATTATAATTATAAACCATAATTTGTTTATTCATTCACCTGTTGAATGACATCTGGATTGTTTCCAATTTTTGGTGATCATGAATAGAGCTGTAGTAAACATTTGTTTATAAGTATTTTTGTGAACATAGATTTCATTTTCCTAGGGTAATTACTAAGGAGTAGGATTGATAGTCATATAGTAAATCTATATTTAACATAGGAAATGCCAAACCATTTTTGAAAGTGACTGAATCATGCATTGCCATTAGCAATTTATGATTCCTCCTCACTTTGCATCTTTTCTGCTCACAGTATTGTCTGTTAATCTTTTTAATTTTAGCTATTCTTATAGATATGTACTAGTATCTCATTGTGGTTCTAATTTCCATTTCTCCAGTGTTTGATGGTATTTATCATATTGCATGTGCTTATATAACTTAACATATGTCTTCTCTGGTGAAGTGTCTTTTCAAGTCCTTTGCTCGGTTACTAATTGGGTTATTTTACTGTCGAGTTTTGATAGTTCTTTATATATATTGGATATAAGTCCTTTGTTAAATATATAATTTAAAAATATTTTCTCTCAGTCTGTAGCTTGTCTTTTCATTATTTTAATGTCTTTCATAGAGCAATTTTTAAAAATTTTAATGGTTTAATTTATCGATATCTATGTTTTGTGGATATCTACCTATGTGTTATATCTCAGACTATTTTGCTTCATCTCAGGTTGTGAGGAATTTCTCCCGTGCTTTATTCTGAAGGTTGTATAGTTCTGCAGTTTATGTTTATACCTATGCTCCAGTTTTAGTTAATTTTTGTTATAAATGTGAGATTTAGGTCAAAGTTTTTTTGTTTTGTTTTGTTTTGCTTTTTTGGATGGATGATCAATTGTTCCAATACCATTTTTGGGAAAGTCTATCCCTTCTCCACTGAATTGGCTTTCTACCTTTGTAAAAAATCAATTGGCTATATTTGTTGATACTATTTCTGTACTCTATTCTGTTCTATTGATCTGTCTTTCCCTTTGCCAGTATCACATTGTCTTGATCACTACAGTTTTACAGTAAGTATTAAAACTGAATAGTGTGATTTCTCACATTTTATTCTTCTTTTTCAAAATTGTTCAGGATATTCTAGTTTCTTTGGCCTTTCCATATTTCCATATATATATGAAGCTCAGAATCAGCTTGTCTATATCCAGTAAACATTCTGCTGGGATTTTGATTGGAATGCTTGCTTCAATTCTGTAGATTGATTTGGGGGAGAATTGACATCTTTACTATGTTGTCTTCCATCCAAAAACATTGAATGTCTATTATTATTATTATTATTGTTTTATAGCTTTCAGGATGCAGATCCAGTATACATTTTGTTAAATTTATACCTAATTACTTCTTCTTTTGGAGATATTTTATATGGTATCACTTTTGAAATTTTGATTCTCACTAGTCATTGCTAGTGTATAAAAATATGTGTATATATTTTTGTGCTAACCTTATATCCTGTGATCTTGCTAAACAAAAAAGGGTTTTTTTTTGTAAATTTCTTGGGATCTTCTTACAGAAGCAATTATGCCATTTGTAAATAGGGCCAATCTTATACCTTTGTTTCCTATTTATATGCCTTTCTCCCCCTCCCTCCCTCCCTCCCTCCCTCCCTCCCTCCTTCCTTCCTTCCCTTCCTCCTTCCTTCCTTCCTTCCTTCCTTCCTTCCTTCCTTCCTTCCTTCCTTCCTTCTTCCCTTCCTGGCTAGGAGTGATGAAAGTGGATATTCTTGCCTTATTCTCAAACTTAGGGAGAAAAATTAAGTTTTCTTTTTTTTTTCCTTCTGTCATTCACTTTATTCATGTAGATGATATATAGGAAGATACATAAATCACAAGTATACAGCTGGATGAATTTTCACAAAGTGAACACACTAGTTTAATCAGTACCCAGATTAAGAAAAAAACATTATCAGCAACCAATCCTCTTATGTCCCCATCTGGTTACCACTACCCATATGGTAATCACTCTTCTGACTTCCAACAACATTGATTAGTTTTGCCTGGTTTAGGATTTCATATAAATGGAAAATATATTATGTATTCTCTTCTGTGTGGCTTTTTTAGGTCAACATTGTGTATGTAAGATTTATCCATGTTGTCATGCATAATAGTAGTCTGTTTTTTTTTTTCATTGTTATATTAGCCCATTGTATGAATATACAACTCTATCCACTCTACTGCTATTAGGCATTTGGATTGTTTCCAGTTTTTAGCTATCATGAACAGTCTTCTGAACATTCTTGTACATGTCTTTTGGTGAACATATGTATGCATTTCCATTGGGAATGTATCTAGGAGTAGAATTGTTTGGTAAAAGTATATGCATATGTTCATATGTTCAGTTTTAGTAGATACTGCCAAACAGTTTCCAAAATTGTTGTAACCAAAGATATATATATATATGTTTTTTTTTTTTTTTTTTAAATCTTTCCTAAATGTCTTGGAGCCAGAAGAAAAATGGTACAGAGGTGGGCAGGTAGAAATTTGGCTGACAGTGACAGTAAGTGCAGGTTAGAAACAATTCTTCTCTGTCTTCTTCTTCTTCTTCTTCTTCTTTTTTTTTTTTTTTACAAATAGTTTATTGTCAAATTGGTTTCCATATAACACCCAGTGCTCATCCCTACAAGTGCCCTCCTCCATGCCCATCTCCCCCCTCCCCCCTCAGTTTTCTTTTTACCATGTGAGCATGAAATTGATAGAGTTTTTATAGATACTCTACTAGGTTGAGGGATCTGTTAATCCTAGTTTGCTACAGAGCTTTATCATGAATGGATGTTGATTTTTTTTTCAAATGCTTTTTCTGCATAAACTGATACAATCGTATGCTTTTTCTTTCTATATTGTTAATATGATGGATTACATGGGTTGATTTTTGAGTATTGTCCTAGCTTTACATGCCTAGATAAATTCCACCTGGCTATGTTCTACTATTTGTTTTATATATTGTTACAGTTGGTTTACTGATATTGTCTTGAGGATTTTTGTATTTTTGTTCATGAAGAATATTGGTCTATAGTTTTTTGTATTATCTTTTCTAGATTTGGTATCACGGTAATGCTGGCATCATAAGATGAGTTTGGAAGTATTACTTCCTCTACTATTTTCTACAAGAGTTTGTATAGAATTGGTAGTATTATTTCTTCTTTAAATGTTCGGTGTAATTCACTGATGAAACCATATAGGCTAAAAGCTGTTTTCTCATAAGGTGTTTAACTATGAACTTAATTTCTTTAATAGTCACAGGACAACTTTAGTTGTTATTATGTATAAAATGTTATAGTATTCCCTTATATTTTCCATGTCTGGCAAATATACCTTTTTTATTTTTTTTTTTTTACCATTCTGAATATTCCCACAATACCATTCCTGATTTGTTTTCATTCCTGATAATGTCTTCTCTCTCTCTTTTTAAGTCAATCTTTGTATATTTGTATCAATTTTATTCATCTTTTCAAGGAGCTAGCTTTTGATTTGGTTGTCTCTATTGTTTTTCTTTTCTCAATGTCATTGATATTTGCTCTTATTTCCTTCCGTTTGCATTGATTGATTGTAATGTTTTTTTATTTTTTTAGTTTAGTAAATTAGAAGCTAGATTATTGTTTTTTATATTTATTTATCTGGAGAGAGAGTAAGTAAGCAAGCATGAGCAGGAGAGAGGCAGAGAGAGAGGAGAGAGAAAATCCTAAGCATGCTCTGCACTTGTTAGCACAGAGTCAGACCTGGGGCATGAATTCACCAACTCACCCACTGATTGATCCAGGCTCCCCTAGAAGGTAGATTATTGATTTAAAGCCTTTCTGCTTTTCTAATATGAGAACTTGATGCTATAAATTTCCTTCCAAACATTGCTTTAGTAGCACCCCTAATTTTTTGATATGTTGATTTTTTTCATTTAGGTCAAAATATTTTCTAATTTCAACTGAGAATTTCTCTTTGAACCATGAATTACTTAAAAGTATGTTTTTAATTTCCAAGTGTTTGTGGGCTTCCCAATTATCTTTTATTGATTTCTTCTTTAATTCTGTTATGATAAGAAAAGTACTTTGTATGATTTTAATTCTTTATCATTTGTTAAGGTTTTGTTGTTTTTGTCCTGGATATAGTCTGTTGGTGATATTCCATATCTAACTGAAAATAATGTGTTCTGATGTCATTGAGTAGAATGTTCTTTAAGTGCTGACTAATCTAGTTTGTTGATGGTATTTTCCAGTTCTTCCATATACTTTTTGATTTTCAGTCTATTAATTTTATCAGTTTAGAGATGAGTGTTGAGCTTTTCATCTGTAATTACTGATTTATCTATTTTCCTTTCAGTTCTGTCAGTTTTTATTCTTCATGTGTTTTTGTATCACACTTTTTATATACATATATTTTTTGGTTTGTTATATTGAGTTCATTCTACTCTTTTATCATTGTGTTATGTTTCTCTTTTACTTTGTTAATTTTCTGTACTCTGAGGTTAAATTTGTCTGATGTTAACATGGTGTTACCAGCTTTATTTTGACTAGTGTTTACATAGTATATGTTGTTTCTGTCCTTTAGAAATTTTTTTTTTAATTTTTTTTTTTAATGTTTTTATTTCTTTATAGGAGAGAGAGAGAGACAGCGTGAGCAGGGGAGGGTCAGAGAGAGAGGGAGTCACAGACTGAAACAGGCTCCAGGCTCTGAGCTGGCAGTCAGCACAGAGCCCGACGCGGGGCTCGACCTCACGAACTGCGAGATCATGACCTGAGCGAAAGTCAGACGCTTAACCGACTAAGCCACCCGGGCGCCCCATTTTTTTTTTTTTTAATTTTTTTTTAATGTTTTTTGTCCTTTAGAAAATTTTAAAGTTATCTATAGCATTATATTTGATGTGAAGTCTTATGGATATTGCATAGCTGAATCAGACAGTTTTTAAATCCATTCTAACAATCTCTGTCTTTTAGTCTGAATATTTAGATCATTAAAATTTAATATAATTGTTGATTTATTTGGTTTCAGATGTATACCATTTTTTTCTATTAGTTTTCTCTGTTTTCCATTCCTCTGTTTCTTCTTTCCTGGCTCTGTTTGGGTTATCTGAACATTGTTTTAGGATACCATTTTAATTTGTCTATTATGTTTTAAAATATATATCCTTATTTACATTTACTTCTTTAATGGATGGTGTAGGCATTATAATATGTATACTTACCTTTTTAAGTTTATTTAAACTCAGTATTTAAGTACTTCAAGCAGAATGTGTAAATCTTACCACAGTATAGGTAGCTTTGATCTTACCCATTTGTGATATAACTGTCATAGATACGTTGTTATTGCAAACCTATAGATAATGTTATATATTTATTTTCAACTATCAATCATATTTTAAAGAACTCAGGAGGCAAACAGTATATTATATTTGCCAAATCTGATGTTCTTTCTTTACCAATTATATTCCAAATTTACTTCAGTTATCATTTCCCTTCTGTCTGAATAACTTCCTTTAGCAAGTCTTTTACAGCAGGTCTAGTGGCAATGAATTTTCTTAAATTTCACCTTACAATGTCTTTGTTTCATCTTCATTCCCGATATTTTCATCATCTGTAGAATTCTGGGTTGACAGATATTTTCTTCCAGCACTTTAAAAATGTTGTTCAATTTCCTTTTAGTTTTTATGGTTTTTGATGAGAAATCCACAGTCATTCTAATTATTGTTCTACTACAAATAATGTGTCATTTTTCTCTGGCTGCTTTCAAGATTCTCTTCTATAGTTTTCTGCAGAATGAATGTGTTGTATATGAGCATGGATATAAAGATACTAATGGCTTTTCTTCTATTTGAGAAAAACGAAGTTTCTAGAATCTAAGTTTATACGTTTTATCAAACTTTGGAAGTTTTCAGCCATTAGTTTTTCAAATATTGTGTTCTGTACTATACTCTGTTTCTTCTGGGATTTTAATGAAATGAATATTAACCTTTTGGTATTGTCTCTCAGCTCTGAGGCCCTGTTCAGGTTTTCATACTTTCTTCTTTCTGTTGCTCAGCTTGGATGATTCTATTAGTCTGTCCTTAAGTTCACTGACTTGTCTCTGTCATATGCATTCAGCTACTGGGAATTTCTGATGAGTTGTAAATTTTAGCTATTGTATTTTTTCTAGTTCTAAGGTCTTCTTACGTTTTCTATGTCTTTTCTGAGACTTAATATCTTTCCATTCATTCATTATGTGTCGGAAATTTTTATTGTAGTTACCTTAAGGTCTTCGTTACATAATTTAGAAAGTTGTGTCATCTCTGTGTTGGCATCTGTTGATTACCATTTTCCCATGTGGGTTGAGACTTTCCTGGTTCTTTATATGTTGAATATTCATGGATTTTAACTAGGACCTTTGGGAGACGAGGTAATGGGACTTTAGGTCTTATTTAAATATTATGCACATTGTTGATACATTTGTTGAGCAACCAAAGGACCTATTGGGGTTCAAGCCATTAATTCCATTCAGCTTTCTATCAGTTATGGTTTTAATACAAGTTTTATTTCAAAACCTTTGCTGAACTATGAAAATCTGTCCCATACCCAGTAGCCAGTCTGGGACCTAGTCTGGTCATTTTGTTTCTCAGTTTGTTTATCAGACTTTGATATACTGTTTAGGATCAGATCTATGTATGTGCAGCTCCAGATGAGCCCCAGAATTCACAAAGGGCCTTATAGTGTTGCTTTCTTAAGCTCCTCCCTCTCCACTAGCTCCTCAGTAGTTTACTGCTCCTGTGGCCCCCTTTTATCGTCCTCTGCTTGAAAAGTTGGGGGTGTTATTCATCTCTGCTCTGCCACACAGTCCTTGCAACTGTCCCCATCTTCAGGAGCAAAATGAAACTTGCAACAACTTTTCAGAGTTCGCTCTGTTTTCATCAGTTTCCCATGTGTTTTCATCAGAAGACAGAGAGAGAAAAAAAAGCAACAGAAGTTCTTGCCATATTCTTGGGACCACAGATCCTTTGGTCAGAGAGGAAACTTTCTCTTCCTTGGAGTTTTAGGTGCTCGTGGGCTCCTGCTGATATGGTTCTTGCTTCCAGTAGACTTTTTTGTTCCCTGAGATTGAACTGGAAGCCTTCATCTTGAGATCCCACTGTCCACACCAATGCATACATCTATTTTTTCACCTACCTTGAAACCAAGCTGTGGGATACTGGAGGAAAAAGGAGATACACTCACTGTTGGTTCAGGGGTGATTTGAATCCCTATCTTTTTCCCAAATCTGTATGCTGATATTCATCTTTAAGAGTCCACAACTATCTGTTCCATTTATATTTTTCTGGTTTTATTACTACAGACAGGTTGGAAAGTGCCTACTTCATCTTATTCACAACATGAGCTTCCCGTATCTACTTCTTGACAGCGATTAGTTAAAGAATAGCATTTAATTCAACTTTGGCCAATGAAATATGAAATGAATCCTAAAAGAAGGGTGGTGTGGTTCTCTTGGGAAAGTTTTCTTACTACAACACACTAGATGAAATGCTTCATTTTACTTCTGCATGCTCTGCATGCTGTTGTATCAAGATGTGCCATCTGAGACTACTGCTGCCATTTTCTACCAGCTTTGGGATAAAGGCAACACACAGAAGATAGTGTAAAACCATGTGAAGAATCTGGGGTTTGATGATATGATTGAGTTTCTCCACTTCAGAACTTCCTCTCATGGCTTCCTCTAATGGCTGATATATACTTTCCTTTAAGCTTGTTTGAGGTTTGGGGTGTGAGTTTTTACTTGTTGCCCAAAGTATCTTAAAGTACATTATTATTCTTTCTATAATTCAACCAAGTTTTTTTCTTTACATGAACTTTTCTATTTCCTTTGTAGTCATCTAATTTTTTTTTAAAAGCTGTGCTATCCAACAAGATAACCACCAGTCACATGTGGTTATTGAATACGTAAAATATGGCTATTTTGAATTGAGAGTGTGCAATGAAGTACAAAATATACACTAGATTTTGAAGACTTAGTTTTTTTTTTAAATGAAGATAAAGTACCTTGTTAATTTTTATAGTAATTATGTGTTGAAAGGGTAATATTTTGGAGACTTAAAAAATAAATATGCTACTAACATAAACTTCACTTGTGTCTTTTAACTTTTTAAAATTTGGCTACTAGAAAATTTAATATGTGACTTGCATCATATTTCTCTTGAAGAGCAGTGAATCTCAGCCTCATATATCCATCTGCGATTCAACAGTTCTACATGGAAATCTAATAGGCATCTCAAACTTGGAATGTTTAAAATCAAATTCCTAAATTTCTCTTCAGATATGCTCATTCTGTAGTCTTTCTCATCTTAGTAAATGACAACTCGTTCCTTCAAGTTGCATGGATCAACACCTTGAATTCATTTTTGATTCCTTTTTTCTCATCTCACATCTGTTGTTGCTACATTCGAAAACTATTTATAATCCGAACCCAACCATTACGCTGTTTTCTATATTTCTACTTAAATTCATGCTACCATCATCTATTGGCTGTATTATTGAAGCTGTCTCTTTTAAATAGAAACCAGAGTGACCTTTTTGAAAAGTAAGATTATGTCACTCTTCTGTTCACAATCCTCCAATGATGTGCTTTCTCACTCAGAGTGAAAGTTTAGGTCAGGGCCCAGCTGCCTCTCTGAACTTACCCCCTCCAGCTCTCTTCCTCATTCCAACCGTGCGGACTTCATGCAGATCTCAGACTTGCTCAGTGAGCTCTGACAGGGTCTTTGTCCTTAACAATCTATCTTCCTAGAATGCCTTTCTTCCAGCTGTCAATAGCGCTTGCTCTTACTTCCATTGTGTCTCTACCCAAAAATGTGTGAGATTTTACCACCCACTTCCAATGTACCTTGTGTACCTTATCTGTCTTAATTTTTCTCCATAGTACTTATTACCATCATTCATTGTTTGTTTTCTACCTTCTCCCATACTATGAACTCCATCAGGGCAGAGATTTTGTCTATCAGATTCACTCCTGAGTCTTCAGCATCTAGAACAGTGGCTGGCACATGGAAGGTACTCCAAGATATCATTTCTTCCTTTCTCATTAAAGATCATCCAGATATACTTTTCACAGCATACTCTTTGTTATCTTCTGAATTTTGGTACACTTTTATTCCATACTCAAATTTTAAATTAAGAAAAGAGTAAAAGGTAATAACTTCAGGGTAGTTTCACCTACTATTTCATTTTCTTTCTGAGAGTTGAAAGTATTAGCAGGTGCAATTAAAAACTTCACTGATAGTTTATTTAAGATAAACTCTCTTAAGATAGTTTATCTTTATAGAGATAAAGTATGAAGAAAGACTTTGCCAAAATGTCCTGGTAGTTATTTTCATAATTAATAATATCTTCTTCTATCTCTGCCAGTTTTATAATCTATATTAATGAAGAATATTTATTTCCCATTTCTGATCTTTCTCATTGGGAGCTAAAGTAGTTAAAGTAGTTAAACCTCTCTTTACACACTTTGACCCTGGGAAGTTTTGAACTGGTAAATTTGACAAGAGCAAATTGGAATGTTTGCCTCAGCTTTTTCCATATTTCACTGAAGAGTGAGCATGCCCATAGAAAGGTTAGGTTTTTCTTAACTCATCCTGGTTGAGAGCTGATATAAGCCTTCTTAAAACCATCATTGTCTGTGAATAACTGGTCTCACCTTCCTAATTCAGAGATTACTCTTAGAAGCACTGGTGGGAAAGAGAAGTGCTGTTTAATGGGGCTTCTTTAAGATCTACAATTTGCATAAAAATCATCAAATTCTTCTAACTGGCCTTGTTGTTTGTGGTATATTTTAATAAGAAAATCATTTCAATTCATGACTTCTAGGATATTTTTCTAGCTGCTTCTCAGTATGCTACCAGTTAGGTGTATACACACACACACACACACACACACACACACACACATATATGCTACCAGCTAGGTATATATATATATACACCCCAGTTAGGTATATAAGAGACATATGGCATACAGTCCTACCCTGCCTTCCTTCAAATATTTCTGTTTATTTGGAATACATTATAGTTTTCCATCATCTCACATCATTTAGTGTGATGAGTGTTCAGGATGAGGCTGTAGTGTTCAGGATGAGGGTGTATTTATCATCCATGTTATTAGATTTACTTATTACCTATTGTTTTCACATTGGTAAATAAATATGTGACTATGATATTACTGATCCTTTTCTTAGACTCTTTCTCATGTGACCTGTTGAACCTTTGCCATCATTTTATGCCATCCTGATATACTCTGTAACAGTGATTTTCAAACTGGGGCACACAAACCCTGAAGGTAAATGAACTTTTCCGAAGGGGTATATGGTAATCCAATTGGGCAATTTAATAGAAATGCATTGTGGATACTATTGTAAACGATGCATTTAACAACACTATTTATAAGTCCATCTCCTAATGAGGGTCTAATATGTCTTTTCTTTTGGCTGTTAATTTCTACTAATGCCTCATTTTCGATAAAAGTAGTAATGATCCATGCATGGATACATGAGCTATTGAAAAATAAAGAGCACCTTAATTTCACTAAAGGATGAGTTCTCAATAAAATTTTACTTTCATATTTACTAATTCTAATGGTTTTAAATATATTAAATTTTGATTGATTATGTACTAAAAGCTATTTTAATGATAATTCAGTCCAGAAGAGAGGTTGTCATACTTAATGGTCCCATGAAATTTTTGAAAATTAAAAATTTAATTTATATACATATTTTATTGAAGAGAATATGACAAGCTGATAAATAAAAGACTTTCAAGCCTAAAAATATATGCATTAATATCAAACTCCTTGGGGACTGGGGAATGAAAGAATACATGTGGAGAGAAAAAGGAATGATATAAGACTGACAAAGGAGAGCTTGTTCATGTATTCTTTGAATTACTATGGTATTTAGATTCATTTGACTCACATTAAACATGAAAAAAATTGTCAAATTTTATCTGGATTTCCCCCCCAACTCATCCTATTCAATATAAATCATTCTAGAAAAAAAATCAGATAGTGTGTGGGTCAATATCTCACCAATTGTATGATGTGAATACATTCCTAACTCACTATATTTAGAAATCTTAATCATATTCTTTGATTTTAGATCTATGCCTGTATCCATTTCCAGCTTTTCACTTCCTACATACTACTTTTTACTCCCACACTCCAATCATCAGAGAGAAAACACAATGAAAGCACTCCACTATCCCACAGTCCTAAGTGCTACAACTCCTTGTTTTCACTCCAAGATTTTATAGACTTTCTGGAAATTTCTCAAGTATCTTCTGTGGGAATTTTCCTTTCTCTGGCTCTTACAAAAAGCAGCAAGGTTGCTTTCTCTTTAAAAAGTCTAACTTTTACTGGGGCACCTGGGTGGGTCAGTTGGTTAAGCATCCAATTCTTGATTTAGCCTCTGGCCATGACCTCACGGTTTCATGAGTGTGAGCCCTGCGTCGGGTTCTGTGCTGACAGCATGGAGCTTGCTTGGGATTCTCTCTCTGCTCTCTCTGCCCCTCCCTTCCCCCCAAATAAATAAATAAACTTAAAAAAAAATCACCATTACTAATTTGGGTATATTCATATATCTAGGCATAGATCTATATATCCTTATATCTATTTATGGATTTACATATTCAACACCTTTTCCCATGTTACATGCTCCAATGTAGGAAATTATTTAAGTATTTTTCTATATATTTAATTAAACCCATACACACACACAAACACACACACACACAGATTTAGTTGAGGTATTTTTATACAATTGGGGGCACAGTATATATTTTGTTGTTCCACCTCATTGTTCTTAACTACAACAAAATACAAAGTATCATGCTATGTTTCACCCTGCCTATTTGGATGGCCTTATGTAAGAGGTTTTTGGCTCTTAGTCTGAGTCACAGTGTTGCAAAGAGCATTCTTGTGATTGTATCTCTGTGCTCATGTTTGATTACCAAGAATAGATTCTTGTAAGTGAAATTATTTGGTCAAAGTAATTTTAGCTTTTAATGGAGATTATTCTCCAAAAACTGTGTCATTTTTATATTCATATAACAATGGAAGAACTATGTGTTTCCTTATACCATCCCCAAAATGCATATAATAAACTTTAATAATGTTTTGCCAATTAAATAGAGAAGAATGATTTCTTGTGAATATTTAAATTTATCTGACTCTGACTTGTGATGCATTACTTTGTGAGAAGTGGCATACACTTAATTTGAGTTTCAGTAATACTAACTTGCTGTTCTTTTTCCCTTAGGCCATATTTATCTGCTCAGTTTTATTTGGATATGGCTTTTGATTCCCCTATGACTCCTAAAAAACATATTTTCCAGTTTTCTTTTTTGGATCATTTCCTCTTTTCTATTTTTGTCTTCATCTTTTTTGAGAAAGTATATAGAGCAGTCTTCCTCAAGCCTGCTTGCTTTCACCTCAAGCACCTGACTTGCTTAACATAAATAGCTAGATATTGCTTCTGGCAAGAACATAAACCCAGGACACTCCCTGAAGGGCCAAAGGAATAATCACCTTACCTTCCATTCCATTCCTCCTGCTTTTGGTTAGTTTCTAACACTTTGTTATTAAGTGTTAGAAAAGTTATTTTCTTCTTTATATTAAGGTACTGCTTTTGAAACTTTTCCACCAAATTGCTTCCATAAGCAGAGAAGAGTGAACTTGAAAATAATGATTTGTTTTCTTATTCCAAACCTCTGAGTAAAATGGAAAGTACTGGAACATTTGTTCTTTTATTGTCAGTTCTTTTATTCTATGACAAAGAATATCCTGTTAAAAGCACTGAATTAAGTTGGATGAAGATCAAAATCATGATTAACTCTATTCAACCCAATTTTACCAAAATGTATATATTGCTTGATGAAAGTTCTCTTCGGTAATTATATAGGAATTTGGGGGAAAGTTTTGACATTTGATTTTGTAGACCCTCTGAAAGGGTCTCAGAGACCTCAATTTGAAAAGTTTAATCTAGAACAGTAGCTCTCCATCTGTCTGAACATGAGAATCATTTGGATACCTTGAATCTCAGCCCTAGAGATTCTGATTCAATTAGTTTGGGTAAGCCTGGCCATTGGTATTTTGTCAAAATTTTCTAGGTTATTTTAACATGCAGCCAGAGTTTAAGATCACTGCTGTAGAACATAGCATGGTGTCTTTCTCATTGTAGACACTCAGAATCTAAGTACAAAAATATTTAAGAGACAAAATTACATAACACACTATTAGGCCATATTGTGTAGACCAGTTATTTTGTGTGGAGAATGAGCCAGAGCAATTTCGAGAATCACTTCTTCAGATTGCAGACAGTGGAATGGTGTCTGGAACCTCATTTTTATTGAGTACAGACCACTAGTTATCTCTCTCTCTATGCATATTTGTACATGTGTATATATAAAACTAGTGGAATTGGATATTTAAATCAAACAGTAAAATGCTTGTTCATATGTGTTTTCACATTACTTACATTAAAAATGAATTAATATTACAAAGAGCTTTTCCTAAGTCACTATGAAACTCCCTCTGACGTCTCCTGAGGCCAATCCACTTCACAGCATAGATCATTAGAAATATACTGGGGCATGAGGGAAGAAGAAGACAGAGAGCAAAAGCTGGCTTACAATACATTGGTTGTGTAGTAGTTTCTCAACTCTCGAGTAGGAGAGGAGGTGGAAATGTTACCAAGCTCTCCTTTGGTCACGTGTACTTGTAAGATCTACTGAGATCTTTCCAAGAGTAAAGGGAGAAGCAGGGACAGAGTACTTGAGAAGAACATGATTAATGTGGAAATTTTTATGGTTAATGCTTTTACCTTGGTACTTGTGAAGTGTGATATTTTTGCTGAGAAACTAAGCAGTTTATATATTTGGAGCCCTCATTAATAGATATTATTATTCTGATTTATTACAGTGATAGTAATTTTTGGGTTTTAAAATAAAACACTGAATCACTAGTATATTCAATTTAAATAAGTTTAATATTAATGAAGACAGAGGGAATCTAGTTCTGGCTTTATTGTAATTTTCAAATCAAAAGAGAATTAGAATGTACTATTGAGCTAAATATAAACAATAAAACTATAAAACCTCTAGACAAAAACATAGGAAAATATCTCCATGGCCTTGGGCAGGCAAAAATTTCATAGACAAGACACTAAAAAAAATCATAAAATTTTGAAAATGATAAATTGTATGTTATTAAAACTGAAACTTCTGATCTTCAACAGATATTCTTAAGAAAACGTGAAATACTAAGCCGTGCATTGGGAGGTGATATTCACAATTTGTGTACCTGACAAAGGATTTTATCCAGAATACATAAACTCAATAAGACAAACACTTCAATTAAAAAATGAACAAAAGATTCAAGCAGGTAATTCATGAAAGAAGATATGTGAAGGTTAATAAGCACATAGAAATATTTTCAACATGAGGAAAATCCAACTTAGAACAACATATTTCACTACATGCCTACTGAAAGAGATAAAATTCAAAAGGCCAAGCAAGTTTAAGCAAGAATATAAAACAACTGTAATTCTCATATGTTGTTGGTAGGAATGTGAAATTGTCAGTCAGTTCCTTATAAAGTTAAAGATATACCTACCATTTGATTCTAGGAGCCATTCTACTCATAGGTGTTTACCCAAGAAAAGAAAAAGCATATGTCCCCATACAAAGACATGTATATGACTATTCATGTCAGCTGTATTTGTAATAATCTGACACTAAAAGCAATCCAAATGGCTATCAACAAATGCATAGATATATATATGTATACATATGCAATATATATATAACAATAAAATGAAAATGAACAAATGCTAATATATACAATCGCATAGATAAATATCAGAAACATGTTGAGCTACATAAGCCAGAGACAAAAGAATATACACTTTTTGCTTCCATTTAAGTAAAATTCTGGAATAGGCAGAACTAATCCATAGAGACAGAACACGAAATAATGGTTGCCTAGGGCTGAGAGGTGGAGAAAAGGCTAAGGGAACTTCTTGGGGGTGTTGGAAGTGTTCCATAATTTAATCAGTATGGTTATACAGAGGTGAATTAATTTTTCAACATGCATCAACTTTTACTTAAAATGAGAGCTTTTTAAAAAATTGTATATAAATATCCTTTAGTTGAAACAAACATGTTATTATAGGTAGTAAGGTTAGAGAAGTTCAGAGATGAGAGAGATCATTAGATGCTGACAGTTTAGTATGTAGAAATGTCAGTCCTGGCTAAACTCTATGAAAAAAGAAGTTGAATATCATAGTAAGATCACACTGGGAATCTGACAATCCAGCTTTGAGGATGCCTCCTCTCATCCAAACTTTGTTTTTATAGATTGTGAGGTGCTGAAAGGTGTTTCTCTATTACTAAAGATCAGAGAGTAATCAGGAACTGGATAAAATGAGAATTCATTGGGCTGTGGTCAGAAAACAACTTAATTTTTTTTTTCTAATAAGTTACAGACTCAGGACACTCAAAGAATACCTGACACTAAACTGTTTTGAAAGATATCAGAAGCTTCTCTGACTAAGAAAGACAGGTATCAGAATCTTCAGAGTAGATCTGAAGATTATTGTTTTTCTCTTGGACAGAGAAAAGGTCAGAGATAGTCTAAAAGATTAATGTTAAAACTAACAATGTATCCTCTTGTTTTTATTTTTCACATTTGCTCCAAATGGTGTGTAACTTTTAATATAAGTTATAGATATAAAATTGATTTTGATTTCTTTCCTTTTCAAAAGGATAAGGTTGTTTGAATTACCTGTTCTCCACAGAAAAAGGCTTTTCTCTTTTTCTCTCTCCCTTTCTCTTACTATAATTTATTTACTTAACTTTGTAGTTTGAGATAATTGAGATTCACATGCAGTCATACAAAAACAATTCATAAAGACCTTGTATATTCATCACCCAGTTTCTCCCAATGTTAACATCTTGGATAACAATAGTATAATGACAAAACTGGAAAACTGACATTGAACAATCCATTGACCTCATTGAGATTTCACCAGTTTTAAACATGCTCATTTGGAGTGTGTCTGTGTAGTATGTGTGTGATGTGTGTGTACTTAATTCTATGCAATTTTGTTACGTGTGTAGATTTATATGACCACCACAAATCAGGATATAAAACAGCTGCATCACCACAAAGATCCCTTATATAGCTACACACACTTCCCTCCCACTCACCGTTACTGTTGTATATAACTCCCAGAAATCTCTAAGTTCTTCATTTGTATAATTTTATCATTTAATGAATGTTATAGAAATGAGATCATATAGTATACAACCTCTTGGGAATAATTTATTTTCACTCAGCATAATTCCCTAGAGACTCATCCTAGCTATTGCATGTATCAATAATTTATTCTTTTTATTGCTGAGTTCTTGTCCATAGTATGGATGACCAGTTTGTGTGCTTATTCAATCACTGTAAGACATTTGGATTGTTTCCAATTTGTGCTACTATGAATAACACTGTTATGAATGCTCATATACAGGTTTTTGTGCAAACGTAAATTTCCGTTTCTCCGAGATAAATGCTGAAGAGTGGAATTACTGTGTATAGTAACCATATGTTTAATTTTTTTTAACTGCCAAAGTGTTTTCCAGTATAGCACAAGTGTACATTCCCATTAGCTATGTTATGAGTGATCCAATTTCTCTACACTCTTGCAGGCATTTGGTGTTGTCACTATTTTTTTAATTTTAGCAATTCTGATAGGAATGTAATGATAGCCAATTGTGGTTTAATGCACATTTCCTTAATAGAATTTCATTAAGCCTACAGATAGATTTGGAGAGAACTGACATCTATACTATGTTAAGTCTTCCAATCTATGAACATAGTATGTCTCTCTATTTAGGTTATGTGTCTTCTTTTCTGCATATAGACAGTGTATATATATGTATATATATAATAAAATTTATATGTAAATATTTCATTTTCTTTGGAGTGATTATAAATATGTTTTAAGTTTTCTTTGTTAATTGTTACTATATAGAAATGACATTGATTTTTGTATGTAGATCTTTTATCCTGTGACCTTGCTAAAATTAAAAAAATTCTTTTTAATGTTTATTTATTTTTGACAGAGCTAGAGAGAACAAGTGGGGAAGGGGCAGAGAGAGAGCAGGACACAGAATCAGAAGCAGGCTCCAGGCTCCACGCCATCAGCACAGAACCCAACTCAGGGCTTGAACCCATGAACCATGAGATCATGACCTGAGCTGAAGTTGGATGCTTGACCGACTGAGTCACCCTGTTGCCCCTAAAATTTTTTAGGTTCTAGGAGTTTTATTTTTGTGGAATTTTTGAGATTTTAATTTGTTATTAAAAAGTTTTTTTTAATGTTTATTTATTTTTGAAATAGAAACAGAGTGTGAGCGGGGGATGGGCAGAGAGAGAGGGAGACACAGAATCTGAAGCATGCTCCAGACTACGAGTTGTCAGTACAGAGCCCCAAGTGGGGCTCAAACCCACAAATCATGAGATCTGAAGTCGAACGCTTTATCGGCTGAGCCACCCAGGTGCCCTGAGATTTTTAAAATAGACAATTGTGTCATCCGCAAACAGGGATAGTTTTATTTATTCCTTTCCAATATAGATGCCTTTTCTCTCCTTTTCTTGACTTATTACATTGGCTAGAACTTCTAGCACTATGTTGAATAGGAGTGGTAAGAACTGAATCCTTGCTTTATTCCCTATCTTAGGGAAAAGTATTTATCTTTACCATTAAGAATGATTTCTATGTGTTTGTTTTAGATGTTCTTTATCAAGTCGAGGTAGTTATTGTCTATTCCTAACTTGCTTAGAGTTTTTAGATTATGAATTAGTATTGAGTTTTGTCAAATGTTTTTTTCTGTATTAATTGATACAATCATGCCAAGTCTTCCACCTCATTCTGTAAATTGAGGGCTTATGGTGATGAAGTTTGCTATGAAAATGAAGTCTCGGTGGAAAGATTGGTGTCAGTCATGGCTAGGAAAAGTTAGGAAGAGGATTGGAAGAAAATAAAGTTCAAAGAATGGATTCATGATAGGACAGGAATTTCATATCATACATTATAGTTGAGGGGGTCAGTGGAATTAAATGTAAATTCTTAATAAGTGACAATATAGAAAAGGATATATGTGTATTTGAGTTCTGAAGCAAAGAGGAATGAATTACCTACTGAGATATAAGAGCCACTATTTTCTGGAATTCACTGTGCCTCAACAAGGTAATACCTTCATTTCAATAAGTAATATTAAACAACTATCCTTCAACTTAGCAGGCACATATAATCTATGAAATAAACCTCATTTTCACTATCTTTAACCCTCATATCCTTATTTTCCTGCTTATTCAGTCTTTATTTCATGGTAATTTATTTATAATTGCTCCCTGTTGATACCCTTAATCTCCTATTCCCCACTCTCCCTCTGTTGCAGGTGTCTGATCCTTCACCCTATTAAATCCAACTCTCTAATCTGGACCTGCACCCACATTGCATAGAGTGGCCCCATAAAAACTTTAAATTTGTGTGTACTAATATCATGTGAGTAATTAGGTCCAATAATTGTAAACGCCAATGTTTCCATTTTCTAGTTATTTATCCTTTTAGATTACTATAGATTATATTTTACCCTTTTCCTCAAACCTTCAACACCTGTTTACCCACTCAGTTGATGACTTGTTTCCTATTTTCACTGAGAAAATAAGAACAATTGGGAGAAAATGTTCATAAGCAGCCATTACCACATTTTCCCCCTTAACTGTCTTCTTCCTGGTTCCTACAAATGAATTGTTTGTCCTTAAACCAAGCCCCACTCCTTTACTTCTAGAACCCATCCTCTCACATCCATTCGAGGAGATAATTCCAGCAAGTCTCCCCATTCTCTCATATATCAAGATTTTCTCCTTGCCTGGATCATTCCCATCAGCATGTAAGCATGTTATAGTTAACTCTCATCCCCTCACCCCCAAACCAAACCATCTCTTAATCCTACATCCCCTTTTGGATAATACCCATTTCTCTACCACCCCCTACAGAAAAAAAGCACTACAAACATTTGCCTGTATTCTTCAGTTACCATTGCTCTCTTCCCACTCATTCTTGAACTCTTTCCAATAAGGATTTTGCCTCCAAGTATCAACTGAGCCTGTTCATGTGAGGGTAACTAAGGGCCTCCACATTGCCAAATATAATGATTAATTCTTTGACCACATATTTCTTTTTTCTTTTTAAAGTTTACTTATACTTATTTTGAGAGAGAGAGAGAGAGAGAGAGCGAGAGCAAGTATGAGCAGAGGAGGGGCAGAGAGAGAGAGAACATTCTAAGTAGGCTCCACACTTTCAGCACAGAGCCCAAAGAAGGGCTTGATCTTATGGACTGTGAGAGCATGATCTGAGCAGAAATCAAGTTGTATCTTAACCAGTTGAGCCACCCATGCACCCCTGACCACATATTCTTAACTATCAGCAATATAAACACAAAAATCTTAACCTTCCGTTCACATCTGACTCTCTCTAAGCCTTTCCTCTCAATAAGTGTCAATTACAGCTTCTAGTTGCTCAGCTCAAAACCTGGAATCAACCTTAAGGTTTCTCACTCATACCCCAAGTACAATTAGCAAAACCAAATAACTTCTCACCACTTCTACTGCCACCACCTTAGTCTAAGCCAGAGACATCCTTGCATGGACTGTTTCAATTGCCTCACAACTGTTCTTTCTCCTTGTTAATCTCTGTGAATTCTCATCAAATCCATCACCAGGGTTTCTCTAGAGCTCACAACAGATCATGTCATTCCTCAACTCGAAATTTTCCAAGGATTTTCATCACTCTCAGAATAAAGGCAAAGTCCTCAGAAAAGCCTACAAAACCTTATACAATATTGGCTCCCCATTATCCTTCTGATTCTACCTCCTTTTTCTGTCTCTCTAACTTACTCTAACCCAGCCACACAGGTCTCCTAGCCATGTCTCAAACACAGCAGGCACATTCCTGTCTCAGGGCCTTTGCTCTGGCTATTCCCATTCCCTCAGTGATGTGCATACCTCACTTCCTCTAAGTCTTTGTTTAAATGTGAGGATTTCCCTGCCATGTTTAATATTGTAACCCTTCTTCCTGGACCTATCACTCTATATCCCTTATCTTATTCCCATTTATTTTACTTAACATTTTTTTTTCATTGTCTGTCTGCAGTATTAGAATGTAGGCTCCATGACATCAAGAATTTTTTTTTTTTTTACAAATAGTTTATTGTCAAATTAGTTTCCACATAACACCCAGTGCTCATCCCCACAAGTGTCCTCCTCCATGCCCATCCCTCCCCCACATCCATCAGTCCTCAGTTTTTGTCAGCATTCAAGAGTCTCTCATGGTTTGCCTCTCTCCCTTTCCCCCACCATTTCCCCCCTTCTTCTCCCCCTTGGTCCTCTGTCAAGTTCCTCCTAATCCTCCTATACGTGCACACATATGATATTTGTCCTTCTCTGCCTGACTTATTTCGCTCAGCATAACCCCCTCAAGGTCCATCCATGTTGCTACACATGGCCAGATTTCATTGTTTCTCATTGCCATGTAGTATTCCATGGTATAGATAAACCACGTCTTCTTGATCCATTCATCTGTGGATGGACACTTAGGCTCTTTCCAGGTTTTAGCTATTGCTGAGAGTGCTGCTATGAACATTGGGGTACATGTGCTCCTATGCATCAGCATTTCTGTATCCCTGGGGTAAATTCCCAGCAGTGCTATTGCTGGGTCATAGGGGAGTTCTATTGTTAGTTTTTTGAGGAATCTCCACACTGTTTTCCAGAGGGGCTGTACCAGTTTACATTCCCACCAACAGTGTAGGAGGGTGCCCGTTTCTCCACATCCTCGCCAGCATCTAGAGTTCTCTGATTGGCTCATTTTAGCCACTCTGACTGGCGTGAGGTGGTATCTCAGTGTGGTTTTGATTTGTATTTCCCTGATGAGGAGCGATGCTGAGCATTGTTTCATGTGTCTGTTGGCCATCTGGATGTCCTCTTTGGAGAAGTGACATCAAGAATTTTAATCTATTTTGTTCACTATGCCAAGAACAATGCCTGATACACACTAGTTTCTTAATAAATATTAGCTGAATAAATGAATTAATAAAGAAGTAAACAAATTAGAGGGATGGTAATCCTGGGACAAGTTTCAGCAAAGAAACCTTACAATCTAACACTTGCTTTAGTGGTCATACTGAAAAGAGATTGATGAAAGTTGTGGAACACATCCAACTCCATCCTGTGGTACCCATAATATCTAAGGAAAGGCATAGTACTTTGAGAGATGTGGGGAAGAACATAGACCCAGGATTCTCTTCAGCGCAGAGATGCAGCTTAATGAGAGGGGCTATTGGATAAAATCAAGCAACTGCACTCACAATAGCAGTGTGCAAACACTGCATCACATGAAATAAGCAGTAAATGTGGTACACAGTTTAAATTACAATACTTCTTGACTAAAAAGATCTCAAAGGGAATAAAGATATTAGCAATGGTCTTTGTGATGCCACAAATAGTGCTGCCTAGTTGCTTGGTTGCCTTGTTTTTATCATCATTATCATCATCATCATCATCATCATCAAATGAGAGTGACTATAAGGAGGAAAGCACTAGGCTATTTAGCAGTCTATTTCCTAAGTTTCTGTGAGGTACATTCTGGCAAGAGAGGTAAACTATCTCTCCAAACAGAACTTGAGGCGGTTGTTTCTCAGATGCATCTGGTGTTATATGCACGTTGCTTGACATCTTAGACTATCTCTGTTGTAGTGCTTTTCCTACCTCTCATGTCATAACGACAGAATGGTGGCTATTTTAATTGCAGTCAAGGATACTTGAATTTTGATCTTCTGAGGTTTCTTCTTTTATTAAAAAAAATTTTTAATGTTTATTTTTGAGAGACAGAGCATGGGTGGGGGAGGGGCAGAGACAGAGAGAGACATAAAATCAGAAGCAGGCTCCAGGCTCTGAGCTGTCAGCACAGAGCCGGTGAAGTTTCTTCCCTTTTAACCATTTCTTGTATTTCCAACAAGTGCCGTTTAGAGTGGCAGACTGTTTCATAGCCCAGACTTAATGCAGGGGAAGGTGGGTTAGATGGCCAAAAAAAAAGTTAAGAAAGAATATGCACATAGTCCTGATTTCCCTTATGTATATATATATCTCAAGTGAGGGGTTTGAGATTATAGGGCAGGGACAGTTGCTAGAGGCCTACTTTTGTTAATTAATTTAAAGGACAATTAATTTTACATTCCAGGTCTGGAGAAGAAAGGAGGAAAATAGTGATAAAGAAGAACAGGTGTGAGAGATTATTGGCTGGGTGAAGAGGCCTGAAGAATAGTAGATGTGTAGTGGCTTTTCTCCTGCCTAATCAGCTGCTACTTTGTGTCAAGGGGGTGAGACAAGGGATTTTATGTTTAGGATGAGTTCTCCTGGTAGGATGAATGCTGCTCCCAAAATTAATAAATGAAGGAAGGATGGGACGAAGAAAAGAAAAAGATAAAAGTAGTTGCAAACGGTATTCTCAAAATATCTTTTTGGTGTCTTAAATGGGTGCATGGGATATGTGAAAGGAAAAATGTGAATAAGAAAACTGGTGCCTCTGGGATGCTCAGAGAGTAGACAAAATCCGAAAAGCATGGGGAAAAAATTGGAAATACTGAAGAAGTGATGTATTCTTCTGATTGTATCCTATGAGGTGGCACGTGATATTGATTCGTCCCGTTACTGGTAGTGTTAACTTTGAACACTTGATTCAGATGGTATCTGTTAGGTTTCTCCACTGTAGAATTAACTTTTACTTTCTTTTGTAGTTAAAAGACATTTTGTAGAGAGAGATGTGGAAATTGTGTAAGAGTCTGTTCCTCATCTTACTTTCATTCAGTAATTTTAGCATTCATTGATGTGTCTTTCCTGAATTCCTCTGTATTCATTAGTTGGAATTCCAATCTAAAAAAGGTTTCTTTGTGCTTATCTATTGTTATATCAGTGTGGATTCATAGATTCATATTTTATTCAGTGGGTTATAATTCATTACTGTTATTTTTTACTTTAATGCTCAAATTGTTCCAGATTTAGTCAGTGGGAGTTTCTTCAACGTGGCTCCTGTGCTATTTGGTTATGTTCCCATCATTTTCTTGAGAACTTCCTTATTGTCTTGAAGATTAATATGTTCAAAGTTTATCTTATTCTTTCCCTGATCCTCCCTTAGAATCTATAGTGAGCCCTGGAAAAATGTATTTAGAAACCAAGACTTAGACATTAAATTTGCTCTTTGCTACTTAGGTGTTATGCTCCCAGGTCCTCTTAATGACTTCACACATACACACACACTTTTAAATATCTTTATGTCTCTATATATCTATAAAGCCATATGTTTCTATCTATTCTTCCAATTCTAATCCAATGATCCAACCCTACAGGGGTCGTCTGTATTTTTTCCCTTTTCCATATTTGTAATCTTCTTTCTTTAGCACTAAAAAACCCAACTCTTTGTGTATGTAGCTAAGCATCCAACCCTGCTGGGCCTCTGATCTGCTCAGAAGCTCACCCTGTGTGAGTCCTGACTCCTACCTGTTGCAAAGGGAGGCAGGCATTACCATTATTTTTAACTGGACTTTTTACATTGGCTGATTATCTTGGTATCACAGAAACATATGGGTGACTTGGTAGCAGTGTTGTTATTAAAACAGTGGAGTCTTGGTATTTATGAAAATATTGCATTACTGTACACATTTTACACTTACATCTACATGTACATATTGCTGTCTAAGAATGAATACACAGACCTTTGGTTCACTGCCTTTTGACCTCAGTTTTAGGGGATTTTCAAGGGCAAATGTGACCATAGGGACTTCTTACTTTATATGAGAATTTCAGAATCTAGCTCCTATGTAAAGTATGATTCCATTGTGTGGCCTATATTGTCTCAAATTCTCCTTGAAGGAGAACACATTGCTTTGGTTTCCACACTTGAAGCTGAGGGGGCAAACTGTACTTACTACTGACTTATTCAGAGAAAATGATATCAGTTTTGTTTGCTAGTTCATTCCCTCAATAATGTAGTTAAAAAATGCTTTCAATAAATAGCCTGATACCATGTTTCTATGCCAGAGCCTGAAAAGAGCAGGGGCTTGGTTATGGGACAACCCCAAAGGGGTGACTCACCGGGCAACTTATAAGAGGCCAAGCTGAAGGGCACCTACACCAGGCATGGAGGCCCAATAGTGCTCCAAAGAGAGGGAGGAGGAAAGAGAAGCCTTAAGCCAGAGAACGAAGGGGCCAAGAAGCTGATGACAATGGAGTATCCATTCATTCAACATATACTTACCAAGTTTTCAGTATACCCCAAAGACTCTGCTGGCTTTATTAATACATAAATGAATGTATGCGTTTCTTGCCCTGAAGACACTTTTTTTTCTAGTAGAAAGAAAGTCATGCCAACAGTTATATCTCAGAAGTCTTGCTGTAGATTTTAGATTTGTGGGTTTTGACAGCTGTTGCTAAACTGCTTTCCATAAGGTTAATAAGAGTTGGAAAGTCATTTCTAAATACTTCTTTAAAAACCCATTTCACATAATATCTCATGTATTTGAAAGGCACAATTTAAAAAGTATTTAGATAAGAATTCTAGACCTACCTAGGATATTTTTCTCCCTTCTTGAGTTGTCAAATAAGTACAAAGAAAGTAGGTAATGGCTTGCTGAGAAAAAAACAAAACCAAAACAAACCAACCAGTGCCTCTCCTGTTTGTATTTTTCTGGATCTCAGTGGTATTGGACTGGATTCCAAAGTGTACCAAAAATTATCTTTCAGTTAAAGCACAGTTAACGTGTTATTTTGTTGACTGTTCTTTATCTTAACATTTGTGGATGGTGATTGGGCAAATGGAATGTATTCAGTTTTGTTTAAAGTTGTCTGGGCTTTATAAAATCAGGTTGTAATTTCATAAGATACTTCTCCTCAAGGCAGAAAACTGTCTAATTTCGAGGATTAGGAGGAAATTACAGATTACTCTTAAGTGGTTATCAATAAATAACTAGTGATGTCTATGGCATTTACCGCCCACAAAATTTGATTTTTAAAAATGGGACTCAGCTCTTTTATTTTTTGATATTTCTTGTTTATTACTGAATCTTTTCTTATAGACATGTCTCTTTGCTGGCATACTTTCAGTTCTACAGAGTTTTTGGGTGAAAGGTATTAGAAAAGTAAGTAAATCACCATGATGTTCTATATATTACCTTTGCAAATAATTCCTTGGGCAAGAGCTCTAGACTAATAAATGAGAGCATGTGGATAATTTAGAATGGTTTTCTTTTTAGAACCAATTGCCTGGGAATTGAAAAATTCAAAGTGCCTTTTCATGGCGTTATTGTTTGAATTAATTAAAAAAATGCACTTCATTTAGACCTGTTTCTGTGTCTCCTCAATTTGCTTTCCTGAGGAAGAACTGGGGAATATTGCACTTTGGGAAAAATTTAATTAAGCCAGTTCACAATGGAACACCATGAGATAAAATTCCTCAGGCCGATCCTTTTTGGAATTGTGGAAATAGATAGGAGGTGGAGATCTGCGGTCAGCCCTCTGTCTGCAGAGCAGATCTCGCCTCTCAGGTGAGCAGGAGCAGAAAGGCTAGTGACGTGAGGCGAAGGTCAAGATCACAATTCACTCTCTTGTTTTAATGCAATTTCAACTCACTAAAACGTATGAGGTGTGTCACGAGCATTAACATTTTGAGCTTTAGGCAATCAGATCTGCAGGCTCATTCTGTTCAATTCATAATGTGGATTATATTTCATAATGTTGCTAGGACTTGATTATTTGCACATCCTAGAAGGCATAGCTCCTGCTCTGAACATTTAAAAGAGAACTGCTATAGAGCTCTGAACATTAAACAGATAATTACTATTGGTAAATCTCATAGAAATAAAGAAATGATCCTATAATCCTGGTTTTAGAATTATATATTTGGATGACTATCACACCAGTAGTTCAATTTGGCTATCATGGCAAACACTGAAAAGGAAGGAGAGGCACAGAGAAGTATTTGTGCACTTTATAACATTGCAGATTAGCACAGTGACAAATAAAACACTTAATCAGACCATATAGGAACATATATACTTTTCTCTACTATATATATCTATCTCTATATCTTTATAGAGATGAATAAAGACACACACACACACACACACACACACACACACACACACACACAAATAAGACATAATGATCCCAGAAAGTGTTTGTAAACATTAATGTTAACTTTTGGACATACATTGATTTTAAACACATCCTTTACTTTAAATAGCTTTGATTTTCTGTCTAGAAGACAAAGGAGAACATTAATAGCTATCACTTACTAAGTTTACCTAGTTGAATGTTAGCGCTTCTAAAAATGAGTCGATGTTCATTACCTTTCCACATTGGAAGATTAAAGGACTAAATGATCCTTTGAAACTGAAATTCTCAGAAATGTCAAGGAAATATTGTGTTCCATCTCACTTTAAGAGGAACTGAACACAGATCATAAAAGCCTTTTGACATTAAAGTGGAAAACTGTTGGTATATAACGTAAACCAATTAATCAGGTTCTGCTTAATTTGGAATATGTAACAGAGTAGATATGAAATGTGTTTCGCTGCTTTTTGTAACTTGTTTAAAAAGCTCTATATGTTGAACATGAATATAATAAGAATGGGAAGAGGCTAAAATTCATTCCTAGAGTTAAGCTGTACTCAAATAAAGGTCTTGCTTATTTGAATATAGTGTAGCCCTACCACCACCAATACACATGTCTGAGGAGTCTTCTGAATGGCACCATATAGTAGTTTATTAAACCTAAAGTGGCAGCATGAATGGAAAAACTGTTACAGCTTTTCAAGATCCCCAGGTAAGAAAGCCCTTGCCTTAGTTTTTTGTTCTTGGTTTTTAGGATAAATTCTAAGAACAAAGACTTGTTCAATGATAGTCCCATAAGGGCTAAATGGAAGATGATACAGTGAACATTGCCATTCTAAGACACCTTTTAGTGTGCTCTTGTACCAAATCCATGGGAAACTGTGTGTCAGAATGTCCTAGAAAAATTCAAATATCAAAGGGCATAAAATTTAACAATTAAAATGATTTCCTGAATTGGAAAGCACAATATACTACTTTTAGAACCAAGGCATAAGACTTATTCAAGTTAAAAATGACTAGGGAGTTAATTCCCAGGTTCTTGCAGTCTTTTTGATAGTATTTGGCTACTTTGGTTCTATAATAAGATTTTAGCAAGCCTATAATACTACTTAAATTTTTTTTTGTTGGTGTGCTTCCAGCATAGATAACTGATAGCTTATGATATTCAGGTTATAGGTCAAATCTGAGGCTTTATTGTACATCTAAGGGAAATTACATTTTGAATGATATAGTGTAAACTTCAACTTCTAATGGGGCAGAAAGAGTTCAGATATGGACATTTACACTTTCAGAGTGGTCTGAATACATGATTTTCATTGGCTCTGAAATGACTCCATAAAAGTAATTTCAAATATACTTCTTCATCATACCACAAAAATCTTAGCAATAAATTCTAATACGGTTTAGGTATTTCAGAGAGGAGAAATGACTTCTTTTTTGTTTGGTTATTCAAAAGATTATTGTAGCATTTCTAGTATATGCAAAATGTTAGAAAACATAGAACACATGTCCTATGTGTTGGCAATAAAACTGACATTTCAACGTACTGTACTTTTTCTTATTCCCTTATAACTGCAGTATAATTAAAAAATAAACTGAGTAAGGTAACTCAGTGCAAATTAAAGCTGATGCTAGAAGTTAGCTGCCTCCAAGTCTAAATCAGATATGGGAGCTTCTTCTGAAACAGGAGTAAGCAGTGTTTCAAATCACCTAGAATCAATTCTCATGGGACCCTTGTAGGAATGATGATATGGAGTTTAGAAAACATTTTTCTTAGGAATGATGTAGGAATGCTGATATGGAGTTTGGAAAACATTTTTCTTATGAAAATATCACAAGTCACAGCTTGCCACTTATGTTATCCAAGATAAGTTTGGTGATTATACTGTAAATGAATATCGATTTTTGTGTAGGCTCCAATATTTCCAACTCTTCCGGTATCTGAAATGGCCAATTGCCGAATTATGGAAAATATCTTCTAGTGAATTGTTTGCTTCTCTGAGAAAACAAAGAAGCCACTTCACATCTGAGTTTTACTGCAAAACTTTCAAAGATGAACTTTAACGCAGCAGAAGAAAAGAACCCAGAAAAAACCCAAACTCGAAACCCTGTATGTTTTTTTGTTATTGGCTAACCCACAAGGTGGCACTAAAGAGAAAAGTGACAAAAGTGAAGCTCACAGGCAACTTTTATACTAAATCATTCTATTATGAACATTCAACCTCTTTCATGAAACGATCATCCAAATTTTAGTATGCTAATAACTCACAACCTTGATATCCAGGTTCATTGTTTCTCCCTACAGGCTTTTTGGAGTAGGAAGTTTCACCTTATCAAGCAGTGGGATATTTTCAAAAGAGTTAGTAGTCTGGATATTTCTGTGTAGTCTTTTTGTAGGGAAGGTTTTTTTCTCATATACTGATTCCATGACCAATGTGTGGTTATAAATTATGAACTTTTTTATGTTTTATACAGTGCCTAGTACTTAATACATTTACTATAAATGTAAAACATAACCTATTCAACATTATAATATTTATAATATAATGATTTATTTAGAGTTTTAGTGTTTGTAGTGATAGCTTAAAAATATGTTTAAACCACCAAGGAAAAGGCATGTTAGCCAAAGTCTAATTGTTTAAATTCCTAGAATAATTCCTGAGTCCAAAAATATAAAATGTCACCTAGCTTTCAAGGTTTTCAGAGCATATTCCCAGGATAGGAATGGGGAAATGTTCTCAGAAAACCATGTATAAAGAAAAAAGGGTATGACATTGGCATAGCCTTCGTATATAACACTAAAAATAAACATGCATGAGGAGCCTTAGTTATAGTGCATGTGGTAGAAGGAAGCAGCTCTGATTATGAGCAGGGAGAAAGTATAGACCCTCTGTCCCCCCAAAAAAGAAGCTATTGTTTTAGTTCATGATTAAGAGATAGGTTATTCATACATAGGCCTAAAACTTGAAGGGAAATATTATGATTTATCCTTTTTCTTAGTTTCAAAGTAGTAATTCAATGAGTTGAAAAATAATACAATTTTAATTTTTACTATTATTGTATGTACACACACACACACACACACACACACACACACACACACACACATCTTGTGAAATATTTTCTAACAGAGAATGTGTTTCTAGCCTGAAATAACTGTGTCTTTGACTGGAGTACTGACTCAGCAAAACTATGTATTATATATTTTATGTTCTATTATTAAAAATAAAAAATCTATAGATTTAAACCAGTCTTCAAAAACTTATAAATATATCACCTCACAATTAGTGATATGTTCATTATCTAAAAGAATAAAAAACCTCACCATATTTCTTTTCATTTCTTTAGCGACCCACTTATAATGATCATTTGGTACTCAAATTTAAGAAAGTACTGTGGTTAGCCTCTTTTAAAGAGCTACAGTGATAAACATTTAGATATCAGTAAAGTGCAGGTATCAAGAGAGGTACAGTAAAGTATAGTCAGCATGGGTTTTAAGAGATAAATAATATATATTACTGTTAAATGGAAGAAGAGTAAATAAATGATTGGAAAAGAGAAAAAAACATTGATCAGGAGATACATATGGAAGAAGAAATAAAATGGGATATTTTATGTCTTCATGTGGCTTTACATTAATATTGATATGCATGCCTTTGAAGCAGATACTTTTCGTGGTTTCAAAGAGGTGAGGCACCCTTCAAATCATGTAAATTTGAGTTGTCAAATAAGCCTGGGTCAAAGATACATTTTTTAATGCATTCAGGAAGTAAGATTTCTAAGGCATATAAACTGCTTGTTCTGCAGTATGAAAATAAGCCATAGTCAACTCTTTCAACTACTTAGCTCTCAATCCAGAATGAATAATGCTCTCCTTTTTTCTTTCTGTCATTATTTTATAAAATTGTAATTATTATTCTCCTCAGGGTCATACTACCTTTTCTCTGTTTATTCATTTTATTTAACAAACACTCACATGGCACTTCTTGTGTGCCAGGCACTGCACCCTCCAAAGAGGGTGGAGATCATGGTTGTTTGGTTCAAAGCTATCCATCTAGTACTCTGCTTGGCACTGACTTCACAATTTGTGCAGAGAAAATCAACTATGCAGCTGAATATTTTACATCTGGCCTATATTTCAGAAAGTGGTATGGCATAATGGTTCAGTGTACTGGTGATGAAGCAACATTGCCTAATTTGGAATTCCAGCTCTGCCACCTACAAATTAAATAATTTTGGGCAAGGTATTTTATCTTGCTAAGCCTCAGTTTCTTCATTTGTCAAATGGGGAAAGTTAACAGCATTGACCTCATAGGTTTATTTTCATTATTAAATGAAGAGAACATAAAGTGCTTAAATACTTGGTGAAAGATGAGCCCTTGAAAAATCTTAGCTATTATTATCATTAATTCTTTCTGCCGTATTTATCTAGAAACATGGGTTTCAATAGCTAAAATTCACGGTAAAAACCATATTTCCATTTGTTGAGCTACTAGACAAATTGACGAGTTCAACAGAAACATCTTCAGCAAGTTACCCAATTTCTATTCTGTTTGTAGAATGTGGTATAATGTTTTCAGTTTTCGTGAATAAACTGTAAACATTTCCATGACACATGTTTTGCCTTTTTATGGAATTTTCTTACTGAGAAACTTATGGTTTCTTACTGATCATAAACCAAAGAGCCCACACTGAACAGTGAAGAGTTTCAACTTAGTGTTAGAACCCACAAATAACAATACAACTTTTTCAAGATCATAATTCTCTCCTCTTTGGATATAAAATTTAATGCTGGAATTGGGAAAGATGCTGTAGATATTTGATTATGCTTTGCTTTATATTGGCCATCTAGAGAGGTCCTTTTGTGTTGTAAGACTTGTTCTGTTTTGATGAACACATAATTATGAGACTTTCCTAAGACTAATAACATATAGCATTATATTAATGCTTCAGGAATGTTTTCTTTTTAAAAATATATTTTACAGTTTTACAGATTTTATGTGAGAAAAAGAGACATAATCAAATTAGATATAATTTCCTTTCAGATTAACTAACAGTTAAATCAAGGTGTTAATTATAGTTGGCAAACTATAGACATCATAAAGTTGCACGGTCTCAATTATGGCTATTATTAAACAACTCTTCTCATTCCCTCTTTAAGATCTTGAAGAATATTCTATCTTGAAGGATATTTCTTAAATGAAACCCCTCAACAATGTCAGGAGGTGCAGTAGTTAAATAGTATGAAATTTTGGAATGATGCAATATAAAAACATTAATAAAATTGGCAATAAGGTGAGTTTTTTCAAATTAAAAATTTCATCACATTATCACAGTCTCCAGGCACCTGGCTGGCTTAGTCAATAGAGCATGTAATTCTTGATCTCAGCATTGTGAGTTCAAGCCCTATGTTGGGCGTAGAGCCTACTTAAAAAAACAGATTATCACAGCATCAAATTTCAAACTGTCTTTTTATAATTGCCACATGGCGGCACCACTTCAGCTAGTAAACAGACTTCTGTCATTCATTGTCAGCATCGGTCTCTAATTGTGTGGGGTCTTCAGGATAACATCCTGCTCAGAAAACATATCAGTCCTGTTCACTGCCTGCGTGGTGGTGGTGGTTTTCTCCCCAACCCCCCATATTTCTGCTAGTGCCGAATATTTTTAGGAAGTTTCTTTACCCCTTAAACTTTGAGTTTTTAATTGAAAATTTTTTTGCTTCTCCATAGAGAAAATGAATTAAAAATCGTGGGAGAGCATAGAGAGACTCGTGGATTAGCTTTGGAATCTTTTTTCATAGAATGAAAACACCAGGAGAGACCCCTGAGCATTACCTGTCTAACGCCCATACATGAACACATCAAGAAACTGAGTCCTAAAGTAACTATGTTAAGATAATGTAAGGAGGTGAGGGAAGACTGGGATTTACTTCTTTCTTCTGAGACAAGCTACTTCTGGATGTGAAGTGCTAATCATACTTGAGGGGCTGAGTCCTTAAGGACACTTAAGTTGTGCCTCTAGATACAAACCAGAGTGAAGGAAGAAAAAGCAGGTCTGATGTCCACAGAGAGTAAAGACTCTAAAGCTGGCGCATTCACTGAGAGATCGTTCAAGTTTGATCATTTACAGGACCAAGGTGGAGACTTAATTAAAAATACCTTGTGTTGGCCTCATGTATATTAAATGTTCGCACTGTTTTCACTTTTACAAGTGTCTTAAACCAACTGTGGCTACAAAAGGTCTTTAAGGACATTTGCTAGCTAAAGAAGATAATCCTAAAATTCTCCCAACAATAAATGTGTTTTGGAGAGAGGCGTCAAGCACTTCGGAGAGTCTTATCCTGCTATAGGGCTCTAGCACTGGTAAAGTTAAAACTATCTCCGATTTAGTGACCGGCAACACCGAAGGCAACTTCTTAATACGAATATTAGTGAGTCATCTCTTTAGTATTTTAGTTAGGTACACAATCTGAAATTTTGCCTCTTATTTTTTTCTTGGTTTGAGGGTAGAATGCACATTCTCTAGAAAAACAACATTACAAAATTATTTACAAAGTGCTTCTCAGGGGAAGGGTGCTGTACACTTTCAGAAATTAAAAGAAAAAAGAAAAGGTTACTGGGACCCTTTCCTAACATCCATAAGAGGAAGAAATATTTACCCACTTGACCTTGATACTGAGTTTATTGCATAAAGTTACATTTTAAGAGAATCAATATTTTAATAAGTTGTGTCCACTCTGTATTAATAAGCTTGTGTCTCCTCCACTTGGGTTTCTCAAAAAATACATCCACTAATTTAATCACAGAAGGTAGTGACTTTACTAATTGGCAAACATAAATTTAAATTCCCAACTATTTGAGGGTTGCCTTGTAGTAATTTTCCAAAGTACATAAACACATCAATAAAGTACAAACAAGATGAAAAGAAGTCTTCTTGGAATCTTTTCTTGACTAATATCATTTTAGAGAAAGGTCTTAAAGATCCCATAGCGGGTGAATTCTTTATTTAGGTAGTGATTCTAAGACTTCTAAAGTCTCAGATCCCTCTGATAATCCCAGTGAGTTGAATCCATGGATGTTAGACAGATAATCCTGAAATGCCAGAGTAGTGCCCTGAGGTCAGAGAAGTCTGGTGACCTGCTAAGAGTCACACAGCGTCTTTTGCCTGTCTGTACTCTATTTCCTGATTCTGTGAAAACAAACTAACAAATCCCAACTCCTCAACTCTTAAAATGCATACAGCCAGATACATATGGACAGCAAGAGCATGGAGATATAAAAACAGAGCAGAAAAAAGTAACTTGAACAGAATGTGGCATTTCCCTTGGTCTGTTGCTAGCGGCCCACATACAACATGCTTATAAAAAAAAAAATCCCACCCAGTATTTCTTTTCATCATCATTTAACAATGATTCAAATGGACCTTTAGGCTAGATGGTTTTGGGAATGTATCCCATCTGGGGATAAATGGAAAAGAGCTTCACTGAGCAGGGCTGTGTTTTCAGTGATTGTCAGGCTACAGTTGATGTGTATTCCATCTCTTCTTGTTGGCCATTCTTTGAAAGCCAAACACAACATTTTAGTAGTGTATTTTCAGGACTACAAAGCCAGTAGCATTTATCATTCCTTTTTGTAAAAAAAATAATTATGGACATGATTTTTTGAATACCTTCAGGATTTGAAGATGCAAAAGAAACATGTGAAAAGAAATTACCTCTTTTTATTCTTTTTTTCAGATTTTTATTTAAATTCTAGTTGGCTAACACTCTTTTTATTTTCTATTTATTTATTTATTTTTATTATTATTATTTTTTACTGACTCTGAGGTCAGTCGCACTCTGTTTTATTAAAACTAGAGACTTCTGCCTCTAAAAACAGAGTTGGTACCTTTGGGGTGTCTCTTTTCTGAATATTATCCCAATTCGAGTTTTTTGCACAAAAAATCTAACAGTTGGATATCCCATGTATTCATATACACTTTGCATCATAATTTAAAACTTCTATAAACTGAGACAGGAATCCATTACCAGCCAATGGTCTATGAACCTGTTTTGATGCTCCTGCCGTCAGCAAAACTTCCTATTGATAACTGTTCTAAAAAAGTTTAAACGATTTTCCTGATAACTCTAAAAACCGCAGAAAAGTAATTGTGCCTGGATGAAGTGAAACACTAATCAATCGTGGAATATATTTGTTCACTGCTTTGGTGAGTCTCCAGTGATGGGGCTCAGCTTCCCGACTTTTCTCAGCCTAAAGTTTTTGGTCTTGGGTGTAACACGGTATGCACTGTATTTTGATCATTTTCCCAGTCTAAAAATAGGAATTAGTCATTGGGAAAAAGATTTCTTTTGTTTCGCCTTTACTTCTGGCGGATTCTAATGCCTCAGCGTTAGCCCTTATTTTAGTACTGCACACCTGGACACATCACACTGTACAGTATCTGTAGTCAGGCTTTGGAGAATTTGTTTCAATTTACATACAATCCTCCAAATCCTCAGGCGAGCTAGATGTGAAATCTGATCCTGCCTCGTCTCCCCAGCAGGATCTTCTTCCTTCGCTGTCGGTGCTAATGGCCAAGGGCTCCAAGGATTTCCCCCCGCCCCCGCCACCTCTCCCCGGGAGGCGCGGCGGGGCTAAGGAGTCGGGAAAAGGGGAGACTGCGGGGCTGGCTGCGCTGAAGATTTACAATGTACTTCTTGCAGGCGGCTCAGCAACCCCCTCTGTGGCTGTGGGTGTCTGGTGTGACAGAGCGGAGAAAAGCTCTCTAATCTCCCAGTGCCTGCCTCTGCCGCTCAGCCGCTCCCCTCCCTCCCGCCTTCCCTGCCTCCTCGCGCTCTCTCGCTCTCTCCTTTGCCTTTCTCCGGGAGTTTTCAGTCCCCGAATGCAGCCAGAGTAGCCTTGGCAATCTGGACCTGGAGACTGTGTATATACACACACACACACACACACACAGGCACACACGCGCACACACATGCACACGCACTCGCACACAAGCACTCCGGCTCTCCCCACGGGGATACAGAGCAACCCCGGAGCTTCATCTACCTGAAGGGGATGGCCCGATCGGACACTTCTTGCTCACTTGTCATCTCCGGAGGTCAGAGCAACGTCGGAACGAGGGAGGCTCTCCGTCCGGTCTGCAACCTCACGCCGTTTGCCGCCACCGCTGCTTAAAGTGTCCAGGGTGGAGGAGAAGGCTCCTTCAGGGGGGATTCCCGGCGCAGCTCTGCGGCCCTGGGACTTCGCCCGGCCGGTTCACCCCGCTCTCTTCTTCCCCGGCCAGCCGCTCGCCCCCGGCTGCGGAGTGCATGGCTCAGGCGCCTCCGCCGCCGCCGCCGCCGCCGCGAGCACAGCCCACCCAGAGGACTGAACGCCACCGCTGGAGTGGGGAGAGAGAGCGGAAGCCCTAACTTCCCTCTCCATCGCTCCCAGTCCTTTCTAGCAGAGGACCCGTTGGAAGGCTCCCGCAGAAAGGCGGGCGAGAGCGGGGCGCAGGGGAGGGCGAGCCGGGAGCCGCAGGCGCACAGGGGCGGGGGCGCTCCCCGCGCCGGCCTGAGAAGTAGCGCGCGGTGGGGCGAGCGAGACGCTCCCTAAGTTGGGCGCGTCCCAGAGCTCGCAGCCCCGCGCCTCGGCCGCCGGGGTCCGGAGAGAGGCGGGGCTGATGGGGGGCGCCCGGGCTGCAGTCGCCTGCGGCCAGAATCCGTCTTAAAAGAACCCGGGCCGGCGTCTCCAGGGTCCCAGCTGGCGTCGCGCCCTCGGCCCGCGTGCGCTTTCTGATGCCTGCGCTGTTGGTGGCCCGGGTGGCCCGCTCGCGGGGGGTGGCGGAGGGCGGGGGAGGAGGAGGAGGCAGTGTGATGGCCCTGGACGGCGAGCGGGGGGAGCAGGAGGAGGAGAAGAAAAAGAAGAAGAAGAAAAAGAAGAGGAAGAAGAAGAAGGAGGAGGAGGAGGGGGCTGAGAAGAGCAGCTCACCCGGCGCTGCCACGATGGGGGAGGACGCCGCCGCGCTCCGGGCCGGCGGCAGGGGGCTCCCGGACCCGTGGACGGACTCGGTGGGGGGGCGACCCCGCACCACCGAGCGCCACATCACGGTGCACAAGCGGCTCGTGCTGGCCTTCGCCGTGTCCATCGTGGCGCTGCTCGCGGTCACCATGCTCGCCGTCCTGCTCAGCTTGCGCTTCGACGAGTGCGGAGCAAGCGCCGCGCCGGGCGCCGACGGCGGTCCGGCCGGCTTCCCGGCGCGCGGCGGCAACGCCAGCCTTCCGGGGTCGGCCCGGCGCAACCACCACGCCGGCGGGGACTCGTCGCAGCCAGAGGAAGGCGGGGAGGCCACCCCGGGGACTCCGTCAGCCCAGCCGCCGTCGGAGGAGGAGCGGGAGCAGTGGCAGCCGTGGACGCAGCTGCGCCTGTCGGGCCACCTGAAGCCGCTGCACTACAATCTGATGCTCACCGCCTTCATGGAGAACTTCACCTTCTCCGGGGAGGTCAACGTGGAGATCGCGTGCCGGAACGCCACCCGCTACGTCGTGCTGCACGCCTCCCGGGTGGCGGTCGAGAAGGTGCAGGTGGCCGAGGACCGGGTGGCAGGGGCTGTCCCGGTGGCCGGCTTTTTCCTCTACCCGCAAACCCAGGTCTTGGTGGTGGTGCTGAACAGGACCTTGGACGCGCAGCGGAATTACAACCTGAAGATCATCTACAACGCCCTGATCGAGAACGAGCTCTTGGGCTTCTTCCGCAGCTCCTACGTGCTCCACGGGGAGAGAAGGTAGGGAGGGAGGCGGTGCCCGGCGCCGCCCCACCCAGCCGGGCTGCTCTAGGGGCTGGGCGGCCGGCGACCCCAGGGACCTGGCTGGCTTCTGAGACCCGAAGAGCAAAGGGTGGGGGAAGGAAGCGTAAGGTGGGGTAGGACCATCACCCAGAGCCCTTGGGATCTCGCAGATGCCCGGGCTTTCACTGCTGCGAACTCCACAGACTCACTCACCAGGGCCAAACAATGAATGCCACCCTCTCCTTAGTCTGAAGCTCCCACCCTTCAAAGTTCCGTAGCCAGCGGCGCGCTGCTAAGGAGCTAAGAAGCCAGCTCTTCTTAAAGGGTAGTGTGAAATTTGAGCGATACCAGAGTGGCATCAAAAGCCTGCCAAGATACCGTCCAGGGAAGATCATGAGGGCCAAAGGCCGGGCACATTCAAGTAAGAGGTCAGCGCAGGGCAAAATCCCTCCCCCGCCCCCAACATGCCCACCTCCCCTATTATCTGACAGGCCCAGAGTAGAGAGTGAGTTTTGGCTGCTTAAAGTTTTCCAGAACTGGAAGTTGAGATTCACAGGTCCAGGTGACAGAGTAAGGGGGAGGCTGACAGGGGTCCGGGGCCGGCTGCCATGGTCCATGCCAGCGAGAAATTTCCTTGCAAGTGCTGCCAGCTGTCTCTTAACACAGAGTGACTCCAGTTTGTGTGTGTGTGTGTGTGTGTGTGTGGTTGTTGTTGAGTTACTGCCTCTGGAAATGACTCCAGTGATGAAAAGAGGGAAAGCTAGCGTCAGTCTCAAATGCCTTGTTAATGAGTGCCTTTGATGCTTCTTAGATTTGGGCAGTCTTTTATTCTTTATTTTTTTGAGAGGCTGTGGGGCTTTTCATCACTTGTTTAGAGCTCAGACTTTGGAGTCAAACAAAAGTGGGTTCGAATCCCAGATGCAACTGTAGATGTGGTGAAGGCTTGAAGAAGCTGGTGAATCTGTCACCAGTTGCTGACAATGACTACCTTTAGTGCTTATCCAGCTATGTATGTTAACTGACTTCTACAAGAATCCTATGGAAAAGGTGCCATTGACGACACTTTTCTGTCTTATATATAGGGAAATGGAAGCACAGAGAAGTCAAGTCATTTGTCACATTGTGAGCTGACAAAGCAGGGATTTAGACCAAGCAGTTTGACTCCAGAGCCCAGACTTTTAGTTTTAATTTGATGATAGTAATAGTAATACTCTCCTCATAGGATTGTTGCAGGTGTCCATGAGCAAATGCATTGAAAAGCACTTAACCCATACCTAGGCATAGACAGTTTATTATGAGTGTCCTGTGGTAGTAAGCATTCAAACATATATTGTTGGATGAATAAACAAGCGATTCTTGCTGTTTGCCCTAATCCATTGCGTTTAGAATGACTTTGATTAATTAATTGCACGACTAGAGGGCCAGCAAATAACCAAAATAAACTTAAGAAACCGACAATCTTAGAAGTAGAGGCAGGTTGGAGATTAGCAGTGATGCCCCTCGCAGAGCCTCCCCGGTTCTCAAATGATTTTCACAACAGCAGGAAACTGAGGCTCAGAGCAGCCCAGGTTGCTTGAGATCAGCAAGCTTGTCAGTGGAGAGGTAGGACTTGTACTTTGGTTTTCTGATGGGCTCATAGTATCGGTGAACTCACAGAAGTTGTCATTATATTGGAGACTGGGAAATTTCACTGTGTTGTAGGAAAAGCACAAAAGTTTTATTATTTATAGAGTGCTATGAAGTAACCTCAGATAAATTTTCCAATGTTTTAGTAGCTGTGTGATAGCTAAAGCCTTCTATAAGTGAATGTATAAATTATTCACTTTCAAACTCCTACAATCAGATGTGGATAATTTCAACCCTCTTCCACCACTTTTCAACATATTCTGAACAATACAGATTAAATATATTTTTTAAAACCCTCAATCATATCAGATATGGGGGGAAAGGCATATAAGGCAAATTTGCATGTTCTGTTTGGAAACAAGCTTATGTTGAAATGTCAATAGTGGGAGTTGCATATCATTACTGATAACTCTTGTTCTAGTGAAATAAATACTTCCCACAAATCCTGGTTTTTTTGAGCCATGCCAAAGCATATTTGGTGGAACTGAGCTTGTTTTGGTCAGTGCTTTCAAATTAATAGGACTCTTAAAAAGACCAGATGTTTCTGCTTGACCCTTAGCTGATTCCTTGTCCCCCTAGTGCATATTTGTGTTCAAACTCTCTCCCAATTTTCTCCCAAAGATGTAAATGACTTGGTTGAAAGTTTAACCTAGTGCGCATGTGGCTAAACTCTGTATCCCAATAGAAAATCAGGAGTCAGTATTTCTGGAGCTCTCAGGATGGTTATTTTCTAAACAGCAGCTTAGAGAAATTCCTTGTTACTGTTTACGGTTTTTTTTCCCTTCAATACCAGAGTGAATATGATAATTTCTTGAATGTTTATAACTGGAGTTGATATGGGAGAGGCAATCTCTAATAAGCCATTTCAGAATTATGTTAATATTACACGTATTAAGCTTTTTAAAAAATTTTTTGATTGCTGTTACTATGGGTGCTTCGAAACTTTTTAAACATACCAATGTCAGGAACTCAGCCAGGTTTGGACTTTGGTTGGTGATGATTTTGTCCCCCAAATTCTCTGTAATCTGTCATTTTAAAACACACTTTCCAAGAGGACATAGATACAAATTGTAAATTTTCATTTGATTAATGATAAAATACCTTGATACTTAGTCATAATTTTTGCCAATTCAATTATTGGATAATTTCTGTGACAAAAATAAATACTTATTCTGTGAATGAGGAGTCACAGTGAACAACTAGAGATATTTAAAGAACAATACTACAATTCAGTCCACCTTATTTAGCTTATATGGAAACAAGACCTTAATACCCAGTCAGTCTGGTTCTTTGGTTTTGGTTTACTCCTCAGAGATCTCAGAGAAGGAATTTGGGTGAGGGCAGGAAAATTAGATTACACTACTGCTATATATCTATGACCCCCAGAAGGTTTTATCCCTCAATAGGTGTTGAATGGGGCCTGGTTTTGTTCTACAGGGAACACTTACCATCCCTAGTTCCCATTCTGCACTGCAGAAGGGTAGAGGATGGACTACTTTTTAAAGCCCAAGGCTTCTCTCCTTTCAGTTGATCATTTGGCTAAAGGGAAAATTCACCACTTGTTGAATATTGAAAGTAAATAAATTCTCTTGGATTTGAAATGTTTGCACATGTCAGTAAGTTTCTCCATTAGGGCAGAACACATACTCATTTTTTCCCTCAAGTTGGTGCATGGCAGGCAGGCAGATAAAAAGGGTGTGTATTTATGCCATAGTTTCCTATAGTAGAATATACTTGCTTAGAATTAGGTATATGTTCATTTACCTGAAGTAATTGCCGCTTTCGGGTAGCCAGATGGCAAGTATATCCGTGTTCAAAGTAGGGTACCTTATTTAGAACCAGATGGTTGGACTGAAAGAGGAAATTTACTCAAAATAAATGAATATTTTATTCACTTTCAAAAGGGAGACTATTTTTCTTTGACAAACTTTGATTGGGTCCATACCATGCCACAGTTACAGAAGACAAAATGAAAATAAGTGGTCTTTGTCTCTAAAGGATTATTTAAGGAGAAATCATGATCTCCAAGTAACATTGGAAAATAACACTGTGGTTATCAAGAGAATTGCAAAAAACTCTTTTGCAGAAATCTTGTGGAGAGACTAGAAGACTTTATGGACAGGAATTTGATCTTTTGTGGTATTAGTGTACATGATACATAGTATTCTGGACTGAATTAATAAGCTTGATACTTAATAAAAACAAGAAAACCACCACATTGCTTTTATATTGAAAGCAACCTCATTTCTCCCATTCACTCTGGTGAGGAGCTATCTTTACCTGAGCAAGCTGGAGTTCATGTCTCTTTGCTCCTCTGTAGAAGGCTCTCAAGTGAAAAAATTGTAAAAAACCATTTGTCTCTGTGAAAAAAATTTTTTATGATTCCTTAATGGACTTAGTTCATTGCTTTTCTGTCAGGCACACATAACCATATGGCCAACCTGAGTTCAATGCTGGATTTTGGTCACAATTCAGAATGCCACCAATAGACTTAATCTATGAAAATAGTTTTACATGTCTTTGTTCAGTTAATAATGCAGTTAGGTATGAAAATCCATACAATTGGTGTTTACCTTGATGATTTTTCCATGATGCCATCTGATTTGATTACCCTGGATAGTAATCAAATATATACTTTCTCTGAAAGAGTTAAATTAGTTTTTATTTATTCAAAGTACTCTGAAGCCTAAACAGGGCCTATCTGCTCTGGATCTCTTTTGAACAAGATTTACCTGTGACTGTTTTTCTGGTATTTGTTTGGTTTACATAGCATGTTTATTTCCTCAAACCAGTCCTCACCAATGGGATGGGAATGTGCTTGAGGCAATAGTATAGGGTGATGGTTTAGGTTTGCTGAGAATGGGGACATTTGTCCATGTGATGACAAGAATAGAACTCCTTTAAGCACATCTGCAAAGAATGGTATAAAAGGAGCAAGGAAGAAATGATTAATCTTTAATACGTAAATGTTTTACAGTCTGTGAGGAAGGGTGTTCCTCATCACCCCATATTCATTCTCCCACTGGCCAGCAATGACAATCGTCATCACTGTCAAAGTGATCAACTTCCTTTTACTTGTTTGTCTGTTACATGCTTTCAGATTTGCAACAGTGCCTGGGTTCCTCCAGAGTTCTTCAAAGTTCCATGTCATTCTGCTTTTTGCTACTAGAGAGTGGATGGTGTCTCCAGCAAGTAGACTCTCACTACGCTGAGTGGGTGAATTTATAAAGATAAAAGATACTCCTCACTCTTCTCAGTTTCCTGGCCAATCTGGAATGATTCACGTGGCCACAATGGATGGTGGTATTAGGAATAAGATTGGCAAGATAAGGTGGGGCTGAATTGGGGTGAGGGGCCCCATGCTTACCCCTCCTGACTTCCCTGCTCAGTTACTGAAAAAAATGAGTGGCTGGGTGGTTTAAGAAGCTCTAGCACTGGTTCAGAGATGGAGTGAATTGATCCCTCCGAGTGTAGACCTACGTTCACTTGCAGGGTGAAGTTTTAGTTTAATTATTCAGATCTTTCCCTGTGACTACGCAGCTGAAAAAAAAAAAATCAGAGGACTGGATAGAAAAAGAATGAAGTTTAAAGGTTATCACTTTTGATTGCTTTTTACTTCTAAGAATAGTTTCAAGCCACTTTTGGTTGTGTTGCTGGATGGAAAAGATGTGTGTGTGTGTTTAGTGTGTTCAGGGACTCTGCAACCAGGGTGCCTGGGTTCATGGCCTGATTCTGCTATTTATTAGCAAAGCTAGCTTTATGACCTTGGCCACATTTCCTAATTGTTCTGTGTCTGGTGTCCTCATCTGGAAAATGGGGATAATGATACCCTATTTTACAGGGTTATTGTGAGGATTACATAAGTTAAGCATTTAGAGCAGTATCTGACAAACGGTAAGCACTTCCGTGGGTATTAATACTATTATATTATTCTATGACTGGAGATCTGTTATTTGCATTGGTACAAGGTCATATAGGGTCAATATTCTTACCTTGGGGTTTCCCCTTACTAGAAAGACAGGGAAGAGGTCATCCTTGTGGACATTGCATCCACTGCTCTTTGTTTCACTCTGCAAGCAACATTCAAAACACAGGGAGAGGAGAAAGCAGAGCCTTTCCACCATGAAGAAGTGAGTAAAGAGAAGCGCTGTGGTATTGCCCAGCTAGAGAAACCCCATGCTTGGTCCAGACACGATGAGATGGAGAGGACCAAGAGAGCAGGAGGAGAATAAGGAAACCAAAGGAATGGACACCTCTCTGATTATGGCACTGCTGTCCATCAGCAATGAGAATAGCAGAGGTCAGGGGGTTGCCTTCCTTGTCACTGGAAGTTGGCACATCAAATAGTAAAACCCCAAGTACCAAGGGAAAGGTACACCAGTCATTAGCTATTGTTCCCAAGACTTTGAGTTCTGACACTATCAGTATTTTATAGTACTTACATAATGCTTTGCCTCCTCCTGATATTAAACAAATGAATTTCAGACACTAGTTTATTTTTGCTTATGAGAACCTAATATTATGGCTCACAAAGGTAATTTTAGTGTATTCATAATACTCTTCATCAATGGTGATCGAGCACTCAGGACTCATTTTTGATAAGAGTGTTTAGTACATAAATAGGAAAACAATTATGAATATTGTGCTCTGTTTTTATAACACGATTATTCACATATGCACCACTTCCTCCATACATATTGCTGGCATTATTGCATTATGTTTTTAGTTTACTAGAATGGTTATTTAAAAAAAATAGATTACACGCTTGCTTATAGCACTGAATATTCAGCAGGAGTACTTTTCTTCTGAAATGGCAGAGGTTTAATGACTCATTGAAGTACATAAAAACACACAGTCTAAACAACGACCCATTTTGGCTTAAAATGTTTTGTCATTGAGTAATAATTTGCATTTTGATTAACAACCTTAACTTTAAATGGGACATGTGTAACTTCCATGACCTTGTCACTGAGTCCATTTACTGCAAACAGTTGAATAGTAACTAGATGTTGTTCCATTAGAACTTTTTGTTAGATCTTGGGAGTTTTTATCATCAATCTGAAACTCTTGCAACACCAGGCAGATTGCTATTGTGATGGAAGCAAGTTCAAAGATCACTTTTTCACCGCTGTATGTGTGGTATGCATAAATGTGGTCCAAGTGGAAACCTCTCCCATAGGGCATGCCATTTGTGAGGTTCTCTTGGTTTTGGTGGGCTCCACAGAGAAAAGCCATGAATCAATCTGAATGCTAACAGTGTCATGCAAATGTTGGTTTCCTCTGCATATTTTAACTTTATGAAAAGGCAAACTGAAAATAATGGAACAGAAATTGTTTTGTATCACATACAGTAATTTGTTGGCAATATCAACCAACGTTAATGCATTACTTCTGCTGAGTCTTATCATAATGACTTGACACAAGTAGCTTGCCTAGTGAACTTCCGCAGAAATAAGAAGAAATCAATTCTCTGTATCCTTCAGAAGCAACACAGAGCTTTACGCCCTCCTCAGCTCAACCATAATGTCAAATAGGCAAGTTGTTAAGAAATAAAGTAATTTATTTTAGATAGAAGTGAATTAAAATACATGTATATTATTTATGTTTTTCTAGTTATGCTAAAGTGACATTCTTGGAATGGTGCTTCTAGATGTCACTTTTGGAAGTGGAACTTTTTATGGTAATAGATTCATTAAAAGATAAAAACGATTTTGTTTAAAGAAGCAGGAGAAAAACTGAAAACGAACTACTTGTCCCTATTACCTTCGGCTTCCTGACGTTTTATATTACTTCTTGCTGCATTTGCGTACATGTTTCAGATCCATACTGTATTAAAATGTTTTCTATTTTTAATTATATTTTTGTATTTCTCCTATCTGGTGTCCTGCTACCAACTTAAACTTACTTCGAATTTACTCAAAATCCAAATTCATTATTTTCTACTCCAATCACCTTCTTTAAAGGCCTCTCTGCTGTTTTTAATGTCAGTAAGCAGAAAAGACGTCTCACTTCCACCAGTCGAAGGCAACCCTAAAATACATACAATGAAGACAGAATTCTATTTTTGAAATCCATCAGAACCTGTTGTTTGTTGAGGGTACTAACCCTTGAACTAGGTCTCTTTGTTAAACAGGACAATATCAAGGGTGAGAGAGGTGTTAGAGATGGACCAGCAATGCCGAGACCTGATAAAATGAGAATCTGTAAGAGAACAGACAGCTCACTAACTTAATAAGTGAGTCGATACTTTTTTTAAAGGCTTATTTCTGTGCAGCTTAGCGTCAACTTGCTCACTTCACCAGCTGCTTCTGACCTTTAAAATACTAGCCAGACTTTAAGATCAATTCTTAGGCTTCTTCCTCCATAAAGTCTCTTCAGTTCCTAAAAAGCTGGTGGTTCTTCACTGGGTAAATTTTGCCCTGCCCCCCACCCCCCCCAATACTGTTGCAATGTGTGGATACATTTTGGTTGTCACAACTGGTTGGGAAATGCTACTGGCATCTAGTGGTAGAGGCCCTGGATGCTGTTCAACATTTTAAAGTGTAGAGGACAGCCCCCCCAAAAGAATAATTATCCAACTTTAAATTCAGTGGTGGCAAGATTGAGAAGCCTTGCTTCAGGACAATGTAATTTCTTCATACATTTTCCTTCTTTGTCATGGCTTTTTGTATAATACCTGTTTAGGCATTTGTTTAATTTCTTTTATTAGAGTATAAACTCCTTGAGGGAATGATGTATATGTATTTATCTCTTTCTCTACAGTATTGAACAGTCAAGAACGATGATTAAGAGAAGCAAATGCATTATAGAGCTTGTAGTAAAAAGCTATTTAGTGGTAGTGTTAATTTACCGTTAAAAATATCTCATCGAATAGAGAGAATATTTTATTTCTGAATTTTGAACAGTTATAGGATCTCGAGCTTGGAAAAGACCTAAAAAGTAATCTCATCCAACTGTTCTTCTTCACCAAGAGACTTCTTTTGATTTTCTAAATACTGAATTGAAATTCCATTGCAATCGTCCTCAGTTGCCAGACTGTGAAATTGGTATTTCCTCATTTAGACATTATCAGAATATATGGTGGCCCTCTGTGCATAGATATATACTGTGTGTGTGAATTCATTAAGAATATTAATTGCAGGAAAAGTCACTAGATGATCTTTATATCCCTTTCCATTCTGAGAATCAGTGGTTTAAATTGCTTGCTTTACTAACATATTTACATAGTATGTAAGGTGAAAAGAGGCTGTACAACGTGATTCTTCTGCATAAATATTTGGTTTATTAAATTTTTCATTAACCCAGAGGCATTTAATCTTCTACATCTAATAAATTCCTACCCATTAATTGCTTAATGCCAAACATACCTTTGATTTTTACTTAATGACTGATATATTCTAATTGTGTCCCCTCTGTTGAACTCTGGTAGAACTTTCCCCCCAATATTGTTACTTGTTTTTTATGTATATGTATATATATTTTTCTTTTCAGTTAGATTGCAAAGACCTTAAGGGCAAAAGTGGTTATATTTTTTAAAAAATCCTACCACGTACTTAATATAGTGAAAAGCTCATACACAGCAGACCACGTCTATTTGTTCGGTGGTGCAATTGGAGTTCTCAGATACTTGAAAGTTAAAAAGGAATACTTTTTCATCATATGAAATCTTGTACGTAAATTTTAAATGGCTCAGGAGAGAAATATCAAACTCAGTGGACATTTCAATTAATAAGATGGAAAGACAAGATAAGAGAACATTATGTAGGACAAAAGCACATGGAGAGAAGTTGCAAATGGGTATATTTTAACTAAAAGGTACCGACATTTCATTAAACAAAAGTGTATTACTGTCAATAGAAAATCGTAAGGAAAAATATTAACATAGTACGTGCAAATTTGGAAAGAAGAAACTTTGTTATCAACAGTTGAATTAAAACATTATTTATAAATTATGGCTAATGATTCATTTTACTGTACTTGAAATTCAATTATTTTTTACTCAGATGCAGAAAATGTGACTGCTAGACACAGCTATGTACTGATTGCTAGTATAAACTGTGGAGAAATCACTTAACCCTACTGGAACTACTATTTCCTTTTAGAAATTTATGAGAACTGGACAATTTGTTTCTAAGATTGCTTCCAACTTTAACCTTATATTCTTCTGAAACTTGTAGTTAAAACTTTCTCATATATTATATCATTTTATCATCTTGACAATTTTGGATGGAAGGCCTAGAGAACATTATTATTTTCCTTCTACTAATGAAAATATAGGCTCAGGAATTACCGAAGCCTGCTCTGTAGTGACCCAGTATTGTTTCCAAGATAACTCCTAAGAATCCTCTCTGAGACTAAGTATATAATTAATCTTTAAAATGTCTTATTTTTCTCTGTTTCAAAACTAAGTTTAAAAAAAATAGGCTGTCAGTAAGCTTCATAATGTTAAAATGGTATAAACTTTTACATCTGATGGTTGAGCTAGGGATAGCCAATAAGATTCAATGCACATATCAACTATTAATTGGAAGTAGCTGCCTCAAGTGCTATGCAAAGAATAATTTTGAAGCGAAGTTTGGGCTCAGTGGGAAATGAGCCATGTTGGATTAACCATGAACACTGTAGAGAATGGAGAGAGGAGTGGTGGAAGAACAACTTATAGGGGAAAGGGCCTTTTGTATATTTTCTTAGTGTTTAGTTTTGAGAGAGAGAAACAGAACATGAGTGGGGGAAGGACAGAGAGAGAGAGAGAGAGAGAGGGACACATAGAATCCAAAGCAGGCTCCAGGCTCTGAGCTGTCATCAGAGAGCCCGATGTGGAGCTTGAACTCACAAACTGTGAGACTGTGACCTGAGTTGAAATTGGACGCTTAACCAACTAAGCCACCCAGTCACCTCAGGAAAGAGCCTTTTAAAGAAATGAGTTCAGTACTCAGTGATGTTTTATGAAGAATCTGATATTGAATTGCCTTATATTGAGTTTATAAGTTTTATAGTAGTATCAGAAAAGTTTAATTGACTCATGTCATGAATGTTTTCATAAATAATGGTCTCCTTTTTTAAAAGAGTGTGCTTAGTTTGAGTATTTTCATTTGTAACTGTAACTGTGAAAGAACGTAGAGGGTGCTTCTAGTTAGGGTTTTAATGAGATACAACTTTGCAGCTTGATCTGAAAACTTCAAGGTACTTTATATATATATATATACACACATATTCACACATTGCCATGTTTATGATATAGATATTTATTATATTAACATAATAATATCAGGGGCGCCTGGGTGGCTTAGTCGGTTAAGCGTCCGACTTTTGCTTAGGTCATGATCTCACGGTTTGTGGGTTCGAGCCCCGCGTCGGGCTCTGTGCTGACTGCCAGCTCAGAGCCTGGAGCCTGTTTCAGTCTGTGACTCCCTCTCTCTCTGACCCTCCCCTGCTCACCCTGTCTCTCTCTCTCCTAGAAATAAATAAAAACATTAAAAAAATAAATTTAACATAATAATATCAAAGTTATAATTTATGTAATAAATATATGGGTAGTAAAAATTAATATTCTCTGGATTATTCAATATAAACACATGTTAAAACACTCCAAGTAAAGTTAAAGATATTGTGAATCAGTGGCTGCCATTTATTGGCTGGGGCTGCCATTTATTAACTGTCTGATGGTTGCTCTTCATATTTCACAGTGATAGGTGCTCTACACCCTTCTCCTATAAAAAGTATTGTACACTTTACAATGCTTTTTATTTATTTTTTTTAATGTTTTATTTATTTATTTATTTATTATATGCTTAACCGACTAAGCCACCCAAGCGCCCCTTTACAATGCTTTTTAAAAGTTAGGCTTGATTATTTCCTTTCAAGCAATGAACACCTACACCTTAGGGAAATTTAGTAATCATCCAAGATGATATGGTTGAGAATGTTGTGAATCCAGAATTTCAACCAACTTTTGTCAGGTTTCAAAGTTTCCTTAACAAAATCAGATCACATCTTGCTGAAATTTGAAGGCACAGATGTTTCCAATTGATGGTCTATATTCTCCGTGTATCTGATGACAATATCAGATTTTGGTTTCACTGTCTTTACTTCTACAGCTTTAGAAGAGAAAATGGGGGCAAATAAAAAAAAGAACCATTATTTCCCGGTATTTGCCAATGTGATGCCAATAAGTTGTTTTTCTATAAAGTATCTTATTTTGTCAAAAAAGTACTGGTCTGGGTTTAGAGACTTTATTTTAACTGAGACAAAAACTTCCCTGAAAGAATTTTATTGTTGGGGAAATATACATGAATTGTCCTTTCATGCTATTCATGCACTTAAGTTTGGTTCAGAAGAAGTACCTTGAGATTCGGTAAAAATATATTGTTTTATCAGCAGAAGCATATAAAATGGGCATAACTTAACTCAAGCCATAAATGTAACTGAGAATGTCATTTTTTTTTTTCCAGGTTCCTTGGTGTTACTCAGTTTTCACCTACACATGCCAGAAAGGCATTTCCTTGTTTTGACGAGCCAATATACAAGGCTACTTTCAAAATTAGCATCAAGCATCAAGCAACTTATTTATCTTTATCCAATATGCCAGTGGAAACTTCCGTGTTTGAGGAAGATGGATGGGTTACGGATCACTTTTCACAGACCCCTCTCATGTCTACATATTATTTAGCCTGGGCAATTTGCAACTTCACATACAAAGAAACTACCACCAAGAGTGGGGTTGCAGTAAGTATTTTAACCTTAAATATGTTTTTAGATAATGTACACACTGTATAGTAATCTAATTTTTTAATTAACAATCACTTTTATCCTCTTTAGATCTTATATAGCTAAATTCTTTTGTTAACTGTTGGGGGGGGGAATTATCTTCCTGGTTTCAAAGAGTCAGAGAGTACTGTCTCTTTTATACCCAACCCTTTTATCTCTTTCACCACCTCTCCCACCTCCACCATCCCTGTCCTTCTTCATCTTCCGAGTATTTCTTAAACATCTATTGTTTGTTTTGGGAAGTTGCTTGTCATTACTTATATGCCTGGGAAAGCTGTGGCTTTTTATTGTGAAATGTTTCAAATATCCAGAAAATGGAAAGAGTAATATAATAAACTCGACATGCCTACTCTGAATATTTTGCGATCTTTGCTCTACTCTTATTTCATTTTTGGAAGGGTAAAACATTTTGGATAGAGTTGAAGTCCTCTGTGTACACCTGCCTGACCTCATTGCCTTACTTCCTCCTTTAGTGATAACTCCTGTCCTGAGTTTGATGTTTGCCATTTCTGTGCATGTTATCATGTTATCATACAGTTATCAAGTATGTGTGTGTGTATATATATATATATATATATATATATATATATATATATTCTTATGTATATAGATGCCGTGCTTTAAAATTTTATGTAAGTGGTTTATATTGTAAATACTATTCTTCAACTTATTTTTATTTCATTTTAGTTTTTACCTATGTTTTTGTGGTTTATCTGAATAGAATGGTTGAGTGAAGACATCAAAATTTGTCATCCTCCTGTAGATAAACATTTTAATTTTTCTGGTTTTCAAAGATGAACAGCAATGCTCAGTGAATATTTTGAACATGAATTCTTCTGCCAATGTGCTAGAATTTCTGTAGGGTATAAAGCTTCTCTTAGCCTGTAGCACCCAAGTGTATAGAAATACATTCTTAGGAGAGCATGATATATAGGAAGCCTGGAGAATTCATGCTCTGCATTTAATTTATAAAAAGAATCAATGGGACTCTGTGTGATAACTATCATTTGTGACAGCATGGTGGTCTAAGCATTTTTTGCATGCTGTTGTATTGCACTAGTCAGGCCAGGTCAGGCCATGCTGAATTAACAACTTCCTCCTCATTTCAATGGCTTACGCAATAAATATGCATCTGTTTTAATTTTTATGTCACCCCTACAACAAGGTATTATGATTCTGTTTTTCTGGATGAATAAAATAAATGAGGTTTAAAGAGATTAAGTAGCTTACCCAGAGTCAAAAAGTAAACAAGGGGTAGAGCTGTAAGACAAACTTTTGTTGATCTGATCCCAAATTTTGGGCTTTCCCTCCATGTGTCTTAGGAACTCCATTTCATCATATCAGCTGTAGGTCTGTGAAAGAATTCAAGTAACTATTCTCCCTATCCACTGGCCATTGTATTCAGTATTGCTCAAATGTAACAAAAGAAGTGAATAGAAATCTATATTCTTATTCTGTAGGAAGTTCACAGGTCTATAACAACCTAAACTTTGAAAACTGGCTTTCAGGGTTATTTTCAATCTACATCACAGTGGATGCTATTTAAAAAATAAAATCAGCCTGCATAAAAAATTAATGCCATTATTGAAGAACTGCATATAGTGAGTTAATCTACATAATCATTAAAATTAGGTCTAAATGCTGGCTTTAGAGGGGCAAAAGACATTTTTTACTCTTTTGGATTCATACTCATTTGTTATGTTGAGTTCCTCTGATGTTTGTTGATGTCTCCTATGGATACTTCAAGGCCGTGCGTGCTGGACCACACACAGAAAAGGAACACCGAGACATCTCATTTACTTTGACATCTTCAAAACTTGATGATTGGCTTGCTGTGCATCAGTTCGCAGCATCGGGCACACTGGAACTGTGTTTTTCTAGTATGTTTTCTTTAAAGCATCTTAAAAGTATTCTCAGCCCTACACAATTAAGCTTGTTGCTAAGTGACCCATATTTAAAACCAGACACACTCTAATTACTTAGATGTGACTTTTATTAGAGTTAAGAATCCAAGTAATTAGTAAACATTTTAAATTCCTACTTAATAATTTTTATGTAGAAAAGATAAAACATGCTACCAGAGAGCATCAAAAGGTCAACTGAAATAAAATTTTAGATTATATACTCTAAAAATACTAAGGATAATAAAAACGAAAACAAAATTGCCATTGGGAGCCCTTATTTATCAACTATGGAAATACAGTTTAAAACCTGCTTCTTTTTTTTCTGTCACCCCTTGGATATCCATTCTATTTTATTTTCACTGCATGAAGGAAAATAAGCACATAGGAATAACATTTCTGAACTCTTAACAGCTGGAAGGAGTAGAAGTTTAGCCTTAGGATCTTGAGTGTGGGATGGTCATGTGAGGTCCATGTGGTCATTTTGGATCAGAACCTGATGCAGTTTTCTTTGAGATATGAGACAGTAACTCGAGTAGCATCTTAATCGTTTACAGCTGAATCTTTTTTTTTTTTTTACAAATAGTTTATTGTCAAATTAGTTTCCACATATCACCCAGTGCTCATCCCCAAAAGTGTCCTCCTCCATGCCCATCCCCCCCGCCCGCCCACATCCATCAGTCCTCAGTTTTTGTCAGCATTCAAGAGTTCTCTCATGGTTTGCCTCTCTCCCTTTCCCCCACCATTTCCGCCCTTCTTCTCCCCCTTGTTCCTCCGTCAAGTTCCTCCTAATCCTCCTATATGTGCACACATATGATATTTGTCCTTCTCTGCCTGACTTATTTCGCTCAGCATAACCCCCTCAAGGTCCATCCATGTTGCTACACATGGCCAGATTTCATTGTTTCTCATTGCCATGTAGTATTCCATGGTATAGATAAACCACATTTCTTGATCCATTCGTCTGTTGATGGACACTTAGGCTCTTTCCATGTTTTAGCTATTGTGGAGAGTGCTGCTATGAACATTGGGGAACATGTGCTCCTATGCCTCAGCATTTCTGTATCCCTTGGGTAAATTCCTAGCAGTGCTATTGCTGGGTCATAGGGGAGTTCTATTGTTAGTTTCCTGAGGAACCTCCACACTGTTTTCCAGAGGGGCTGTACCAGTTTACATTCCCACCAACAGTGTAGGAGGGTGCCCGTTTCTCCACATCCTCGCCAGCATCTAGAGTTCTCTGATTGGCTCATTTTAGCCACTCTGACTGGCGTGAGGTGGTATCTCAGTGTGGTTTTGATTTGTATTTCCCTGATGAGGAGCGATGCTGAGCATCGTTTCATGTGTCTGTTGGCCATCTGGATGTCCTCTTTGGAGAAGTGTCTGTTCATATCTTCTGCCCATTTCTTCACTGGGTTGTTTGTTTTTCAGGCATGTAGTTTGGTGAGTTCCTTATAGATTCTGGATATTAACCCTTTATCTGATATGTCATTTGCAACTATCTTTTCCCATTCCGTTGGTTGCCAATTAATTTTCTGGGTTGTTTCCTTGGCTGTGCAGAAGCTTTTAATCTTGATGAGGTCCCAACAGTTTATTTTTGCTCTTGATTCCCTTGCTTTTGGGGATGTGTCAAGTAAGAAGTTGCTGCGGTGGAGGTCAAGGAGGTTGTTTCCTGCTTTCTCCTCTAGGGTGTTGATAGTTTCCTGTCTCACGTTCAGGTCCTTTATCCATTTTGAGTTTATTTTTGTGCATGGTGTGAGAAAATGATCTAGTTTCATTCTTCTGCATGTTGCTGTCCAGTTCTCCCAACACCATCTGTTAAAAAGGCTGTCTTTTTTCCATTGGATATTCTTTCCTGCTTTGTCAAAGATCAGTTGGCTGTATACTTTTGGGTCCACTTCTGAGTTCTCAATTCTGTTCCATTGGTCTATGTGTCTGTTTCTGTGCCAATACCATACTGTCTTGATGATGACAGCTTTGTAGTAGAGGCTAAAGTCTGGGATGGTGATACCTTCCGTTTTGGTTTTATTTTTCAGTATTACTTTGGCTATTCAGGGTCTTTTGTGGCTCCATACAAATTTTTGGATAGTTTGTTCTAGTTTTGAGAAGTATGCTGGTGCAATTTTGATTGGAATTGCATTGAATGTGTAGAGTACTTTAGGTAGTAATGACATCTTAACTCTATTTATTCTTCCTATCCATGAGCATGGAATGTTTTTCCATTTATTTGTGTCTTCTTCAATTTCCTTCATAAGTTTTCTATAGTTTTCATCATACAGATCTCTTGTATCCTTGGTTAGGTTTATTCCGAGGTATTTTATGTTTTTTGTGCAATTGTGAATGGGATCAGTTTCTTGATTTCTCTTTCTGTTGCTTCATTGTTGGTGTATAAAAATGCAACCGATTTCTGTACATTGATTTTGTACCCTGCAACTTGGCTGAATTCTTGGATCAGTTCTAGTAGGCTTCTGGTGGAGTCTGTCGTGTTTTCTATGTAGAGTATCATGTCATCTGCGAAGAGTGAAAGTTTGACTTCCTCTTTGCCAATTCTGATGCCTTTGATTTCCTTTTGTTGTCTGATGGCTGATGCTAGGACTTCCAGCACTATGTTAAACAGCAGTGGGGAGAGTGGACATCCCCGTCATGTTCCTGATCTCAGGGGGAAGGCTCTCAGTTTTTCCCCGTTGAGGATGATGTTAGCTGAAGGCTCTCATAGATGGCTTTGATGATGTTTAAGTAGATTCCTTCTGTCCCAACTTTCTCGAGAGTCTTTATTAAGAAGGGATGCTGTATTTTGTCAAATGCTTTTTCTGCATCTATTGACAGGATCATATGGTTTTTATCTTTTCTTTTATTGATATGATGTATCACATTGATTGATTTGCGAATGTTGAACCAGCCCTGTAACCCAGGAATGAATCCCACTTGATCTTGGTGGATGATTCTTTTTATATGCTGCATTTACAGCTGAATCTTAACAGTGCCTCAAGTGTGATATTTGAAGTATCATCGTTTACTTCTCAGGGTCTCTGCACTTTGCAAGGCACTATCCTAATTAGAAAGGTAAAAGACTCTTAAGATCCTTCCAGTACAGTGGTCGCATGTGTATCTTTAAGATGGAATCCATGCTGGTAGACATCTTTCTTTACCTATCTCCAAAATGGCTTAACATTTTTTATTTAATTGTTAAAATTTAAAAATGGAAAGATTGCACCTAAAATTATTTCTGACTTCTTTTGAAAAATGGGAAGATCTTGTGACATTCGGCTTACTTCCCACTTGGCAATAATTGTTCACTCATTTATTCCTTCAACAAATATCTACTGATTGAGTGTCGGGTTCTAGGCTCAGTGATTTAGGCTTTGGTGATATAGCACCAAACCTAGCAACAAAGTTCCTATTCTCAGGGAACTTACATCCTAATGTGGAGAGAGTGACAATAAACAAATAATTGTATATCAGGTGGTATTATTTGTTATGAAGAAAATCAATGTGCTGTAGCTGGTTGGTGGATGACTCATTTACATGGCACATTTGCTTCCCATTGTAACCTAATCGAGACCACTTTTTTCTTCTGTGCCATGTCAGTTTCACTATTGTATATTACCTGCTTTCATTCTGTAGGCATTTGGAGTGTCAACCCTTGTCTATGGACATAATTCAAGAGAGTAGCCAAGGAATATGCATCAGCAAAGCAATACATTCACTAATTGTGAATTGGTGATACTGGAATTCACTAACTGAGATGCAAGTTGTAGAAAATAAGTTCAAGACCATTTAGAAGAGGGAGAAATTGCTAAGGTTAGAATCTAATGACGTGGTTCATGGAAGAGATAGGATTTAATATGACCCCGAAAGATAGTTTGGTCTTAGAGAAGCAGATGATGTGTGCATATAATCCTTGGTAGGAAATATTAGCTAAGAAAATACAAAGAGGTAGGCATATGTACAGGATGTATAAGAAGATAGTCTATAGTTATTATGGTCATAAACATCACAACTTTTGCTCCATTCTCATGGTTACAGGTAGGCCACTAAAAATGGTTTGATTTGCTGGAAGAGGGCATATATCCGACTTCTTGATTTGGAATGTCAGAGAAGTGTAGACATAGTTTAAAATCAGTAATATCTTCTCTCTGGCCACAAATTTTTATATTCTTCCCACATAAAAAAATACACTCACCAATAAGTCTCATTGCAGTACACTATTAGGCTAAAATCTGAGGTCCAGGATCTCAACAGCTAATTTAGGTCTAGGTATAGATGAGAATATTTGGGTTTGGTTTCTTGGGCATACTCTGAAGACCTGTTAACTAAAGAGACATGTTATCTATCTTCTCTCCTCCAACAGACAGTGGTAAGATGGGAATATGATTATCTCTGTGGAACTTTCTGTTTAAGACTGGAGAAAATGGGAGGACACACAGCAGTTGCTGGCCCATAGCAGTTCTGAAATCCAACTGGGAACATGTTGGCAATTTTAAAATTATGGCTCAATGCTGTTCCTTGTGAATTGTCCTTCTTGGCAGTTGGTCCATCATTTGGACTCTTAGTTTTACTTTTTAAGACATCTTTTCTTTTTAAGTGAAATATTAGTTGGTGTTTGAAATTGAATAACTTTCTCGATTGCTTCCTATCAGTAAAAAGCTGGGGGTCCAAAGGCCTATTTTTCTTTTTTTCTTTTTCTTCTTTCTTTCATAGTTTATTGTCAAGTTGGTTTCCAAATAACACCCAGTGCTCATCCCAACAAGTGCTCTCCACCATGCCTATCACCCCTTTCCCCCCTCCCCCACCCCCATCAACCCTCAGTTTGTTCTCAGTATTCAAAAGTCTCTCATGGTTTGCCTCCCTCCCTCTCCCCAACTATTTTTCCCTTTTTTCTCCCTCATGGTCCTCTGTTAAGTTCCTCTTAATCCATCTATAAGTGAAAGCATATGGTATTTGTCTTTCTCTGCCTGACTTATTTTGCTCAGCATTAACACCCTCATGTTCAAACCACATTGCTACAAATGGCCAGATTTCATTCTTTCTCATTGCCATGTAGTATTCCATTGTATAGATAAACCACATCTTCTTGATCCATTCATCAGATGATGGACACTTAGGCTCTTTCCATGTTTTGGCTATTGTTGAAAGTGCTGCTGTGAACATTGGGGTTCATGTGCCCCTGTGCATCAGCACTCCTGTGTTCCTTGGGTAAATTCCTAGCAGTGCTATTGCTGGGTTATAGGGGAGTTCTATTATTAATTTTTTGAGGAACCTCCACACTGTTTTCCAGAGGGGCTGTACCAGTTTACATTCCCACCAACAGTGTAGGAGGGTGCCTGTTTCTCCACATCCTCGCCAGCATCTAGAGTTCTCGGATTTGTTCATTTTAGCCACTCTGAACGGTATGAGGTGGTGTCTCAGTGTGGTTTTGATCTGCATTTCCCTGATGAGGAGGGATGCTGAGCATCATTTCATGTGTCTATGGGCCATCTGGATGTCCTCTTTGGAGAAGTGTCTGTTCATATCTTCTGCCCATTTCTTCACCGGATCATTTGTTTTTCGAGTGTGGAGTTTAGTGAGTTCCTTACTGATTCTGGAGACTAGCCCTTTATCTGATATGTCATTTGCAACTATCTTTTCTCATTCTGTTGGTTGCTTATTAGGTTTATTGATTGTTTCCCTTCAAAGGCCTATTTTTCTTTTGTATTGGTTCTGTTCTTTAAGTCAAAAAATAATTATTTTTTTAAACTTGATTTATAGTGTATCAAGTTACATCTATTCCATTAGACAAAACTATACCACAGGTCTCTTTAATATGAGCCTTTGTTTATTCTGAGGCTTTGCACATTAATTCTCATAACATTCTTGGATGTTCTATTACTGAACGGAGGTTTATAAAGCATACCCTTAGGTCCTTAGAAAAATTTGTCTTGGGGCACCTGCATGTCTCAGTTGGTTGAGTGACCAATTCTTGATTTCAACTCAGGTCGTGATCTCTTGGTCATGGAATGGAGCCCTGCATCAGGCTACACACTCAGCTGAGTGTGTGTGTGTGTGTGTGTTAGCACATGCATGTGCTCTCTCTCTCTCTTTCTCAAAATAAGTAAATAAGCTTTAAAAAAAGTTTAAGACTTTTGTCTTTTTGAAGAGGCTTGAGGAACATCACTTTAAAAGTGTCTGAGATCTTAACAGTTTCTGAAGTCATATCCTTGGCTTTATCTTTAGATCACGTTTTTCTAACAGTGACCTGTATTTCCCCTCCCAGAGTCCATTTCTTACTTTGAGAATCTTTTGCCACCCAGAGAGGCTGAAAAGGAGAAAGAGTTCTAATTTCAAGCTCAGTAAGTTCTAGCTCTTTCCTATTCCAAATTTTGCTTGGAAACCGAACAGTTTGTTCTTTAGCTCATCTCTCCAGGTTTGGATTTTTTATTGCCAGAGAGAAGAAGCTGGTGGCACTTTCAGTATTATTCTTGAAAGTCTTCTTAGCTAGAAAATATAGTTCAATAGTTATATTGCTTATTTTCTGTAGCATTACAGGTAGTAGTGTTGCCAGACTTTCTCCTACTGCATATCAGAGGCCCCCTTTCCTTCAGCTTCCAATACCACTTACCTTAACATCCTTCAAGGTGTCACCAACACCTTCCTTAAAACTCATAAAGCGTCTGTGGCAGGATATTCTCAAGTATCTTTCACTTTTATCCACAGCCCAATCCCAAAGCCAATGCCACATGTTTTAAGTCTTTTGCTATGGCTGCGCCCTACTTCCAGGTACTGAAATTGGTCCCAATTGATATAGCTAAATTAGAAATCACTTTGAAACTTAGGAATGAAAAAACAACCAGTTCTTATGCCCATGGATTCTTGGGGTCCTAAGTATGGACAGTATAGAGCAGTGGAGGACTCATCTCTGCTCTACAGTGTCTCAGCTAGAAGGGCTTGATGGTGGGAATGACTTGACAGCTGAGGACCAGAATTATCTGGGGATATCTTTACTGAATGTCTTTACTTGATGTTGGCTGTTTCTGGGCCCTCAGTGGGGGCTCTCCTCTGGAGCATCCATGAGTGGTCTCTCCGTGTGATCTGAGTTACCTTTGCAGCATGGTGGCCTAATGTTGTCAAACCTGTTACTGATTGTTCAGGCCTCAAAAGGTGAGTGTACCAAGAGATTTGCACTGCCTGTTCACTTCATTATAAATGGTTACATAGATTGTATTAGTCACAATTATTTTTTAAATTTTCATCTTCCTTTTAGGAAGGCAGAAGCTATATTACCCAGCCTAAGAAGTTAAACAGTGTTACTTTTAGTGCACTGGGTTAGTGACAAACTTTGGTTGGCTCAGATTCTAGCAAGGGGAATATAGACTTCATCTTTCAATGGGAGTAGTGCCAAAGAATTTACAGACTCATTTGAAACATCACAGTTGTTATATGTATTTCAGAAGATTATGTTTATAAAATCATAAGCACAGTGCCTGACACATTTTGCTCTGATGATGACAATTAAATTGATGATATATCTTAGAAGGGAGTAGGAATATATAAATTTGAGAGATAGATGAAAACTAGATTATGAAAGAGCTTGATACCTGGCTAGATTTTAAGATTTTGTTCAGTTAACAATAAGAGCTGCTGAAAATTTAAGGGGCCCCTGGGTGGTTTAATAGGTTGAGCATCTGACTGGCTCAGGTCGTGATCTTGCAGTTTATGAGTTTGAGCCCCCACATCAGTCTCTCTGCTGCCAGTGCAGAGCCTGCTTTGGATCCTTTGTACCCCTTTTTCTCTGCACTGCATCCCTCTGATCATGCTTTCTCTCAAAATAAATAAATAACCTTTTTTTTAAAAAAAGGAGCCACTGAAAATTTAAAAGCTGGAGTTGTGACATGTGTAATTTTTATAACTTGCCTGAGAAAAGCATGCAAAGTATGTGGACACAAGGAGATTGGGGCTGGGGGTCAATTTACCTAACTCTGGACTAGAGTAGTTATAAATGGATAGGGTAGTATAGGTATGAAAGGCATTTTGAAGGAAGAAATGATAGGATTTGGTGATAGACAAAATGTAGGAAAAAGTAAACACTGGAGAGCCAGGAGAGCAAAGAGTCAAGAATGACTTTAAAGTTTAAGGTAATAACAACTCTATAGTTCCTGTCCTCCAGATTATCTGTGTATTCTGAATCATCCCTGACAACTAATGAGAGTTTTCATTTTTGTTGGCCAATCTCTTAGATGCACAATTTATACCGCCCAAATGCTGTGTTCATCTTATTATAACTGGATATATCAATTTTTATTTGTCAGCATTCTCTTATTAGCACATTATAAAAACTCCATTTGAGTTTAAGAAAAAAAGGAACATTTACTAGAAAGGTATTGGGATATCTCAAGGCCTCCCAGGGAATAACCTGGGACTCACAATACCATGAGAAACGTGGGAATCCTTTGGCACATCCTCATCAGTGCTTCCTTTGCTTTGCTTTACTCTGTGGACAGACTTCTGTTCCTTGAATACTGTGGTGTAAACTGCAGCCACAAGTTGCGAAGTTTTGCATATTGCCATTAAGGACCCAAGAGAAAAAGTGAACTTTACAAATTCCTGAACTCACAGGGAGTGTTATTAATGGCCCCTGTTTGAATCCCATGATCATCTCTGATAACAGTGCCTAGAGAGAGGACATGTGGAGTCACATCATAGGAACATGGCATCTTCTTCTTCATCTCATGAATGGGAAGGTGTCTTGCAAAAAACAGGCATTTCTAGAGAAAGGATGCTGAGAAAAATCTATTACAAGTGTCACAAAAATGTTTTTTAGTTTTATTGTGTGGACTGATTGCAACAGGAAGGATACACAAAATTTGCAGTGGTGATGTATATTACAAATATCCACATTCAGGAAAGTGTGCACATACATACATGTGATGCACATTTCTGATTCAAGAATTCTAGTGATGATATTGTATATACACACTTAAATTTGTTTTAATGTTTTATTTATTTTTTGAGAGAGAGAGACAGCATGAGCAGAGGAGGGTCAGAGAGAGAGGGAGATACAGAATTTGAAGCCAGTCTCCAGGCTCTGAGCTGTCAGCACAGAGCCTGACATGAGGCTTGTACCCATGAACCGTGAGATCATGATCTGAGCTGAAGTCAGACGCTTAACTGACTGAACCACCCAGGTACCCTTGTATATACACACTTAAGCCACGGGATCACTCTGTGTAGTTTCCTTCTGAAAATAAAACTTAAGGGCACCTCAGTAACTTAGTAGGGTAAGCGTCTGACTCTTGATCTCAGGGTTGTGAGTTCAAGCCCCACATTGGGTTCCATGCTGGATGTAAAGCCTACTTAAATAAAAAAAAGAAGAAAGTAAAACTTAGGTCTCATTTTAACATGAAAAGTGTGAGTGTAGGTTAATAGGCTGGAAGCATATATTCTAGTTAAAAAATAATTCATATTAATAGTAGGAATCCTTTTGTCATTAGACATTATGTTTAGATTGCATTATGAATATTATATAATAAGTGTTCATAAAGGAAAAAATAAAAACAGTAACAAAAGAGTTGGATTACAGTTGAGGCGCCTGGGTGGCTCAGTCGGTTAAGCGTCAGACTTCTGTTCAGGTCACGTTCTCGTGGTTTGTGGGTTCAAGGCCCGCATCGGGCTCTGTGCTGATAGCTCAGAGCCTGGAGCCTGGCTTCAGATTCTGTGTCTCCCTCTCTCTCTGACTCTCCCCTGCTCATGCTCTCTCTCTCTCTCAGAAATAAATAAAAAACATTAAGAATTTTTTTTTAAAGTTGGATTACAGTCAACTTAGAAATATATACAGAGGCTTCTTGATGACCCCAACAAGAGAGTAATCTTCTCTTCTCTACTCCTGGAATATTTTGTCAACTCATCTCTTATAGTTATTATCTCACTGTCCATATCCATTTCTTGCTGGCCCCTTTGCTCCTCTAGACTGTGAACATTTTTTGTAATGTTTACTTATTTATTTTGAGAGAGAGAGAGAGAGAGAGAGAGAGAGAACAAGCAAGGCAGGGGCAGAGAGAGAAGGAGAAAGAGAATCCCAAGTAGGCTCCACACTGCCAGCACAGAGCCCAACATAGGGCTCAAACTCATGAACCATGAGATCATGACCTGAGCTGAAATCAAGAGTTAGGCACTTAAATGACTGAGCTACCCAGGCACCTCTAGACTGTGAACTTATTGAAGGCAGGTGCCATATCTTACTCATTGTTATAAGATTCAGCATTTTCTATTGTATGTAGAAAATGAAAGGTGCTCAGTGAAAGTACATTGAACATCTCAATGAGAAAATTCCCTTCAGAGAAGTCACAATGTCAGGTTTTTCCAAAACCTTCTGGTTAATATGTAAGACAGAAAATTTGTGAAAGTAATTTTGACTAAAATTGAAATATAAATAGCAAAGTTTACAACAGAGATATCATTAGTTTTTAGGCACTCTGTAGGAATATGTAGGTGAAAAGTGTGGCTAAAGAGAGTTGAATACTGAAGGGCAAAACTTACTACTAAGCAGGGAACTGAATCCAGTGCAGAGTCTAGGCTCTGGGGAGTGTAATATGGGGAGGGGAAATGAGGTGGCTCTTATATACTGAAAGACCAGGGTTGTCTCTGTCCTCTATCAGGAAAGCCAAGTCTCTGAGTGCTGTTGAGTGGCTGGTGATAGTTCAGCTTGCCAGCTGGGTGGATATAGGCTGGCTGCCCTGTGGGTGCCTGTCTTGGGATTATAGGACCCAGCTCACCTCTGCTGCATGAGAGATATGTTTGAGCCAGGTTTGGATCATTCCAGTTAGTCTGTAGTCTCATTGGTAAGCTATGCGGCTAGGTCATGAGTTTATAGCCATGTAGTTTGAGAACTTAAAAATAAAAAGAATTTAATTAATGAGCCTCCTTAAATTTCATTACTGTAGTAGGAACAGAGCTGATAAGTTCTGTAGAGTGACCAAATGCACACAGTGATTGTAGAGTGTTTTTAATAGTGCTGGATATGGAAGGGATAAGAAAATAAAAATGCAGAGCCTACAGCCTACAGTTGATTTTTGGATACAGGTTTCCTGAGTCTACCTGGTGTTGAATGGCCTATATTTGTGGAAGAAATAGCCAATATGGTTTTGTACCTTTCTGCTAGTTTAAAAACTCAGGAACAGGAGTAGAGAGAGCAGATGTGGGGAAATTCAGCCTGGGAGACTGATGAGGCACACATAGCCAGCAATCAAGAGGCTAACAATAAGGGAGTGATAGTAAAAGAATTGCTGAGGTTATAGACCATGATATCTAGATATACAGAAAGGCAAGAGAACCCACAATGGGAGTGGTATTCATGGAAAATGGACTGGTACAGTTGAAAAAGAGAGATCACCATGAAAATGAAAAGTAGGACTGGAATGATAAAGTACGTAAGGTGGAAAGATGATCTGTGATAGAGAGGAGGGTTTAGATTTCAGCATGAGTTGGAGGGGTTTTAAGCTTGTTATTTCAAAGTTGGATGGATGAAGAGGATTTGAAGATACAGTCATGGAGGGAACAGGGATAAGGTAACTGTGAGGCTATATTGGAACAAATACCAGGGACACTGAAGGGGAATCCTGGAGACTGTAGGCAAGAAAACTGTATGCTGGGCTTCAGACTCTTGAAGTGTGAGTAACGCCTGATGCCTAGGTGTGGACAAGGATTCGTGAAAGCCATGAACTCCAGAAGAAGAGAATTTTTTTTTTAATGGAAGTGGAGGAATAGTGTTGTAAAATCGCCATGGAGGAGCTAGGAAAGTATTCATGTCTCTCTGGCTTTTGGCTTTGATGAGAACAGATCTAAATAAGGACAAGAATGTGGGCAGAAGCAGTGGGTGTTTGGGGTTTGTGTAAAGGAAAAGAGCTGTTGATAATATGAATTACTTACATAGAGGGAGGAATGGTAGACTGGAGGGACATGTTAACAGAAGAGGAAGTGAACTGAGTACACAGAATTTAGTTAATGGAGGAGCTTATAGAACTCTGTTGCCCCAAAGTTTCCATTGGGATGTTGGTGTAATGGAGTGTGCCTCAGCAAATATCCATCCCTTGGTGTCTAGCCTGGGCTGATGGTGAATTCAATGATTGATGATAATGGGTTTTGTTATACAATCCGCAATTTATCAACTGTCCTGAGATTTAAGAGTTTACATAGTGAAGAGCCTAATAGAAGCTAAAGGAAAAGCTTGAAGTAAAAAACAAACCTACAAAACAGAAAAATTTAGTCAGTGTAGAATATCCATGGTTGTAGTATATTTATTCTTGATGATGTGTGTGATGAGTTGCATGGTACAGTACATAGCAAGGAGAGTGTGTAGTGAGATCTGCTTCGGTCCTTGGTAGAGAGTAGGGAGGTGATATGGCTGTGATCTTCCTTGCTCCAGTCTTCCTGCTAGGATTGTCACAGCAGAGGCCACCAATTCTGTTATGTCTTAGGCATGGTCCCCACTTATCTAAGTAATAACATCTAATCTAATGATATAAAAGAGTTCTTTTCTTTGCTGTCTACTTTCTTTCTAACTTCAGATTCATTACTGTTATTATTATTATTATTATTATTATTATTATTATTATTATTTATCTTCCTTCTTTTTCCCTCTAGTTCTTTAGGACTTTTACTTTAAAGGACTGTTTTGACTCAGCCTTTATAATCTAAGACAGGTAGACAGAATATTGTATAACATTGAGGAGGGAAGTGGTAAGAGATGAATTTGGAAATTTATGCAGGGGCCAGATCATGAATGGATTCGTATGTCATGTTAAGGACTTTTGATTTTATCTTATTTTCCATTATTAACCTGACCAAGATCTGTTTTCCTGTTTGATCAAGGCTGCCATGCCAATCTCGATCAACTTTTCTAAGGATCAAGGAGCAGGCTGTAAGTGGATATAGGGCAAACAGGTACCATCACTTAGACTGTGGCTGACATGAAAAAATAGCCAAATGTTTGTGTCTAGTTTCAGATACAAAATGTGCTGCAGTTTCAAGAAGAATCTCTGGGTAACCATGGTCTAAAACAAATCATGAAACAAAATTATATTCTAAACGTTGATGTTACTCAGATTCAAATGATCCTTATAGGGCTTAAAGTCAAATTTAAGGAAGATTAACTGGATATTTGGTTGAGATATATTAATATTTCTGGAGTTAGAACTTGCAAGAAATGAAGAGACATATTCTTTGCTAAAGAATCAAAGGAAGACCCATAAGGCCATTGTATTCAACTGGATAGATAAAACTGAATATTCAGAGGGGAAGAAGATATCAAAAATGCTAATAGTACTGTCTTGTCCTTAGCCACTGCCACCTACTTAATGTTACTTGACTTCCTTTTCAGACCAGATGGCAGAAAAGAAGTTCGCTGGGTCTGAGATGCTGCTTTATGATTAGGTTTGATTTGGGGAAGAACTGGTAAATACCTAAAACCAATCACTACCCATATGTACTGTTCACATGGAACTGAAAATGATTTATTTCTTGCTGCATTTCTTAAAATCATAGAAAAACATTTTTTCATCCATTCACAAATCTATATTGAGCTACTCTGTTCAACAATGATTTATTGATTTTTGGAAAATTATGGCATACTTAAGATCAAAGAGAGTAGATTGAGCTGAATTTATAAGTTCACTTTAGATGTAGGACTTTGAGTGACAAGGAGAGGAAAAATTCTAAACTTTTCTGATTAACCTTAATTAGTAAGCTAATAGATACCCAATGTCTTTTTGGACTTAGCATCATGTTAAATACTGCATAAAAACTAATACATAAGATAAAGATTTTATTCCCAAAGGGCTTAGAAGCCAATTGATGAGGCAGGCTAATAGCATACAGTACCATACACTGGATGGCACAAGGCACTATTTTACAAAGGAAAGGCAAATTCAATGACATGTTAGATATTGAAGAAGAACAGAGTAGGAGATCAATGAGGGCATAGATAATTACTGAAAAGTATTGAGTCTTGAGGGATGAGTGGATATGGATAGGTGGAAAGCAAATTAGAGCTAAGCCTTCTTTGTGATATGAAGGGAGTGTCCAAGTAAGGATCATGAGGTTTTCTTCAGAGTGAGAAGATTAATATATCAGGTAGTTGGTTGCAAATATCTGAAAGCCACTCAGGAAAACTTAGGCAAAAGAGAAAATCAATGGTAGGATTCTGGACAGCTCACAGAAATGAAGAATTAAATAATTAGGTCTTGGGAAGGATAGCTCTGAGAAATGAGATGGCTTACCAATTAAGAATCTTCTTAGGGAACTGTTATCGATTGTTTTAGCCATAGTCTTCAAATCCTCAGGAGAGAGAGCAATTTCTTTTTCCTGACTAGAGTGCCCACCTCCAGGGATGATGTAATTACAGAGGTTCAATGGAATCTGGGGAGTGGTAGTTTTTCTTTCCTTTATAATATTTTTGTTTTTATTTATTTATATTCAGAGAGAGAGAGAGAGAGAGAAAGAGAGAGAGAGAGAGAGGCAGAGAAAGAATCCCAAGAAGGCTTCATGCTGTCAGCACAGACTGCCATGGGGCTCAAACCCATGAGCTGCAAAATCTTGACCTGAGCTGAAACCAATAGTCGGTCACTTAATCAACTGAGCCACGCAGTTGCCCCAAGAGTTGTAGTTTTTTTAAAGGAAAATTGTGTGACATTATCAAGAAAGGGAAAAGTATATCCTTAAGCAAAAATATCAGATAAATACAGACATCCCTTACAGAGTGCTGACTAGCCACTAGATGCCATTCTAAGTATCATTTCATTTAATGTTTCAAGGCAGGAAATACTATTCTCATTTTCTAGATGAAGAAAGTATGGCACTAGGAAGTGGAATATTGAACTTGCCCATGGTTATTTGGCTCACAGTGATGGAGCCAGCATTCAGACCCAGGGAGTTGAGCCCCCAAACTTGTCTTCAACGAGACTGGATCCCAAGGAAGATGCAAAGTGGCATTGCAGGATGTGAAATAGAATGGGGTCAGAAAGACCAGTGTAGATTGGAAATGGAAAGAAATAAGGGCATTTCCCCCCTCCCCCAAAGGGTAAGGAAATGGTATGATAAAAATGAAATTTAAAAAATATTCATCTTTGGGGCACCTGGGTGGCTCACTCAGTCAGTTAAACATCCGACCCTTAGTTCCTACTCAGGTCATGATCTCACAGTTTCTTGAGTTCGAGCCTTGCATTGGTTTCTGCACTGGAGATCCTGCTTGGGACCCATTCTCTCCCTCTCTCTCTGACCCTCCCCCACTCATGCTCTGTCTCTCTTAAAATAAATAAATACACTAAAAAAAAGAGAAATATTCATCTTTGAAGACACATGCCCCAACTTTTGGAGGGCGAGAAAGCCTGTAGTTTTGAAAGCTCACCAGAAGGCCATGACTGAGCATGGATAATGAAGATTTAGACCTGGTAATGGCAAGTACAGCGACTGTCCATATGTCTTTTTAACATGATAATGAAACTTTTCTTAAACATAAGAAACTTCATAACTCTAATGAAATGCAGTGCTTCAATTCCTGAATTACAATTTTAAAGCATGCTTCTGTAACAGAGAAGAATTATCCTAGCACAAGAATTTAACTGTTCTTCTGGGCAGTTTTAGGTTTCATTTCTTTCACGAAGTGTTGTCCAGCTAGGTTCCTTCCTTTCTTTGAGCTGTAATTGCCCTTCAATTGTAATTCTCTTTGGATCATTGTCCTAATTAATTCATTTTATTATTTTCTGCACATCTTTTCTCACTAGATTGCAAGATCTGTGAGAAGAACTGTTGTCCACATAGACACATTCTGGAGGAGCTTGGAGAAATGTTGTATCTAGCATATATGTGTATGTGTATATATATATATATATATTTATATGTGTATATATATTTATATGTGTATATATGTATATATATACATTCTCCATAGTATATAGTGCACAATTCCTTGCTCACAGCAGTCACTCAGTAAATATTTGAAGCATGGATGATATGAGATGTATCTGGAGGAAAAATCAAATGGTCTTAATGAGTATTTTGAGTGACAAAGGAAAAAATCAAAGTGAATCAAATAACCTCAGAGTTTTAGGTGATATGACTGAGGGAAGGGTGCATCAGTCCCCTGCCCTTATTTCTGGTAGTTTTTCTCTGTTCTTTCCCTTATTCTCTTACCTTCTCTGATTCTTTTCTGTAGAGTTATGGATTCAGACAGAGGATTGGCCAGAGTGAAGCATTTCACTCTTTCTTCCCCTCTAACTTAACACTACACACTCCTGTTGTACCAGTGAAAGAAAATGAAGAAATACAGAGTTATTTTTTTTAATATGGAAAATTTATTATACATGTCTCTCTGATGAAATGTAAATCTTTTAAATGGCAAGTCAGGCTGAAAGTTAGGTTATCTCTACACATGCCTAGAATTAATGCAGAAGTGTGTCTTAGCATTTCAGATGGGGAAAAATAATCATTTGAAACAGGATCACTTTGTCTGAATGGGAGAGTGGTTTTTTTTTTTCAGTAATTCATTACACAATGAGAGATTCCATCAGAAGGGCCTCTGTGGAAACATAAGAAGTGTTCCTGGTTGAGGCAGTCCTTTTACCTTCCCTTCTCCTAGGGAGAGGCCAGGTGAAGAGCAAGTGAGTGAAATAGTCCTGTGTAAAATAATCACCTAAGAGTGAAAGGATTCTATTACATGATGTGGGTTTTCTAGGAGACCATAGAGGAGTCAGGTGTAGGCTGGGCAAAGAAGGGTAGTGGAAATAGCACTGGTGTTTAGCTACCAGGGATAGATTTTGGATTTCCTCCATTTACTAGGGCAGGTTTCTTAACTGGAGCTATAGTCTCTTATATAGAATGGGGAAAACAGCACATGCTTTCTCCTGCTATTGAGAAGCTTAAAGAAATAATGGAAGTGAAGTGTGCATCAGAGTGCCAGGCACAGAAGGGCACTCAGAGCATGGCCACCTATACAGATGAGAGTAAGTCTGTGTCTTACTAGTGAGAAGGCTAGATTGGGTGAGGGGAGAAAGAGCACAGAAGGTGAAACTGGGAATCTTTGGAGGAACACCTTAAAAAAGATAGTTTGCAAAGGAGGATTGTTTAGAGTGGAAGACAAGAAGCACTGTCATTTCATCTCAACACCCCAGCATAATGCCATTGTAAAAGTGTTGCAAAGTTTGTAATGTTTATTTTTTCTTGTGATTACCAGCATCATGCAAGTGACTTAGAACCTCATTATTAGAGGAAGTGAGATGGGTGTGAAGGATATTTTCCTATGGTTCTGTCACTTGTGGGAAGATGAACCTTAGGTTTATGGAAGAATTGCTCTCAGGAAGAAATCAGGGAGAGACAATTATTTGAACACATGGAGAATTAAGCCAGTAACAAAGAAGTGTCTATGTCTATCGTATGTAGGTTAAAGGATGGAAAAGAGGAGATTTTCTGCACTGTTGGAGCATCATAAAAATCATTCATTCATCAAATTTGTTATGTTAATTTAAAATAGCACTGTTTTATTAATCCTGTATTATTTGTCAGATACTGATTTAAGAACTTTGCACGGATTACCTAATCTTTTTAACAATGCAGCTAAGAATTTCCATCACAATATTTTTTATAATCTACAGATTAGGAAATAAGTGTGGCTCTGAGACAGCTTAACTAGTCCGTTGTAATAAGTATTAAATGCCTGAGCAGGGGGTTGAGGATCAGGTGGTTTGACTACAAAGCCTGTACTCCTCACTGCTCCACTGTCCTATCTCACAGATGTTAAGATTGAAGTTTACAGGGCAGACACAGGGATGTGCACAAGAAACATGGTTTCTATCTTCATGAAAGTTATTTTCTAGTTAGGTGTGAGATACTTCCTAAAGAATGTGTATTTTGAGTATTCTAAGCACAGATCTATAGGGGAAGTGGTTCCTTCAACATCCTTTGGAACAATTTCTCAACCTTGACCTTGTTGATTTTGGACTGGATGGCTTTTAGTTGTGAGGGTCTGTCCTGTGCATCATGAGATGTTTAGCAGCCTGGATTCTACCTGCTAGATGCCAGTAGCCTCCCTGGTTGTGACAGCCAAAAATGTCTCCAGGTATTGTCAAGTGTTCCCTGGCAAATTCACCACTGCTCTAGAAGAATGACTTGGTGGTTGATGACGCTATATAGAAGGTATGAAGGTGACTCCATCTGGAAATGTGTAGCCAACCTGAAACCTATATTCAAGAGGTGACAGGGACTCATCAAGACTCATTTCACTTATTGATATCCACTTCTGTAGATACATAAACACACGCAAGCAATAGGAAGAAATCTTGAATATATCATTAGAGACTTTGAGGTTCTGGGTGGGAAACAGAAGGATTAAGAAACAAAGGTTTTCATAAGTAAAGAAAATAAGCTCATCATGTAGAAAGAATAAATGAGAAGGGACTTTTTTTTTTACTGTGTTGTATGGTAAGGTATTGTTAGGCTGTTTTAGGATAGTATGAATATTGTTCAGTTTGAAGAGTTTCCAAGGTACTGTTTGACTGAAGTTTATTTACTTTTCATATTCTAGATGTATGGTACTTTGTGGAGGCTCTACAGCAGCAGTTCTTAAAGGTGCATATCTGAATCACCTGGTGACTGTTTTTCACATTCACATTTCTCGGCACTACTCTAGACTCACTGAACCTGAACCTTCAGACATAGGGTCTTAGCTCTGAGAGTATATTGAAATGCTCTGATGTACATTCCTGAATGCGGATCATGGAGTAAAGGTTTTCTTCCTATGCTCTTTATGTGGATTATCTTTTGTTATTCTGTCACACATAAAGCATTAAAAAATGTTTTCATTGACTATAACTTTCTTACATGCTATACCTATGTGCAAAAAATGTTTGTGGAAATATAGTCTCTTCTATATAGCCATGTATTGAAATGAAATGTGGGGTTCTAAAAGTAAAGAACAAAGAGATTGGACATTGGTAGACGTCAGTAGTTCTTGCTACAGAATATTATCATTAAAATACAGTAACAGCATTAGCCTGTATTGAATACTAAATGTGTGCCAGGAGCAGTGAAAAGGAACTGTATGATTTGCTACTATCATTTTCCCTATTTTTTAGGTAAGGAAATGGAATCTCAAAGGTATTAAAAACTTGATCATCATCATATAGTTCGTGGATGGTAGAGCTAAAATATTAAACAGGTTCTATCTAGTTCTACAAACATTTTCCATTAGAGAGTCTAATATACTACCTCTATTGCTTCCAAGGTACCTACCAGTTATAGTTTTCAGATTCTTCAGATTTGGATATAAAACCTATTTGGCCCTTATTGGTAATGGGAATGTCAATATTCCTTTATCCTTCAGAGTTTGTTGGAATTTTACTACTGTGTATTTTTAGAACAATTTTTTAATGTTTATTTGAGAGAGAGAAAGAGAGAGAGAGAGAGAGAGAGAAAGAGAAAGAGGACATGAGTGGGGGAGGGGGAGGGAGAGAGGGAGACACAGAATACAAAGCAAGCTCCAGGCTCAGAGCTGTCAGCACAGACCCCAATGGGAGACTTGATCTCATGAACCACAAGATCATGACCTGAGCTGAAGTCGGACGCTTAACTGACTGAGCCACCCTCAGGGGTGCCCCTCTACTGTGTGTTTTAAACTTAATGTTTACTTTGTTATTTTTATTCTAAATGGGGAAAGGAAATATCACCATGAAATAGGATGGCTGCAGAGAAAGTCCAATTTTATTTAGTACTTTTGGCAACATTTACAGATATAGTGCTCAATAATCAAGGAGATTATGCATAAATATTAGAGAATTTTGGAGTTGCAGTGATCCTACCAGAGTATTATTCATAGAAAATTTGGTGTGGATTTATATAAATATATGTACCTCTTTCTGCATGATAGCTAGTTTATGAATTAAATAGAAAAATTACTATTTAAGCTTATTTACCATCTTGAGATGACACAAACAGCAGTTTCTTAGAAGTCTTTGGACAGTCTGAATAATCAAGAGGTTGATAACAAGCTCCTCATAGCTAGGTCCATCCCTGAAATGGTTTTCCTCCTCTACAGTCTTTCCTTAAATTTCTTTTGATTCCCAGTGTCACTGAGCTAGACTATACACATAACCGAACCAGGGATATTCTAGCAAAATTGTTAATAAAGGGAATGTATTTCTCCAAGTCTAGGAGACTCAGATTTTAAATAGTAGGTAATTCATAGCATACAGGTCTCTTTAAGGAGGTATTTCCTCTATAAGTAATTGTATAAGGTTGTAGATGAACAGATATGAGTCTTGCTGTATCATGTGTCTGTCATCTCATCCTGTGGTTTGATGAATGTTCAGAGAGAGAGAAAAAGAGAGTGAGAGATTGAGATTTATTTTTTTTACTAGAATATTCCACCAAAAAAGACACTGACAAAACTTCAAAAACAATAAAAGCCCTTAATTCTGGGACATCATTTCATGAATATTATATCATTGAGTGTTTTTTCTTATTTTTTCTTTTTTTTAAATTCCAAAGTGCCTGAGCTCCCAAAATGACAACAGAACAATTCTGACAAAGTTTTAAAGGTAAAATGACATTCTCATTAGAAAATAATAAATATTCTCCCACAAATTAGGTTAAATCATTTATAACAATTTATCAGTTCTAAATCCCATTGAAAGATTCCAGGGTCAATCATGGAAGATTACTGAGAAAGATGCTGGAACATTGTTGGTGCTCATGGTTTGACTTTTGCAAATGAAATCATAGAGGCATAAATTGTCATGATGACAAGCCAATTAATCACCCAAAGGTGACTAAGCATCCAGGAAGATATTAGCTACAGAATCATTTGCCTTCTGTGTAACAGGTCTTAATATTTCTAGTAGGATGCCTTCTAACTAGATGAGGATAGTTGTATTAGGATGTGTCTGTGACTAGAGAAAGGGAATTTTTTTCTGGTTTAATATACAGGAGGAATCCCGATCCAGGCAAAACCCCCAGCAGTGATGAAATTTTATTATTGAAGATACAAGCTTTTCCTAAATGAATAGGTGCTGAGAAGAGCAGATCATTTTCTTCAGTTATTTTACCGATTCTACTGACTTTGTGCCTAAAACTTCTTTCTTCTCTTCAAACATAGCTATGCTACCCCTCCTCATGCTCCAAATCTTGGAGAATTCTCCTGGATTTCTTTCTTGGTGTGATGCCTCTCTTTGCGTTGGCTATTATTACTTTTTAGCCCATCTGGATATACAACTCAGTCATACAAACAACTCCATTTTCCAAGGTTACTCCTAGTGAAAGATGCTACTCCTCAGACAGGTTCATGCAGCATGGGTTCTTCTGGCTTCCCCCTTGCCCCCACCTGCTTCATGAGAGTTTGTTCTGTTGCTGGATATCCAATTGAAACAGTTTTGGTTTTCTTCTAAAAAACTTTTGAGATTAGATGATGATCTAATATTTTACAGGACAAACAAGCAGGATTTATTTACATCTATTTCTTAAGAATGTTTCCTGTGTCTGTAGTATTTGCTGAAAAGAAGCTAGAGGACAGTAGTCATTAATTCCCTCATTACCTTTTGATTCCATGTAAGAAAGTAATGATGGACTAAAATCTACATAATACTAACACTGTTAAATCAAGGAAGGTAGGAAGCATTTTATGATACATATGATTCCAGTACTCAATCACATAAAGCAGACTTTTGCCCTAATTTCTCATTTACTTATCTATATTTGAGAGAAAGAAAGAGAGAGAGCGAGACAGAATGAGAGAGAATGCACTCACCTGTGAGCAGGGCAGGGACATAGATAGAGAATCATAAGCAGGATCTGTGCTGTTGGCACAAAGCCTGGCACAGGGCTCGATCTCATGAACCGTGAGATCATGACCTAAGCTGAAATGAAGAGTCACACACTTAACCAACTAAGCCAAGGACACCCCTCATTTATTGTAAATTTACCTTAAACAACATTGGCAACAGTATTTGAGGAAGTAGATGTACATATCTCAGCTATAGCAAACAAGAAGATAACCCTTCTTCTCTGTATAGATGTCATGATTTCATTCATTCAGTCATCCAATAACGTTCACTCAACAAATATTAACTTGAATTTTCACATATTCTGGCACTGTTTTAGGCATGAGGAGGGAGACACCACAGTGAGTAAAATGAACAAAGCTTCACAGAGCCTGCATTCTGTTTCAGTGGGGGAGAGATTGACAAGAAAATAGAATACACGGTATGTGAGATGGTGACCTGCGCTAAGGAGAAGGACAAAGCTGGGAAAGAGAGGGATGTAGTTTAAAAGGGGATGAATAGGAAAGACCTCTGTGAAAATGGGTGATTGAGTAAAGACTTAACTGTGCTGAAGGAATGAACATTGGGATACCTAGGGAAAGAGCATTCTTGTAGAGGAAACAGACAGCGCTGATGCATTGAGGTGGGGGATGTCTGGAGTGTCCCAGGTGCTCCAAGAAGAGCATTGGGGTGAAGAGAAGAATGGTCAGATGTGGTGGGTGAGTGTGTGCATATGTATATGTGCGTGTAGGTAGTATCTATAGGTGATTATAGGGACGTTTGTTTTCAGTCTGAGTGTGATGGGGAGCCTTGACAAGGTTTCACGCAGAGGAATGACATGTCAGACTTATATTTTAAAAGATATGTATATTAAAGTCCCCCTCTGCTGCAGTGAGGGACTATACTATAGTGGGGGTAAAGGATGGTAGCAGAGGGACTATCTAAATGGTGACTGCAGTGTGTAAGGTACTGGAGTATAGAAAAGTAGTGGAATTTAGGCTATATTTTAAAGGTGTAGCTGCTAGGATTCATGATATGTTGGATATAGGTTGTGAGGAAATGAGAGAATTCAATGAATACTTGTAGTTTGTTTTATGCTGAGAAGATACCTATGGTTTCTATGTTGCACAGGGAACAGCTGAGCTCATTGCTCATTGTCATCAGAGAGAACAGTTCTGAATCTGCTCAACTGAAACTAAAATTGAAATCTTTCCATTTTCTAAGTAGATATTATTAAATAATTCCACCCAATCAGGTAACTCATGGAACTTTTGAGATAACAGAATTTTGTAGCTAACTCATGTTATGTGCACCTAGAAAAATGTAGTTTTTATTAAAAATCAAATCGTTTATGGTGAAGGCCTCCTTTTTGTCTTACCTGCCTCTCCCCTTTTACATGGTATGGAGCTCTTGGGATTCAACGAATAACTTTCTAAAGGCTTCAATAGAATCAAAGCTGATGATACACTTTTGCTTTCTTGAAGATTCTTCTCTGGTTTACATCATTTGGGAGGACTGAGAGACAAGGCAAGTCAGCTCTCCAAGTAGGGCAGCTCCTGGTGGCTAAACCACACTTAGTTCTCCTCCTATCCCATAGACTACTAGTACTCTGTGCACACAGGAGTGAATGTGAGGACAGATTGCCCATGACCCAGCATCTGCCAATGACTTCCTTAGACAACTGATAGCAGAGAGATCGTTTAATGGGCATGTTGACGATCCACTCCTTTAGATGAGTGGATGTGTATAGTACAGAGGGGAGATTTTAAAGGTTGTAGATTCTAGAGTGGAACTGATTCTAGTTCTACTGCATATTAGCTGTGTTATTTAAGCACTTTAAAGAAGCAATTTCATTTCATCTAACAAGCTTTTATTATACATGTTAGACTAAATGGGATCACATATATAAAGTACCTGACCTGGGGAAGGTGATTTTTCTTCAATCCTTATCTATTCCTGAAGTGTATTATATTGTCAGAAAGTAACAGGTTCCATCCAGGTTAATCAGTAACTGTAGAAATGTTTTCATTGAGAAATAATTTAATGTTATGCATTCATTTTTTAAAAACTGGAGGTTATATATATGCATATATATAATGTTCAATTAAATGTTATTTCTGTATTTTTTAGAGCTGTTATGTTAACTGAAATATCATCTATAATGTCTTGGTGAGACATTCCTCATTAAACTCTAGTAACATGAAAACATTTCTCTAAGCTAATGTTATTCCCTTTCTGATTTGTTTGACATGAAACATGTTTTAATTTAGGGTCTAGTTGCATAATTTATCCTATTTTACTTTTTGATAATGTCTGTCCACGTACTTTTAGTTCATTTCAGTGTTCTTTTTTTAAACATGAGAACTTCTGTCATACAGAGTTTATTTTTTAATCAACTTGAATCAACATGATTTGTGTGTGATAAAGGGCACCCTTTTAATGAAAGTGTACAATTCATTGGGTTTCGACAGATTTGAAACTGTGGCCACAATGAAGATACAGATCATTTCTGTCACTACCAAAAGTTTTCTCATGTCCCTCCCTTCTTCCCCAGCCACAGTGAGCTATCTGCATTTAGTTCTACAAGACTTTGCAAAATTGACTTTGAGGAAGAAGACATTTGACATTGGCTTGAAAAGCAAAGAGGAAAAGAGTAAACATCTATTCTTTAAAAAAATTTGATTGTGAGGACAAAGCCGAAGAGGGGTAGTTAAACAACTTTGAGGGAAGAATTTTTAAAAATAAAAAAATATTTTAGCATATTTATGTGTTGATTGGAAAAAGCAGTGCAGAGGAAGATTTTAAAACTACTGAAGAGATAGGCAATAATGATGGAGATGAGGGGGGCTGGGGTGAAAAGCATAATTGGGGGGATCATTAGAAATAAGAGGAAAAAGATCTTTTTCTCAAAAAGTGGAGGTGAGGTGATATGAGAGAAAGCAGAGAACAGGTATATTATTGTACTTCAAGACAGGATTGAGGAGCTCCTATCTGATGATTCAATTTCTTTTATCGAGTGCCAGGAAAGTTTATGTGTTGAGAGTTATGGGAGATAGAAGTGAGAGGGTGTCTGAGGAAAATAATGTGGCTTTGGAATAGCAGCTGTGAGAGATTAGGAGCGTATGTTCCATATGACGAAGATTATCGAGTGGTACCAACGCTCTACTTGGCCTCGGAAGTCAGGACTTTGTGGTGGAACCAATCTCATGGAGAATGTTATTTTTCAGTTGTGCTTTGTGGCTGGTGTAGCAGCAAGGAAAGTAGAATATGGGTTTTTTTTTTTTCAAATCTGGGGAGAAGTTGCAGAGTGTGTCATGGAAGGACAGGAAAATCTGGAAATTGCTTACAGTAGAGTAGTCGACACTATACACCATGGGGTTTAAATGTTTTAGGAAACCAGTCCGAGTCAGGAGTCAGGATAGGGTGAAAAGCATTTCACTTTCTCTGTAAGATATGAAGCCCCGTAAAAAGAAGTGAAATACTGATTATTCTAATTTGTAACTTGTTGATTTAATTCAGTTTCCATGAAAACAAGCACATGTAGAATGTACATAGATTACAATGGGTGCTTTGCTCAGTGAAGGAACAGCAGAAGGTGCTATACGCACCATGTTCCATGGTGTTGGACCATAGGGTCTGTGTTTCAGTTCTGGTTCCTCAATTGTCTAGCTGTGTGACATTGGACAAGTTACTTAACCTCTCTCTATCTCAATAATGGGAGACTTGTAATGGGAATCCATGATAGTACTCAGTTGATAGTGTTTTGTGTAATTAAGTGCTTTACTGTGAGCTCACTGATAAGTCTATCTGTTACTAAGAGGAGTCAGAAAACCCAAGTTCAAATCACATGTTTAAATTCAGAGCCTTAAGGGGCGCCTGGGTGGTTTAGTCGGTTAAGCGTCCAACTTTCGCTTGGGTCATGATCTCACGGTTCGTGGGTTCGAGCCCCGCGTCGGGCTCTGTGCTGACTGCCAGCTCAGAGCCTGGAGCCTGTTTCAGTCTGTGACTCCCTCTCTCTCTGACCCTCCCCTGCTCATGCTGTCTCTCTCTCTCTCCTAGAAATAAATAAAACATTAAAAAATAAATAAATAAATTCAGAGCCTTAAGTCTGAGGCTGTGGGCAATGTGTCCAATCATTGCTGGTTGCTTTTCACTTACCTCATTTGTAAAACAGGTTTAATAACCTTTATTGCATATGCTGTAGTGACAGTTGAAGGAGATAATATATGGGGCCATACTCTCTAACTCTGAAATAGTAACTAAAATAAAGAAGTCTTATTATTCCCATATATAATATATTGCATTCATTATGTTTCCAGTTACACAGGAATTATATAAAGTAATGAATGAAAATTTCAAAAATGAGATATTTATATAAATGTAAAGCAGCATTGGGAATTGGAAATGTTTTGTGGATTTTTATTATAATTTAATTATGTATTAATATGATTATATTTTTAACTTGTAGCTCTGAAGAAAATAAATTGGAGAGGAGGCAGCCATTTTAATTCCTAATTAAAATAAGGTTTTTGCTTTCCTCATGGATCTCATTTCCTTCCTTTGCCTTAGCTTGTGGAGTTGAAATTTGACAGTACTTAATCAATACCAATTTCAGTTGATTCTGACCTTTAATGGTATTGAATCCAAGAATTTATTCATGTACAGAATGTTGCAAGTTCTTTTAAAGATTTGTGACAACTCTGCATTTTAGCTTCACGGAGCATTATTGGAGGATAAATTATAGCATTTGTTGTCACTAAGGGCCCCTCGACTTTCTTTTCCCTTTTCCAATTAGCTGGCTTTTATTAAAGTCAGGTTTATTGGGCTATAAGTTATAAGCAGTAATATTTGCCCTTTTTAGATGTATAACTCTATGGATTTTGACAAATGCATGGAGTCATGTAACCACTACCACAATCAAGATATAGAACATTTCTATTACTCCTGAAAGTTCTTTTTATGCTTCTTTGTGGTTAGTCCCCTTTCCCTGACCTCTAGCCCCTGACAGCCACTGATATTTTTTTCTTTTCCAATTGTTTTGTCTTTTCCAAAACGTCGTTTAAGTCGATTAGCTATTTTAAAACAGGTTCTGGAAACCTCTTGCTGAACTTCATTACTTCATGCCCTTATTTATTCATCACCCGTGCATGTGTGAGTATATGAATATTATGTGTCTGCATGGCTGGCTGTGGGTAGTAGAATGAAGATGGGCTAATGAGTGCACAGACATGGGCTTCATTTATGACTTACAGCATGTAGGTGTGATTGTCATGGGGTGGGGGTGGGGGTCAGCGTGTTAACATTGCTGATAACCCAGGGAAAGGATGAGAGAATCTTTTCACTTGCCACTCAGTAAATATTGTTGACTATTCATCAAATGAGTGATACTTTAATGGAACACTAACTAAATTGCTTTACCTATTGGCAAGGAGAAACTCAGTTAATCTGTATGATAATAATGATAATAATCCTATTTTGTCCATTGCACTGGCCAATTTGGAGTACCATAGTTGAGTCAGTGCATTTTGGCAGATGTCTAGTAACACATCTAGAGAGAACAAAATGGAGTGGCAATATAAATCCTTCCCATAACATTCTGGGGGAGAATGAAGCCCATTCCTTAACTATCTGCTGTGATAGCTTCAAATCATTTAGTACATTCCTGGGAGAAAATCTTCGTTCCTTACAGTTCTTTTTTTCTTTCTATTTTCTTCATTAGAACTACTATTATATAGATTTCAGAGTTTGGATTGAAGCATTAGCACAGAGGAGGGTGGATGGGGAGGCAGAATGAAACCACATTTGTTGAATTTCTGCTACATGTGCAACAAGCACTTTAGATATATCTTGCTTAATCCTCACAAAACTCCTGTGAAGTAGGTATTCTTATTACCATTTTACTGATAAGTAAGTAGAGAGGGAGCTTGGCCAGGGTCACACAGCTAGTAAAACCAAGTGTGTCTTCAAAGGCCATAGTCAATGTACCTCACCTTGCTGATCTCTCATATTGCTGCTTTTTATGTTGTATGATGACTTTTCAGTGTTATCCCTTAGGCTCTATTTATCTACTGGCTAAGTGTATTGATACTGTTCACAGTGCATCAACTTTATGATTATGTACAATTGTTCAACAAATAACAGGAATTGCTTTTTATTTTCTATATTTAGGAGGTTAGAACAACTTATAATAAATATGATGACCTTTAGGTCAGACATTTCCTGTAAAGTAATGACCAGACCTTCTCTAGCCTGCTATTAATTATGATCCAAGAGCACTCAGCCGTTGTTTTAAAAATAATAAAAAAATAAATAACACAACAAATGATACTTTGGTTATTATGTAACAATGTGGTGGGCGTTAAGAAGGTAAGAGTGGCAGCCTATGACTATTTCCCGTCACTCCACTTACAGAGTAAATGGACACATTTTCCGGGAGGCCACGAATTTACCAGATTTCTTTGGGCCATGTTATCCTTTCAGATCTTAATACAATTTCATGAAGGTTATAACTGTGCAAACTTTTTAAGGTTGTGCCACTTAAAATAATATGAAATAAACACCAGCTTCTTAGGCTGATGAGAAAACATTTGGTCCAGGGATTTTATTAAGTTATAGTGTCCCATACATCCACTATTAATTCCCCTTCCTCCTCCTTTCTTTCTCTATCTCTGTGGAATATATGAAGAAATCTCTAGATTTTGAAGATTTTGAAGTAAAATTTTCCTTAAATTTTTTTTCTTGAAAGAGGAGGCTCCTTCCTCCCTTTCTCCTTCCCTGAAAGCAAGATAAAATTTCAGACCCTTTGTGATTCTTGACAAAAACCTGTTCTATCACATATGAGCTGAATGTGAAAGACCAGAGAACCAGGACTTTCTTTAAAAAAAAAAAAAAGGAACAAAAGCATCTTATAAATTGCAAACTTGCAATCTGTTACTCCTGAGTTTTGGTTGATTTTGCAAATTAAATGCACTGAGAAGGAATCGTTCATATATAATATTTGCCTTAGAAAACACAATCAGCTATGGCAGCATTTGTGGTAGACACGGTACATGAATATGAAATTAATTTGATTTGCATAAAACTGCTACTATTTCAAATGAATGTCACTGGAGGAAAAATGGTAGTTCTGTGGAGTTCAGCCCTTTGGCCCTACAAAGAGTTGCAGGTGAAGTTTATATGTGAAATGTAACAACTGCATAAAAACACTTCAGAGATGTAAAGAGTGAAGATGCTTGGTGACTGACCTTTTGCTTCTGATCTGGTGCCTTTTTTTTTTTTTCCAGACCCAGCTCCACAGATTAAACACTGGAATTAGGAATTGAGATTTATTATGTGGTTACATTAAAAAAGTTTTTAAACATTACATTTAGAACCAGTGTTCCATAGTTAGATGGTGAGTTTGCACTCACTGAACCACAGATACCTGCTAATTCAACTCATGTTTTTGTTGCAAATTGACTGGATTGACTTTGTGTTACCTACTTAAAAATAGTGAGGCAGGTGTATCTGTATAATTTATATCAGGATAGTGTCTTAGAGTGTATTTAGAGTATTTTTACCCTTAGCTTTTTCAAAGGAGACTTTTCGTTCCATTTAAAGAAAACTTGTGTTCCGTTTAAAAAAAAACTTGATTTATTTTTCAAATGTTTATTTTGAGAGAGAGAAAGTGGGGAGGAGCAGAGAGAGAAAGAGAGAGAATACCAAACAAGTTCCACACTGTCAATGCAGAGCCTGATGCGGGGCTTCAGATCATGACCTGAGCCCAAACCAGGAGTAGGACGCTCAACCCACTGAGCCACCAGGCACACCTACTTCCTTTTATTTTTTAACTTGACTCTTTTGTTTTCTCAGCTACTTGCCCCAGATCTTTTTGCATAATCTATGTCAGGAAGATAAACTTTTACCTTAGTCTTTGGAGAGATTAAGTAGTATTTCCAAATGATACTTATGAGTTGCTTTCTACTTAGTTTGTACGATAAAAAATGAGCAAACTGATAAGTCTTATACAAGTTCCTCAAGGTGGCAATATTTTGTGGAAGAAGTAGTTTTGATTTCATATAGTCCACATATACTTTAGGTTTTTTTTTTTTCAAGCAGCCATCTGTGCCATAGCTCATGATTTCTTGTGGGTTTTTAATCAACATCTAGTTATGCATAGCTCTAGCCTTATTGCCATCTAAATGCTTAAAAGAGTAAAATGCTGCAGGATATTAGGACTTGTAGCTGTAAAATTAAGGTGTGCACTTTCTTTCTGTACCTGAGCCGATGATCTGCAAATCAAGGCCTCCCAGAGGCACATCTGCTGAGCTGCTGTAGAGTGTGGCTGGTGACAGGAGTCAGCACTGGCATCTGAGGCTGCCAGGGGGCCTGGCCTTCTTGCGGTTCGGCCTCGGGTCCTCCAGTTTGGGAGGCTGAACGGGTGCCCTCTCACTCCTGGCTTACTCTGACCACCTTCTCAGTATTGACAGAAGAGGTGAACTGGCCACGCAGCATTCATTATTATCATGTAGCCTGATTTTTTTTTTCTTGCAGCATTTTAATTGCATCATGGCCTTGGAATTATGGTTACTTTAAATGGATACGTAATGATTTTTTTTTCTCCTCTATGTGTAATTTAGCTGGGAAAAAAAGAACGCAACTAAATTTCGTTTCAAACAGAAATGTGTTGCACCAGCTGCAGATTGAGGCCTGGCCTTGATTTGCAAATTTTCACAGATTCGGAGGATGTTCTGCCAGCAGCCAGCGTAATAGCTGGGATATGGCCAAAGAGCAGCTTTTCATCGAATATATTCTATTCCAGCTTCCGAACGCACAGATCCAAGGAACTTTTTCCTTGAGAAGACACTGATATATTTACTTGGAATAGCATTATACACACATAAATCAAGAGGCCTGGCAAGAAAATCAGTACTTGCAGGTTTTAGTTCTGAGTCATGGATTTGTTACATGACTTTGGGATAGTCCCTTATGCTGCTGCACCCTTCTCATTTTAAAAACAAGTGCATTGCCTATAGAACAGGTATCACGGGGAGTCTGGCAGCTACCATGGAATATGGCTAATACTTGGGGTTTTTTTAAACAAATAATTACCATTTTTATTGAAGTATAACAAAATTAGAGAGAAGTGTCCATGTGTTTATGTCTTGATGAAAGTTTACATGGTAAAAACACCATTTACCACTACCCCGATCAAGAAATGGAACATTATCAATGCCTACAAAGGCCATCTGAGGCTTCTTCTTAGTAACTAACCCCTCTCCCTTTCCCAAAGGAAAAAGCTATTCTGACTCCCAACACCGTAAATTTGTTTCGGTATCTTTTTAAACGTTGTGTAAATGGAATCGTCCTTTCTTGCTCTTTGTTTCTGACTTTTCATTCACTGACTTGTCTGTAAAATTCATTCATGTTGATGTATGTGGCAAAATTCCATCATATGAATATACCAAAATTTGTTTATCTATTTTAAAAATAAAAGTGTAGTAGGTTAAATAATTCTGTAGTCGGTCTTTGGTTTGAAGGAGAGATTATATATCTTAATGATCAGAGGGGTGTGTTCTGATGTATGTTATGTGGTTGTCTTGTGGTCGCTCACATAAGAGAGCATTTAATGCAAACCCTAATTCCTGAGAAAGTAGGATATAGAAACTTTATTTTTATTTATTTATTTTTAATATTTATTATTTTGAGAAAGGGGGGGAGGGGCAGAGGGAGAATTCCAAACAGGTCCTGTGCTGTCACTTGATCTTAGCCAAAAGGCCGAGAAGCGATTGGTCTTGTGCTGACCAAGCCTGACGTGGGCTTGAACTCATGAACTGTGAGACCATGACCTGAGCTGATGTCAGGAGTCAGACCCTGACTTATCCACCCAGGGGGCTCAGGATACAGCAACTTTAAAAAATAGAGATGTTTGGACATAAAACATATCAAAAGGAAGGTTATGTATATTTTGTCATGCTTTGTAGTGTTAAATTCATTAAATGTATGTTGAGTATCAGACAAGTCCTTTTAATTCTTACAGCAAGTCTACAGAGTATTAGCATACCATTTTTTTTATTTAAAATTTTTTAAAAAATGTTTTATTTATTTATTTATTATTTTTTTTTTTAAATTTTTTTTAATGTTTTATTTATTTCCAGGAGAGAGAGACAGCGTGAGCAGGGGAGGGTCAGAGAGAGAGGGAGTCACAGACTGAAACAGGGTCCAGGCTCTGAGCTGGCAGTCAGCACAGAGCCCGACCCGGGGCTCGAACCCACGAACCGCAAGATCATGACCTAAGTGAAAGTCAGACGCTCAACCGACTAAGCCACCCAGGCGCCCCAGTTTTATTTATTTTTTGAGAGAGTGAGATAGAGATAGAGACAGCATGAGCAGGGGAGGGTCAGAGAGAGGGAGACAGAATCTGAAGACAGGTTCTAGGCTCTGAGCTAGCCATCAGCACAGAGCCCGATGTGGGGCTTGAACCCACGAACTGTGAGATCATGACCTGAAGTCAGACACTTAACCGACTAAGCCACCCAGGCACCCCTCTTTTGTAGATGAGAAGATGGAGTATGAGCAAGTCTAAGTTAGTTGTCTGTTTTTGTACAGCTACTTTAAAAATTGTTTTTTTTGTTTGTTTTGCATTTATCTATTTTTGAGAGACAGATCACAGGTGGAGGAGGAGCAGAGAGAGGAGTCACAGAATCCAAAGCAGGCTCCAGGCTCTGAGCTGTCAGCACAGAGCCCAATGCGGGGCTTGAACTCACAAACCATGAGATGGTGACCTGAGCTGAAGTCGGATACTTAACCGACTGAACCAGCCCCTTTATACAGCTTCTAGGTAGTGGAACTGGGAATGTAGGCTGCATCATCAAGCTTCTTCTACTGTATCTTCTTGTGAATGACTTAGGTGTGATACTTTCATGCCTGGAGTGTATTCTGGTGAAGGCTGAGGCTGCAAGTGAGCAAAGCAGACAGATCACATGAGAATTTCATTATGATAGAGAAAAACTGTAATAGTGAGATGGGAGCTGTTGGCATATGCAAGGGGAATGCCAATGGCAGCTTACAGACTGAGTAAGGGGGTACTGAAAGCGGGGGAGTGGTAGGGTGGAATGGTCGAGAGCATTCAAGGCAGAACAATGACATGTGTAGAAGTATGGAATTTTGGGGAATGTTGCTGTAGTAATGATAGGGAAAATCTGTTGTAAGATGGCAGACAGGATTAATAGGCAACACCTGCCCCTGATTAATGAGGAATGCGGAAGTAACAGACTATAACTTGTTCCCTCTGCTAATCCTCTGGGCTCGGACCTTGGAAGGATGATTTCCTCTGAGCCCACTGGTGTAAAATAAGCCTCCCTCCTCCAAGATCTCCAAGTGCCGCTTGGTTCTCCCGCTGGGTGATCCAGACCAGATTATGTAACGTAAGACATCAAGGTGGACAGCCGGGGTGGGCTGGTGGGAAGAAGTTTGTGGTAGGACTGGGGCTGAAGAAGAGGCATGGATAAAAGCCTGAGTGTTCCTCCTAATGAGCTTGGGTTTTTCCATGTAAGGAATGTGTAGCCATCAAAAGGCTTTTCATCATGGAAAAGTTATGATTATAGGTAGTAGCACATTCTGGGGTCAATGTCCTTTAGCCAAAGACATCTGTAATTGGAAAACTAAATTCATTGCTTATTGTGATGTGGGCAAATCTGTGCTATGGGCAATAGGGGTACATTCAGTAAGAAGGTGTTATAAAGGGCTTGTTGAATCTGGGTTATGGTTGGATGATTTTTGGGAGGGTCCAAAAATGTGGGGTTCATTCTGGATCCATTTTCTGGATCAGGAAATAGGGGTAATAATTTGGTACATTAATAAATCATATCTAAAAGAAGGACAGGGGCAGCTGGGTGGCTCAGTTGGTTAAGGATCAGATTTCAGCTCAGGTCATGATCTCACAGTTCCTTTCTTTTAAAAAAATTTTTTTAAAATGTTTATTTATTTATTTTTGAGAGAAGGAGAGACAGGATACAGGTGGGGGTGGGGGAGAGAATGAGGGAGACACAGAATCCAAAGCAGGTTCCAGTCTCTGAGCTGTTAGCACAGAGCCTGACTCAGGGGTTGAACTCACAGACCAAGAAATCATGACCTGAGCTGAAGTCAAATGCCTAACCTACTGAGCTACCCAGGCTCCTCCCTACAGTTTGAGTTCAAGTCCCATGGAGCTTTGTGCTGACAGCTCTGAGCCTGGAGTCTACTTCAGATTCTGTGTCTCCCTCTCTCTGCCTCTCTCCTGTTTGTGCTCTATCTCTCTCTGTCTCTAAACAATAAATAAATGTTAAAAAAATTTAAGAACAATGTTAAAAAAAATAAAAGAAGGACAGAAAAGAAGCGTTTAAGTTTGTATTTGGGAAAGGTGCAGCAGTCCCTCATATTAATTGGAGGGGGATGTTTGGTATTTTTGTCTTTTGCAAAATAAGCTTATTTGTGTCTGCTTAGAAAAGATTATGAGTGGTCTTGGTTTTGGTCTCATTTCATCATAGTGACCTTGGCTGATGTTGGTGTTGAGATTATTTATACCATCAGAAGAGTTCTATGACCTAGCTGTGAGTTTCAGGCCAATTTCTGGATGTCAGGGGCTGCCTTTCTGTTTCTCAGGGGTTAGGAATGCAGTGTGTAAACTCAGCCTGGCCCTTCTCATATCCTGGCTCCATTATGTCCCAGTGGAGTAGCCTTTGAGAGATATTTGCTTTCCTTGTGCCTCAATTTCCCTATCTGAAAATGGAGCTATTTTAAAGAGTTATGAAGAATATATGAGATAGGTACCCAACATAGGAACTCCTAAATATATAAAGAAAATGTTAACATACTTAAAGGGAAAAATAGGCAGCGATGCAGTAGTAATAAGGGATTTCACTTCCCCACTTCCCACAATGGATAGATCATCTAGACAGAAAATCAATAAGGAAACATTGGATTTAAACTACACATTGGACCAGCAGGTCTTAAACATTTACAGAACATCCCTTCTAATAGCAGCAGGTATGCATGCTTCTCAAGTGCACATGGAACATCTTACAGGATAGATCATATGTTATAAAACCATTCTTAATATATTTAAAATGGTTGAAGTCATATCAGGTGTCTTTTCTGACCCCAGTGGTATGAAACTAGGTGGTGAAAGATCTGTGCACTTAAAAGTGAAAGATGATAAAAGAAATTGAGGAAGATGCAAATAATTGAAAGTTAATCCCTACTCATGGATTAAAAGAATTAATATGGTTAAAATGTCCACACCTCCCAAAGCAATACACAAAGGCAGTACAATTTCTTTAAAATTCCAATAACATTTTTTTACAAAAATAGAGCAATCCTAAAATTTGTATGGAAACATAAAAGACCCTGAATAGCCAAAGCAGTCTTGAGAAAGAAGAACAAAGCTGGAGGCATCACACTTCCTGGTTTTAAACTATGTAACAAAACTATAATATTCAAAACAATATGGTATCGGCATAAAAACAGACATATTAGATAAATGGAACAGAACAGAGAGTCAAGAAATAAACCCACACATATATATGGTCAATTAATTTATGTTGGAGGAGTGGAATGGAGGGTATATAATGGGGAAAAGGCAGTGTATTGGGAAAACTGGAAAGTCCCATGAAAAAGAATGAAGTTGGATTCTTCTCTCACACCATACCAAAAATAAATACAAAAGGGATTAAAGACTTGAATGTAAGAACCTGAAACATAAACCCCTTAGAAGAAAAAACAGGGGGAAAGCTCTTTCACATCAGTCTTGGCATTGACTTTCGATTTGATACCAAAAGGGAATGTAACAAAAATGAAAATAAACAATGCTACTACATTAAATAGAAAAGCTTCTGCATGGCAAGGAACTTGTCAACAAAATAAAAAGGCAACCTACCTAATGGGAGAAAACATTTGCAAACCATGTATTTGGTAAGAGGTTAATATCCAAAATATAAAAAAACTCATTTCAACTCAAGAGCAAAAAACCAAACAATTTAATTAAAAAGTGGACAGAGGAAATGAATAGACATTTTCCCAAAGAAGACATGCAAATAGCTCATAGACACCTGAAAAGATGCTCGTCATCACGAACCATTAGGGAAATACAAATTAAAAACACAATGAGATCTCGCCTGACACCTGTTAAAATGACTTTGATCAAAAAGACCAGAGAAAACAAATGTTGGTGAGTATAGGGAGAAAAGAGCACCTTGTGAACGGTTGGTGGGAGTGTAAATTGGTGTAGCCACTATGGAAAACAATACGGATGTTCCTCAAAAAATTAAAAATAGAACTACCACATGATCCAGTCATTCTACTTCTCGGTATATATACAAAGGAAATGAAAACAGGATATCAGAGAGATAGCTACACTTCCATGTTCATTGTAGCATTATTAACAAAAGCCAAGATATGGAAAAGCCATACCAGATGAATAGATAAATGAGATGTGGTATAGCTATACAGTGGAATACCATTCAGCCATGAGAAAGAAGAAAATCCTTCCATTTGAGACAACTTGGATGGACCTTGAAGGTTTTATTCTAAGAGAAATAAGCCAGAGAAAGACAAATACTGCACAGTATTACTTATATGTGGACTCTAAAAAAAAAAAGTTAAACTCATAGACACAGAAAGTAGAGGTTGCTAGGGTGCTGGGGGTGGGGCAAGTGGGGAGAGGTTGGCAAAAGGTTATAAACTTTCAGCTGTAAGATGAATGGGATCTTAGGATCTCATGTAAAACAACATTGTAGTTGATAACAGTGTACACTGTATTGTATAATTGAAGTTTGCTATGAGAGTAGAACCTACCAAAGAAAAACGAAAAGATAAATATGTGAGGAGATGGATGTGTTGATTAACCAGATAGAGGAATCCTTTTACAAAGTACACATATATCAAATCACAATTTTATGTATCAATTATGTATCAATAAAACAAACTATTAAAAGAATATATGTGAAAATATATGTGAAATACTTAGCAAAGTGCCTTACATGTGGTAAAGTCTCAATAAATGCTATTAGTAGTCATAGTAAGAGAAGGAGAGAAGGAGGAGGAGGTGGAGGGGTGTTTGGTAAGATAATTCCATTAGAGGGGAAAGTAGGTGTGAAGGAGAGAGAAAGTCATTAGAAGCATTGTGTAGGAACACACACAATAGCTGGTTCTCTCTTGAACCTGTGCAGTGCAAATAGGCATGGGGAGAGGGCATAGGCAGGGAGACCTAACACTGGGAGGGCTTGCTCACCAATGGTGGGTTGAAGGCGAGGAGAGGAAATGAGACCGTGTCCATTTGGTTCTGGTTTGGATGAATGGGTAGGAAGTGAGGTCACCACTAGAGATTGGGAATACAAGAATAGAAAAGCACATTGAAAAGCAGACATTATAGCCAGATGGAAATGTTCAGCAGGCTGCCAATGATATGGGACTGAGGCTCAGGGGAGAGGTCAAGTACCAGAGCCTTTTGCACTTTCTGATCTCTCAAAGAGAGGCCAGCTGTCTAGGTGAGAAAAGAAGTGTCACTGACCTTGCCCTCCATGCCTCCCTTGGCTCCCCTCTGTAGCACTGTGGGAAATGGCTTCAGTTATTTTGTATGCGGTATCAAACCTAGACCCACCTCAGTAGACTGTCAAAAGTTATGGATTTGCCTTTAATCAACAACATAAAATTTTTCTTGCCAAGATCTTGTCAGAGATTTTTAACCTTGAACTCTTTTCTGCACAATACTTCATCAAAAGCTTGTATGGGAAAAATAGTATGTATGGAATGCCTAAAAGGTACGCAGCTTATAGATAATTTATTAGATGTTTTATGTACCACCTATGCACCCCTCTATCCACCTATATATCTATCATCTATTTGTTTTTATTAAACTGCCCATCAGATTTACTGGGCAACTGGATTGTTTCATATTGGCTCTTAGTAGGATTGCTTTTGCTGGCCTGTGATTTGGCATTATGTCATCAGCCTGCATTGAGAAATATTGTTGCCAACCAAGGGAACTCTGGTTTACTCTTTTATTAACTGTTTTAATATACTAGAGAATCAGAGTCTTTATATTTCACCAAAGGGAATTTTAAGGAGTCTTGGGAAGAACATCTCCCTCAAACATCAATAACATATTTCCTTTCTTGACATGGTGAATTGGGTAGCTGATGATGTTTCCTTCTGTGCACTGATCACTGGGAAGCTCAGAGTAAAGTATATGGTCTTGAATGAAGCATCTGATTATTATGGTATGTGCTCATGTACTAACCATACCTCTAGTTTTATTTTTCTCTCTCCTATTTTTATTTCCCCTTAAAAACAATTTTTTTCAATCATTCTAGCCTTATAATGGCACATTGCTTCAGTTCTTGTTTGGAATGAGGAGTATATATGTGTACTGGAGCATGCACACACATAGAGAGAATCATATATTTTTTAGTAACATTAATGGAGTGGTCTGGACAAGTGGATGCTTATTCAAGCGAAGTTGGCTCTTCTATATGAAATATAAAAGCAGGACCTTAATTTCTATCATTCTGGAGCTCTACCTTGATAGCAAAGACATATTTAAAAAAGTACAATATGTGATAAAATATGAGTCAGCCCTTTTGCTTATAGGCATAGTGTATTAGGAAAAGCTCTGTATTTAAAATCAGAAGATTGGATTTCACCATTCTTGGTGTATTACTAGCAGTGAGGTCTTGGACAGCTGTTTAATCTCTGTGGGTTTTGGATTTCTTGAGAGAGCATGAAAAATCCTTTTCTACCTACCTTATCTTTTTTTTTTTTTTTTTGAGATAAAAAGAACAAGTATGTGTGAGCAGGTGAGGGGCAGAGAGAGAGAGAGAGAGAGAGAGAGAGAGAGAATCTCAAGCAAGCTCCATGCCCAGCGCAGAGCTCAACTCGGGGCTTGATCTCATGACTGTGAGATCATGACCTGAGCCGAAATCAAGAATTGGATGTTTAACCTACTGAGCTACCCAGGCACCCCACCCTATGTTGCTTTTACAGCAAAGATTAGATTAGGTAAGGCACGAGCCTCTATAAACTGTAAAGAGGTATAGGTAAGATTGTTATTTGGGCTTTGATTCTACGTGGAGTATATTTTAACCTAGTCAAAAGGGTTATCTACCTTAGCTTTAGAGCAAGAGTCAACAACTCAAATGCCAATAGGAATGAACCAGGTGAAGAGAAAAAAATTTGTGATTCTCTGTAGTTTTTCGCCCCATTTTTTTGAAAGATCCATTCGTAAGGCATATTTAACTTATATCTTAATTTTACAGTAGGAAAATGCAACTGACGCCAGGCATCATGTGAAGGGTACATAAGGATGTGGCAGAAACAGGCCAGCAGGGGAGGGATGTGGCCTGAGCAGGAGGCAGCTGTTTAGTGCTTGCTGGTGGTTTCCAGCAGGAGTGGGAGATGGTATACACAGATGACTTTTTTTTAAGAGAATACAGAAAATTAGATTTTGTGTAAGTTCTCCTGATTTATAATTTTAACAATAATTCAAATTCTAAAAAATTATACCATGTAACATTGTTCAGGGAAAACTGAACATGGTATTCAATCTTTGGGCTACTGGTTCATGATCTCTGCTCTGGAAAGAATTCTCAAAATTCACCTTGTGTTTGAGGCCACATACTCTCAAGAAAGGATACATTTGTAGGTTGTTTTTAGAAAGTAAGTGTGCGTCTATTTTACCAAGTGTTATAAAGCTTTTTCTCTAGTGAATATTCATTAAAAGCTATACATTGTGTTCTAAATATATTGTTTTGGTTCTAAAAGGCACGCTTTAGTGTGAATGCATTATAGAGGTGTCCACTGAAATGCAAAGCTAATATGGTTGTAAAGTACCAAAGTAGCAATATTTAAAATGAATATTTGTAAATAACGTACGATTTGCTTAGTGTTGATGTTCTCTGCCTAGTTGTTGATAACATGCTATATATATGGTAGTCCTGGAGGCTGTATTCCACTCATATCAAAGAAACTGTTGACTGTTCATTTTATTATAGTATTTTTCTATGGATATGAGGTCATAAAATAATCAGGAAGAAAATAGGATACAATTTAATTACCTAGATTATATACAAATGCAATCAATCCTCATTCTTTGCAGATTTCATGTTTGCAAATTTGCCCCCACTTGCCGAAATTTATTTGTAACCTCAAATGGCACTTTCATGGTCATGCTCAGGCATGTGCAGAATGGTGAAAAATTTGGGTCACCTGATGTGAACGTTCCCAACTGAGGTGAAATAAGGCAACATTTTGCCTACTTGTTTCAGCTCTCGTACTGTAGACAAATTCCTTTTCGTGGTTATTTTAGTGTCATTTCTTTTCCTTTCTTGCATTTCTAGCCTCTTTTGTTGGCGATTTCACTTTTTTTTTTAATTTTTTTATTTATTTCCAGGAGAGAGAGAGAGAGAGAGACAGCGTGAGCAGGGGAGGGTCAGAGAGAGAGGGAGTCACAGACTGAAACAGGCTCCAGGCTCTGAGCTGGAAGTCAGCACACAGCCCGATGCCGGGCTCGAACCCACGAACCGCGAGATCATGACCTAAGCGAAAGTCGGACGCCCAACCGACTAAGCCACCCAGGCGCCCCTGGCAATTTCACTTTCTAAAATGGCCCCTATGCATAATGCTGAAATGCTATCTAGTGTTCCTAAGTGCAGGAAGGCTCTGATGTGCCTTATGGGGAAAATACATGTGCTCGATAAGCTTTTGCAGCCGTGAGTTAGAGCATGACCGTGCTGCACAATGTTAATGAATGAATAATATACATCCAATAAGTTGTCTTTAAACAGAAACAGACATAAAACAAAGTTATGTATTGATTGGTTGATTAAAATGTGACCAGAGGCTTTCAGGAACCTAACCCTGTATTTTCCCTAGGAGCAATGACTCAGTATTCATTAAATCAGTGTTAGCAGCAACTTCATAGAACATAACTATTGCAAATAACTACTGTGAATAGACTGTATATGAAAATATTGAGATAAGAGACTCTATCAATAGGCACACACACTTGTGAATACTATGTTAGTATTGAAAGAAGTATCTGACAAATTCAGTAGTAGCTACATAATACATTATAAGTGAGTTTTCTAGTAGAGATATCCCTGTTTGGGCATCATATAATGATAGATAGAAGGGGTTCACAAGCACTGGCTGGGACCCTAGCCCACTTGGGTTCTTGTCGTAGCCCTGTTACTGATTAGTTATAAGATCTTAGACAAGCTATTTTTACTCTGTTTGGACTTGATTTTCTCATCATTAAAATAATGAGAAGAGTGCTTATAATTAAGAAGGTCACAATCAATTTGGGATAACACACTAAAATTGAAACAGTAAGCACATATGAAATAGTGTATAATTAAGTGCATAAATTAAGGTCCTATTAGGCAGTGGTTTTCAATCTGGATGTAAACAGTAGAGATGTTGCTTGTTAGAATCATAGCAGAATTTTTCAAAATAACTTCATATAACCCCCTCTCCACTTTATACTGTCCTAAAAAAATAAGAATGTGTTCTCACAAATTAAGATTTGGAAACCTTGGTAATGAGTGTTATATGAGTTTCAAGAAAAGGACAGTGGTCTACTTGCTGTCATTCTCAGGATTTCCCAAAGCTTCACTTACATGGTCACACCTCTAAAAGGGTTACTTTTTTTGTATTCCTGCCCTTCCTGCAACCATGTTGTTCAGTGTTTCCTGTGCATGTTTCTCTTCCTTGAAACCAAAGTGTATAACAGAATTGAGTATTGAATCTGGAGTAATCAAACTGATTCATGTTTAGTGAATATGTACTGAATACTTTCTATTTGTTATATCAGTTTAAAACCAATTAGAACCTTAGAGACACCTGAGGCTCATAGGGGTTAAATCACAGACAAATAAGTAAATCTGCCAAAGCCAGGACTAGAACCCAGGTCTCCTGGTGCTATAGTCCTTGATTATTACCTCTTTTTTTTTAATATTTTTATTTATTTCTAGGAGAGAGAGAGAGAGAGAGACAGCATGAGCAGGGGAGGGTCAGAGAGGGAGGGAGTCACAGACTGAAACAGGCTCCAGGCTCTGAGCTGGCAGTCAGCACAGAGCCTGACGCGGGGCTCGAACCCACAAACCGCGAAATCATGACCTGAGCGAAGTTGGACGCTTAATTGACTAAGCCACCCAGGCGCCCCAATTATTACCTCTTATCCCCATGAATTTAGAAAAGGCTTCAGGAAGGAGGTAGGGGTGTTGGTGATGGGGAGGATTAACAGAAAAAGGAGAGATGAGTCTTTCACATTTCCTTTTTAAAGTTTTTTTAAAAATTTTATTTCAACCCAAGTTAGTTAATATATAGTATAATAACAGAATAGAATTCAGTGATTCATCAGTTAGATACAACACCTAGTGCTCATCCCAACAAGTGTTCTTCTTAATGCCCATCACCCATTTAGCCCATGCTCCCACCAACCTCTCCTCCAGAAGCCCTTAGTTTGTTCTCTGTATTTAAAACTCTCTTATGGTTTGCCTCCCTCTCTGTTTTATATTAGGTTTGCTTTCTTTCCCCTATGTTCATCTGTTTCAGTTCTTAAATTCTACAGATGAGTGAAATCATAGGATATTTCTTTTTCTCTGACTGAATTATTTGGCTTAGCATAATACACTCTAGTTCCATCCATGTTATTGCAAATGGCAAGATTTCATTCTTTTTGATTCCTGAGTAGTATTCCATTGTATATATACAAATCTTCTTTGTCCATTCATCAGTCGATGGAAATTTGAGCTCTTCTCAAACTTTGGCTATCATCAATAGTGCTGCTGTGATCATTGGGGTGCATGTGACCTTTCAAGTCAGCATTTCTGTATCGTTTGGATAAATATCTAGCAGTGCAATTGCTCACCAACATCTGTTATTTCCTGAATTGTTAATTTTAGCCATTCTGACAGATGTGAGATTTTATCTCATTGTGGTTTTGATTTGTATTTCCCTGATGATGAGTGATGTTGAGCATCTTTTCATGTGTCTGTTAGCCATCTGGGTGTCTTCTTTGGAAAAGTGTCTATTCATGTCTTTTGACCATTTCTTCACTGAATTATTTGTGTTTTGGTTATTGAGTCTGATGAATTTGTTATAGATTTTGGATACTGGCCCTTTATATGATATGCCAGTTGCAAATATCTTCTCCTATTTGGTCAGTTGCCTTTTAGTTTTGTTGATTGTTTCCTTTGCAGTGCAGAAGATTTTTATCTTGATGAGGTCCCAGTAGTTCATTTTTGCTTTTGTTTCTCTTGCCTCTAAAGACATGCCTAGTAAGAAGTTGCTGTGGCTGAGGTCAAAGAGATTGTTGACTGTTTTCTCCTCTAGGATTTGATGGTTTCCTGTCTTGCATTTTGCTCTTTCATCCAATTTGAGTTTACTTTTGTGTGTGTTATAAGAAAGTGGTCCAGGTTCATTCTTCTGCATGTCACTGTTCAGGTTTCCCAACACCATTTGCTGGAGAACTGTCTTTTTTCCATTGGATATTCTTTCCTGCTTTGTCAAAGATTAGTTGGCCATATATTTGTAGGTCTATTTCTGGGTTCTCCTCTTTTCCATTGATCTATGTGTCTGCTATTGTGCCAGTACCATACTGTCTTGATGATTACAACTTTGTCATACAGCTTGAAGTCTGGAATTGTGATGTCTTTGGCTTTTTTTTTGAACATTCCTTTGGCTATTTGGGGTCTTTTCTGGTTCCATATAACTTTTAGAATTGTTTATTCTAGCCTGTGAAGAATGCTGGTGTTATTTTGATAGGATTTGCATTGAATATGTGGATTGCTTTGGGTAGTATCGATACTTTAACAATATTCTTCTAATCCAAGAACATGGAATGTTTTTCCATTTCTTTGTGTCTTCTTCAAATTTTTTTAAATGTTTATTTATTTTTGAGAGGGAGAGAGAGGGAGAGAGAGAGAGACAGAGTGCGGTAGGGGAAGGGCAGGGAGAAAGGGAGACACAGAATCTGAAGCAGGCTCCAGTCTCCCAGCTGTCAGCATGGAGCCTGATGCAGAGCACAAATTCATGAACTAGTATTCAAACTCACGAACTGCAAGATCATGACCTGAGCCAAAGTCAGAGGTTTAACCAACTGAGCCACCCAGGTGCCCCCTTCAATTTCTCTCCTAAGCTTTCTATAGTTTTCAGTGTATAGATCTTTTATATATTTTTTAATTTATTCCTAGACATTTTGTGGTTTTCAGTGCAATTATAAAGGAGATTGATTTCTTGATTTCTACTTCTTTCTACTTCTTCATTTTTGGTGTACATAAATGTCACAGATTTCTGTATGTTAATTTTATATCCTGAGACTTTGCTGAATTGGCATATCAGTTAGCAGTGTTTTAATGGAGTCTTTTGGGTTTTCCACAAACAGTATCATGTTATCTGTGAAGAGTGAAAGTTTGACTTCTTTCTTGCTGATTTGAATGCCTTTTATTTCTTTTTGTTTTCTGATTAGTGAGGACTTCCAGTCCTATGTTGAACAACAGTGGTGAGTGCAGACATCCCTGTGGTGTTCCTTACCTTAGGGGGAAAGCTCTCAGTTTTTTTGCCATTGAGGATGATACTAGCTGTGGGTCTTTTGTATATGGCCTTTATGATGTTGAGGTATGTTCCTTCTATTCCTACTTTCTTGAGAGTTTTTATCAAGAAAGGATGCTGTATTTTGTCAAATGCTTTCTCTGCATCTATTGAGAGGATCATGTGGTTCTTATCCTTCCTTTATTAATGTGATATATCACGTCCATTGATTTGCAGATATTGAACCAGCCCTGCAGCCAAGGAATAAATCCCATTTGATTGTGGTGAATAATTCTTTTAATTCATTGTTGGATTTTGTTGGCTAGTATCTTGTTGAGAATTTTGACATCCAAGTTCATCAGGGAAATTGGTCTGTAGTTCTCTTTTTCAGTGGGATCTTTGGTTTTAGAATCAAGGTAATGCTGGCCACATTGTCGATCAAATGGCATCTATTATCCATTGCCTGTTACCTGGATTAGAAGTCTGACTTCTGGTAGTCAGCCCTTCTGCCAACTGCTTCTTAGTAAGGAAGTTGCCAAGGAAAGCACAACACAGGCATTGATTAGAACAATGATTTTACTCACATAGAGAAGAGACAGAACAAGACCAGCTCCAGTAGTGGGCATCAGCCCCCCACTGGCCAGTAGGTGCTTCCCAGCAGCCAGCACAGGGTAATTGACCCCTTTTGTGCTGCCATAGAAGGACCCTATCTCTTGCCTACAGAGGACACATGTAGCAGTGGTGTTGGCCAGGTGCCATATGAAGCACATCGTTAAGCAGAAGGGAGGAGTGAGCACACTGAGTCTGAAACAAGGACAGATATTCCCAGGCGAGGTGATAAGCCTAGTACAAGCCACGAGGGCTCTTTCGGTCTTGGTAAGACCAAGACCCAGGCCCCATTGTTATGCAGCTGAGTGGGGTCAAAAGACTGTATATATGAGACTGCCTTTCCTAACACACAGAGAAATAAAGACATCATAAGAACTATACAGTGGTAATAAGTGTGGGGAAAAATTGGGTGAAAAGTCAGACACGAGCTAAATATTCCTACTGTTAAATAATGTACAGATTGGTCATCAGAGAAAGGCTCCAGAATTAGGCAGGGAAGTTCAGTGTCTAGGAGGGAGCCATGCCCCACTTTTGACATGGTTAAATGTGGAGTGGATATGCCAGAAAATCAGAGTCAGGGTAGGGGGTAGTATGTAACAGCATAAGTAATTTTATACTGAGGATGACTTCCTCCTGAAAGAGTAGAATATATTTCCCCCTTTGGATCTTTGCAGACCTTCATTTACATCTCTAGATGTTGGTAGTGGAAGACCTCTTGTACCACCTTTATTATTATTATTATTATTTAAATGTTTATTTATTTTTAGGGAGAGAAAGTATGCATGCAAGCAGGGGTGGGGCAGAGAGAGAGGGAGAGAGAAGATCCCAATCAGGCTCTGCACTATCAGTGCATATTGCTATGGGCTGTTATTCCTACCAGACCACCTGGGTTATCTTTATTTGTTCACTAATATACCCTAAGTACCTGGAGCAATGCTTAGCATACAGTTAGCACTCATTAAATATTTGCTCAATGAACAGAATATTTATAAAGCCAATCAGATTTCCAAATACAGACAGGAAGTAAATATATACTATACACCAGAAGACTGAAATTCATACAGCATCTATATGGTATATGACACTTTCAATTAAGCAGTAATAATAGAAATGATGATTATGACGGTCACTCTTAATTTTAAACTCAAATGAACTACTGTCTTTCAACAAAATTATTTACTATTACTTACAACTATAGATTGACAAAACCTCAAAATATTATGTTTAGCAGGGTAAATTACTTTAAAAAAAACAAATCATATCATCTGCCAGTGGATTTTTATCAAAACCATATAAAGACTACTTAGAGTTAAGATTTTAAGACATGCATGCACGCATATATGCGAATACATCCTATTTTTTTTTAACAAGAATAGAATTTTGTATTATAATGGTTAAGGTTAACATACAACATAATTTGTTAGTTTGCTTTCTTTTCAAGTCATCTTTACTCCCTTACCTTATCCCCATTATAAAAGTAGGAACATACTCATTATACAAAACATGTAAACATATAAACTTAATAAAAATCATCTACAATGTCCTTAAAAAAAAAAAAAAAAAAAAAAAGGCTCTCACTGTCAGTGCAGAGCCTGATGTGAGGCTCAGTGTCAGGAACAGTGAGATCATGACCTGAGCCAAAATCAAGAGTCGGATGCTCAACTGACTGAGCTGTCCAGAGGTCCCCACCTTTAGTATTATTTTCTGAAACTCCTTAATGAGTAATTGTATGTAAGTGATATTCTTTCATCTTTCTTTCATAAACATCTTTGAAGACCTTGGGTATGACGACATTTCAGAAAACACTAGTGATGATAATAGTAAATGTTTGGTGAATTGTGCTTCTGAGGTGTCAATCATCATTTGGGAGCTTTTGAGCTAAAATATTCCTCTCTGGGGTAGCACAAGAAAGCAGCAAATTGTTTGAAACAAAATGAAAAAAGAATTAAAAGAGAAAAACAAAACAAGACTCAGTGGAACTCTTTTGGCATAAAACATTGCCTGTAGTCATTTGCTCCATATTTTTAACTTGAAAAGAAGAAACAAAACTCTTATTATTTGTTCTGTAGATGTAATACAGTTATGGGTAGAAAAAATTTAATTCTAAATTAAATCCTAGCCTTTTCAGTGTAAGCCTGGATCCTCCAGTTTTATTCTCACATATTACCTTTCCTCTCTTAACAATTAATTCTTCCTGTGTTTTAAATCATCATATGCTAAAGAGATTTTGATTTCATCTTCAGAGATTTAAGTATTTTTACATGTTTATTCAAATCCCAGAAAGGAAAAATTTAGAGAAGAAAGCCAGTAAAACAAATGAATACTTTTGTTTACCAAACAGCATTTTGTAAAGAAAACCCACAATGGGGATTTTGCTATTGTGTTCAGAATTTGATGCTTTGGGAATGAAGAAACCATATAAATATAACAAATAGAAACAACAACAACAACAGCAAAATCAGGGACTATTTTATTAGGGGGAAAAACTAGGAAAAAAGAGAGTACTATTCTTTTATCAGAAGTATTTTACACACACACATATACACACATATATATAAATATATAAAAAATATATATAAATACATATGTATAAATACATATATATATATATTTACCATTTCCTGTACCTGTAGATCTCCATTGTTTTCAGCCTTTTGAAGATTTTAATCAATGATTTTGAAGCCAAGTCTCTGTCTATGTTTAAGCACCATGGTGAAACCTTTCTATTGTAAGGATGATTTTAATTACTTTAAAATTAACAAGAATTTAGTGAAATTGACAATACAGCCAGCCAGTTCTTTTTTTAATAGTAGGTTTGGGGCTTTTTGCTTGAATTAACTAGATAACTACGTGTTGTGCAGTTCACTTTACTTTTACACAAAATTTGGTTCTTGGTTTATGAGACTACAAACCGATCACTTGATGTAATGTATTCAATCAAGGAAGTTGTCAGTTGGGGTGGGAAGGAAGTCTTATTCTTGTAGACCACCCAAAACAATCATCAATCTAGTCCTCCAAATAGTTGGCATTCTTAACAATTAGAATATAGAGACAATAGAACAACAAGGACACTCAAAAGGGTCTCTGCTTCCTTTATAATCACCAACTATTACATGATCACAAGGAAAATAGTCTTTTTTATTGTTCTTATTTTTAAAGGACACCTATAAGTGCAAAGACAAAAGGTACTGATTTGCTGTCAAAAGAGACTAATTCCATGTCCCATCATGGTATTTACTAGGCCATGTGACTTTGTTCTAGTTTATCTCACTAGGCTTTCTCTATAAAATATATTGTTTGGATTACATAAAATATAAGCTTAGGGAATTCACAGAACAGAACAATTAAGGGACAAATATTGTAGATCAACATTGGTTTGCCAACTTTTAGTCTGCCAGGTAAGCACAGGGTAACTCTTTCCCAAGCAAACCACCATCATTCTTGCTGTCATCCCATGAAAGAGAGTTTCTTTTAGCATCACACCAGTGGAACTACACTCTGAGAGTGACAGCTAATCCTTCATATTGGACAAATTAAGCTTTGTGAAATTTTACTACATTACTCTACCCTACATTACTCTTTCTCATTTTGACTGTATGGTGAATATATTGGGAAGGAGTGGCAGCAAACTTGCGACCCCTATTTGGAAATTTCTGGGCTAGGTTATTATCTCTCTCTCACCATCTTTGCCTCTATCCCTATAAGCTCTATAGTTCTTTGATTTTATGATCCTAACTTTTGTTTAAGCAAACATTTACAAGCTAGAGAAAAAGGTAGTCTATTACCAGATTTTGACTTTTTTTGGGTATCTTTGTGAGGACTTTTATGTTATTCATATTTTCTACCAACAGAGAATGGTTTGAGCTGATGTGTCTGGTGAGAAAGAGGGGTATAAAGGTTGAAGACACTGAACAGGAACTCTAATTGATGAGAATGCAGTCTGAGTTCAAGAGCCCTTTTTTTTTATCCCTTAATTAATATTAGGGAATACAGAGAAAATGGGTCATAGTGGTAAGATTTGTGGCTTGGGCAGTCAGAGAAGTCTGGTGTGGGTTTCCCAAGTTGATAGGTATGTTCTGGGAGAATGAATGAATGAATGTTTTTTCTCACATCATTAAGTCCTCCTGATTAAAGTACTTAGGTTAGATTCATGATGTTCTAAAACTGTTTGTATTTGGGAAATCATTACAACTTAATGGATTATATAGTGGAACATACTGAATTACCAAACTGACCGTAGATATTTCTTTTCAGGTTTCAACAGAATATTCACAGTGACATTGCCAACAGAGGAAACTACTCTGATACCAGAATTAAGAGATGATTGCATATCATTTTTTAAAATGTTTTATTTATTTCTAGGAGACAGAGAGAGAGAGAGAGCATGAGCAGGGGAGGGTCAGAGAGAGAGGGAGTCACAGACCGAAATAGGCTCCAGGCTCTGAGCTGGCAGTCAGCACAGAGCCTGACGTGGGGCTCGAACCCACGAACTGCAAGATCATGACCTAAGCGAGTCAGACGCTTAACCGACTAAGCCACCCAGGCGCCCCTGATTGCATATCATTTTAAGGGATGATTTTTTTTCTGCTTGCAGACTTAAACACTTTTTTTTTCTTTTGAAGCTTCTTAAATCCCAGATGAAACTAGCTCTTAGCAGTTGTTCCCTTTTATGGGATTAGTTTTAAAAGAAAATAAAAAGATGTAACATAAAATTAACACCTAAGCTATTTGATTACATATCAGACCATAAATATAAAAGAACTAGCTTTGACTTTCAGAAGATTGTTTTGGGAATTTTTTCTACTCAGATTTCTTTTTGTCGCTTGTCTCTTACTTACACGTTTCCCCCTCAGTTTTCTCACTGGGAGTGTGTACAGGGCAGGCAGCCCAGTTTTAGTAATTGTCCTTTCTTGGCTCTTACCTAATCAACACCAGTCACTCTGGGTTTTGCATACTGACATGCATTGTAAATGGCCCAGGAGTATCAGAGGGAAAAACCTGGCTTACCAGGTTTAAACAATGTCAGGCTATAAATTATATCAACCAAAGCCAAAATATTGAAATCTGAGACTCCAAAACTCCATTTTGAGTTTGATGCTAGTTTAGTATGGGTGTACTGTCATTTTGCTGTGTACTCACACACACATTAGATTTCTACAAAGGCTGTCATTATAGGATGGTTTAGGGGTTCAGGGATAGTAAAGGCAGAAGCTGAGTATTACAGACACATAATAAGTAATTGCCTAATCTGGAATTTCTTTTTTGTGGTCGGTCACCTTCTACAATTTAATGGTTCAAATTTAAATTGGATGTATATTCTTTTTTTTTTTTTAACATTTATTTTATATTTGAGAGACAGAGTACAAGTAGGGGAGGAGCAGAGAGTGAGGGAGACAGAATCCGAAGCAGCCTCCAGGCTCTGAGCTGTCAGCACAGAGCCCAGCGTGGGGCTCGAACCCACAAAGCATGATATCAGGACCTGAGCTGAAGTTGGACGTTTAACCGACTGAGTCACCCAGGCGCCCCAGTGTATATTCTTTTCATAAATAACACTCACATTTTCTATTGGTGTTCTTTTTAAATGCTTGTGCATATGTCTAAAGATAAAAGAGTCATCTTACATGTACCTCTGAATTATTGATGACTTAGTTCATCATGATCTTAGGAAGATGAAATAGGGAAGGAATTTGTGTTTTTATGGTTCGGGGGCCTTGGGTGGGAGCATACAGATCATCTTTATTCTAGATACTTCTGAGGTTTTAGTACATTTCTACCATGTTATATTTTAGAGAGAAACTATACTATATATGCATTGTAAGTGGACTGACTGAACCAGGAAAATATTTGCTGAAATGGTTTAACATGAAAAGATTTAACTTTACATGGAGTGAAAGAATTTTACAGTGAGGAAAAGTTTGCTGCTAACTTTGTTTACCTCTCCATACTATTGGTTGCAAGAGATTCTCTTAACTGACATAATCCTATCTGAGTAAATAGTTTATTATTTGTTTCAGCTAATACTATAATCTCTAGTTTATTTAGCAGTTAAATCATATAAGCTTCTGAGTAATAACTTACCCTTCTGGCATCCCCATTTTATTTGGTCCCATTTCTCTGATGTTATCAAAATTGTTTGTATTAAGATATGGAAAATAGTTTCTTGTAACTTTTGTAAGGTTCTTATTCATCCCGTCACAAACAGTTTATGGAGAGTTCACTGTATTCTTGCCTTTTGCTGGACTTGGGTTATAGTGCATGCTTCCCAGCTCACAGTCAGCTGATTAGAAGAAGATGAGAAAATTAGCAATTATCATACATTGTCTACTATGAGAAACTAAGCAGAGGGCTTTATGGAACTGCAAAAGGTATATACTTACTTTCTGATATTAAATAGAGAAGAGTATTGGTAGAGTTCATCCACTTCAGATAAATCAGCCTTTAAATTTTATAGTTGACAATAAACTCAACAATTTTAAAGCAAGATTTAGGCTACAGAAAAATCCTGTTTGATTTAGAAATGTGAATTTGACATATCCAGTGCAAATCAGGGAAATCAGAGAATTACTAAAATAATACTGAAATGCATTGAACCCATTTTTCTCCTCCATGTTGATAACGCAGACCTCTTTGAAGTGGGTGTCGTGTAGTGTTTTAAAAGCAAGCAAATAGTACTTATCAAAGAACATTGATTTCTTTGGTTTTTAAGGAGATTTCTAGTTTGTTCCAATTTTGTTTCCTTAACTCTAGTACAGGTTGCATTGGTAGATGGTAGAATCATATATCTTCATTTTAAAGAAGACTAAGTGGTGAGAGTAGAACATTTTCTTTGATTATTGTTCACTCCACTTAGAGAGAGAAAAAAGTTTTTTTTTTCTGGCTTACACCATGAAATGATGACTTATTTTATCCTATGTCAGCTCCCTCAGAAAGGAAAAGGATATCTTGGGGCTTGGTCCCCGAAGGACTCACTTGTCCTGGATTCCACCAGTTTGTTCTCATCAATATTCAAGAGCACTGGTATGACAGGGGGGCTGGGGGGACAGAACCATGAGAAACATAAGGGAAGCAGGCAGATGAAAGTAGGACTCCAGAGAAGACAAATGGTTTTGCTGTCAGTGCAATGTAATGAAAACGAAATCAGTGTAGGCAGCGCCCATTTCCCACATCATGCCTTGCCCCAAACAGTGCTTTAAATAAAACATATTTCTTTTATTTCCCATTTCTTGCTTGCTAACTTAAAGATAAATGACTTGCTTGCAAGTGCAGTGAAAAGGAAATAAAAGCAGTAACAGGCAGTGCCCAAAATGCCCCAGCTGCTTAACGGTCTGGCCTTGAGCAATACACAGTTTTTATGGAAAAGTTTTACTGTTCGCTGTTAAGGAAACAAAAGCAACTCACCCCAACACCCGCCCCCAACTCTAAAAATAAATAAATAAATAAATAAAATTAAAGCAAAGAAAAATAGAACTCCAAAATCAACGCTGAGAAAAGCCAAAGCAATTGGGAGTCATGCGTGTAGTTGGTTCCCGTGACTGGGACTGTGCAAGGCAGAACGTTCCCACTGGAGCTTCATGCACAGAGCTCGGCCTCCACGGATGGTCTCCTGTTCTCCTGCAATGGGAGACCCCGCGGTCATGCCCCTGCAGCGGGGGTCAGCCTCTGGTAATGAGGACCAGCGGTGTTTCTGGGGAGGCAATTGGAAAAGCAATTAGTTTGTGAGCAGCAGTTTGGGGATCTCCAAGGCTGGCAGTTAGGCAGCTCGCTAACTGCAACAACTAGGCACTTGGACACACGAGGCAGGACAGTTAGTGTTAGGAAGTAGTGGAAAAGCACTTTTGTAGCAAAAATAATAGAGACCATCCAGTGAGAATCTCTTCCTGTCCCTGACACTAAGCTTAGGTCGTTGACATCTCCAGTTTCTTTAACCTTTAGGATAGTGCTTCTCAAACTTAGCATCTGGTTCACCAGGGCTTGTTAAAAACAGATTGCTGGGCCTCCCTCCCAGTCTTTCAAATTCAGAAGTCTGGGGTGGGACCTGAGACTTTGTCTGCATTTGTAATAAGTTCCCAGGTGATATTGCTGCTGGCCCTGAGAACCACTGCCTATATAAAGCCCTCTGTGGTAATGGTCACAATACAAACTTTGAGCACCTACTATGTGCCAGGTGCTTTGCTCAGCAGTTTACATCTGTTATCTCATTTCACCTTTATAAAAAGTTTATCGGATATCATTTATCCCCCTTTATTTTTTTTAAAGTTTATTTTGAGAGAGAGCAAGCAAGCACAGGATGGGCAGAGAGAGTTATGACATCTCTAGTTATGTCTATGGGTTTGGCCAGTTGTTTGGCTTGTGGGAGCCCAAAGCTGAGCATTTAAGGGGGGTTAGGGGGCACCTGGGTGACTCAGTTGGTTAAATGTCTGACTCTTGATTTCGACTCAGGTCGTGGTCCCAGGATTGTGGGTTCGAGCTTCACATTGGGCTCCATGCTCAGCACGGAGCTTCCTTAAGATTCTCTCCCTCTGCCTCCTTCCCCCACTCATGCATGCATGTGCTCTTTCTCTCCCCTTCTTTAAAAACTAATAATAATAAAGCAACTTAAAAATGATTTGACTAATTCTGTATAAAAGAAAAATTGAGTTGAGATGAATGCACTCCTCTATATTCTTTTCTTCTTTAATTATTTCTCTTCCATGGCTAATTATTCATTCCAAAGATATTTTTTGAGCATTTACTATATACTGGATAGTGGGCCAAACACTGGGCCAGAGTGAGCCATAAAAGACCAACACAGACACTGCACTTGGAGACCTTCCAGTGTAGCCCCTTCCTACTCAATGCTCTGGCAGCATCAGCATTAGGCTTTCTTTGGGAACTTGTTAGAAATACAGAGTCTCAGCCCCAGCCTGGACCTATTGAGTCAGAATCTGTATTTAAGCAAGATTGCCAGGCAATTTATACACACATTAATGTTTGAGAAGCCCTAAACAACTCAGCTTTTATCACTTTTTTCTATTCTTCTCATTCACTGAAATTATTATCCATGAAGGACAGTCTGAATTAGGAGAAGATGAATACATTTCCTAGAATGAACAAAGTAAATAAGAACATATAAAAATATGAAGCCCCTGACTAATGGTCATCAAGTGCTTGATTGAATGTCTCTGGTAATAGGGAGGATGTTCATTACCTTTTTATTGCTTCTTCAACTTCTACCTCAGGGCCAAGCTCTTTGGTGGTATCCAGAGGGCACTGATGGACTGTTCAAATGGTGAGAAATGAATCAGAATTAAATAGGAAAATATAGATTATTTCTGAGTATTACCAGTATATATTAATGTCTTACTATGAGATCTAAAGCTAGGATAAAAATTGTAAGGAAAGTTACTTTTAGTGGGTTTGAAAGTTGTCTGAATTGAGAAATGTTAAAAATTTGGCATTTGGACTAGGAGAGAGGGAGGTAATCCAGGTGAAGATAATTGAGGTCTCGTTTTAGAAAAGAAGGTGGTTTAGGGAGATATTGTGATGAATTTGTGACAGTAATGGGATTAAAATAATAGCTCTGCACTACTGAAGATTTCTTGTTTTATGCATTAAAAATGGATGGACATGGCTGAAGGGACCCAGTAGGTGGAAATTCACAAATCTCAATGATTAGTTATATATTGGATCAAGAATGCATGCCTGTGCCAGTAGTAAACCTTATTTGATCCTCTTGGCTATATAGCCTGGATCTATTTCTGAAGATAGAACTGGGGACAAAAATATTGACACCACCAGACTTAGTCAGTGATTTGGATTTGGGGCTGAGGTGAAGTGTTACTTTCAACCTTGGTCATCGGTATATTTTTTTCCTGGGAATGGATAGACTTTTCATTGGAAATCTTGTTCCTCAAGAAACATAGGTTTTGAAAAAAGCATTATTACATTGGAGAATTCAAATTTAAGTGACAGTGCATGGAGAGAAGTGATGTTTTATGGTGCAGATATTTGGGGATTAAAGTCAACATTTGATTTTCTATAGCTAGTGGAATGGTATAATTTTAGGTTTATTGAGAGTCCTCTAAATGACTTTTCTAATTTCCCTCTCTTCTTTTAATTCTTTTAAAGTGGAAAGAGAAGAGCACCAGTGGCTTCTACTGTTAGAATTGTATTTCAAGGGGCACGGTGTAAAATAATAACATTATAGTGCTCACAGAGAGCAAAAATCTCTGTGTAATATATTGTTCAGCAAATCATTCATCATCATAATTGCCATACTCGACACTTTGCTCATTTGTAGATTTTTTCCTTTCTCGCCAGAAATTTTCTTCAGTAAAAATGATTTAAAGAGTAGCTATAGGGTTCAATCCTACCCTTCACGATAGATCAGGGACAAAAACAGTGTATTTTCCAAATCTGCCTCCACTTGAATTCTAGTTTATTGTGATTGCACATTCCTCAGGAGCTTGCCAATCACAGAGCATTTTCTTTATGTTCTCTTGGGGGCAAATTCTATATTCTGTCAAGAGACTTAAGGAACTAGACCCTGTTGCTGCTACTTAGCGCTTAAATGCCACTTCGTATCGATTTTAGGAACACTCATTCTTTGAGCCATAGATGTGAAGTTCAAATGAACCAGTGGGCACACATATGTAATATTAGAAATTACTTTGGCATGTAGGCATCTTTTGTTTTAGTCTGTTTTGATGGACCAAAGAAATAAAGAAGATAGAAATTAAAACAAGTGACTTGGCACCAAACACTAGACCACACTGGGGTATACTTCCCCCTTCTTCTGCCGACCACCTCCCTGTACACACACCACACCTACTGGAGTATGAACACCCAGAAGGCAAGGACGATGCCATAATCATGTAGACTTGTCTCATAGCACCTCGGGTATAGGGATTGTAAAATAAACGTCTCTCAAATTGGGCTTATTGATTCAAAAATGTAGTAAAATATTTCCTGGAGACTGTGGCAGCAATTCAGAATATTCTGCTTTGTATTTCTGGTGGTAATATTTTTAAGCCAAAAATAGGAGACAGTTCTTTGATGAGTGGGCAGAATATCTGAAATCAGAGCTGCCTTAAAAAACCTAGGGTGTATGATTGGCATATCTATATTTCTGTGAAAGAATAGGTTCATGAGCAATTATTTCAAAAATTCTTAGTGAGAAAGTGGGATAATACATTTAACACATTTAAAAAAGTAAAATGTGTAAATTCAATGTGATATTCCTTAGACATCAGAATGTCTAGAGTAGTCAAGAATGGAGCATTTACGTGGGGTGGGAAGGAAAGCATTTATGGTGAAGCTGGAGATGGAGTTTATTTTAAGTGGTAGTAACAGGGAAAAAGAAAGTATTTTTCCCCCTGAACTTTATTTGGAAATTATTAACAAATATTATTTGGTATATTTAAAGTGTATAATGTGATGATTTGATACACGTATATATTGTGGAATGATTACCAAGGGTATTTTTTTGTCTTTTCTAATTATTATTATTATTATGTTTAATTGTACTAATATACACATAAGCTTTCTAACCAGTTTTAAGTGTACAGCTCAATGGCATTAAGCACATTCACATTGTTTTGTAACCATTACCATCATCTGTCTCCAGAACTTTTATCATCTTGCAAAACTGAACCTTTGCACCCATTAAACAGTAACTCCCATTTCTCCCTCCCCTCAGTCCCTGGCAACTACCATTATATATCTTTCTCTAAATTTAACTACTGTAAGTACCTCATACAAGTAGAATAATGCTGTATTTGTTATTTTGTGACTGGCTTATTTCATTGCATAATGTCTCCATCTATAATGTAGCATGTGTGAAAATTTCCTAAGGCTGAATAATATTCCGTTGTATAGATACGCTATACCTTATTTATTCATTTTTCCATGAGTGGACACTTGGATTGCCCTCCTCTTTTGGCTATTAAGCATAATGATGCTATAAAGATGGGTGTTCAAATACCTGTTCAAGTCCCTACTTTCAGTTCTTTTGGGTATATACCCAGAAATGAATTGCTGGATCATATAGTAATTGTGTTTTTAATTTCTTGAGGAAGTTCCACACTGTTTCCCACCGTGGCTCCATTTTACAGTCCCAGCGCCAGTGCACAAGTGTTCCAATTTCTCCACATCCTTGCTAATACTCTCCCCTTCCCTGTTTTGCTATTATTGGTGTTTTTAATAGCCATCCTGACAAGTGTGAGATGGTGTCTCATTGTGGCGTTGATTTGCATTACCCTAAAGATCTTTTTTTTCCATTAGATTTTTGCATCAAGATTACCCAGGGATCTTGAGCATCTTTTCAAGTTCTTATCAGCCATTTATGTATCTTCTTTGGAGAAATTCAAAAGGCTATTTAAGTCCTTTGCCTATTTTGAATAGGGTTGTTTGTTCTTTGTTGTTGTAAAGTTGTAGAAGCTCTTCATATATTCTGGATATTAATGTTTTATCAGATGTATGATTTCCAATGAGTGGGTTGTTTTCTCATTCTTTCATTCAAAGGACATTTAATAGTATCCTTTGATATACAAAAGGTTTTTTGTTTGTTTCTTTTTTAGAAATAGTCCTGTTTACCTATTTTTTCTTTTATTGTCTTTTGGCACTCCTATCCAAGAAATCATTGCCAAATCCAACATCATGAAGCTTTGCCCTCTGTCTTCTTCGAAGAGGTTTATAGTTTTTCTCTTAACATTCTGGTCTTTGATTTATGTAGAGTTAATTGTTGTCTATTATCTTATTATGCTTGTTTTACTACTGGGAAACTGAAGCTCAGAAGAGGCTACTTGACCCCAAAGCCTGTGCTGTGTTTACTCCACACTCTCTGGAAGCACTGTAAAATCTCATAGACCAACCCAAGAAAGTCAGCAGCTAATAGAATCTCTTTTAAACCTCAAAATATCCGTATTAATTATCTATGAATGACTGTCATGGGAATTTTCTGGGTACTCTTTTCAGATATTTAGTTGCACTAATAGCTTTTCAGACTCGGATCAAAGGATTGGGCTTTTTAAGAAGCTTGATTTTGCTGTAACCCCTGGGCTAGGTTAGGTGCCTATGGCATGTTACCATATTGTGTTTTAGTTATCTGTGTGTATGTCTTTCCTTACCAAGGTGTCTGAGCTCCTAGACCCTTGCTACTCATAGTGTTTTCTATGGACCAAAAACACCAACATTACCCGTAAGCCTGTTAAAAATACAGACTCTCAGACTCTACTCCAGAGCTACTAAATCAGAATCTACATTTAAGGAAACCCCCAAATGATTTCTTTGCACTTGGATTGAGGAGCACTCTTCTAGAACATGGTAAGCACTCATTTGAGCAAATAGATGCAACAATAAGTGATGTTTAAAATGCATGTAGCTCAGTTCTATGCTTGAGTTTTAAATGAGTGTGGACACTCAGACTTCCTGGAGTGTAGAAGTGTGTGCTGAGAGAGGTCCTATCCTTCTGCTGCTGCACCTGCTCTTATTGGCAAGTCTGAGCTGCATACTGGAGGGAGAGAGAGTCATGCTCCTCATGCAGGATAGACTAGCTACAGGCACCTACTGTCTAGTGCTCTGCCCAGTATATCCCAGGCAGAAGCAAATGACTCTCAGTACCAACATGTTTTGATGCCAAAAGAAAGGAAGGGAAAGTAAATCTAAAACTTCATTTTTAGACTCCCTTCAGAGACAATGGATAGTTCTTCTACTTAATTATTTATGGTGTTACCTTGGTGGTATTTATAGATTATGATCAGGTTCCCTCCTTGAAGCTCATTCTCTAGACTGTATAAATTTAGTTTCCTTGAGTGTGTCTCATATGTCTTTTCCTCTGAGCCAAGCCTGAAATGCATTCTATTCCATTTTGCTGGCTCTGTGATTTATCTGCATTATTCCTAAACTGCTGGAGTTAGAAGACTTCCTGCTTATGGTCTTTGGCTGGTTGAGATTCACTGCCACCTCCCTGGTTTAACATGCTGTTCCTGATCTGCATAGCTGAGAGTTGCACTGGGATTATTATTATTTTTTTTTATTGCTAGCCCAGTGCAAACATTTCAATGTAGTCAAGTGGATAAAAATACCATTTGCCTGTTGCATGGGCTTGGCTGTGCTTAAGCACGATGCTAACAACTCTTTTAGGTAGGAACTTGAGATCTGTGAAAACATATCAACAAAATCAAATAAATCCTCAAATGGATCCTGGAAAAAGAATAACTTGTCGAAATTTCAGATTGGTAGGAATTTTCTGCTAATTGGAGCTTGTAAATATGTTTCAGATGACTTTTTAAATAAATGTCACTGTGCTGCTTATGTTTTCACACAGAGTGTTGGAAAGGAATGTGTTTTCTCTTTCTTGGCTAAACTTATTTATTAGATTGATGCCAAGCTTTTCCTCTGAAGCTTTTTATTGCCAGTTTGGGGCTTTATTCGACCATCCCACCTCAGGCAAAAATCCTATTGTTTCCTGACTAAGGATGGTGGTGGTTGCTTTTCTGCCTGGCAGTTGTTACATCACAGATCACAGTTAGTTGTGGAGATAGAATGTGACTTCTCTGATTGGGAATTTCCTACTTGTAGTAGAATTCACCTGGTAAATAAATTTTAAATAATTCAAGGATGGTGAAGAAATAGATGCTTAATAGCTAATTTGGCCTTCAGAATTTGGAACTATTGAAAGTAGTGGAAAGTATATTTGAGTGTCAGTGTATGAAGGTAACAGAAGTACTGGGTCAGGAGTTGGGTAGAGGTTCTAGCTTTGGATCTACCATGTGCTATCATATCATAAATTTCTGCTTCATAATACTTTAAGGAGATTTGAGTGGTTGATGTGTATAAAGCCCTTGGCAAACAATGATGTGCTATAAACATGTCAAGTAGCAGATGATGATGAAGATGCTGCTTTTGTTTATGGTAAGGACTCTTATGTCCCATGAGGAAGGCATATTCTAAATGAATTTTGTGAACATACGACATATCTTTAGAAAGACATAACTACCAAACGGAGACTATGAATATACGACCTTTTTCTCTCCAAGAATTACAAGATTTAACAATCGACATAATTTGAGTTCTTTAAAGAGGAAACAGAGTTTAAACATTTTTTTTTCATTTACAATTGATCTTACACTTATTCATAATAGCTAAAACCTGAAATCAGTCAAGATGTCCTTCAGTAGATGAATAGATAAGTAAACTGTAATACCTCTTAACAAGCAATATTATTCAGTGTTAAAAAGAAATAAGTTATCTAGCCATGAAAAGACATGAAGGAATTTTAAATGCATATTACTAAGTGAAAGAAGCTGATTTGAAAAGACCGTAGACTGTATGATACCAATTATACGACATTCTGGAAAAGAAAAACTATGGAGACAATAAAAAGATCGGTGGTTTTCACTATCAGTAGTGATGAGGAGAGTTAAATAGCAGGCAAAGCAGAGAGGATTTTTAGGACACTGGAAATAACCTATGCTATTACAATGATGGATAAATATCATTATACATTTGTCCAAATCTATAGAACACACACCAGGAACAAACTCTAGGGTAAACTACAGCATTGGGTGGAAAAAAAAAATTAGCTTTATATAGGGGGAAAGGATGATATTAAATTGAACAAAAATTCAGCCTATCTATGTTTTCAGTAGAATATTTTTGAAATGAAAATTCTAAAAATAACTTTTCTCTTTTGAGCATTGAATATTGTGGCCTGGTGTATGACAGATAACTGCCATCACCTTTTTACTTAACCTTTGACATGATCCTCTATCTAGATGTCCACGTTCTGCGTATCTCTTTATTTCTTAAGACACTCCTGTAACATTTTTACACTTTCACCCTTCTGATGTTTTTATATACCTTTATTCAGTTTTCACTAATTATTTTTACTTCCCATTTTTCTTAAATTATTGAAGCTTTTACCTTTGAATTACCTCCTCAATTTGCCTCAGTATTTTTTCTTCTCTGAATCAATACTAGCTTCTTTTATTGCTATTGTAACAAATGAAATATCATTCCTTATCTTTAAGACCATTTTGTTCTACATTTGCCTCAATTGTCACTCCTGCTATGTAAGTCATCTCATACTAGGGGTGCTCCTTGATAAGGTCATTTCACCCTTTTGGAGTCTCATTTACCTCATCTCTGAAGAATGCCAGCCTAGAGCTGATGTGTTACTCCAACTTTGTCTTCCTTTCTCTGGCAGAACTTTACTTCCATAGTTTATATTTTCATGAACCTCTTCTATTTCTCCTTTATTTCTTTTATTCCCTCTGCCTGAAAACAGACATCATTATTTATTGGTTTGGCTGTCTGTCCATCCATCCATCCATCCATCCATCCATCCATCCTTCTACCTATCCATCCAGCTATTCAAAACTAAACTTTTCCCCCAGTATTTTAAGCATTGAATATTTCAAAATGAACAAGACATAGTCTATTACTATAGTGGATACTGTGGTGCTTACTTATCCCCTAGTTGCCAAGGATTCCAGCTTCTAGAAGATCATAGTTGAGTCTCCCACTGGGAATTGCTCTTGGCCACAGGTATCTTTCTCACTCAAGGTTTCTCTCCCTCAGAGGTGAAGAAGGAATGGCAGTAGGAGAAGAGGAAAAATAAATAGCTGGCTCATGTAAAGAAAGCAAGGTCTTTCCCCTTGCCTCAATTTGTGACAGCTCTGAAGACCCTCCCCCCCACCCCCCAGCCCCCTGAGAGCCTCTTGTCCCTTTGGATGGATTGGAGGCTCAGGTCCAACTGGTCCAATTGGTCCAGCTGCATTGCAGGTCAGCCTTTCCCTCTGCCCAGTCCTGCCTTTCCTGCTTCCTTACAGATCTATCTTCTGAGAATGCATCCCAAGAGACTTTCTATATGCAATTCTCCCTCTGAGAGTTGGTTTTTAGAGAAACCTATCTAAGATACTGCTTTTCAAGAGTTCATACTTTAGTTAGTATAAGAGAGTGACAAGAAAATCAACCATTAAAAGTAAATATGGTAAGCACAGTGGTGAAATTGCAGAGTTGTATAAGAATTTGCAAGAAAGGGGTGCCTGGGTGGCTCAGTCAGTTAAGCATCTGACTTCGGCTCAGGTCATGATCTCCTAGTTCTTGGGTTTGAGCTCCCCACTGGGCTCTGTGCTGACAGGTCAGAGCCTGGATCCTGCTTCAGATTCTGTGTCTCCCTCTCTCTCTGCCCTTCCCCTGTCTCTCTGTCACTCAAAAATAAATAAACATTAAAAAAAAGAATTTTCAAGAAGGATAAAAGACATCTTGAAGTATGGGAACTCAGAAAACAATAAGGAATTAAGGATTGATGACCTGACACACATGTGTGTAGAAGTTAGCCATTTAGATGAAGAGGATAAAAGCAATCCAGGCAATTGAATGTTTTCTTTTTTTCTAGTAGAGCTTGATATATTTGGGAAACCCTAATTAGAAAGGAACTCTGCGTCAGATGAGGGAAAAGGTAAATGGAGTGAGTGAAACTCATGAATGACTGTGTACAGTGGGCATCTGTTGTTTTGTTCTTGTCTAGCATCCATTATTCTTTTTTCCAGTATTAACACTTTGAGTTGCTGTGAGAAATTATTTTAACTCAATTTATATTTGGCTGCAAGTAATGGAAACTGCACAAATAATAGTGGGATTAAACTAGAATGTGTCTTTTTTCTCTCTCACATAAAAGGAATAGAAGGGTAGTCAATCTAGTAATGCTATGGTGCTTTGTAGCAGCAAGGACTCCACGCTTTTTGCTATTATTCCACCAGAGATGGCTTCCATTCCCAAAGCCACTTGATGTCCAAGATGGCTGCTGATCCTCTCTTATCCTTTTAGAATTCCAGCCAGCGGAAAGGAGGAAGGGGAGAAAAAAGCATGCCCCCATCTTTAAGGATACTTCCAGAAGTTGCACACAACTTCCACTTCTGCTCCATTGGCCAGAACGTAGTCACATGGTCACACTATGTTTGGGAGGATAAAAATGTGGTATTTATTATACAGATTGTGTATGAAGTAAAAATATATATATATATGATGAAAAGATAGAATATTGTGAATAATTAGCACTCTCTGGCATGAAAACTATCACCTCCCATTGGATACAGTCTTGTTAGACACCAAGAGGTAGGCAGATTACTTAAACCTGCTGGTCATATGCTCTGTCCATATTTGAATATCATCTGAGTGACCTAAAGACTGACGTGGTTGGTATTCTGAAGAGACCATCTAGGAGTTCCTGCAACTGGAACCTCCTTTTCTAAGCCTATTTAATCAGTCTTTCCTTTGATTTTGTGAGCCACCCTGTGTCTTTCTTTACTTTAAAGTTGTTTCTGTTACTTGCAAAGAAATTTCTAACTAGTATACCATATTAACTACATTAAAGGATTTAGGCATAATTCTATAGATGAAAGAGTACACTGATGAATTTTAAACAGGATAGGGTGTTATCAGATTTTTGTCTTGGAAACATTTTTTAAAACCTTCAGAATTGGATGAATTGGAAGAAGTTAAGATTGGAAGCAGAGAGAGAGTTCTAAAAATAGTGCATTAATCTCTATGAGAAGAAGTAAGGAGCTGAGTGTAGAGATATCAATAAATATGGGGCCAAGATGCAGTATTTAAAATATATTTAGGGGGTGCCTGGGTGGTTCAGTAGGTTAATCATCTGACTTAGGTTCAGGTCATGATCTCATGGCTCATGAGTTTGAGCCCCTCATGAGCCCCATATCAGGCTCTCTGCTGTCTGCCCAGAGTTTGCTTCAGATCCTCTGCACCCCCTCTTTCTGCCCCTCCCTCATTTCTTTTCTCTCTCTCTCAAAAATAAATAAATAAACATTAAAAAAAGATATTTGGAAAGTAGAGGCCACAGGATTTAAAAACTACATATCTATGGACCAATAGAATTCATTAATGTTGAACCTGGTATTTACAAAGAGAGTTTGGAAAGAGTCTTCTGAAAACAAATGAAATGCAATATTTATTTAAGATCCTGCACTTGTAATTTACGGGTATATATTCAGAAGGAGAAAATATTTGAAAAAGGTTTTAGAGGTACTAGTCCACAGAAATGGCAAACTGAAAACAGCGGGGAATAGATAAGTGGTAGAAAGGATTGAAATAAAACTCAGAATCAGTGCTCAAGTGATAAATATGAGTAGAGAGAGAAAGATTTTAAAAACTCCCAAAGTTTTATGAATGTGGATATGTCTGAAATAAAACTGAAGCTCATTTAGAGAAAGAATTGTCAATATTTGGTATTTATCTTTCTGAACGATTAGTATGTATTATTGTTACATTTTGATTATATTCATTTAGTTTCTTCATTGTACAATAACTTAATTTAAAGAACACTGTGGATGCAACCTTTTTCTTAAAATGGCAAGTACTAGAGAAGTGTGATGTATGTAACAGGAGTTAAATCTACCAGTGCTACACACTTGTTTTAGTTTTCAACTAATCATTTCTTTTTAGATGTGTACTCTAAACTACTTTTTGTGTTTTGAACTCTTGGAGAACAGTATAGGTTTTCAAGAAGAGAGAAGTTTCCTGTAGCTACCAAATATTGAGGAATACATCTTTCAGTATATTCTATTTCCTAAAGGAAGAAATAATGAAGAGAATATGGTTAGTATAGGGGGTTGATATGTGGAGTAACAAGAATCAATCTTTTTAATTTTTATTAACTGGTGAGGTAAGCAATTAATGAATAAAAAGAGCACCATTTGAGCACAATTTATATATTATATAAGTAGATTTAGCTAAAACCTCTGAGGAAGAGTTAGTTCTATTGTCTTTCTCAACACTAGAGGAAGATGAAGCTGAATGTATAGGAATTAGGACACATTCATTGCTTTCCTTTATTCATTATAGTGACATTTAATATAGTGGTATGAACAAGGTTCTCAGAGAAAGATTTTTTTTTTCATTTTTTGGAACTCAGCCATTATAGCAGCTAGGCTTTGGGATATGTCTTAGTCAGTTTGGGCTGCTATAACAGAACGCCATAGACCGAATGGCCTAAAAACAAACATTTTTCTCATAGTTCTAGAGGCAGGGAATTCTAAGATCAAGGTATCGGCAGATTGGTGAGGGCTCTTTTCCTGAGTTAGAAATGGCAGCCTTCTTGCTATATTCTCACATGGAGAAGAGATAGAGCTAGCTCTCTAGTCTCTTTATTAAGGCACCAATCCTGTCAGGAGGACTCTACCTCATCTAAACCTAGTTACCCTCCTAAGCTCTACCTCCAGGTATCATCATGTTGAGGGTTAGTATTTCATCATATGAATTTGGAAAGGCATACAAACACGCAGTCCATATTAAGATATTATTTAATTTTGACAATAATGTTAATAATCACAATTATTAGCCAATATATAGCACTTATCATGTGCCAGACATTATTCCAAGTGCTTTACATATAATATTCCTGATATCCCACGAGTTAGGTCCTATTACTATCTCCATTCTGTAGATAGGAGAGTGAGCAACAGAGAAGTTATATAACACAGCTAAAAACTGTCAGAATCAGGGTTCTAATCCAAGCAGTCGTGCTCCAAGTCTATGGTCTTAGTCACTATGCTCTTTAAATTACATATCCTAAAGATGTCAACATGAGTAGCCCAGAGAAGAAATCAGAGAAAGTCACTTCTCTGTATAAGTATTGCTTTGCAAAGTTAAATTTTAATATTTATATTATTCTTACTATAGTTTGCAACAGTGCATATTTTCTGGTCTTGGGCCAGATGTAATTAGCAAACTTATTATCTGTCACTTTATTTTTAGTTTTATGTGTCTTTTTGCTAATTGTGCCAAGAGTTTATGTTGTCAATGTCCGTTGTTTGAGATGGTTTATAATTGATTATTGATTGGTACTCTTTCAATGGATTTTTTTTTTTGGTAGATTTTTTTTTTTTACGTTCATTTATTTTTGAGAGAGAGACAGAGTGTGAGCAGGGGAGTGGGCAGAGAGAGAGGGAGACACAGAATCCAAAGTAGGCTCTAGGCTCTGAGCTGTCAGCACAGAGCCTGATGTGGGGCTCAAACCCACAAGCTGTGAGATGGTGACCTGAGCCGAAGTCAGACGCTTAACCAACTGAGCCATCCAGGTGTCCCAGCTTTTTTGTATTTTTTGAAGTCAAAAATGTAGCATGATTAGTATGACTAGGGATATGGTATAGAGAGACTTAAAGAATCTAAAGAAAGGGTTAAGCTTCCTAAAATAACTTTTTAGCTCATTGATTCTAAAAGGAGAGAGCCCTTCTTAGGGCTGGGGAACTGATCATTAGTTTATATCTTGGAATATATCACTTATATTGTATTGCTTTCATTGAAAACTTACCTACTGGTTGTTATTCTTGTTTGTCGAAACCAGCTTTACAATAGAATCATATTTAATTTCCTTGGACTATATTGATTGCGTTTTTTTATAATTTGTTTTCATTGGACTCACTAATATTTGCTTTTCAGTACAAGATTTACAGAACATATGGCTGGATTAGATGGGCTGCTTCTTTATTAATATTTCAATAATCATTTTATTGGAATTTATTACAAGTTAAAAACTGATTCAAGTACATTATTGTTTTTGTAGGAGTAGATAAAGAGCTATTACTTGAGTTCTATTCTGTGAGCATAAACTTAAAGCCTTGGTTTTTTCCTTCCTAAAATGGGTATAATAATAGTACCTGTCTCCTGGAGATAAAGTGTGAGGGGATTAAAATGAGATAGTCTCTGCAAAGCACCAAGCATAGTGCCCAGCATGTAAGTGCTTCGTAGACATTGCTGCAATAATGATCACATATAGTGTCTTATTTAGTCTTTATAACAAGGTGAGATTTATTTATCCTTCCTACTAGGAAACTGAAGTCTCAGGAGCTTAAATGTCTTGTCTAACACCACATGGCTAATAGGTGATGCACCAAGCACTGGTGTCCACACCATTCATTTATTCATTAACTCAAATAAAACTTTTGAGTCTTACTGTGTGTCAGGCCCTGGGTTGGCTTCTGGTGGTAAGATGATGGAAATAAAAGAGTATCACGTGCAAGTGAGTAATATGAGCAAGGGCTTGTTGGTGAAAACAACATGTTGTGGGAGGTGTGAGAATTGCAGGCAGTCTAGTTGCTGCTGGCATGCAAATGGCAAGACCATTACAAAGAATGGCGTGAGGTTTGGACTGCCCCTAATATGTGCAGAGCTTTGTCAGGGTAGAAGCTGAAGCCATGACCAAAGTCCTACCCCTGAGCTCTGACCATCTGCACTTCTGTTTTCCTACTCCTGGCTTAGTCAAACATCATAGAGGAACTTTGCTTATAAGTGAACACCCATGCCTGCATGTCTGTCTCCTAAGGGTGCACACCCCAGGTAGCATGATGCACCCTTGGAGGAGGGATCAAAGAAGAGGCCAGTGCTGGCCCTAGTAATGAAGCACTTAACAATTATCATTCTGAATATAGTTCCTGCATCCATGGTAGTTCACAATTTAATTTATGTAAATGATTAAGATGAAGGTTAAATAATGAAGTAGAACTTCACTTGCTCCTCAGTGACATGAATGATTTCTTTGCTAAATTACATAGTATCTTGCCTTTTAAAAATGTTATTTATTTATTTTGAGAGAGAGAGAGAGAGAGAGAATGGGGAGGGGCAGAGACAGAGGGAAAGAAAATCCCAAGCTGACTCCACATTCAACATGGAGGCTTGATCTCACTACCATGAAATCAAGACTGCAAGATCACGATCTGAGTCTATATGAAGAGTCAGTCACTCAACCAACTGAGCCACCCAGGTGCTCCTAAATTACATAATACTTTTTAAACAGTAGATATGTGATTGTTTTGTGCCCATGTATAATGGCTAGAGACAGAATATATATTTAATTTTACTCTGCATTGTTAATATTTTCTCTATCATTTTCTTAACTTTAAGAATCAAGAAAAAAATAAACCCACTCCTGATTTATAGCATTTTCTGGTTTCTGTGAGATAAATACTCTCACTATGATTTGGGAAGAGACACACAATAACGGTTCATTGTAGAGTGGGATCTAACATACAGACACAATAGATGTAAATAATTTCAAATTAATAAATAATAGCAAAGTGATTAAGAAATGATAAGTTTTTTAAATGTTTACTATGTTTATTTTCAATATAATTTATATAAGTCTATATTATTTTTAATTATGAGCACATCTAATATCCAGCTTACAAAATTCTGGAAATGTAACAATGGTCTTTTATGAATGAGTAGAAGTCAGATTCAGAGACCACTGCTCTGTTTGGGTATGGGATTCTGGGTTCTTGGGTATCTAAAGCGTTGTCTAACGGGGTGGGGAAATGGGTGAACTTTTGGGGACATATCTTCTTGGCCCTTGGGAAGAAATGTGGGTAGAGAAGAGGAAGAGAGGTCTTCCAAAGCTTGGGGCCAGTGTGGGGCCATGGTCCCTCATCAAAGGGCAATTCTGAGGCCAGATCATAGAGTGCCTTTCAGACTTTCTTTGATACTTCTCAGTGACAAGTGGTCCCTAGTTGAGTGAAGCTCTAGCACAAGCATAACACATCTTGATACAGCACAAATTTCACTCAGCTGTTTGACAGAAAAGAACATTATTTTCTTTTCTTTTTTTTCAATTTTGTGATCAAACCTTTTAATAGTTATTATACAGAATTCATTTAAAAAGCTGTTGGATGTTGTCAGTTTTGAAGTTCATACACAATTTAAGCAAGATTTGATAGTAAATTTAGTTTTTCAAACAAGGATTTCCTGTATATTTTAAATATTCAAATCATCGTCACTGCCATATTCTTTTCTGTAATTTTGAATCAATCATTTATATTCATGTCGCTTCTTTCTTGTTATTCTATCCCCTCTGACAAATTACTCCCAAAGTTAGCACTTTGAAGCCACAAACATTTCTCTTCTCATAGTGACTGTGGGTTAGGATCCTGGTAGTGGCTAAGCTGGTAGCTCTGGCTCCAGATCTCTCATCAGACTCTGACCAAGGTGTCAGCCAGGGACAAAATCATCTGAAGGCTCAACTGGGGAGTGATCCACTTCCAGGTTCACCTACATGGCTATTGGCAGGTCTCATGTTCTCCCTGGCTTTCGACTGAACACATCAGTTCCTTTCCCTGTGGGCAGTTCTTCCCTTCAGTGCAAGAGCTTGAAGAGGGTAAAAGAGGAAATGAGGGCGCCCGTGATGAAAGCTTCAACCTTTTTACAACCTGATCTGAGAATTGACATGTCGCCACTTCTACTGTATTCCATCATTAAAAGTGAGTCATGAGAACTGCCCACAGTAGGAGGCGACACTGTAGGAGGGCATTAGTATCAGGAGCCAGGGATCACTTGGCACTATTTTAGAGACCTACTATACCTTTATTTATTTATTTATTTATTTTACAAATAGTTTATTGTCAAATTAGTTTCCACATAACACCCAGTGCTCATCCCCACAAGTGTCCTCCTCCATGCCCATCCCCCTCCCCCCCACATCCATCAGTCCTCAGTTTTTGTCAGCATTCAAGAGTCTCTCATGGTTTGCCTCTCTCCCTTTCCCCCACCATTTCCCCCCTTCTTCTCCCCCTTGGTCCTCCGTCAAGTTCCTCCTAATCCTCCTATACGTGCAAACATATGATATTTGTCCTTCTCTGCCTGACTTATTTCGCTCAGCATAACACCCTCAAGGTCCGTCCATGTTGCTACACATGGCCAGATTTCATTGTTTCTCATTGCCATGTAGTATTCCATGGTATAGATAAACCACATCTTCTTGATCCATTCATCTGTTGATGGACACTTAGGCTCTTTCCATGTTTTAGCTATTGTGGAGAGTGCTGCTATGAACATTGGGGTCCATGTGCTCCTATGCCTCAGCATTTCTGTATCCCTTGGGTAAATTCCTAGCAGTGCTATTGCTGGGTCATAGGGGAGTTCTATCAAAATTGCACCAGCATACTTCTCAAAACTAGAACAAACTATCCAAAACTTTGTATGGAACCATAAAAGACCCCGAATAGCCAAAGTAATACGGAAAAATAAAACCAAAACGGGAGGAATCACCATCCCAGACTTTAGCCTCTACTACAAAGCTGTCATCATAAAGACAGTATGGTATTGGCACAAAAACAGACACATAGACCAATGGAACAGAATTGAGAACTCAGAAGTGGACCCAAAAGTATACAGCCAACTAATCTTTGACAAAGCAGGAAAGAATATCCAATGGAAAAAAGACAGCCTTTTTAACAGATGGTGTTGGGAGAACTGGACAGCAACATGCAGAAGAATGAAACTAGATCATTTTCTCACACCATGCACAAAAATAAACTCAAAATGGATAAAGGACCTGAACGTGAGACAGGAAACTATCAACACCCTAGAGGAGAAAGCAGGAAACAACCTCCTTGACCTCTACCGCAGCAACTTCTTACTTGGCACATCCCCAAAAGCAAGGGAATCAAGAGCAAAAATAAATGATTGGGACCTCATCAAGATTAAAAGCTTCTGCACAGCCAAGGAAACAACCCAGAAAATTAATAGGCAACCAACGGAATGGGAAAAGATAGTTGCAAATGACATATCAGATAAAGGGTTATATCCAGAATCTATAAGGAACTCACCAAACTACATGCCCGAAAAACAAACAACCCAGTGAAGAAATGGGCAGAAGATATGAACAGATACTTCTCCAAAGAGGACATCCAGATGGCCAACAGACACATGAAACGATGCTCAGCATCGCTCCTCATCAGGGAAATACAAATCAAAACCACACTGAGATACCACCTCACGCCAGTCAGAGTGGCTAAAATGAGCAAATCAGAGAACTCTAGATGCTGACGAGGATGTGGAGAAACGGGCACCCTCCTACACTGTTGGTGGGAATGTAAACTGGTACAGCCCCTCTGGAAAACAGTGTGGAGTTTCCTCAGGAAACTAACAAAAGAACATTATTTTCTATTAAACTAAGAATGAGTGGATCATGGACATGTATATAAATTTGCATTTATTTTTCAAAGCAGATGCCACACAGAACAAATATTATGCTTGAGGTGGACTGCTTCCGTATACTTCTAGAAGATTCTATCATTCTCCTCTACTATTAGGAGCCATTCTGTGGACATTTAGATCTCTTGTAAGACCCAGCTCCAGCAAACCACTGTCTGGGCTGTTTGAGCATGAGATTCTGGATTCTTGGTTATCCTCAATGAAGAATTGATTGGGAATTGTGAAGAAATGTTAAGTTTTGAAAAATCTATGAGGGTAGAGTGGTAGAGACCTTTACTCAGGTCTGCCAATAATGGCTATGGAAATTGTCTCCTCATAAAAACATTCATCCAAGAGGGTGGAAATGCCGGCTGAAATCCAGTTGGTGCACCCTTGCCGAGTGTAATTTGTCTGCCTCTGTGTTGTAGTTCTAATTGTTCCTTTCAGGGGAAGATCTTTATGTTAATTCATCCTCCACAAGAGAACCCCAGTTTGCAATTTGTCTGCCTGGAGGTGGCCCCTCTTTTCTCAAGCACAAGATACCCCTCGTGCTGGTATGCTAATGTATGTTGTAGCTGTATCCCTTGTTTATCATGGAATGTCTAGTACCTAACTTAGAGCCTGGCATATAGGAAGCACTGAGTAAATGCTTGTTGAATAAATGAATGAAGAGGTGCAATGACATGGTAAGATTCATGTTTCAGATAGATCACTTGGCTTTTGGCACGAGTGTAGATGATGTATTAGTTTGCTAGGACTGCTGTAACAAAATAGTACAAACTGAGTAGACAGAAATTTAAATAACAGAAATTTATTGTCTATGGGTCTGGAAGCTAGATGGTACTAGGAAAGGATCTGTTCCAAGCCTCTCCCTTAGCTTCTGGTAGTTCCTTGGCTTGTGCCGGCATAGCTGCAGTCTCATGTGTCATTCCCCCTGTGTGTATGTCTGTGTCCAAATTCCCCTTTTCTATAAGGACACCAGCAACACTGGATCAGGGGCCCACCTGTTCCAACATGATTTCATGTTAATTACATCTGCAACAATCTTATTTCCAAGTAAGATCACACTTTGAGGGTTAGGACTTTAACATATGAATTTTTGAGGGACATAAATCCATAACAGATGGATTCAGAGGGGACAAAACTAGAAGCAAACAGGAAAGTCTAAGTGAGAAATCGTGAAGTCCAAGAATTGAGGGATATGAACTGGAATGGAGACAAGGATCTTTCCATTCTCAAATCAGTAGTATATTTATTCAAAGATATGGCCATTAAGACGTTTTTTGAATATTATATTCACTACGTAACCAATTATCTGAAATATTTAGTGGCCTGAAAGCAACGGCATTTATTATCTCACAGTTTAGTTGGGGGCCTTTGGCTCAGGGTACCCCAGGAGGCTGCCATCAAGGTGCCAGTAGGGGCTACAGTCATCTCAAGGCTTGACTATGTAAGAGCCAATTCCAAATTACTCACATTGTTATTGGAAGGGTTCAGTTCCTTAGGGGTTGCTGGCACTGGCTAGAGGCTTCCTTCACCCTCAGTTCTTTGTCAGGTGGGTCTGATGGTAGGGCACCTCATGGTATAAAAGCTGGCTTCATGACAGTGAGTAAATTAGAAGAGCTAGGTAGATACAAGACAGAGATCATAGTCTTCTGTAACCCACTCTCAGAATTGATAGCCCATTATTTTAACCATATCCTGTGCATTAGCAGCATGTTACCAGATCCAGCTCACATACAAGGGGAAGCAATTACACAATGGCATAAACACCAGCAGACAAAGATCCTTGGAGACTGTCTTAGAGAGTCCATCTACAAATAGGCTTTGTTTGTGTGAGCAAAGATTTACACTTGAAGTAGTTGCTTAACTTTTTAAAAGTTTATATGTGGCAGTCATCTTGGAATTTATTACTTTAATCCCATTAAAGTAATAGAAAGCCTTTAATTCTCAGTGTGTATATGCTATCTCACCTCTCTTCTGCCTCACTCTGGACCATTGGTAAAGCAGTTAATCACTTTGGTCCCTGACAGTGGCTATTGGGTTAATTTCACAATGGAAACAAAAACTTGGAACACTTCACATCAAATTTTTGGTAGCTGACATGATACTTTCTTAAACTAAAAAAAAAAATGCATTTTAGTACACTTCAATTGACATGCATTCTTTGGAGATCTGTATACTCAGAGAAGCATTTTGGTACTTTGATGGATCTGTATTGCCAGCATAATATCAACTGTATAAAGTTTCTGGAATTTTTCGTGACTTTAAATCATTTATTTCTAGATTTGTTCTGAGTTGAAAACATTTTGTTTCGTAGAGGTCTCTTTTGCTAATAGATTTTTTCCAGTAGGATATGGTGGATGGAAAGTTTGATTTTTTTGTTTCCCTATTTCATGGTTAATGGATTTTGCTTTTTCAAGCTGAATTGTACGTCTTTCCCCGCTGACATGTTTCTAGCTTCAGGGAACGTAGTCCCCACTGGTCCATTAATATTAGCAACCTTCAGTGATGTAATCCTGTTTCATTTCTACTATGGATTTTATACCATAGTTATGACTTCTCATACATAACGTTGAGTTTAGCTAAGTGTGCAGTTTTACCATTTTTTCCTATGAATATCTTTGCATTCCTAAAAATGCTTACCATATATATCAGAAATTCATTTGCTCATACAAATATTCTGCAATCATCATGGAAATACATAGTTTTATTTCTAATCTGCCTGACTTTATTTTGTTTTATTGCCATTATTAGACAAATAGGTGTTCTTTATGCCTCTGAAATTTCTAAGCATTTTATGGCAATCTTGAAGGGAATATCACCAGCAATGCTGTTATTAGAGTGACTTTATTTGATGCCTGGGAACAATGAATGCAAAACATGGCTCATTTTTTCTTTCCTCTGTTTTACTTTTAGTAAGAGGATTATTAATATTTTCTTTTATGATTTTGGCTTGTACACAGATAAATCCCCTTACAGTGTCCTGAACAATAAGACCCTGCTTACTTTACACTGAGGCCTAATTGTTGAGGATGATAATTTGTGATTATAACTAATTGCCTGTGCAGCTCCGGTCAAAGAAGGCCTTCCTGTGTGGCTTTGGAATTGACTTTAGTGTAGAAAAAGAAAAGTCCATGGACTTTGAAGTGGGAAAACCTAGTTTAGGTTTTGACCTATAATTTCCTAAATGTGTGACTATACGTGAGTCATTTCTTTGAGACTTACTGTCTCATCTGTAAAATGGGAATAGCTGCATGCATGCATTTCTCATGCACAGTTGTAATTATAAGCTAGAACATGCTTGTTTTTATACTAATCTAAAAGGTAATGAAAAAAAAATATTGGATTCAAGTCTGTCCTGTCATCCTTTTTTTTCAGTTGGTGGGATATACTATTTTCCATACACCGTCTACAGCTTACTCTATCATTGAACCTATTCAACAAATACATATATAAACATCACTTCATGCTTTCTCCCTCCACTGTTCTTGCTGAACTTACCCAATTCTTTAAATCTGTAGTTAATTGATATATGACTAATCTTTCATCTTCCAATATGCCAGGAGATAGAAGATACTTGGCACAAAACTTTTCCCTCTTGAGCACCCCTCCTTCTGGGTGGATGGCCATGCCTGGAGGAAAGTGGGAAACGTAACAATGGTGACAGCAGTGATGGTGATAGCTCTCACGCACATCTCTTTGTGCCATGAACTTTATATATCCCAACATATATGTACATTATGTACTAGAACATAGAACATAATCTATGTGATTTTAATTTTTTATAGGAAACTAAGCCTTTTATAAGTTGAATAAATTGCCCAAACCATATAACTGGTAGTTGGTAGAATATTAGACTGATAGCAAAATATGTGTTTTTTTTTTTTAATATTTTTTATTTATTTCTAGGAGAAAGAGAGAGAAACAGCGTGAGCAGGGGAGGGTCAGAGAGAGAGGGAGTCACAGACTGAAACAGACTCCAGGCTCTGAGCTGGCAGTCAGCACAGAGCCCGACGCGGGGCTCGAACCCGCGAACCGCGAGATCATGACCTAAGCGAAAGTTGGACGCTTAACCGACTACGCCACCCAGGCGCCCCAACAAAATATGTGTTTTTAAACACTGCCTGCCTGTGCTGATGTACGGGCCCAGAATTGCAGCAGTTGGTTATATGGTAGTTGTACTTGGCTAGATTTGTATTTTCTAGGTATCAAACTACCTTATCGAAATTGCTCATGAGAAATGAGGTATGATAGAAAAATGGGAGTATAGATATATCCTAAAAGTTGAAACTGAGCATGTTTTGAGAATATATGAGTGGATGTTAACAAATAAATCTAGTAGTCCATTTGGGAGAGAAAGTGGCAAAAACTGGCAACATCCATAGTGGTTATAGCTTAGCATGAGAGACAAATGTTAATTTGAAAATCATACAAAAGTGAAAGTACTCTGAGGATAGGCTCATGATCAGTGTTTACTATGAGAATCTATAATGAAGGAATCTAAACTTAGCCAAATAGAACTATCCATTTGCAGACAGGTAACTGCAAACTTAAATGAAATATTGTGGCAAAATTTTGAACATGTTTGTATTTTTGTCATATATACCTTATTCAACTTAGTAGAAGAGCCAGAGGAAAAGGTTAGAAATTCTTCTACATTTCTACAGGTTTTGCAGATAAAATGTTTTATCAACCAGAACAAGTCCTTAGAAAAAAATGAAGCCCTGGGAAGTGAGCATCCTATGGGTGATAATCAGTCATGCTGAAGAAGCAAGCAAAATTAACAATGAAAAGAATTTATGTGCCACAGGGTTAAATAGGATCATACATTGGTCTGGAAAATCGGTTCTGCCATGTTACAGAAGTGTAGATTATAGAATATCTACAACTAGAACTCTTTTTTATTGTAAATAGCACTGAAACTATTTCTTTAATGGATGCATGAAAAATTCTGCCTCAATATCCAAACAGTTGCAAGAGTGTAGTTTCTTTTTAATCTGCAGGGTGTGACTGACTGGCAGTCGTAATAGAGAAAGCAGTACAATGTGTAAAGATTCTTGGAGAAATTATGAAAGAGACTTTGTTGCCTATTCTGTTCTTACCTATCTCATCATATGGATTTTGCCTCTTCAGTATCTCTATAGACTCACTGTATTTCTCTTCATCTCCATCATTACCACCTCCATTGAAGTTACTACTATCTCACTGGGACTATGGAAGCATTTTCATAATTGGTTTTTATTTTTGCTGCTTCCCCAATACATCCCCTAAATTAGAGCCTTCTTTTTTAAAGCCTATTACTGGCTTTCCATTTCATTTCCAGAGTAAACACTTTAGACAGCCAAGTAGCCAGGCACATCCTGGACACCTCTTTTCTCCTGGCTTTATCTTGCGTCTTCTTATACCCTCCATTCCTGCCAGTTGCGGACTCCCCACATTCTCTTACATGATATAATTTTGAACATGCTGTTTCGTTGATCAGCTTAAGTCATCCTCTCCCTACAGATATTGGCTCAGGGAAGCTTTCTCTAATCTTCCATACTACGTAAGATTCTTGTTTTATAGACTCTTATGGTAACATTTACCATGATCCTGTCCTTCAGAAAAATTTCACATTGGTGTGATTTTAAAATTAACATTCTTCCCTGCTAAGTCAAAAACCACTAGGGATGTTCAGTTCTCACTCATAGTTCTAACTCCAGAATGTTCATTAAACATAAACTGAATGAATCTGCATATCAGCTTTGGAATTTGTTGGAAGAGAAGAGATTTGGCCAACCTTTTTGTAATTGTTTCTAACTTCCCTACTAAGAATATTACTAATGCAGATAGTAATATTCTCTGGTTCACCACAATTCCTCCTCTGTCAATGTGTGAATTCTTATACATCAACTAACTTAATAAAAAGTGACAGCAGCATCAAGTATTAGGAAGCTCTCTGGATGGCAGGTAGAAGTGATGGGGATTGGTCATCATTTCTATTTCTTAGAAATGTGTTTCCCCGGCCCCATTTTTATATAAATTGCACTCCTTTGAGATGAAGACAATTATGTTTCTTCACTGATACTTTTGAATCTCTGCTTAAAAATATGATCAAATCATAGACTTCCTCTATAGATCTGAGTCGAGCAGTTTACTTGCTACTGTGTTATCAGTTTGTGTTACGTCTTGAGTTGCTAGGAAAATGGTCACCAATTTTGGGGTTCTTCACAAAGATTTCCCTTACACACTAGTTCTATCAAATGTTTATTAGTGCTCTATTTTGAAATTTTCTGGTATTTCTGTGTGTTCTTATAAATGATTACTAAAAATTTATTAAAAGTGGCCTTTTAATGGTGATAAATAGTTACTTGGGTAATCTTGCAGATAATTATATTGTTTGGCAGCCCACTGTAGGGATTGTTCTAGTTAAATAATGAGTTTGAAATCAAGACAAAGTACTTGTCTTTGATAGGATTTGACAAAATCCACAACTCTTTCTACTGTCTTTCTACTTTTCTAAAAATTTGACTAATAAAAACCACAAATAAGATCATTTAAATTTTTCATTGTGAAGCTATGTGTTTCCCCTCTATGATTGTGGGTTGTGTGTTGTTGACTTAGAAAAATGGAGTATAAATTAAATTTTATTTAAAATGTATTGACCAGATTAAAAATACATTGAAATTCAACATTTTGTTCACAGAAATGACCCAGCATTGCAATGAGCAGAAAAGCAAACAGTTGTTCTCTAAGACAGAACTGGCATGTTTAATCTCTGATCACTCACTCACTTATTCATTTAAACACATTTGCAGGGGATTGATATCCAGAATATACAAGAAGCCCATGTAAACCAGAAAGGAATATATAGAAAATGTAGAGGAAAAAATGCTTAAGGGTATAAATAGACAATTTATAGAAGAGGAACTTGAAAGAAAAATAATAGTAAATAATTAGAGTAAGTGATAATAATGGCCAACATTTATTGAGCACTTCTCAATGCCATATTTTTTCTTGGTGCTTAATTTTTAAACCATTTAATTCCTCATAAGAGAAAGTATTATCATCCTTAGTTTACAGAAGAAGCAACTGAGTCAGCAATTAATAATATACTTATGACTAATTAGATACCAAATGGAAATCTAGCTTCAGATCTCTCATATGTTTATGGGTACTCAATCTCACTAGTTAGCAGAGAAATATGTATTAAAATAATAATCATAGAATAACTTCTAACCATCAGATTTTCAGAAATGTGAAAATCAGATAATACCAAATTCTGGGGAGAATGGGAAGATGAGGGAGCCATCTTCTATTATTGTGGGGCCATAGGCTGGTATGACCATTTCAGAAGGCAGCTTTTAGCTCTTCTGAAATTGCATATGCTAGTCTTGATCTGGCAGTTCCATTCCTGGGCATGTGCCAGAGAGAAAGTATGAAGTCAATGCTCTGTGGAGACATGCACTGGGATGCTTATTGCCTTGATGTTGGGGATGTGGGGAGTTGAAAGAACCATGATAGCTTTTTTTTTTTTTTTTAGTTTCAAGTGTTTATTGATTAGTTAACATATGGTATAATATTAGTTTCAGGTGTAGAATTTAGCAATTCATCACTCACATAGAGCATGGTTTTCTTTTGGGTGGGGGGAGAAATTGATACCCTGATATATTTATAGGATGGTATAATATAGAATGCTCAGAAAAAATTAACTAGATTTTATAGTTAGCAACATGAATATATCTCAAAATTAGTTGAATGAGCAAACTGAAAGTAAAGAGAATGAGATGATAACATAATATCATATATATATAAATAAACATGTATACACAGTACTGTATGTATTCCTAGATATTCTTATATGTGAAAACAGGTATCATGGGTGGATAGAAGGTACATATGAGTAGTTATCAATAAGAATAAAAGAAGGGCCTTGAGAATAGGGAATGCAAATATAAATAGGGGAAATGAGGGAAACAAAAATAAAAACCAAATATAAAACAGAAGAGGAAATATTCACAGACCACTGATGAAAGTATGACATGACATAAGCTCAATGCAGGAAGAAATTTAGTTTGTTTTGTTTATTGCTGTATCCCGTTTGCCTGAATCAGTACTTGGGATATTGCAGGTGCTCAGTAAGTGAAATGGGAATGAAGACTGGATGTATAAATTAAGAAGAATGACCAATTCAGTTCCATATATCTTGGAATCCATCAGTTTCATATTTTATAACTAAATACATATAACATATAGGCAGTAGACTGGTTGTTAAACAACAGTGAATCTATTGTATTTACTTTTGCCTTCTAAGGGCACATAATCCATTTGGAGAGACTGAGTGAAAAACTATTAGTAGTGTCAAGTATGATAAGTATTATGAGATAGGAATTTACAGATTAGGCTGGAAACATGGAGGAGAAATGCCTGGATATTCATTCATTCATTCATTCATTCATTCGTTCATTCAAGATGCACTGACTGAATTTCTGCTTTATGCCAATTTCTTTTCTAGGTCTGGGGATACAATGAGGAGTTTTCATGGAACTCTTAGTCTCCAGGGGAGGCTGAGATTAATCAAATAATCCCAAACACAAAGTGGAAGATACAAAATTGCTATTGTGCCAAGTGTTCTCTCTGAGAATGTATAAAGAAGAATGAAACAAAACCTTGATCTAAATTTGGATTCAAAGGATGATTTCCCTGAAGGAGGGATGGGAAATTTGAAGGATTAGTAAAAGTTAATTAGGGAGTCATTGGAGGTGTGGTGGAGAGTAGAGGTTGGGGAAGGTGTTCAAGATTAAGTGAATAGTTTATGCATAGCTCTTGAGAGACTGACCACAGAAACAATATAGGCCTTTTCTTCAGAGAAAATGAAGATTTTAAGATGGAGATTACATTACTGATTTTGCATTCTAAAAGAGGCTTCTGGCTACATTATGAAGATTGAATGTAGAGAGGAAGGAAGGATGTGAGAAGTTGTGAAATTATAGTAGTGTAGGCTAGAGGTGGGTTCACTTGACTTAGGTGGCAGTGGATAGGGAGAGAAGTGATGGCCTGAAGTAAGGTTAAAGGTTAAAGAAGTAGGTTAAAAGGGCCCAAGCGCACCTGGGTGGTCAGTTGGTTAAGCATCTGGCCTTTGATATCAGCTCAGGTCATGATCTCATGGTTCTGTGAGTTCGAGCCCCGTGTGTCAGGCTCTGTGTTGACAGCATGGACCCTGTTTGGGATTCTCGCTCTCCCTCTCTCTACCCCTCCCCACCCCCCAAATACATAAATAAACTAAAAGAAAGTTAAAAGGGCTCTGTGATGGATTGGATTTGGGATAGTGTGGTGAGGTAAAGGGGAGGTCAAAATGGCGTAAGCAGAATAAGTATAAACTAAGCCATAGTGGAAACATCATGGTAAAACTATAAAACACTAACTCAAGAAAAAAAATTAAAAGAAGCTGGAATTAATTTTGTGGGATATATAATGACATTATGATGTAAAAGAAAGATAAAATTTTTGAGGTGCATATGGTATAGGTGAAGTGGCATAATATCTGTGATTTCCTTTAAACATTTCAGTGAAGAAAAAAAAGAAATATGATGCAAATTCTTGATAATTATTGAATCTGGGAGATGGTCATACAGGAGTTTATTATACTCTTTTCTCTGCTTTCTGAAAATTTAAAACTTCTCATGGTTAATAAAGAGCAACCAGAGAGAAAAGAAATATCACCTATTAAGAATGGAATGATAGGGATGCCTGGGTGGCCCAGTCACTTAAGTGTCTGACTTCGGCTCAGGTCATGGTCTCACAGTTCATGAGTTTGAGCCCCATGTCAGGCTCTGTGCTGATAACTAGTCAGAGCCTGGAGCTTGACTTCCGATCTGTATCTCCCTCTCTCTCTTACCCTCCCCTTCTCATGCTGTCTCTAACTCTTTCTCAAAAAAAAAAAAAAAAAAAAAAAGAATTGAATGACAAATGGACTTCTCATCAGTGAAAATAGAGTCCCCTACCTAGTGTAACACACACTTTCAAAAAAATATAGACATTTTCAGACAAAAAGACTGGCCATTTTCTATTTATTGACCATTGTGAAAAGACTGACCACAGGATATTCCCAAGGAAGAAGGAAATTTAACAGAAAAAATACAGAAAAAACAACAACAGGAAAAAAAAAGCAATGGTGAAGCAAGGAATTGGTAAACTTATTGGTAAATTTAAATAAGTGTCACCTGTGAAATAGTAATAATGACTAATTTTGTTGGTTTTAAAAATGAGTTGTATCTATAGTGTAATAAGAGAATGAACATTTGTAACAGTTAATGTATCTACTAGGTACTTCTTTAAGCCCTTTCCTTCCTTATGTGACTAAATTAATTCTCATAATTCCCAAGCAATTATTTAAAAAATTTTTATTATTAGCTTTATTTCTCAGGGAACTGCTGCAGACACATAATCAGTAATTTGCTCATTAAATGTTGCTAAGAGGTAGAGCAAGGACCCAGATCCAGGTAGTCTAGCTTTAGACCTATTCACATGACAACCACATGATACTGAATGTATAGTATATTCAGGTCCTTGTTCTAGAGGCATGTAGAGATATGAATTAACATTAGACTATGTAAAGTAATTATACATTGGCATTTAAGTGAAACCACTGAAGGAGTAGATATAAATAGAATATACAATTTCTAAATGAATGAAAAGATGAACATGGAATAAAGAAAACATGATCAATCTAATAGAAAGCAGGAATGAAGAAAAAGAAGCACAGTAAAAGAAAGATGAGTAGATAGAGCAGAATCCAAATATATATATTTGTATATATATATGGTATATATATATATATAAACCTATACCTATATACATTTACACTGAATTTGCTTATTAAAATATGGAATAAGTAAAATTTGGTAAAGGAATAAAACCTGATACTATGTTTAAGAAGATTTGTCTTAAATATAAAGCCCCAAATTCTCCACATAGAAGGAAGAAAGCTGATGTTATTTGGTAAAATAGATTTTAAGGCATTAGCATTATTGAGGCTAAAATTATAGAAGGATTTAACCTGGAAGACACAAACCTCTAATGCAACAAATAATATTGGCTCAAAATATATGATGCAAGAAATTGGTAGAACTGCAGATGAACCAAGTCCAAGTTAATGGACTTGTGGGAGATTTTAACAGCTTTCTCAGAAATATAAAGCAAGAAACGTAACAGAAATTTAGAAGATTTACACAATACAATATTAATATAAGTAGTATATTTAGAATCATATACCTACAATTTAGAGGTTAAACATTGTTTTTAAGCATCCCTGTCAGTTACTTACAAAATTCATCAATTACTAGTCTACACAATATTTGAAACAATACCAACAATTAGTGTCAAAGAGGCCATTCTTTTGGCCATAAAATTAGGTTGTAATAATAAAGAGATAACCTAAAAATCATGTACATTAGAAAGTTAAATATATGTTTCTAAATAACTTATGGGTCAAATAGGAAGTTATGAAATATTTAGAAATTAATAAAAAATAAAAACACTGGTTAAACTTCATAGGATTCAACAGAACTATACTTAGAAGGAATTTATAGCCTTGAAGAATGTAGTATATAAGGTCATATTTAAAACATAAATTGAAGAGTTCAGAGGAATAAGTATAATGAAATAAATTATCTGACAGTCTTAATCAAGAGAAAGGGAAGATAAAAACATTAGAATGGAAATGACTATAGATAAAGGACAGATTTTAAAAGCAGAGTATTATGAAGAATTTCATGCTTATGGTTTTTAAAGCTTAGATGTAATGCATAATTTTAAGAAAAATATAAATTATCAATAGCCATGGTAATATTGAATCACTAATCAAAAATATTCCCTACACAGAAAACTATCAGGTTTATACAGTTTTATAGGTATGTTCCACCAACTATTTGGGAAAAGTTATATCCTTCTCTCTATCTCTATCTCTATCTATCTATCTATCTATCTATCTATCTATCTATCTATCTATCTATCATCTATCTATCATCTATCAATCATCTATCTATCTATCTATCTATCTATTTATATCTACCTATATCTATCTATCTAGTTGATACACAATTTTACATTAGTTTCAGGTGTACAACATGGTGATTAAGCAGCTCTATACATTATATTCTGTTCACTACAAGTGTAGTTACCATCTGTCACCACATAACACTACTACAGTACCATTGACTATATTCCCTATGCTGTGCCTTTTATTCCTGTGACTTATTAATTCCCAAACTGAAGCCTGTATCTCTCACTTCCCTTTACCCATTCTGCCTATCTCCTCGCCACCCCTGCACCAAGTCCCTCTCCTCTGGCAACCACCAGTTTGTTCTCTGGATTTATGGGTCTGATTCTGCTTTTAAAGTTACGTCTTATCTTAAACAAAGAGGAAAACTTCCTAACATGTCTAAGTAGATTGTCTTCTCCCCTCTCTCCCTGCCCAGGAAACCAAACAGTTTAACACTAGAAAATTTATTACAATAATTCGCTGCCTTAACAGAACACAAGAAAAAAGAAGAAACATGTTATCTGAATAGATGTGATGAAAGCATTAGAAAAATCCAACACTATTCATGTTACAATTCTTAGCAAACAATGAATAGAAGGGAATTTCCTTATCTTGCAGCAAGAATTATAGTTGGTAGTGAAACAATAGAAGCTTTCCAAATAGAGTGAAAAATAAGATAAGGATGCCTTCTTTCACACTCCTCTTTGGCATTGTTCTAGGAAACCTGACTGAGGCAAGCCAATGCAAAACAACACAGTAAAACTATTAAAATTAATTCAGGAAGTTGGCTTGTTTCGAAGTCACTTTACAAAAATCAGTAAGTGGCTGATATCAAAATAATAGATCAGAAATATGATTTTCCAAATCCTATTCACAGTGACAGCTAACCATAGGGTATCTAGAAATAAAATCTAATAGAACATGTGCAAGGCTTTTATCGTGAAACTTAAAAGTGGGGTAAGGACTGAAATAATCAAGAGATATTCCATGGACATGGATGTTAAGATATAATGTTTGAAGATGTCAAATTAACATGCAAATCCAGTGCAATTTTAGCAAAATCCCCAACAGGATTTTGTGTTTAAGTGTGGAAAATCATCCTAAAATTCATATAGAATAATAAGGAAGTTTTGAAAAAGAATAAGATCAGCATCTTATTAGACCTCACAATTTATAATTTAGTTTTAGCGAGTACGCAAAGTGCTATTGGCATGATAATAGGCATACTGACCAATAATAGAAACTGTAGAGATCCAAGTATATGTGACTTGGTGTATGCAGAGGGGCATTATAAATCAGTGGGGAAGACAAGACTCTTTAACAAATTTACTGAGACAATTGATTATCCGCATAGGAAAAAAAATAAAATGAGATCTCTATTTCACATCATTCATACAAATATATTCCCCATGACTTAAAGCTCTGGCTTTGAATAGCAAAAGTTTAAAAATTTTAGAAGAAAGTATAAGAAAAATATCTTTTTGACCTTGAGGGCAGTGAAAGACTTCTTTAAAGAGATCTAGAAAGGAAAAACCCTGAAGGGAACATTTGATATTTGACTACATTAAAAGTAAAGCATTCTATTTGATCAGAGACATAGTGTACAAGGGTAGCACAGAGTAGAAGATTACTGGCAAATGATTACTGCCCAGAATATACAAAGGACGACTTCAGATCATGAGAAAAAAGCTAAGAATCCATTAGAACAATGGGCAAAAGCACAGGGCAGTTTGCAGAAGAAAATATAATAGCCAGGAAACATGCAAAGTGATGTTCAACATTACCATTATCAGGAAGATGCAAATTACAACTAACAAAGAGATACCATTTCATATCCATTGATTAATGAACATTTCAAAATACAAAATTTGGTGAAGATGTGGGGAAACAAGACTGTCATATATTGCTGGTGGGATGTAAATTGATACTCCTTTGAATAGAAGTAAAATAACACTGAGTAACAAATATAACATGAATTGGAAATACACTGAAGTATGTCACGATGTGGTTAATTCTAGAATGGGAAGAAGGGGAATTGCTTCAAGGGAATTGTAATGTTTTACATATTAAAAAATGTCCAAAGCAAATGTGAAAAAGCACACCAGCATTATTTAAATCTGTTGGGGGTACTAGGATAATGTACTTTCTTACCGGACTTTTCTATATGATTGGAATAGTTTGCAATTTCTTTAGAGGAAGATGATCGAGATGCTGAGGACTGAAATGATGGTTTCAGGACATTGAAAAGTGGCTATTCTCTTTCTCCCCAGAAATCTGTATCCATATTGCTCACATCCTTACCTCCTTTATATTTACCTCCTTTATATTTTAACTGAAATATCAGCTTCTCAGTGAAGTTCTCTCTGGCCCTGACATTTCCTTACTCCCTTCTCTGGTGAGTGTGTGCATGTGTGTGTGCGCACATGCGCTGAGCTCTTACTATTATTTAACATACATGCTATATATTAGTATTTATCTCACTTACTTAGCTCTCCATGGCAGGGCTTTCTGTCTGTTTGGTTCACTTTTATATCCACAGTGCCTAGATGTGGGTCTGGCACCAAATTAGACTCTCAATAAATATTTGTTAAATGAGTGAAAGAACAAATGAATTCTGGGTTCCAGCCCTAAATGGGAGAAGCTACTGGAATCTCTGAAAGATACAGGGGAGCAGAGGGGCCAGGCAGGACTGTGTTTGAACTGGATAGTTGATTTGGAGGGGGAAGGTGGCATATGTAAAAGTGAGGTCAGCAGGCACTTGGAAATCAGGGAATAAAAGGACAGATGGGCCAAACCAAATTGGAACTGAATCCAACTGAGCGCTGAGCTCCTGTATGTACAAATAGATGTACTTGGTTATCAGTCTTGCTGAAGAAATTTGACCAGTCATAAAATAGATAGCTTAATAAGGAAATTCTCTATATTTATTCTGTGTCACTTAAGAAAGATAACTGCAATTCAATTAACTACAAAAGAAGTACTCTATCTCAGAGAGGGATTAAAAGCTACTGTTTTATCCATAGTCTGTGACAGTATTAAATAACTTTTACTGGTTTCCAAACATTGGACTTGACTCATCTGTTGTTTATCATTTATTGTGCACGGAGAAGGAAAGATTAGTTGTTAGAGTTAAAAATAATACCAGCCATGTTGAATGTATATTCATTGAAGATTCTGATGTTGAAAGAGATTTAAGAAATAAAGATATATATGTCTTCCTATGTGTAAGGCTTTTGCTAAATATTTCTTTCAAGGCGCGAGGTTCGTTTGCTGTGGAGTTGAATGAACAAAATGTCGTTCAGGTGACTTTGGGCCAGTAGTTCCTCAACTTTAATATATGCGTGATTCAATTGGCAAGCTTATCAAAATGTGGATTTTAGGGCCCCTGCCAGAGAGAGGTGATTCAGAGTTTCTGGGAGTGTGTATGCCTGAGAATCTGAATTTAAACAGTTACCCTCCCCCCCAGGTGAATGTGATGCGAAGCATAATGCAACAGCACTTGGAGGAAAATTGCCGTAGATGATTCTAACTTTTACTCAAGTATCTCACTGAGGGTGTGTGTGTGTGTGTGTGTGTGTGTGTGTGTGTGTGTGTACCAGATATATGCAGTAATGTGTTGGGTGCTTGGTAATAACATGTGTGAGTAAAATAAGTATGCCAACATTAGCAGTTTGAAAGCTGTAAATAACATGCCTGCAACAGAAAGAACAGCACACAAATAAATACAAAGTGTGCTCCTACAAGAAGCTGAAAATCTACGCAAAAAAACGAATTAACTGGTAGGAAGATAAAAAAAGGTATGAAGTGTTCATTTCCTGTTACTGCTGTAAGGAATTACTGCAGACTTAGTGACTTAACACAAATTTGTTTTCTTATCGTTCCAGAGGTTAGAAAGTCCAAATGAGTCTTATGGGACTAAAATCAAAATGTTAGCAGAGCTGATTATTCTGGAGGTTCTAGAGGATGATGTTGTTCTTGCCTTTCCAGCTTCTAGAATGGTATTCCATATATTCTGGGGATCATGGCATTCTCAGCTTTCTCTCGGTTTCTGCCATCCTCTTGCATTCTCCTTTTCTTTAGTCAAAGCTCTCTCTGCCTCCCCCTTAGAGGGACATTGGTGATTACATTAAGGGCCCACCCAAATAATCCAGAATGATCTTCTCATCTCAGGGTATTTGATTGAATCACAACTGTGAAGTCCCTTTAGGTAACATTCACAGGTTATAAGGATTGGGACGTGGTGTCCTGGGGGCTATTGTTCAGCTTACCACGTATCTATTAGAAACATGTGACAGCCACCTGAATATGGCAAAGTGGTATCCTTTCTTTGAAGTGTCTGTAAGTAAGTGGAACTTGTAAGCTCCATAGTGAACTAGTACATACTGTGCTTAGTATATAAATGTGAGGTGATTTACAAGAAGAGACTATACGGGTTGCCACAGTGCTAATTTCCTTGCCTGAAGGAAAATGTAGTTGGAAGGTGTAATCAATCTATTATAACGCATTTTAGTGCTGGAACAGACAAGGACCTTCAAAGTTTATTGCTATTTTATGGGAGTCAGAAACATGCTGTTAGTCCCTACTGGGTGAATGGCACTGTATCAGACACAGTAAGGTGAAAGGAGAGATCGAAAAGATGGACACAATACTTCTCCTGTTGAGGGGCGCCTGAGGTGTTCAGTCGGTTAAGCGTCTGACTTCAGCTCAGGTCATGATCTCATGGTTTGTGGGTTCGGGACCCGCATCAGGCTCTGTGCTGACAGCTAGCTCAGAGCCTGGAGACTGTTTCAGATTCTGTGTCTACCTCTCTCTCTGAACCTCCCCTACTCTTGCTCTCTCTCTCTTTCTCTCTCTCTCAGAAATAAATAAAACATTAAAAAAGTAAAAAAAAAAAAAGACTTCTCCTAAGAGATGGGACAAACACTTCAAATATAGAGTCTATGACACTATAGAATAAAGGCCACTAGTCCAAAAGGAACCCCGTATATGTAGCAGACCTGTCTCAGAATCCTTAGGAAAACTCTGTGAAGGTAGAGGGAGGAAAATACAAGCAGAGACCGGACATCAGAGCAACTTTGTCAGTGATCATATTCTGCAGTTTCCTTATTGATACTGTTTGATACCAAGTGGAATGGAGTATAAGGCTGCTCTCTGGCCTCTTTAAACATGTTTTAGTCGTTGTTCTCAGAATATCTATCCTGTGGCTCTGTGCCATGGATTCCATGGTGAGACTCCCAGAGAGGCTCTAATATTTGTGTCTGTAGCATGTTTTGTTCAAATGGTACATTTTGAAGTAGTTGTGGTTTTGCTATCAGCATGTACATCATTCTTCATACAGTACTGGGATTTACTACCTATCCATCCCCAATTCTAAATTCTGCTCCTTCCCAGAATGAGTTCTTTGACTATGGTGATAGAGGCTGTCTATTAGGCTGTTCTTGCTATAAAAGCTACAGAACAAATTTTTCACCTGTAATATGATTTTCTACTCACTAGTCTTCCTTTCTCAACACGTCTTAAGGTCCATTGGCTAAATAATCTCCCTTTGTCTTTTCCAGTCACGTTACTCTGCCAGAGATGCTCTCAGTTTCTCAGAGCCACAACCAAAACTCTTCACCTGAGGTGTCCAGGCTTCACATGCCTGTCCCCTGGGCCCACACTGCCTGGCCTAGCCAGCCAGCTCCTGCCCCCGGCTCCTCTGGGCTTCCTCTTTATGTTTTGGCATATGCATCTGAGCACTGGTTCCTTGCTTCTGTCAGAATTTTGTGTGTATGTATTTCCCTTTTGCTTTAAAAAAAAAAGTTAGCTTCTGAATTGTAAATAAAGCTAATACTCTTGGGCTTTTAGTTTCTTGTTTACAACATCCTTTCCTCTTTGTATCAATCTATTCGTCTTCTACATAGTGCTGAAAACACCTGCTCCTTTCTCTCTGGCTTGTTCTGGTTTACTGATTTATATGGAGCACCCCCAAATCAAATTATACTCACATAAGTGAATTAATTCAGCTTTATTGACTGAGAATTTAGTGACAACAGCAGCGTTGTTTTTGCAGTTAGTAAAGAAAGGGACTGAGTTTTCAGGTAGGCGGAAGGAAAAGTGAACTTATTACTGTTACAATAGTGATATTTTAAAGCCATGCAATAATCACTGTGTCTTCCAAAGTTCCTAACGTACTCCTGCAGCGCAAAATTTTCTCAGGGAAGGACACTGGAAAACCAGAAGGTTTGTTCGACTTTAATGCACTAAATTACAAATGTCGAATCAGAGAAAATGTTACTCAGTTCTTTATTGAACAGGTATACCACTATTGTGAATATTTTCTTTTCTTTTTTTCCCTCTTCTTTGCTGTTTGGTGTAACTACACACTGTTTCGCATAATTATATAGCAGCTACTACAATTCACTTTTAACACAACAAATAATTAAAACAATCTAGAAGAAAGGCTTATACACAGAGAGATTTAGTCTCACTGTCCTTTAAAGTGACTCAATGACTATAAAAAACCTCTTCAAATTTTTCATCTACAAAATCAGAAGGTATTGCTAACTCCATAGTTATTCTACAGATATTTTATGAAGATAAATGCGAAAATCTATGAATTATTTAAAATTATTAGAAGAATGTCTCCAGGATTATTTCGTGTATGATTTTAAAACATTTCTGACAATTGCATGTGTTTGTTTACATTTTTTGCATTATATTGCAACTATAAATGTATTTTTACCTTCCCTTTGAAAGTTTAATACAATGAAAGATGGATGTTACATGTGAAGATTTGAATAATTGCTTGCTTTCCTGTACTTCCCTGTTGCTCTGTCCATGTTCTGATCAGCCACCATCTCTGTGGAGAGGACTTTTCTGAAGAGCCAGTGTAAATTAGATCTATTTTATTATTCTCAACCATAAGACTGTTGCTGTATTTCTCTACTGGACTGCAAGCTCTTTGAAAAAAGAGATCGTGTCTCTTTTGTTTACCTTTGGACACTCAGCATGTGAACAGTGGTTTGACTGTTAATAGATGCTCATTAAATATTAACTGAATAAATAAATGTCCCACTGATGAAATCCTTAATCAGTCTTTGATGTTCCTATTATAAATTTCACAGCTATCAGAGACACAGTCAGTTTAAATTTATCCAAAGTTCCCTTCTACTGTGACTCCTTTCCAAAGGATATTCTATCCTGATGATGGCAAATATATGACACCAGTACCACTTCTCCTATCCTTAAGAGCACAGATGGCATTTCACAGGTCATGGCACTTTTTCCTGCTAGGTGCAGATGTGGTCTCAGGATTTGTCCCTATGTGTCCTCTAAGCAGCCGCTCTCAGTTGTCAGGATAGTTGAAACAAAATTGCCATCCCTATTTTTGTGACAAAGGAATTTGAGATAACTGCCTTTAGCATTTTTCCCCTTCAATGATTAAAATACCTAAAATCCTATAAAAGGATGGAAAAAATATACTTTAAATATAGTGAGTCCATGAAACTCCAAAGTCAAGGCCAGTGGGTCCAACAGACACCACCCTTGGAACACCTATTTTGGGCATTCAAGTGTTCTAAGGCATCAAAAATATGTAACTCCTGTATCTTAGATCATTGCTGTGGTATATTATTACATGGGTGGTACCATAAGAATATTTTACCTTTTTAAAAAATATTTTATTTATTTTTGAGAGAGAGATAGAGACAGCATGAGCAGGGGAGGGTCAGAAAGAGAGGGAGACACAGAATCTGAAACAGGCTCCAGGCTCTCAGCTGGCTGTCAGCACAGAGCCCGACACGAGGCTCAACGCACGAACTGTGAGATCATGACCTGAGCCGAAGTCGGATGCTTAACGGACTAAGCCACCCAGGTGACCCCATAAGAATATTTTTCAAAAGCCATCCTCTTCTATTCCATATTGATTGTTAAAGTTATTTCTGTCTAATCAGTACCAACCTCATGGACAGTTAATGGGAAAAAACAAGGAACACTCAAGAGTAAAAGATGTTAGCTGAGAAGTTGGGATGCATGTATTTCCATTAGAAGTGAAAAATACAGAGGAGTAAAGTCTTGTGAAGGTTAAAGAAAATTTTCATTATTTTATCCTCAGTAAGGGGACCAGATGAGAAGAACTGAGATATACCAATTTCTCAGCATAATATTTATAGGCACTGATAAACTATTACCTTCAGATGGAACTTTGAGCTAAGACCTAGAAAAGTTAACTGACATTTGCAAGTTGCCAGAGTAGTTAGGGAGAAAGCTGTGTCTCACATTCTTGTGTATTCCTAGTGTAGTGTCCTTTCCATTGGAGTAAATGGGCAGTTTGGTTTATACTGGTTATTGGACGAAGCTATGAGAGGGAGAGATAAACCCTAGGAAGCAATTTACAGTTTTAGAGCTGAGCTCTTATCCTGGAATGTCAGAAAATGCAAATAAGCAGGTGTAATAAAATTATATTTCATTGCTTTTGAGTGGTAACTATATTTATGAACTTAGTTTCTATGTTATGATTATGTAGAACTTTGTTACTCTAGAAGAAGAAAACAACTGTGATTTTTTTTGCACTATAAAATGAATTATTGTACAGCAAACTCCTGACAACCACACAAGAATTATCCAGTTGGTGAAATATTTTTTTAATGTTTATTTATTTTTGAGAGAGAGAGAGAGACAGAGCACAAGTGGGAGAGAAGCAGAGAAAGAGGGAGACACAGAATCTGAAGCAGAGCCCAATGTGGGGCTCAACCTCACGAACCATGAGATCATAACCTGAGCCTAAGTTGGCTGCTTAACAGACTGAGTCACCAGGTACCCCAGTTGGTGAACTATTTTGAACTAGTCCCCATTATCCTTCAAACGGGTCTCATTTGTTCCAACAGAGCACTGGTGTGAGATGGATAAAGACAAAGTAAATGATTGTTCTTATGTGAGAATGTGACTAGATTAACTTGGTAACTAAAGGATCTATTAGAAAGAATGTTAGTGCTAGTTGAATAAATCCATCTATTTCTCTGCATACCTTCTACCATCTCTCCAATCCAAGCCATAATCACCTTTCACTAGGACTTCTATAATAGTCTAACTCATATCCTATCCTTATATTTGTTCCTATTCCCTTCCAATCCATCATCTACACTGCAGTGATGGAATCTGTTTTTTTCTTAATGTTTCAGTGACACTTTTCCTTGCCTTAATATATTTTTTTGTCTTTTTCTGCTTTTGAAATGAACTCTCAATTACAAAATATCAAAGCAGCCTCAAAAATGCCAGCTATTGGCACACTATGGAGAAGTCCACAAGTAAGGACAGATAGCAGCTGTACGTGGCAAGAGGTGGGAAGTGATTAAAGCAGTGGTTACAAATGTTCACAGGAAGCTAAAACTGTCCAACAGGTTGTGCCCATATGTTAGCACAGGTTAGAGTAGTCACTACCTGAGTATGTGGACTCAGTGTGTTTGGATTCGGATTGTACAAGGCAATACAATTTCTTCCAGTTAAGAGTTCTTGGCTTGCATCAACCATAGGTTGGCTGGAGGGCAGTGGATCATTAATCCCCATCACCTATTTAGCCCATCCCCCAACTAACCTCCCCTCTGGTAACCATCAGTCTGTTCTCTGTAGTAAGAGTCTGTTTATTGGTTTGCCCTCCCCTCTTTCTCTCTCTTTTTTTCCCTTTGCTTATTCAGTTTGTTACTTAAAACTACGTAAGAGTAAAATCATACAGTACTTGTCTTTCTCTGATTTATTCCACTTAGCATTATACTCTCTAGTTCTATCCATGTCATTGAAAATGGCAAAATTTCATTCTTTTTGATGGCTAATATTCTATTATATACATTTGATATATATAGTAACTATATATCTATATCTATGTTGTAGATAATGCTATAAACATCAGGATACATGTATCCCTTGAATTAGTATTTTTGGATTCTTTGGGTAAATATCTAGTAGTGCAATTGCTGGATAGTTGGATAGTTCTATTTTTAACTTTTTGAGGAAAACATAGTGTTTTCTAGAGAGTGGCTGCATTAGTTTGCATTCCCACCAACATTGTAAAAGGATTACCCTTTCTCCACAACCTTGCCAACACCTATTATGTCTTGTGTTGTTGGTTTTAGCCATTCTGACAGGTGTGAGGTGATATCTCATTGTAGTTTGTATTTGTATTTCCCTGGTGATGAGTGATACTGAGCATCTTTCATGTGTCTGTTAACCATCTGCATGTCTTCTTTGGAAAAATGTCTGTGTCTTCAGCCTATTTTTAAATTGGATTATTCATTTTTGGATATTGTGTTTTATAAGTTCTTTACATATATTGGATACTAACCTTTTATCAAATCTGTCATATATGTCATTTGTGCATATCTTCTCCCATTCCATCAGTTACCTTTTAGTTTTGTCGATTGTTTCCTTCTTTGTGCAGAAGCTTTTTATTTTGATGAAATTCCAGTAGTTTATTTTTGCTTTTATTTCCCTCACATCCAGAGTGCAGATGTCGAGTGGACAGCTGGATTAATGAGTCTGGAATTATGGAATTACAGGTTAGGGCTGTAGCATCTAAATGATATTTATAACCATGAGATTAGTGTTGCCATCAAGATATTGAACATAAACAAAAAAATGAAGATGTCTGTGGATTGACACTTTAACTTTCCAAAATTAAGTAATGAGAGGAATGAGGATGAGGCAGAGTCAGTGAGGAGGCTGAGAAGGAGTGTTAACAAGATAGAAGGAAAAGTAAGATGGAAGTCAAGGGAAGAAAATGGTTCAAGGAAGGGAAACGATTATGTCAGATGCTGCTGAGAGGTTTAGCATGTTGAAGACTAGAATCTGACTGTTGAATCTGGCATTCTGAAGCTATTAGTGGTCTCAATGAGAACACATTTTGTATATAGTGGGGATGAATACTGTTGGTATACAGTGGAGATTAAAGCTTTATTGCAGTACATTCAAGAAAGATTAGAAGCAGGCAGCATAACTAGGTAACCACCCTACTTACAGTTATTATCTCAGTACTGTTTTCATTCTCAAAAGTGTTCTAGCTTGGATGTTAACTTACATGTTCATACTAACTATATGGAAAATGTTTTCAATGGATATTGCTGGAAACCATAGCTGCAGAAACTATGCTCAATAAAGATTTGTGTGAAAATGTGGTAAATGATACGAAGTATTTGCTAATGAAAATGACCCAGTATGGAGGAGTAAATTGGTGATATTGGAGTAAAGCGAAGTTCAGGAATGATGCTTTGGAAAAGGCAAGAATGTGGGCTGGGGGGTGGTGCTGGGCCTTGTGTTTGAGGTTAGTCAGTTAATCATTTGCAATGGGGGGAGTCAGGGTACACTGTCCCATTGCTTACATTATATTTTTATGTGGATTTGTTTGCACATATTATAGACCTCTTAAGAGTAGTATAAACTCTTAAGAGTGTAAATGTCTTGTTCATTTTGTGATAAGAATTTTTATTATTCTATTCCTTAGTACAATACCTGGCACACAGCAGGTGTGCAATAAATGTTTGAATGAGCAAATGTAGTCACTGTGCTCAGCCTGTGTATGTTTTATCTTCTCACTCAGATTGGATTATTTCCATCAAGTCTTGACAACCAAATTGATTTAATTGTGTTTCTCTTGTCTGGATCTACAGATAGCTTGACTAACTGGTAGAGTTGATTGACAGGAATGCCTGTATTTCTACCCAAATCAGTGATGCTTCGTAGGAGTAAAATCGGTGACCTTTTTCTGCATCAGTTTGCAGTGGTACTGGTTATGGTTTCAACATGAATTACTATTTACTTCACCTTGAATCTTCTTAAAGCTATCTATTCTTCCTCAGAATACATTTATTATTTTAGTTTTCCCTTCATATGGCATTTATATTACCTGTTGTTATTCTCTAGCCTACCCAATACATGGGAAGATCTTTGAGGATGGGTATTACATCTTCATTGCTTTTTTTTCCCTCAAAATGCTTTGTACCATCTCCGGTTAGAAAACATGTCTTCTTCATCACTAAGTTAAAAATCCGTTGTCGAGACCCTCGTGCAAGTTAGGTGCCAAATAAATATTTACGGAGTGAATGACTACAGGAATGAATGATTACTGTCTGTGGTGGATGTTGATTATGCACAGACCAGATCTCCTTTCCTGTTTGCTGTATGTATCCCCCCTCTTCATTGCTCTGCTCCTAACAGTTGACACATAAAATCTTTTCTGAAGGACTATCTTTGGACCTAGGTGCTCCAAGAGTAAGTCCTTGGGATTTTATGCCTTCTCCTTAATAACCAGTATCCAATGACAGGTATAAGACTATACCTGTTCTAGCTCTCATGCCTCAATGCAGTGCAACCTTCCAAGTGCAATTTATACTCTAGAGCCCCCTGTGGGATCAGGCTGAACCAGGGCTTTACCTCAAATTGCATATACCTTTGCTCAGCTTATTAGCCTCCCTTGTCTCACTTGCCTTGTTCTTTTACAGGTTTCTCCTAAGAATGCTTCCTTAGTAAATTACTTGTATGCTCCCTCTTTCCTTAGGGTCTGCTTCTTGGGAACTTTATGTAAGACAGTGCATGTTTACCATCAGTTGATGTCAGGGTCAGGGAATCATATTCACTATCTCTTTAATAAGAGTCTTTAGCTCTGCTGCTGTAGCCAGTTCTTCCTGAGAGTTTTTGGCTTTATACTACTGCCAACCAAAACTGTAGGTGACTGTGAACTAAGTTTGATATTTGATTTGGTTATTGGTTAAGAAGTAGTTTCACTATTTCAGTAAATAACTGTCACTGAATTCAGTAAATATCTTACTGAATTACAGGTCTTTCTAACATCAAGTCAGGATGCATTTTTTTTTTAACTTTCTACTCTTTTGGTTTATATACATCTCTGTTGTCTTCTTAAGTGAGGATAACAGAGTTAATTGTAAAATCAATTTTTATATGATCGAGTAGAGCTTTCTTTTGTCTTCCTGTTGACTATACATATCCATTTCCACATACTCAGTAAATCATTTATTTACCTTTTTCTTTAGTAATTTGAAAAGAACACAAACTCCTTTATCTATAAAATGGGATTGAAAGTAATGTTTTAGAATTCAAAAGCACTTTGGTCGACACCTTCATTTTATAAGTGAGAACACTTGAGGCCGAAAGAGGTTAAGTAATTTGTTCAATATCACCCAACTTGCTTAGTGGCAGACGGGACTAACACCCGACTCCCAGGCTGCTGTCTTCTCTACTGCTCCACAAAAACGCACATTTCTTATTCACAGAATTGATATGAGGATTAGGGGACACATCTGTGAAAAATAGATTTAGCCTTTGGAAAGAAAGATGCTGGATGGCTTTATGAAATCTTTATGAAAACTAATCTCATTTTAACCTTTTCTGTACAATTGTTAGTTTTGTTCAGTTTTATGTTATTTGCCTCAGTCTTCTTTTTGGCCAAGGACTAGATAATATACAATGCTTGATTTAAAAATCAATATTAAGTATCCGAATTGTGTTAGAAATATGAAACACTTCAGCTGGTTTTGAAGCTGGGAGCAGTTGCAGACAGCCTTCCAGAATGGCAATTATTTATGTACATGAAAAATTTGCTATTCCTACTTTGCATATTGGGAATAAGGACGGTTGCTTCAAAAGAAAAGAAGGAAGCATAAATTATATTTTGTTCAGCCTGGTAATACTTCCAAAGCTTGATGCAGTGTGTCTTTAACAAACCATGAATTTTCTTTCCTGCGGAGCCACCATATCCTGCCTACTTACAGCATAGTCAAGGAACCATTATACTAATCCACCATACCTTCATATCTCTAGCAAGCACATGTAAGTGATAACTTGAATATTTATTTTGATGCAAGGTGTATAAATCTTCTCTATGTCATCTTGTAAAGCGAGGAAATTGTGACTTGCTCAACTTGGTTGCTTTAATTGTTCAAGTTTGGTTCTTTCAGCTACAGCATGCTTTGATATATGAATAAGAATGCAATTTAATTTTTGTAGCATTCAGAGTGATTTGTGCAGATTCATATATGCAGGGAAGATAGAATTTGAATACCAAAGGCTAATGTAACTTTTATATATATTTTTAATTAGGTGCGACTATATGCAAGACCTGATGCTATCAGAAGAGGATCTGGGGACTATGCTCTCCATATAACAAAGAGACTAATAGAATTTTATGAAGACTACTTTAAAGTGCCCTATTCCTTGCCAAAACTAGGTAAGTATTTTTGTGGTTATTTTATTGGAAGGGATCCTTGAAGGTGGAAATTTTTCTTCATGCATTTATTTGAGATGTAAAAATTCTTAGAGTTATATTTTTAGAGAAGATGAGCATGAGAAAACTAATTGCTTCTGAAGAGGTAAAATAAAACCTAATGTTTCTTAGGTCTTGCCAAGAAGTCCTCGTAGGAATTAAGAAAGACATTATGTAAGTTTAGTTTTCCAAAAGATAACCCACGTAGCTATAATTCTTTGAATATGCGCTGTGGAGGGGTGCTTGCCAGCATCTCATTTAATCCTCACAGCTACTAGCTGGGTAGGTACTGATAGAACATGTTCTGTCTGAGGGACTTGACATCCAGGGGATGATGTTTCATTCATTCAGGCAGCCAATAAGTGGAAGAGCTGGGATTTCAAGTTAAGTCTTGATGACTCCCAGAACTCTTCAATATTTTATGAGACACTCATTGATTATTTTCTCTTTCCTAGTTCTCAGCTATTGGACCTCAATGTATTAATGATCCCTCACATTATTTTTGTCCAGTCATATGTCAGTACAGGTATAGTAAGTAGAATAAAAACAAAAGAGAAAGGAAACTGTATAATGAAGATAGCATTCAGCACAAATATTCTTATTTCCTTTTACAAAGACAATATGTTCAATGATTATTTTTTGAATGAACAAATGAGTGAATTTTGTTACCCAAATTCGAATGAAGCTACTGCTTTTTCGGGGGAGTGAACTGTGACTTTCCAGGAAGTTAGAAAGGGTATGTATACCCATTAGAAATGCTGTAGTTATTTTTCCTTCTCAGAAAACCTGTTTTGAAATGTTACATCATAGCAGTATTTTGTCCCCCAAACCCTTGCCCATTTTATTTTCCTTCTCAAGAACATTTCGATCTGCATCCACATAAAAATGATTGCTCATTGGTAAAAATAAAGTGCTTACCTGATCAAAAGTGTTAGCATTTGAACCACAGGTTCCTCTTTCTGGAGAACTGGGTCTATTTTATTAAAGTACCTGCCTGCTGTGTAGCTTTATTGGTCTTACAATGAGTAGTTTAGAAAGTAGATGGAATAGTTGATTTGGTGTGGCATACAATTTTAAGGAATGATATTACAAAATTCTGAAGTCTTTCTGAAAGATGTGCTCTTAGAATCCATAAGATTTTATTTCAAATTTCTAAACAAAATTTTATTTCAAACAGGATCTATATTTAGTTTTGTTTTTCTTTCCTTCTTTCCTTTTCCCCTCCTCTATATCAACTTCCTTATTAGAATCTGTTACACTCACATCTCCCTCTAGGCACCCAAGGCAGGAAGGACTATCTGACCTTATTTGCATGGGAGGTGACACTTTTCTCTACTCCAGGTAAAACCGGCTGGGAACTTCCCAGCTTGACCCTAATGTAAAATTCACAAGTGCTTATGTTGCAAGTTCCACAAGAGAAATAAAATGTGGATCTTTGTCCCCTTCAGACCAGTAATTAGTAGAAGAACTCAATTTATAACTTCAGGGGGTTCCATGTAACTGTCAGCTTGCAGCAGGAAGCATTTCTGTTCCTCTCTTTCACTCACAATTGAACCATGCAGGCTTTCATCTGGTAGAAAAGGGCTTTGTTCACTGTTACTATTACTTATTAAACTCCTTATGGTGTATATAATTGAATGATTTGACTTACCCCAGCACACTCCTCTTTATGTATGTAGGGGAGTTACCATAGCCCATGGCACTTTATAAAATTCCTTTAAAAGTTCTATTTATTTTATATATCTATAGATATTTAGATCTGTGCATTAATGGATTTATACAGATGCTTTCTAAAAGCCCCCGATATAAAATTTCTAAGCACAGAAGCATTTTGATAAATTCTTAGTTTCCATTATATATAATGATTAAATAAATTCTATGGAAACCAACTCAGTCTTTGTTAATGGTGCATCTGAATGTGTCCTAGATATCAGCTGCATCCGCCTTGGCTCTTCAGATCTACCAAAGATGCTTTTCTCTCTCCCTCCCCACTTCCTTCTTTCCTTCCATTCTTTTGTCCTTCCTTCTTTCCCTCCCTCCTTTCTTCCTTTCCTTATTTATTTAACAAACACTTTTTGAGTGCCTCCTATACACACTTTTCTGTGGGGATACAGCAGTGAATAAAAAAGGCAAAAATTCCTTTTCTCCTGGGGCTTACATCCTGTTGGGTAAAGACAGACATTAAAACAATTATTAACACATGTAGCATATCAGGTGGAGATAAATGCCATTAAAAATAATGCTAGAATTGAGGGAAAAGAAGAGTAGGGGGAAGATGAGGCATGGGAAGGGGGCTGAAATTTGAAAATGAGTGAATACAGAAGGCTTTGTTAGGAATGTGACTTTTGAGCAAAGACCTTAAGGGAGTAAAGGAACAAGCCAAATGGGTATTGTGGTACAAGGATATAGGCATAGAGGCAGAGGAGGCAGAGGAAACAAAGTTCCCAGACCTTGAGAGGGGAGCTTGGTGGTATATTTCAGGAATAGTCAAGAGGTAAGTATGACTGAAACAGAGTAAATGGGTGTGAAATAGGAAATGAAGTCAAGGAAAGATTTATGGATGTGGAACAGATCATGTATAGCCAGCAGGTCATGGTAAGGACTCTGGCTTTTTCTTTTCTTTTCTTTTTTCTTTTGTTTTCTGGGTGAGATGGAAATGTATTAGTCAGTTTTGAGCAGAAGTATTACATAATCTGGGTTCTGCTGCAAAAGTGTGAGCTGTGCACCTAGTTTGAAAATACACTGTAGGGTGGGATGTCTGGGTAGTGCAGTTGGTTAAGCATCTGACTTTTGATTTCAGTTCCGGCCATGGTCTCATGGTTTCTGAGATCAGGCCTCGAATCATGGTGTGCTGACAGTGCAGAGCCTGCTAGGGATTCTCTCTCTATCTCGAAATAAATAAATAAATAAATAAATAAATAAATAAATTTTTTAAAAAAAGAAAATACACTGTAGGGCCAATGTTCTTAATCAGGGATTGATTGAGGCACTTGGCAATATCTGGAGACATTTTGTTTGTCACAACTCAAGGTGGGTGGTGGTGGAGTGTGTGCTACTGGTGTTTGGTGGGTAGTACTGCTAAACATCCTATTGTGCACAGAACAGCCTCCACAACGATACCAGCTCCAAATGTCAATAGTGCTGAAGCTGAGACCCTGATGAGTGGGAAAGGGTGAAGCATGAAAAACAGTTAAGAGGCTCCAGAAAGTTTCAGGAAAAATATGATGATAGCTTGGACTAAGACATTAACAATGAGATAGTTGGAAGTGGTCCCATCCTGGATATATATTGAAAACAGAAACAAAAATATTTGCAGATGAATAAAATGTGGGATGTGTGAGAGAGGTACCAGGACAGTTCCAAGGTTTTTTTGGGCCCAAGATTGAACAGGATGGAATTGCCTTTTACAATTGTGGAAGGGGATGATTTTTGAGACTGATATGTCTATTAAACATTTAGGTGGCACCTTGATGTCTTGAAAGGAATTCAGATAGGCAGTTGAATTTATAAATATGAAGTTTGGGTGAGTAATCTGGCTACAGATATCTATTTGCCAGCATATGATATAGACAATGATGAGGCTGGATGGGCTCACCACAAATATGAGAGCAAATAGAAAAGAGAATAAGAACAAGGTGGGAGTGATACAGTGTTGATCACAGATTGGCACTTCTGAAAATTCCCAGTGGGAAAGGTTCTGGAAATAAAGGGAAAGGGAGAAATATTTGTTTTCTATCTAACACTGCTCACCTCTAGATAAAAGCTGTTTCTGTGACCTGGTAGCTCCTTACCTTGCAGATCTGTCCCTGTCCCAAACCATGTCAACAGAGACATGGAACTTGCCTCTCTTTGATTTGCGTTAGAAAATAAAAAATCAAAACAAGTAGGAAAACTCTCCTCCAGTTAACCTCTCAGTACTTTAGCTTTGGAGGTGATGTGTGCATGTGTGTGCCATGGTGTTATGGTGCAAAAAACAAAATGAAATGCAACAAACCCCTAGGGTATAATATTGGACCTTTCCTTAAAAGTCACTTTGGTGTTCTGTCATAAACCCTGTGATATCTTCTCCCTACCCAAGTTATTTTTCATATCTAGTGATGAATAGTTTCACTTTCTCCACTGTGGCATCATCTCACACTAGCTCCTCTCTAAGGCTTTGAGTTTCCACTCCAAGTAGTTTATCAGAATGGTTCCCTAAGAGGAATTCTGATGCTTATTGTTAGGACAGTAATTTATTCTCCTTGTTGCACAAAGATATTCCTTTAACATTTTAAGACCACATAGCCAGCCAGTGTACACTGTATGCTGATTTGTTTTTAAAATCTCTACATTAGATAATGAAAATTTAATTGTATGAAGTTTGTAGAGATTTCCTCTTTCTTGGTATTAGGTTGTAACAAGAGGTTACAATACAGGAAGCCTTGCTATAACTGTGTGTCCTATTTTCCCTAAAACTCTCAGAGGCATAGAGGAGATTTACTTTACAACAAAGTTTTTGTAGACATATAGAGAATTAAGTTATCTGTCCTCTACCCTCAAGAACTTGACCACAGCTACAAAACCAAATGGATATGTATTTATAAAATATTGGCCACTCTTAAGGACTTTGTACATTCTAACCCATTTAATCTTTTTCACAGCCTTTTGAGATAGCACCTGTTATTTTTCTTTTTCCAGGTGAGGAAATTTAGGCACTAAGTGACTAAGTAATGTACTCAGTTCACACAGCAGGAATTAGTGGATTTATAATTCAAACCCAGGCTGTCTCCAGAATCTTGAGATTCTGCTGAAACAGTTTCCAGAAATGTAGCAGATTCAGAGAATTAAATATAGGTCACCTTAATAAACTAGATAATCTGATTGCTAGAAGAATAATGTAATAGATATTTTTGTTAATTTCCTATTGATATTATACGTAATATATGGTCCGTGTAGAAAATTTGGAGACTTAAAAACTTAAAGAAGTACATGTTTTATAACTAGTATTTTCATCAACTAGAAAATCAATTTGAGGGGCGCCTGGGTGGCTTAGTCAGTTAAGCGTCTGACTTTCGCTTAGGTCATGATCTCGCGGTTTGTGGGTTCGAGCCCCGCGTCAGGCTCTGTGCTGCCTGCCAGCTCAGAGCCTGGAGCCTATTTCAGAGTCTGTGTCTCCCTCTCTCTCTGACCCTTCCCTGCTCATGCTGTCTCTCTCTCTCTCTCTCCTAGAAATAAATAAAAAATATTTAAAAAAAAGAAATTAAAAAAAGAAAATCAATTTGAATATTTCATCATTTTCTTTTATTTTAATTCCATTCTAGTCAACATAGTGTTATGTTAGTTTCTGATGTACAGTGTAGTAATTCTGCACTTTCACACATAACTCAGTGCTCATCACTTCAGGTGCATTTATTTCCATCTTTTATTTCACCCATCCCCCCACTCTATTTTAATATTTTAAATATTTTTTCATCATAGCTGCTTTATAAGTTAATTAGGTGGCAGATAAAGTGACTCAGATTTGTATTACAGTATTTTGTTATTCATCCTATTTATATTTCAATTAATTATGGCAGATGGTTTTTAGTTTCCTTTTGCTGCTACTTTGTAATTTGTAAATCAATAACTTTTGTAAGGGAGTTTGTTTGATTGCTTCTTTTCAGTACACTGTGCTTTTATGAAGAATTCATTACCTGCTGTGATTGTAGAAGGAGCCACAGGTATTTTGTAACAAGAATTTCTGGCCTCAAGGATATTGTGGTTTTGCTGAGGAGAGAATACAATATTTACGGAAATTAATGGATTAGAGACTCACACAATACAGAATATAATCAAACACCAAAATTTTGTAGGACAAAAATATAGTACCATGTTAAGTTAAGAATGTGGGATCGTTGCACAATGCTGTAGAAATGAAATGCGCATAAAAAGAAGCTTTATATTTACCTGAAAACTGAAAAAAGAAACACATTTAACTGGAGGTAGAAAAGAAGGGTGAGATGTCATTTTGAGAACTGTGTAGTAGGGAAAGCCCATGGATACCATGGGCTTTATGTATTGTGTTGATAGAGTCTATTTTTTTCTATAATGAGATAAGTTATGGTGAAACTTACGGGATAAATTGCCCTATTGAAGTTCATGAATAGAAGAAGCTAGCTTGAATAGTTTTCTTTAAGTTGTGGATATATTTATTGTTTCTAACTTGAAATGATAATTATATAATACTATTTCCATCTTAGTTTTATATCTAATACTTGAGTTATTATTTGAGACTTCATTTTTTTAAAGTATGACTTTTTTTTCTAACCTTGCTTTTGATTAGGTAGACACTGAATACTATACATGTGTCTTGTCGATTCAAGTAATACTGCTTTAAAAATAAAATATCTGGAGTCTCTTTATAAAATCTGGTCTAATTATGTATAATGTCAGTTTATTCTCAAGATGCTTTTTTCAACCAGAATTCCTAAAAATATTTGATGTTATACTGGATCTATTTAATTATATGTTTCCTGGTGGAAACTAATATAAGGCTCTCTCTGTGGAATAACGTTCTAGTACATTGTTAAGGGAGCAGATGAGGCAGTACTTTGCCTTCTGGTTTACCAGGTAGTATAGAAAAATTAGTTTCCTCCAATGACTATCCTTGACCCCCTTTTTAGAATCAAATAATATAGTCTCTCCCTATTTTATAAAGCTAATTTATTTCTGAAAAACTCTTCATATGGTGATCTGTTCATAAACCAAAAGGGCAGTTATCATTTCTTTCAATATTCCTAATCCCCACTCTGACAACTATGTGTAGTAAAACAACACCAAACCCTATTAAAATGGACACAGTTACTTCAATATATTACAGTTATTTTAACACAATTTAACAAGCATTTTCCCCTTCATTAATTATTCCATAATATGGCCACTTAATTGTTCTCGTTAAGCTATTTTGCAGCTATTAGACACTATATACTTCCAAAACTGTACTAACAAATAAAACATGTATAGATACTCAATGTTTATGATATTTAATCACCAGTGCAAAAAAAGAAATAAACAGAACAGTAAAGAAGAAAGAAATCAATGAAAACAATGCATTTTAGTGGGAATGATGCATGAGATTATTACTGCTGTAAACTAGCAAACCACAGTCTGCTGAGTGGAGAATTTAATACAACACAAACTAACTATAGAGCTGAATTAACTAATTAATTCAACAAGCATTTATTGAGTAGTTACTATGTACATTGTAGTCAGCAATGACAATAAATGCTTTCTTCCACTAGAACCTTAAAATCTAGTTGAGGAGATGTTTTTTATTATTTTGCTAGCTTGTTCTGTGTTCAGTTTTCTTATGACCCTCCTATTTCTTTTTCTTTCCCAGTGTTTTGTAATGCCTTTATTTTTTATTTTGAGATACAGAGACAGAAAGCGAGTGGACAAGGGGCAGAGAGAGAGAAGGAGACACAGAATATGAAGCAGGCTCCAGGCTCTGAGCTGTCAGCACAGAGCCTGATGTGGGGCTCGAACCCACGGACTGTGAGATCATGACCTGAGCCGAAGTTGGACGCTTAACCAACTGAGCCACCCAGGCGCCCCGGTTTTAAGAATTTCAAACCTTCACAACTTTGGATTTATTCCTAAGTACATTCTCACTGACTTAATCAGGGGTTGTGAAAGATTGCTTATCCTGAAAATAGATGCAATTATAGAAAGTGCTTAATTTGATCAGGGCATATTTATAAAGAGACCTCTAGGGCATTGTTGTATACTCTCTGACAGAGGTATTGGCTCTCAAAACTTGGTCATTAAGTTAGGAAATAACTCCTTCCAATGTTGCCCAGGCCTTATGCCGTATACTCTGCATTCTTTTCTGTTAGCATGGGTCAGGTGGCAATGGACTCATACCAGCATTGGAAACCTCCTCCTTTGTGCATCCTCCCTCAGCAGCTCCAGGACATCATTTCAGCAGTCTTCCCTTCTCACTCCTGAATCTTCAACTTTCTCTATTGGATCTTTCCCCATCAGCATTAAACCTATGGTGCTATTTCTCTCAACTTTTTCCACCCACACACCCTCACTCCAGCTACTACACCATTCTTTCTTTCCTTTTACTGAGCTGCTTGAAAATGGTTTCCATCTATAATGACTCTGATTTCTCTCTTTACCCCCATCTTGGATGCCCTCTCCTTCAGGCTTTTGTCCTCAACGCTGTACTAAACCTGGTCCCATCAGATTCAAAATGCCTTCACATTGCTAAATCCAATGGCTAGTTCTCAGTTCTCCTCTTCAGCTGTCAGCAGTATCTGACAGTTGTTCTCTCCAACATCTTGAAACACATTTTTCTCTTGTCTTTTAGGATAACACATTTTCCTGGGTTTTTTGTGGGGTTTTTTTTGTTTGTTTTTACCAACTAACTGACCATTCTTTCCACATCTGTTTTTTCCCTCTAGTCCCCTTTCCAGCTGAATCATATTGGAATATCTCAGGACTCAGATTTTGGACCTTTTCTCTTTGCTATCTATGTTGCTGATGACTTCATCCAACCTCATAGCTTTAAATACTACCTGTTGATGCCAGTGATTTCCAAATTTACAGATCCAGCCCGGTTATCTTCTCCACTCCAAATTTCATCATTCTACTGACTATCTGACATTTACATTTGGATACCTAATGAGTATCTCAACTTAATACGTTCACATTGGAGCTGCAAATTTTATACCATTATCATGTTCCTTTCATCATCTTTCGTAACTTAGGAAAGGGGAATTTTATTCCTTCAAAAGTTGGTTAAGTAAAGGGGTGCCTGGGTGGCTCAGTCGATTAAGCACCCAGCTTTGGCTCAGGTTACGATCTCACGGTTGGTGGGTTTGAGCCCCGCATCCGGCTCTGTGCTGACAGCCGGCTCAGAGCCTGGAGCCTGTTTTGGATTCTGTGTCTCCCTTTTTCTCTGACCCTCCCCTGCTCACACTGTCTCTCTCTCTCTCTCTCAGAAATAAAAAACATTAAAAAAAAATAAAGCAAGTATATGGCACTTCGCAAAAAAAAAAAAAAAAAGTTGGTTAGGTAAAAAAAGATTGGAATTATAATCTTTTTCTCTCATGTTACATGCCCAAACCATCAATAGATGGTTTTCTGGTTCCATATTCTACACGTATTCAGAATCTGATCACTTCTCACCATGCCCGCAGCTACTCTCATTCCAGCCACCATGCTTTCTTGCCTGGGTCACGTGGTGTGAGAACATGACATATTTGAATTTACTGGGTTCTTATGAAGGATATTGGGCTTGTCTGATGCTGTTGCTGTCTTACTCAAATATTCCAAGGGCTTCCCATTAATTATAGAGTAGAATCCAGGACTTTTGCTTTGTCCTGTAAGACCTGTGAGGATCAAGCCCATTGCTCCTACTCTGACCTCATCTCCCACTTCTCTCCTGCTCATTCTCTCTGTGTCAGCTACAGTGGCTTCCTTGCTGTTTCTCCAACATACCAAGCATGCATCAACCTTAGACCTTTGCACTCATTCCTTCCTAAGTCTCGAATAGTTTCCCTTCAGATACATACATAGCCAAAATACGACCTTTTCCAGTGAGGTCTTCTTTGACCTCTATTTAAAGTGCAGCCTTGCTGATTATTTCCTATCTCTCTTCCATAATTTACTTTTCTCCAAACCACTTTTTATTATTTCCCTTGGCATGTATTTACATCTTATTTGTAACCTGTCTCCAAGTATCCCCACCACTGCCCCAAATGTAAGCTCTATGAAAGCAGACGTTTTTGTCTGTTTGTTCATTGCTCCATTCTCTCTGGCTAGAAAAGTGTGTGGCCCAGGGTAGGCACTTAATAAATTTTTGTTGAGTAAATAAGTAATCTCTAAATTTCTTTCTGCATTAACAATTTTCACCACTTTGGAGAGGGAGAGAAGACAAAGCTTTGGCTGCTTTGTGAATCAAATAAAATATGTAACTTATTTTTTAGTAGAATAAACAAAGAAATAATGGTCATATACCTTATACCCTTCAAAAGAAATTATTTTTTGTAAATTTAAGTGGAAAGGGTAAAAGGTGAATTAACTAAAGCTGCAGCTACTTCTCATTAAGGATTCATGTAAAGGAAGTTGTTAGTGAAAAATGTGTGAGTTGATAATCTAGAAGAAGTTTTGAACTTTTGGTTTATTATCATGGCAATCTTAGAGGGAAGGAGGCTATTAAGCTATACTTTGCACTTGGAAGGATTCTGCAATCTAAAAATGAAATAACTAGTTGCCTATCAACTCTTTTCCCTCTTGTTATTCACTGAGATGAAAACAACATTTATTCATGAATTTGACAACATTGTTGCCTATGTACTATATATTAGACACTGTTTTATTATGTACTGAAGAATCAGAAGTTAGCAAGAGATAGCAATCCCTATCCTCATTGGGCTTGTATTTTAGTAAAGGAGAGAGGTAAACAATAGATAAATGTGTTTAATATTTATTATAAAACATTTATAAATATGATAGATAGATAGATAGATGATAGATAGATAGATAGAAAAAAATAAATAGATAAATAAAAATGATAACTGCTAGGTGTACCTTGGTGGCTTAGTTGGTTAAGTTGGTTAAGCATCTGACTTCAGCTCAGGTCATGATCTCACAGTTCGTGAGTTTGAGCCCTGCATCAGGCTGTCTGCTGATCTCCTGTGCCCCTCTCTCTGCCCCTCCCCTTTTCACTTTCTCTTTCTCACTCACTCTCTCTCTCTCTCTCTTTCTCAAAAATAAATTAAAAAATCATTTAAAAAAGTAATAACTGCTATAGGGAAAATAAGGCAGAGAAGAAAGTGTCAAATGTTGGCGGGTTGTAGTTTTAAAGAGTAGATGGTCAGGGAATGCCTTGATGAAATGGGGATACTTGATTTAAAATCTGAAAGAGTGAGGATATCCTGAGAAGGGTGTCTGACTTGTTGAAGAAATAGCAAGGAGGGGCTCCTGGGTGGTCGGTTAAGCATCTGACTCTTGATTTCAGCTCAGGTCATGATTTCACAGTTCATGAGTTTGAGACCTGTGTTGTTTTCCATGCTGACAGCATGGGGCCTGCTTGGGATTCATGCCTTCTCTCTCTCTCTCTCCTCTCTCTTTCTCTCTCTGCCCCTCCCCCACTTGCACCTGTGTGTGTGCGCGTGTGTGCGTACGCTCTCTTCTTCCCTCCCCCCCGCCCCCCAATAAATCAATAGACTTAAAAAGAATGGCAAGGAGACCAGTCTGCCTGGAGCAAAGTGAGTGAGACCGAGGGTGGGGGTACATGAAGTCCACGAGGAAATGGGGCCAGGTTGTGAAGGAACTTGTTGGTTGGCCATTGAAAGATATGTGCTTTTGGGGTGCCTGGGTGGCTTAGTCGGTTAAGCGACCGACTTTCACTTAGGTCATGATCTTGCGGTTCGTGGGTTTGGGCCCCGCGTCGGGCTCTGTGCTGACTGCCAGTTCGGAGCCTGGAGCCTGTTTCAGTCTGTGACTCCCTCTCTCTCTGACCCTCCTCTGCTCATGCTGTCTCTCTCTCTCTCTACTAGAAATAAATAAAACATTAAAAAAAAAAAAAGAAAGATATGTGATTTTATTCTGAGCAGAGACATTGCTTTAGTCTGCTCAGGCTGCCATAACAAAACCTATAGACTAGTTGGTTGAAACAACCCAAATTTATTTTCTCACAGTTCTGGAGGCTGGAAATCTGAGACCAGGTTTCCTATACAGTCAAGTTCTCATGAGAACTCTCTTCCTTGCTTGCAGATGGGCACCTTCTTGCTGTGTTGACACACAGCAGAGAACTAACAAGTTCCTCGTGTTTCTTCTATTAAAGGGCACTGGCCTATCATGAAAGCCCCACTCTCGTGACCTCAGCTAAATATAATTATCTTCCTTCCAGAGGCCTCATCTCCAAATACCATCACATGGGGTGTTAAGGCTTCCACATACGAATTTGGAGGGAATACAGTTCAGTCCATAGCAGGCATGATCTGGCATGGCTTACATTTTTAAGGGAACACATTGTCTGCCCTATGTAGAATGTTGGAGGAAGGGCAGGGGACAAGTCCAAAGCAGGGAGAAGCTACTGCTTTATTCTGAGAAATAATGTTGGATTGGACCAGAGTGGTGACACTGGAGATGGAGAGAAGTGGGCAGATTTGGAAGTATTTTGAAAGGAGGTTCAACAGGATTTGCTACATTACAATAGGACTTCAAATGAGGGTTTGATGTCAGTTCCTCTCAACTAGAGTTTAGAAGATTATGACAAGCTTGAAAAACTGAGTCTTCCTTTTTTCCCCCCTGTGGCTTTCTTTTCTATGTAGCTACAGTGAAAAGGAACAATCTTTCTATGCCTCTTTCTCTTTCTTGGTTATTTGAAATTAACATAGCAAGATAAATAATTTGTATTTTCTGTATTTTCTAGACAGAGCAGCTCTACTTAGAACAAAATAATGGCTGTAATAATCCTTTTCTGGGAGTGAGTTGTTTCCTCCACTGGCCATTGGTCACTCTGGAGTTAATTATAGTCAAATAGTAATCCAAAGCCCCAGAGAAAGGGAGGGACATTTCATTAAAGTCTAGGCTGAGGATTACTGCTGACAGAAGCACTGACAATCAGGCGTTTTTTTAAAGGAAAGGTGACCATTTCCATAAATTTTAGAGCTAAAATAGCTTATATTTAGATCAGAAGATTTTTCAGAATAGCTTCATTTCAAGAAACTGCGACTGAGGAATAGTTATGTAAATTAAGGTTAAGTGTCTAAAAGTCAATTAAGGCAAGATGCTCCATAAAGACAGAAATAGTCAAAATACATTTTTTTCTTTTCTTTGTTCCAGTGTATTTGTGACAGTGTTCCTTTTCCAATTCAGAATTTTTCAAATGTTTCCATTGTAAATACAGGCAGTGATTACTTCCTAATGGATTATCCTTTCATTTTGAAGGTTTATGAACTTTTAAGTGGTAATTCTGATCAGGGCATCCTTTTACCTTTGGCGTTAAGATCTTTTGATCTTATCAAATAATGAAGGCTAATAAAAATCCTTGTTGTAAGCCAAGGAATATCTACTTATAATTTCATAGGGTGGAAAGCAGATGTGCTGTTGTAACCTGAGGAAGGTGTGCTTTATTTACTTTCTTGTCTAATGTAAGAGATGGGTCCCCATCAAATTTTAACTGTGAATTATTATAAAATCGGCTGTTTTTAAAAGCTTTAAAATTATGACTATATTCATTATGACATTGGGGGACTTGGGATTGGGACTGAAAGTTTTTGAAATTTCAGATGGAAAGTGTGTTACTGGTCCACCTTTCAACATTACAATCTTTCATTACGGCCTGTGAGAATTTCGCTGCTGCTGCTTATGGACTTTGAAATGTAAAACAGAGTGAAGTGTAAAACAAACCTCAGCCTGTAGGAGAGGTTGCAATACACAAACAGAGTGAATCCAATATGGTAGTTGTAAATGAAGGCTTTAGGGCATTTCTGAAACCTTTTAAAGGGTAATTTTGAAAGAAAGGGTGAGTCCCATATGCCATTTTTCAGTTGGAAGAATTTTAATGGTTTGTAACTTAGATTTATTCTTTATTGGCTTTATTTTTTTTCCTTATGGATTCTATCTTTGTATGGGAAATAATTTATAAGTGATCTAGAGTGTGTCTTCAATAGTAGAGAATAAGATGTTTTTAAGCTGTTAAATTGTTTAGCAGTTCTTTTTATTGTACAGACTGAAAAATATTCACTAAGACGTAAAATAATTGGTAGGATGAAAATGTTTAGGATCATTTAGCTTCTTAAGTACATTGAGATATAGCCTGTCAATTTTTATTAATATTAATAAAGCCAGCTGATAAATGATATGAAATTTGATGAGCCAAATTTCTCTAGTGGACAAAACCAAAACTTCATGTCTGTAACCGAAATTTCGGTATACCCCAAATCATAATTTCTTACACCTATTGCTATGAACTAAGTTGTATCTCCTTCAAGTTCCTATGCTGAAGCTCTAACCCTCAATGTACTGTATTTGGACATAGGAGATAATTAAGAGGCAATTTGGGGGTCGTAAGAGTAGAGTAAAGAAAAGGAAAAAAGAGATCTCTCTCTGTCTCTTTCTATCATTCACATGAGGTCACAACAGCTGTCTACAATCCAGAAAGAGAGCTCACACCAGAACCTAACCAGGCTGGTGACATGATTGTGGATTTCTAGCCTCCCTGACTATGATAAAATTAATTTCTGTTGCTTAAGCCACCCAGTCTATGGTATTTTGTATGGCAGCTCACACTGCCTAATAATCTGATAGGTAATTTTCAATACTGTTTTCTTAGGTTTGTGGTGGGATGCGAGTGAAGATGTGGCTAAAATAAAGATCATAGCAACTACTTGAATTATTCAGGCCTTTGAATAACAATTCTATTTTGTCTGAATTACTTTGATTATTTAAGGAGAACTTATGGATTTACCTCCTTAAATATCTGTTACTTTGCTTTACCCTTCCCTCTCATGTACTGAAAAAAATTTGTGATTGGAAAGAATTTTAATCATTTAAAGAAGTCTCCATAATCAATATGATAGTGTTCAGCAAACTATCTTTGTAAAGGGTCAGAAAGAAAACATTTTTAGCTTTGTGAATCATACCATCTCAGTAGCAACTTTTCAACTCTACCATTATAGCAAGGAAGCAGCCATAGACAACATATAAATGAATGAGTGTGGCTATGTTCCAATGAAATTTCATTTACAGAAACAGACGGTTGGCCAGATTTGGCCCATAGGCTATAGTCTGCTGAATCCTGCAGTACTAGATAACCTCTTTAGTTCAACAATATAAAAATTACAAATCCTTCAAACCAAGAGACCCTTATTAAGTTTTCTTTTCTCTTTTTTTTACATTTTTATAAATGTTTAAGAATCAAACTGAATCAGTATATTCAAAATAACTAGGATACTTTGTTCTTTTTAAAGGCATCCATTTGGTCATTAGTACATATAGAATATATGCATTAATAGAATATATTTTGATAGTAATTATTAATATATTATATGCTATGCATCAATTTATTAATATACAAATGTTAAAATACATGTTTGTATACTATTGATTAATTTATATGTACTGATTATATATTCACATTTTACTTATTACATATTCATACCCCATATTCACATAAAGACCATTATACTGAGTACCCTTATATAATTTGTTTTCCATTTGCACTTAAAATGAATAACATTTGGAAACTTTTTTGTCAAGACTAACAGCTCATTTTTCTCTACAACCTCTAATAATGCTTCAAATTAAGAAGGGAGATGGTAGAGAATAATGACAGACTGAAGAGGGGAAGGGTGTGCCACAGATTTGAGGAAAAGAGAGATGGAGATAATTATCCTGGAGAGAGGGAGAGGAAAATGATAACAAAAATATACTATGACTTCTGTACAGCATAAGGGCCCACTTAACTGTGTAGTCATAAGTTCAAAGTGAATGCCAGAGGGGTGCCTGGGTGGCTCAGTCAGTTGGGCGGCCGACTTCAGCTCAGGTCATGATCTCATGGTTCGTGAGTTCAAGCCCCACATCAGGCTCTATGCTGACAGCTCAGAGTCTGGAGCCTGTTTTGGATTCTGTGTCTCCCTCTCTCTCTGACCCTCCCCTTCTCACACTGTATGTCTCTCTCAGAAATAAATAAAATGTTAAAAAAAATTTAAAAAGCGAATGCCATAATCCAGGCAATGCAGGCACAGGATAGACATACAGTAGGGCTTAACCAAGGTAAAGGTTGTGCCCAGGAAAGATGAGGAAGAGAGAGGCAATGGAGCTGAAGACAATACCAAGGGAAGGGCTGAATAGTTACAGGGATGCCTCATGTCATCTAACCTGGGGAAATGGGATCTAAGATGTGAGACGAGACATGCTGTAAAAATGTGTACAACTAATGGGTTGGGGATCCCAGGAAGGAGGAGAGCAAAGTATTGTTGGAACAGAAGTGGAATAACAAGGCTGGGAAGATAGGATGCTGCAAACAGGAACTGGAATGCTTGAAATGAAGACATTGCCAGGCGGTGTAGTCACTGAAAAAGACAATGTCCAGGGTATGACCACAAACTCGGTGGGGACAATGAAAAAGACTTTTGAGGGGCGCCTGGGTGGTTTAGTCGGTTGAGCGTCCAACTTTCGCTTGGGTCATGATCTCGCGGTTCGTGGGTTCAAGCCCCGCGTCGGGCTCTGTGCTGACTGCCAGCTCAGAGCCTTGAGCCTGTTTCAGAGTCTGTGTCTCCCTCTCTCTCTGACCCTCCCCTGCTCACGCTGTCTCTCTCTCTCCTAGAAATAAATAAAACATTAAAAAAAAAAAAGACTTTTGAATTAGGTGATGGGGCTTATATTTCAGATCTGTATATATAATAATAAGAGATATTATTTTTAGTAATATGATGCTTTTCAAAGTCCCAAGTTCACTAAGCCTCATGCCTAGACCACTGCAGCCCTATTTCAGAACTCACATTACAATAGTCATTCCTGAGATGTGCAGGGTGGAAGAAGGTAAAGCTGGGGAAGGGAAGTGCATAAGAAATAGTCAGTCTCAGAGAACACATAACATGTTTCAGAATCTGTCACATTTTTAAACCTAGCAAATAGTAAAATTGAGGATCTGTTCCTACAGTGTCAGATTTTGTGTATCTGTTGTCAAACATATCAGTCACTGAAGATACGAGATGAAAAAAAACTACAAATAAATGATCACAAAGAAGAAAATATGCTGATCCTCATTCTTAGACGCAGTTGATTTATTTTGATAGATATAATGCTGTGTTGTAGCTCCTGGCTTTTGGTTGTTGTTGTTCCTTTTTTTTTTTTGTACTGAGCTTAGAGAGTGAATCTGGAATGCTAAGATCAGATGTGAAATATGACACAAGTATCACAAAGATTTTACTACAAAGCTCATTAAAATATTAAGCTTACTATTAATAAGTCCTTTTTTGTCTCTAAAAATATAGCAGGATCAAAAAATATATGTATATAGCAGAATGTAGATAAATATATGAGGGCAATTCACATGCTTTTGCTCTTTGCAGTGCTTCAGTGTGAGAGAATGAGTGGGTACAAATTGCAATTAGTAATTCACTAATTGTTCACAATTAGTGACTCACGTGGACATGCTCAGGTATATGGTACTCTTTTATGTCCTGAGAATGGTACAAGTGTAAGAAATCCTAGTTTAGACAATTAGTTGCATAGACTTGGAAATATTTAGATGAACTATTTTCAAGCCTACCTTAATGTACTTAATTTAAACTTGTTAAAGTCACCAGTGTCTAAATAAATGGGGGAAAGACAACACTTTCTGAGCTCTCAAATTCTAAACACTGCGAAAGCTGACTAATAGCCCAGGCAACAAGTAGATTCTGAAGATGCCACTTTCAGCAGGATCTACAGGAGATCCATGGAGCAGTGTGTATTGGTGACATGAATTTTATGCTTCTCATCTCCCAAAGCAACTCTTACTTTTCTTAGGTATAACAAACTGCCTAAGAAGAAATGGAACAAAGAAGAAAGTCATAATTAGATGTGATTATTGGCCTTCCTTAATAGATGATCCAGACTATTTAATTTCACGACATCGTAATCCCAGCACGCAGAGCAACTCCCATCATATTGAGTCTTTTCCACCTTTGTATGTGCGCATTCCCTGATCACATTCAAGTTCACATCTGCTCCAAACTCTTCCATTCTACCCTTTGGAACTCTCTATGTGTTATTATATTAGCAAGTTCTATGTTCTTAACTTGTTTTCTGAATATTTTCTTTACTTTATAGCTCTAACTAATCTTGGATTTTGTTTTTTTTTTTTGTAATTTTTTTTTTAATGTTTTATTTATTTCTAGGAGAGAGACAGCATGAGCAGGGGAGGGTCAGAGAGAGAGGGAGCACAGACTGAAACAGGCTCCAGGCTCTGAGCTGGCAGTCAGCACAGAGCCCGACGCGGGGCTCGAACCCACGAACCGCGAGATCATGACCTGAGCGAAAGTCGGACGCTTAACCGACTAAGCCACCCGGGCGCCCCAAATCTTGGATGTATTTTGAAGGACACCTATTTGCTGGTGGCTCTATAAGTGGGGGTGGGCTTTCTTTTACACCCCAAAACATACAAGATTGGAGATGTCATCCTTGTTGTTGAAAGCTATTTAAGTGTTAAGTAGCTTCTCTACCACCTTCCTAAAACCCCATCTATCTGAGTTGATACAAGTGAATTATAGTGCCCCCTTCCTCACCTTGGCTGAATTTATCTGGTATTGCCTCTTAAGTATGCATTTCATTAAATGATGTCTCACTGATGGTTCTGAAACACTGCTTTTCTTTTTACCATTCTTCTGCCTTTTTTGTTGGTTGTTTCAATGTCCGTATTGTTAATCCCTCAAAATATTTGAGAAGCCTTTGTCTCCTTAGTTGTAATGATCTTTTCTCTTGACCAATCCAGTCCATGGTCATACCTTGGCATTGTCTTTTCCAATGACTATACCACCTGGCAATCAGTGTCTTCATTTCAAGCATTCCAGTTCTTGTTTGCAGCATGCTATCTTCCCAGCCTTTTTCTTCCACTTGCTCTCCAACAATACTTCACCCTCCTTCTTTCTGAGATCCCAACCCATTAACTGTACACATTTTCACAGCATGTCTCCTCTCACATCCTAAGTCCCATTTTCCCGGGTTAGATGACATGAAGCATCCCTGTAACTAATCGCTCCTTCCCTTGCTGTTGTCTTCAGCTCCTTTGCCTCTTTCTCCCTCATTCTCTCCTAGGCACAACCTCCACCCTGGTTAAGCTCTACTGTGTATCTATCCTGTTGGCCTGCATTTCCTGGATGATGGCATTCACTTTAAATTTATGACCACACAGTTAAATGGGCCCTTATGCTGCACAGCAATCATAGTATATTTCTGTTATCATTTTGCTCTCCCCCTCTCCAGGACAATTATCTCACATCTCCCCTCTCCTCAAATCTGCAGCATACCCTTCCCCTCCTCAGTCTCAACCTGTAATCTGTATGCTTATTTTATTAAAGACAAAACAAAGCAAACCAAAACAAAAAGCAATCAGAAGTGAATTTCCTGGGGCACCTGGGTGGCTCAGTCAGTGAAGGGTCTAACTCTTGACCTCAGCTCAGGTCATGATCTCAGAGTTCAGGAGATCTAGCCCCATGTTAAGCTCTGAGCTGATAGTGCAGGGCCTACTTGGGATTCTCTCTCTCCTTTCTCACATTCTGCTCCCTCTCCCCCCCCCCCACTCAAGAGCAGCTGTGTTCTATCTCTTTCTCTATTTTTCCCTCTCAAAGCAAATAAACTTGAAAAAAAAAAAAAAAGAAGTGAATTTCCTTCTTCAGTCATCTGCATCCACACCTAAATACCTAGCATTCCATCCTGGTATAATGAAGTTTTCCGTGAACCTATATGAGGCCAGTTCTCCCACAAATGGTCTTAATCCCATACCGTGTAATTGCTTTTAAGACTTTGCTTTTGGGGGAGGAGGCAAGATGGCGGAGAAGTAGGGAGCTCCGTGCCTGCACTGGCGCCCAGGCATCACACGGAAAAGATCTGAAGCCATAGGAAGCTGTACCACACCCAAGAGATTGGGAGAGAAAGGATGCAGATTCCACTGAGAAAGCCTTCTAACGTGAGTGCGAACTGGGGAAGTAAAAATCGGGCCTGAATTGGAGACTGGAGAGACGGGCCACCCCCCTCTATGGGGAGTGAGAGGGGAAAAAGAGAGTCTGAAACAGAAAAACCTCCGCTCCGGGGAAAAACCTCCGCTCGGGGTGTAGAAAATCTTTGCGCACAAAATACCTGCGCGTCAGGCCCCTCCACGCTCCCAATTCCCCCAGCAGGGGCTGCGCTCGAAATTTGCTTCTTTGTGCGGGCTCCTGGCTGGCTGGGAGAGGTTGCGCACCTGCAGCCATTACCCTGGAGGCAGGCTTGGACCCCTGAGGAGGCGCGCAGGCACCTGCGTCCCTGCTCCTAGCTGGCTGGAGCTCTAGAGGGAAGGCAGAGCGCTAAAAACTGGCAGATGTGGCCTCGAGTTTGTGTTTTGGGTGATTGGGACACAGAGGGACCTCGATTTCCTCACTCCAGCAGGCTCAGCGAGCCGGCAGACAAAGCCCCCTGCCCCGCCCAGGCCCGCCAGCCCCACCCGGAGGAGAAGGGAGCAGAGGCTTCTGGCTCCATCCCCAGAGCTAACCTGGAAGAGTGGATTTCCCCTGAGGGGGAAGCCAGGGGATCACCTGAGGCAATTTCAGCGGGGTGCTTGGCCTAGGGTTTGGAGGCTGGGACTGGCCTGGGTTGAAAAGCACAACAAACTTTGGCTGAGCCCCTGGTCCAGGAAGGTTACATGCCTATAAAAGCAAGGTGGAGTGCCTCCACTCTCCTTCCTACAACCTCCAGGCAGAACTGCCGCCTGACTCATTGGATCACACCACGCCCATCCCCGCTTGAGAGCTGTCCTCCTCCCTTTCCTCTCCCTTTTTTTTTGTTTTTTGGGGTATTTTTGTTTTTGGTTTTGGGTTTTTTTTTTTTCTTTTTTTCCGCAGAACACTAACCTGATTACCTTTGGTCACCAGCGTGCTTAAACAATCAAATTTAGTCCATTCTGTAGATGTAAATTCTACACCTCCCGACATTTTCATCTCTTTCTCTCAGGAGTAATTAGACTATATAGTTTCTCTGGATAATACCAGCATCCATCTCTCACCTATCCAACCATATTCTACCTTTAACTCTTTGAAAAAAGCTTCGTATCCCTTCTGCCTGTTCATTCTATTTCCAATTTTGCCTCAGCCCTGCCCTGTCTTCTCTCTCGTTCTCTATGCTCTTCAACCAGCACTGCATACACACGGCTATTTAACTGTAGCTGGGAAATCCGGTTATATGCTTTAAGCCGTTCTTTGTCCATCGGTTTTCTTCTTTTTTCCTTTTCTTTTCTCCTTTTTGACCCTTTTATGTATTTTCTACTCCCTATTATTTGCCCTCCCTCCTCCGTCTTTTCTCTTAACTTTTTCATTTTCCCTCTCACTTTGCATGCTAGTTGAATTAGCCTGTGCATTTGTGTGCTCCTGCTCCCTGTGTGTTTGTCTGTTTTCTTTTCCAAATATCACTACGAATAGGAAAATAAAATAACCGAGGTCCCAACAAGAGAGACCAAGAGATAACATTCAAAAAACACTCTCTGAAAGGATAGGCCCTGGACAGTCAAAGAGTCTTCTTGGATATAGCAGTGCTCACAGATAGAGCATAACATGTCTTTAAAACCAACAAGAGCTCTCCTCCAAAGAAACTGCAAGAAGAAATGACAGCTAATGAACTGCTCAAAACAGATATCAGCAGCATAACTGAACAAGATTTTAGAATAATAATGGTAAAATTAATAGCTGGGCTTGAAAAAAACATAGGGGACATCAAAGAAACTATGGCTACAGACAGAATGGAAAAGTGCAAGTCCAAAATCTAACAGCTCGCCTAAAGGAACTGGAGGCACAGCAACAAGAATGCCCTAAACCCAGTGGAAGAAGAGAAATAGTAAAAATCAGAGCAGAAATAAACAACATAGAGACCAAAGAAATAATTGAACAGATCAATGAAACCAAGCGTTGGTTTTTTGAAAAAATACACAAAATTGACAAACCTCTAGCCAGGCTTCTCAAAAAGAAAAGAGAGAGCACCCAAATAGACAAAATCATGAATGAAAATGGAGTTATTACAACCAACCCCTCAGAAATACAAATATCAGGCAATTATCAGGGAATACTATGAAAATTATATGCCAACAAATTGGACAACTTAGAAGAAATGGACAAATTCCTATACGCACACCCACTGCCAAAATCACACGGGAAGAGGTAGGAAATCTGAACAGATCCATAACTAGTAAGGAAATTGAATCAGTGATCAAAAATCTCCCAACAAATAAGAGCCCAGGACCAGATGGCTTCCCTGGGGAATTCTACCAGACGTTTAAAAGAATTAAAACCCATTCTTCTCAAGCTATTCCAAAAAATAGAAAGTGAAGGAAAACTCCCGGACTCATTTTATGAAGCCAGCATCACTTGGATTCCCAAGCCAGAAAGAGACCCAGCAAAAAAAGAGAACTACAGGCCAATATCCTTGATGAATACGGATGCAAAAATTCTCAACAAGATCCTTGCAAATCGAATTCAATAGCACATAAAAAGAATTATCCACCAAGACCAAGTGGGATTCATTCCTGGGTTACAGGGCTGGTTCAACATTCGCAAATCAATCAATGTGATCCATCACATCAACAAAAGAAAAGATAAAAACCATGTGATCCTGACAATAGATGCAGAAAAAGCATTTGACAAAATACAGCATCCCTTCTTAATAAAGACTCTAGAGAAAGTTGGGATAGAAGGAACATACTTAAACATCATAAAAGCCATCTATGAGAAGCCTTCAGCTAACCTCATCCTCAACGGGGAAAAACTGAGAGCTTTCCCCCTGAGATCAGGAACACGACAGGGATGTCCACTCTCACCACTGCTGTTTAACATAGTGCTGGAAGTCCTAGCATCAGCCATCAGACACCAAAAGGAAATCAAAGGCATCAGAATTGGCAAAGAGGAAGTCGAACTATCACTTTTTGCAGACAACATGATACTCTACGTAGAAAACCCAACAGACTCCACCAGAAGCCTACTGGAACTGATCCAAGAATTCAGCCAAGTTGCAGGGTACAAAATCAACATACAGAAATCGATTGCATTTTTATACACCAATAATGAAGCAACAGAAAGAGAAATCAAGAAGCTGATCCTTTCACAATTGCATAAAAAACCATAAAATACCTCGGAATAAACCTAACCAAGGATACAAAAGTCTGTATGATGAAAACTACAGAAAACTTATGAAGGAAATTGAAGAAGACACAAATAAATGGAAAAACATCCCATGCTCATGGATAGGAAGAATAAATATAGTTAAGATGTCATTATTACCCAAAGCTATCTACACATTCAATGCAATTCCAATCAAAATTGCACCAGCATACTTCTCAAAGTTAGAGCAAACTATCCAAACATTTGTTTGGAACCACAAAAGACCCTGAATAGCCAAAGTAATACTGAAAAATAAAACCAAAATGGGAGGTATCACCATCCCAGACTTTAACCTCTACTACAAAGCTGTCATCATCAAGACAGTATGGTATTGGCACAGAAACAGACACATAGACCAATGGAACAGTATTGAGAACTCAGAAGTGGACCCAAAAGTATACAGCCAACTAATCTTTGACAAAGCAGGAAAGAATATCCTATGGAAAAAAGACAGCCTTTTTAACAGATGGTGTTGGGAGAACTGGACAGCAACATGCAGAAGAATGAAACCAGATCAGTTTCTCATACCATACACAAAAAAAAAGGACCTGAATGTGAGGCAGGAAACCATTAAAACCATAGAGGAGAAAGCAGGAAACCTCTTTGACCTCTACCGCAGCAACCTCTTACTTGACACATCCCACAGAGCAAAGGAATTAAGAGCAAAAATAAACAATTGGGACCTCATCAAGATTAAAAGCTTCTGCACGGCAAAGGAAACAACCCACAAAACTAATAGGCAAACAACAGAATGGGAAAAGATAGTTGCAAATGACATATCAGATAAAGGGTTGATATCCAGAATCTATAAGGAACTCACCTAATTCCACACCCAAAAAACAAACAACCCAGTAAAGAAATGGTCAGAAGATATGAACAGACACTTCTCCAAAGAGGACATCCAGATGGCCAACAGACACATGAAACGATGCTCAGCATCCCTCCTCATCAGGGAAATACAAATCAAAACCACACTGAAATACCATCTCACGCCAGTCAGAGTGGCTAAAATGAGCAAATCAGAGAACTCTAGATGCTGGCGAGGATGTGGAGAAACGGGCACCCTCCTACACTGTTGGTGGGAATGTAAGCTGGTACAGCCCCTCTGGAAAACAGTGTGGAGGTTCCTAAGGAAACTAACAATAGAACTCCCCTATGACCCAGCAATAGCACTGCTAGGAATTTACCCAAGGGATACAGAAATGCTGATGCATAGGAGCACATGTACCCCATGTTCATAGCAGCACTCTCCACAATAGCTAAAACATGGAAAGAGCCTAAGTATCCATCAATGGATGAATGGATCAAGAAGATGTGGTTTATCTATACCATGGAATACTACATGGCAATGAGAAACAATGAAATCTGGCCATGTGTAGCAACATAGATGGACCTTGAGGGTGTTATGCTGAGCGAAATAAGTCAGGCAGAGAAGGACAAATATCATATGTTTGCACGTATAGGAGGATTAGGAGGAACTTAACTGAGGACCAAGGGGGAGAAGAAGGGGGGAAATGGTGGGGGAAAGGGAGAGAGGCAAACCATGAGAGACTCTTGAATGCTGACAAAAACTGAGGATGGATGGATGTGGGAAGGAGGGAGGGAGGGATGGGCATGGAGGAGGGCACTTGTGGGGATGAGCACTGGGTATTATGTGGAAACTAATTTGGCAATAAACGATTTGTAAAAAAAAAAAAAGGAAGTGAAGTGAAAAAAAATAAAATAAAAAAGAAGGGAACAAAAGATAAATGTATAGATGTATATAAAAAAAAGACTTTGCTTTTAAAATTACCCTCTTGATTTTCCATCATCAGATTTCTTCCCCTCTTAATAAGATTATCTTTAGACAAACAGGTGTCAATATACCCTGTCCTAAGCTAGCAAGCAAGCAAGCAACAAGCAAACAAGTGATATTCCCTGAAACTGATTTCCTCTAGCTATGATCTCTCTGTTCCTTTATAGTAAAACTTTCAGAGTATTTTCCATACCGTCTCTATTCCTTACCTCTGCTTGTCCTTTGAGCCTACTTTAATTAGACTTTGAGTGTCACCAGTAACTCTTTGGTTTCTATTTAATGGTCAGTTGAGGGACTTCATTTTACTTGACCTCTCAGTAGCATTTGACCTCTCATTTATTCAAAAATTTCTTTTCTTGGTTTCTGGAATGGTAGTTTCTCCATACTTCACTGGCTAGTATTTCTCATAACTTTACAGAGATTCTAATTTTTTCAATGTCCAGATATTTACTATTCCAAGAATGGAATCTTTGCTCTCTCTTTTTTTCTCTCTTTGGTATCTCCCTATTGATTGTATTCAGTCCATGGCTTTGGGGACTTATGTTTGCTGATGACTCACACATTTATATCTTCACCTCTGACATTCTGAGTTCCATCTTATTATTATTTCAGATGCCAAATAAGCAAATGTAAACACCCAAACACAGAGGTCTTGTTTTTCTCACTGAACTTGCTCCTTCCATCTTTATTTTGTTAAAAGCAGTGCCAGGATGTTTAGTTAAAACATTGAACAGTCAACCTTGATTCTTCTCTCTTGTTCATCATTTATGTGATCCATCAGCAAGTCCTGTAGATGTCTACCTTCAAAGTATATCCTCTATTTTCCCAGTTCTCACTAACTCTACTGCTACACTTTATTCCATATCTTCATATTCTTTCTCCTGGGTTATTGAAACAGCATTCAAATTATTCTCTTGGAACTTTCTTGCAACTTTCCCTGTTGTCCTATTCTACTGTCCAAACCACACCCAAGAGCGACTTTTTAAAAATAAACTGCATTACATCAGACTCCCCTGTGTTGCTTCCCATCAAATGTAGAAGAAGTTCTTACATGGACGAACCTCCATGATCTGCCCTCTGGTTACCTTTCTGACAGAAAGTTATATACTTGTCTTTGTGCTCACTCTACTCTAATAATAGGATTTAATTTTTTTAATGTTTACTTCTTTTCGAGAGGGAGAGAGACAGAGTGTGAGCAGAAGAAGGGCAGAGAGAGAAGGAGACACAGAACCAAAGCAGGCTCCCGACTCTACACTATTAGCACAGAGCCCAACACAGGGCTTGAACTCACGAACTGTGAGATCATGGCCTGAGCTGAAGTCAGACACTTAACAAACTGAGTCATCCAGGCATCCCTAATAATATGATTTTATATGCTTACTTGAGTATGCCACTCTCATTTCCCTCCCAAAAACTTCAAATTATTGTTTCCTCAGTCTGAAATGCTTTTCGCTAGAGACATATTTTGGGAATATGTTCAAATGCTGTCTCCTATAGAGATACAGAGAGAGATTCTCTGACAATGTTACCAAGAGTAACTACTCATTAGACCTTATGTCCTTGTCCTTTTTCATTTTTCTTTTTATCACTTGTAAGCCATGTTATATATTTTGCCATTTATACAGCAATGTCTAGTTACTCAGAATTTTCATGAAGACAGAAATTTATCATGTTAATTATATACGGTTTCTCGACTGACAAATAGTAGATGCTTAGTAAATATTTATTGAATAAGCAAATTGTTGAATATCAAGGTTTTGTTCTAAATCATCACAGGTTCACTATTTTTCTTCTTTGTGAAAACATGGACAATTATTTTAAGTCATCAGAACACAATTTAAAAATTTTAAATCTTATGTGGAACCCTAACATAGACAAAAATGTAAGCAGAGCTTGTCTTAATGGGGATGGGGGATTGATAGGGTATCCCTCACTCTACTTTTTCTTTAGGATGTGCAAATCGAAGTATTATATACTTAATATATGTGATAGAAGCATTTTTATTAGCCTAAGCTAGAAGTGTTTCCAAATTTATAGAAAAATTAAACTCCAACTATTATTGGAAGGCCGGTGTTAGAAAAAGTCTTCTCATGGTAGTTTAGGAGAATCTCCTAAACCTATAGATCATGAAACTGAATTTTCAAGAGAAGAATATCCAATTCTTAAGAGGGAAACCATGCAGTGGAGTTCTGTCCCAATTTCTGGAATAATATGATGTGATTTGATAATTTTTTGTTTACTTAATGAACTACTCTGTGCTGCTTAATAATGTGTAGGAAATAAGGATGATTTATTTATTATATTATTCACATAAGAACAAAATTTCAATATTGTAACTTATATTTTCCACCAAGAAACCATTTTTATCATGAAAAACACATAGTTCTTTTCAAAAGCAGAAATATACATGCAGAAATTTCAAATTAAACCTAGTTTGCTTGAGACATATAAGCTGAAAAAGAAATAACTCCCTTTTACTCAGTTTTAGATAACTCCTGTACAAGTTTAATTAAAATTATTCTTTTCTTATTCTTAATGTGTAGTCATTCTTATGACTTTAGAAAACAGACTGCTTTTTTTTTAAAAAAAAGTAAAATTTCAATGATAAATGAGTGACATGTTCCTAGGTTCTTTATTGCCTCTGTATCTCAATTGCCTGTGGTCTATTTTAAAATGTAGATGAATAGGCTATCAAGGGAGAAAATGGAGTGCAATGATTTCAGTTTTAATTTACCACTCTGCCACTAACTCACTGTTTAATCTTGGGCAAAAGTCTCTCTGGACCTCAGTTTCTTAATCTAATAAATGGGGATCTTACTACTTGTCATTTTCATTTTGTCTAAGATATTGACAGATAAGTATCAAACCTTTTGAGTCCATCTTAATTGGTGAATATAGATTAGATACCTATGGAAGTGTGTTAAATTCTTCTGTTCAATTAAGCAAGTGTCTTCTAATGTGTTAGTAAAATGAATCATTTTAAACTGAAAATTCACTTATAGGGCACTGGAGCAGAAAGTATTTTGTAAAACGTTCAAGCTTATTAATATAAACATCATTCTTGTTTTTTGAGAATTTTCCACAGTACTGTAAATGCAGAAAACTAGGCATTAGTATTAACTGCTCTTGGGATGAGTAATTTTTTTGCTCAGATGAGAGATATATCTTAGACTACACATACATTTATTTAACATGTAGTTGTAAGCAGAATCAGATTTCACATACTGACAAATTAAAAACTTTCAAGGTAAAACTTGTTTGTTATGCACATTAGCAGCTATGCACCTAGAGAACTTTCATTTAACATGTATTGCATATTCTCAAGCCTTGGGAGAGTGAGGACTTTGCACAGATACTGCCAGAAATGTCTTTCAAGATATTACCATTTATTTATGAGTAACTTAAGTAATTCACATCCCTAGCTTATAGAGACGATTTTAAATAAGCCATATTAGGATTGAATTATAGATTACATGTGTTTTGTTAAAACATATATTTGATTTCACTCTATACAGTATCCTATTCAGATTTAAAAAACAGTTGTCTTAATTAGGGAGGCTATGATTACTGAAATACTTTGCATGTAGAATAATGCTCTCTTACATCTTCTTTGCTTAAAGAAAGTAATTTTCAAGTATAAGGGGACTATATTAATGGAATAAAATAGTTTATCTCTTGAATTATTATATTTCCTATACAGTTAAGTTATTCTGCTGAGAATATTTAGGCAATATTTTAAGATAAATTATTTTGGGGGTACCACTCAGCCATTCTCTTCCCTTTTAAAAAATATGCATAGCACTATCTTTTTAAAATTTTAATTCCTGTACAGTTAACATATAGAGTTATCTTAGTTTCAAGTGCACAATATAGTGATTTAGCAATTCCATGTATTACCCAGTGCCATTTGTGATAAGTGTACTTTTTCTCTTTTAAATGTTTACTTATTTATTTTGAGAGACAGAAAGTGTGGGCAGAGAGAGTAGGAGAGAGAGAGAGAGAGAGAGAGAGAAAGAGAGAAAGAGAGAAAGAATATCCCAAGCAGACTCCATACTATTAGCACAGAGCCCAACATGGGGCTCAATCTCATGAACGGGGAGACTGTGACCTTAAGTGAAATCAAGAATCAGAGGCTTAACCAACTGAGCCACCCACGTGCCTCTGTGGTAAGTGTACTCTTAATCCCCTTTACCTCTTTCACCATCCTTCCACCCATCTCCCCTCTGGTAACCATTAGTTTGTTCTCTGTAGTTAAGAGAATGTTTCTTGGTTTGTCTATTTTTTTCTTCATTTTTTTTTTTTTTTGGTTTCCTAAATTCCACATACGAGTGAAATCATTTGGTATTTGTCTTTCTCTGACTTATTTCATTTGGCTTTATACTCTGTAGATCCATCTATGTTGCAAGTGGCAAGATTTCAGTCTTTTTTGTAGCTAAGTAATATTTCAGTGTGTGTGTGTGTGTGTGTGTGTGTGTGTACCTCATATTTTAAAAAAATATTTATTTTGAGAGAGAAAAATCGAAAGAGAGAGAGCAAGCACAAGCAGGGGAGGGGCAGAGAGAGAGGGAAAGAGAGAGTCCCAAGCAGGTTCTGCACTCTAAGAGCAGAGCCTGATGCAAGGCTTGATCTCTTGAACCTGACCTGAAATCAAGAGTTGGATGCTTAACCAAATGAGCTACCCAGGCAACACTCTCACATCTTTTTTATCCATTCATCTAACAATAGACACTTGGGCTGCTTCCATAAATTGTGTATTACAAATAATGCTACAGTAAATATAAGAGTGCATATATCTTGGGGTGCCTGGGTGGCTCAGTTGGTTGAGCATTTGATGCATGATTTAGGTTCAGGTCATGATCTCATGGTTATGAGATTGAGCCCCATGCCAGGCTCTGCACTGATAGCATGGAGCCTGCTTGGAAATTTTTTCTCTCTCTCTCTCTTCCTCTCCTCAGCTTGTACTCTCTATCTCTCTCAAAATAAATAAATAAGCATTAAAAAAAGAGTGAATATATCATTTCAAATTAGTGTCTTTATATTCTTTGGGTAAATATCCAGAATTTCTGGATCATATAGTAGTTCTAGTTTTAATTTTTTGTAAACCTCCATACTGTTTTCCACAGTGACTGTACCAGTTTGCATTGTCACCAACAGTGCACAAGGGTTCCTTTTTCTCCACGTCCTTGCCAACACTTGTTTCTTGTGTTGTTGATTTTGACCATTTTGACAGGTGTGAGGTGATATCTCATTGTCGTTTTGGTTTACATTTCTCTGATGATCAGTGATGTTGACCATTTTTCCAAATGTTTGTTGGCCATCTGTATGGTTTCTTTGGAGAAATGACTATTCATGTCTTCTGCCTATTTTTTAATTGGATTACTTGTTTTTATTGGCAGTTGGGTTGTAGAAGTTCTTTATATACAATATTTTTGGATGCTAACCTTTACCAAATATGTCATTTGCAAATATTTTCTCCCACTTGAAATACATTGTATTTCAGTTTTGTTGATTCTTTGTTTAGCTGTGCAGAAGGTTTTTATTTTGCTGTAGTTCCCAATAGTGTTTTTTCCCCCTTGTCTCAGGAGACATATCTAGACAAATATTGGTATGACCAATGCCAAAGAAATTACTGTCTGTGTTCTCTCAGGATTTTTATGGTTTCTGCTCTCATATTTGGGCCCTGGATCTATTTTTAGTTAATTTTTGTATACGGTATAAGATAGTGGTTCAGTTTCATTCTTTTGTGTGTAGCTGTCCAGTTTTCCCATTACCATTTGTCTAAGCGACTGTTTTTCGTTTTTGTTTTTGTTTTTGTTTTTTGCCATTGCATATTCTTGCCTCCCTGTCAAAGGGTTTATTGCTGGGCTCTCTGTTCTGTTCCATTGATCTACATGTCTGTTTTTGTGCCAGTGCTATACTGTTTTGATTATCACAGTTTTGCAGCATATCTTGAAATCTGGAATTGTAATGCCTCCAGTTTATTTCTTTTTCAAGATTGCTTTGGCTATTCGGTGTCTTTTGTGGTCCCATACAAATTTGAGGATCATTTGTTTTAGCTCTGCGAAAAATGCTATCGTAGTATGATAAGGATTGCATTAAATCTGTAGATTGCTTTGGGTAGTATGAACATTTTAACGGTATTTGTTTTTCCAATCTATAAGCATGGAATATCTTTCCATTTCTTTGTATCATCTTCAATTTCTTCCGTCAGTGTTTTATAGTTTTCAAAGTATAGATCTTTCACCTTCTTGGTTAAGTTTATTCCTGGTTATTTTATTATTTTTGATGCAATTGTATATGGGATTGTTTTCTTAACTTCTTTCTGCTATATCATTATTAAGAGTATAGAAATGCAATGGATTTCTGTATATTAATTTTGTATTTTGTGATCTTACTGATGTCATTTACCAGCTTTAGTAGTTTTTTGGTGGTCTTTAAAGTTTCTATATATAGTATCATGTAATTCACAATTAGTCAAAGTTTTACTTCTTTCTTACAAATTTGGATGTCTTTTTTTCCTTTTTCTTATCTGAGTGCTGGGGCAAGGACTTTGAGCACTCTGTTGAATAAAAGTGGCAAGTATGGACATCTTTGTCTTATTCCTGGCCTTGGGGAAAAAGCTCTCAGTTTTCCCCATTGAGTATGATGTTAGTTATGGGTTTTTCATCTATGGCCTTTACTGAGATATGTTCTTTCTTAACTTATTTTGTTGAGGACTTTTATCATGAATGGATGCTGTGCTTTGTCAAATGATTTCTCTGCATCTTTTGAAATGATCATATGGTTTTTATTCTTTCTCTTATTGATATGATATATCATGATTGATTTGCAAATATTGAACCACCCTCGCATCCCAGGAATAAATCCCATTTGATTATGGTGAATAATTTTTTTAGTGTATTGTTGCATTTGGTATGCTTATATTATGTTCAGGATTTTTGCATCTATGTTCATGAGAGATATCGGACTGTAGTTCTCTTTTTTTGTAGTGTCTTTATCTGGTTTGCGTATCAGGGTAATGCTGGCCTCCTAGAATGAATTTGGAAGCTTTTCTTTCTTTTCTATTTTTTTGGAATAGTTTGAGAAGAATAGATATTAACTCTTCTTTCAGTGTTTAGTAGAATTCCCCTATGAAGCCATCTAGTCCTAGACTTTTGTTTGTTGGGAGTGTTTTGATTACTGATTCAATTTCGTTGTTGGTAATAGGTCTATTCAAATTTTCTATTTCTTCCTGATTCAGTTTTGGGAGATTATATGTTTCTAGGAATTTATCCATTTTTATTAGGTTGTCCAATTTGTTGACATATAAATTTTCATAGTATTCTCTTATAGTCCTTTGTATTCCTGTGGCGTTAGTTGTTATTTCTCCTCTTTCATTTCTGATTTTGTTTGAGTTCTCTCTTTCTCTTTATGTTTTTGATGAGTCTAGCTAAAAGTTTATCAATTTTGTTGATCTTGTCTAAGAACTGACTCCTGGTTTCATTGATCTGTTCTACTATTTTTAATTTTCTATTTTGTTTACTTCCACCCTAATCTTTATTACTTCCTTCCTTCTACTGGTTTTGGTTTTGTGTGTTCTTTTCTTCGCTCTTTTAAGTGTAAGGGTAGGTTGTTTGAAATTTTTCTTGCTTTTTGAGATAGGCCTTTATTGTGTAAACTTCTCTCTCAGAACAACTTTTGCTACATCCCAAAGAGTTTGGATCAGTGTGTTTTCATTTTCATTTGTTTCCATGTAATTTTTAATTTCCTCTTTGATTTCTTGGTTGATCCATTTATTGTGTAGTAGCATGTTTTTTTTTAATGTATTTGTGTTCTTTCCAGATTTTTTTTGGTGGTTGATTTCTAGTTTCATAGCATTGTAGTTTGAAAAGATGCAGGGTATGACTTCAATATTTTTGAATTTGTTGAGACTTGATTTGTGGCCTAACTGTTCTGTAGAATGTTCCATTGCACTTAAAAATAATGTGTCTTCTACTGTTTTAGGATGGAACTTTTTGAATAGATCTGTTAAATACATTTAGTCAATGTGTCATTCAAAGCCACTGTTTTCTTATTGATTTCTGTTTGGATAATGTATCCATTTATGTAAGTGGGGTGTTAAAGTGCCCAACTATTTTTGTATTACTAATGACTACTTCCTTTATCTTTGCTATTAGCTGCGTTATGTATTTGGATAACTTCATGTTGGGTGCATCAATATTTAATATTGTTTTATCTTCTTGTTAATCACTTACATATCACACCAAGTGCTCATCACAACCAGTGCCCTCCTTAATACCCTCTACTCATTTAACTTATGCTGCCACTGGCCTCCTCTCCAGCAACCTTCAGTTTAGTCTTTATAGTTGAGAGTTTGTTTCATGGTTTGCTTCTCTCTTTTCCCCCACTAGGTTCATTTGTTTTGTTTCTTAAATTATACATGTGAATGAAATCATATGGTATTTGTCTTTCATTTTGCTCAGCATAATAGTCTTTAGTTCCATCCATGTCATTGCAAATGGCAGAATTTCAGTCATTTTATGGCTGAGTAATATTCTGTCGTATATATACCACATCTTCTTTATTCATCGGTCAAAGGGATACATGCACCCCAGCATTTACAGCAGCATTATCAACAATAGCCAAATTTTGGAAAGTCTCTATTTTAAAGTCTATTTTGTCCAATATAAGTATTGCCCTCCTAGCTTTCTTTTTACTCCCATTTGCATGAAATGCTTTTTCATCCCTTCACTTTCAATCTGCATGTGTTTTTAGGGCTGAAATGAGTTTTTGCAGGCAGCATAGAGCTGGGTTTTACATTTTTATTCATTAGACCACCACCAATCAAAGTAATTATTGGTAGGTATGTATTTGTTGCTATTTTGTCACTTGTTTTATGGTCGTTTTTCTAGTTCTCTGATCCTTTCTTCTTTTGCTCTCTTCTGTCACACTTTGCTGGCTTTCTTTAGTGATATACTTGGATTTCTATCTCTTTATGTTTTGCGTATCTATTACTGACTTTTTATTTGTGGTTAGCATTAGGTTTGTATGTAACATCTTATGCATATAGCAATCTATGAATAAATTTTTTACTTCTCTGCCTCTCATGTTTTAGGTTTATGGTGTCATACTTTACATCCTATAATTTTGTGAATCCCTTAACTGATTTTTACAGATATACTCATTTGACTGCTTTTGTGCTTCTTACTTTTTTTTTTTTTTACTGCTACTTATGGTCTTTCCTTTCCACTCAGAGTCCCCTGTGGGCTTAGTGGTCATGAATTCCCTTAACTATTATTTGTCTGGGAAACTCTTTATCTCTCTGTCAAGAATGATGGTCTTGCCAGATGGAGTATTCTTGGCTGGAGTTTTTTTGTTTTTGTTTTTTTTCCTTTTCTTTCAGCACTTTGTATCATGCCACACCCTTCTGGCCTGCAAAGTTTCTGCTGAAAAATCTGCTCAAGGTCTTATGGGGTTTCTCTTGTATATATCTGTATTTTTACTCCTGCTGCTTTTAAAATCCTCTCTGTATCAATACTTTTTTTGGCCATTTTAATTACTGTGTGTCTTGTTGTGGACCCCCTTAGGATGATTTTGTTGGAGCCTCTCTGTGTATCCTGATCTATATTTCTGTTTCCTTTTCTAGATTTGGGAAGTTTTCATTTTCTTCAGATACATTTTCTGCCCCCTTTTTATCTCTCTTCTCTTTCTGGGATCCACATAATACAAATGTTATCATGCTTGATGGTGTTACTGACCCCCTTCAGTCTCTTTTCACTTATTTTTTTTCTTTCCTGTTCTGCTTGGTTGCTTTCCATTACTGTCCTCTAGGTTGCAGATCCATTTTTCTGCTTCCTAGGGTCTACTATTTACTACATCTAGTGTACCTTTAATTTCAATTATGGAGTTCTTTATCTCTGATTGGTTCTTTTTAAATGTTTTCTATCTCTTTGTTTAAGCTCTCACTGAGGTCCTCCACTCTTAATTCCTATGAGGATTTTTACAAGCATGACTTTAAATTCTCTTTCAGGTATATTATTTATGTGTGATTTAGGTCTCTTGCTGTGATTTTGTCCTGACCTATTCCTCTGTCTCCTCATTTTGACTAGCTCTCTGTGTCTATTTCTATGTGTGTTGTGTGCTCTCTACTGTTGTGGCTGAGCTACTTTTGCCTTCAGTACAGTCTGCAATGGATCTCTTTGTCTGCTGTGGGCAGGGTTTGGCCCCTGTGTTGTTCATGGGCCAGTCTAGGGCTGGTTAGGGCTTCAGTTGAGTCAGACCAGACATTTCCCAGAGATGCAGTAATGCTGAAATGCAGGAAAACACAAGGGCAGGATGCATAGTGTTAGCAAGGTTTGAGTCTGCACTAGGGGGACCCATAGCTGCTGGGAACAGAGGTAGGCCAGGTTGGAGGGGGTGGGGTCTGGTGTTAGCCAGGTTTATCTGTCCCAGAATGGGTCCTGAAGCTGAAACCTTGATTGGGGGCGGGGGGTGGGTGGGGGTGGGTGGGAGGAGGGGTGTGTTCTGAGATTAGTAAAAAATCTTACTCCTGTATACCCCAGACTTTTTTCAAACTTCTACACTGTATCTTCACAGGGCTTTTTGTTGTGCTGTCTCTATAAGGGTGGGGACTCAGTTTCCTCTCACTCTTCCAGCTCTCCTAGGAGCCTGCTGAGTTTTAAAGTTCCAGGTTTTGGGGCGCCTGGGTGGCTTAGTCGGTTAAGCGTCCGACTTTCGCTTAGGTCATGATCTCGCGGTTCGTGGGTTCGAGCCCCGCGTCGGGCTCTGTGCTGACTGCCAGCTCAGAGCCTGGAGCCTGTTTCAGTCTGTGTCTCCCTCTCTCTCTGACCCTCCCCTGCTCACACTGTCTCTCTCTCTCCTGGAAATAAATAAAAATATTAAAAAAAAATTTTTTTTTAAAGTTCCAGGTTTTAAGCCCCACTAATTTTAAGGTCTCATAAAATTTGTCCTTTCTGGTTTTCAAAGCCAAATGTTAAAGGGATTTGTCTTCCCCATGCAGATTCTCCATGCTTGGGGTGCCTGGTATGAGGGTCTGTTTTTTCCCCTCTTGGCATCAGCAGTGCTCCTCCCTCCTGCGGACAATTGCAGGTCTATTTAGCTCAGGTGCATCTTTGCCCTCCCCACCCTCTTCAATGTGGTGTCTTTTCTACATTTAGCTGTAGAGAGTCTGTTTTGCCAGTCTCTGGGTCATTTTCTGGGTTATTTACACTGATGTGGCTGTTATCTAGTTGTGTCCGTGAAAAGAGGTGAGCTTAGGGTCTTCCTACTCTACCATCTACCCCAGAAGTCTTTATGCATAACACTATTATTATTCAAGTTCACTTTGTAAATGACTTACATGTACTAGAGGAATATGTAACAACCAGAGAATAAGTTTTAGCCTTTTAAATTTTAACTTATATTATTTCGAAGTGATTTTTAGCTGTTGCAGGGCATTTATCTTAGGACAGATAGCCATGACAGTTATCATTTTTCCAGTGTCTCATTAGGAAATTAATACATCACTAATACTAATGGTAGCAACAAGGCATTTGCTAAACATTTTATAGCCATTATTTTTATTGAATTCTTATAATCCTTATGTGATAAGTATGACTGTTATCCTCATCTTACAGAAGAGAAAACAGCCCTGAAGAGGTTTAGTTGTGAGATCACTGTGATATTGAACTTATAATAAGAAATATATATTTGGGGGGTGCCTGGTTGGCTTAGTGAGTTAAGCATCTGACTTCAGCTTGGGTCATGATCTCATGGTCTGTGGGCTTGAGCCCTGTGTCCGGCTCTGTGCTGACAGCTCAGAGCCTGGAGCTTGTTTTGTATTCTGTGTCTCCTCCTCTCTTTCTGCCCCAACCCCACTCATGCTCTGTCACTCTTGGTCTCAAAAATAAAATAAAACATTAAAAAAAGGAAAAAAAGAAAGATATATTTGGTCTTCATCCCAGTTTCTGGCATAGTGCTCCTAAAACCCTTGGAATTTCCTAAGTTATAAGAATGATAAAAAGTCTTTTGTTAATTTAATGAAGTGACTTTTGAATTGCACCTAAGGATGGGGGCTGGTTGTCAGGAGATTAAACTACATGGTTAGAGAGTTGGAATATTTAGTCCTAACCTTGACCTTTGGGAGAAATGAGAGACTGGAAGTTGAATCAATTGCCAGTGACAGTCACTTAATCAACCATGCCTATGTAAAAATGCCTCCATAAAAATCCTAAAGGACAGGGTTTGGAGAGCTGCTGGGTTGCTGAATACATAGGGGTTTGGGAAGTGTGGTCAGCTGGGAGAAAACATGGAATTTCTATGCCCTTTGTCCATACTTTGCCTTATGCATCTCTTCCATCTGGATGTTCCTAAGTTATATAATTTTATAATAAACCAGTAATCTACTAAGTAAAATGTTTTTCTGAGTTCTTTTTATTTTTTTTACTATTTTATTTCTTAAGTAATTTCTACACCCAGTATGATGTTTGAACTCACAACCCTGAGGTTAAGATGCTCTATCACTGAGCCAGCCAGGGCACCCCAGTTTGTCTGAGTTCTGTGAGCCACTCTAGCAAATTAATTGAACCTAAGGGAGGGGGACACTGGAACCTAGTTAGTTGGTCAGAAGTACAGTTAACAACTTGGACTTATGATTGGGATTCTGAGTTGGAGGGGGACATTGGAACCTCCAGTTTATAGTATAGCCAGTCGTTCAGGAGCACAGATCAAAACTTGGATTTGCAACTGGAATCTGAAGAGGGGGTGGCAGTCTTGTAGAACTAAATCCTTAACCTGTGGAATCTTATGCTATATCCAGATAGATAATGTCAGAATTAAGTCGAATTGTAGGATACCTGGCTGGTGTCCCAGAAAATAGCTTTTTGGTATGTTGAACCCCAGCTCCATTGGAATTGATACCAGAACCTATTTAGTCACATTCAAAGCAAGTGTAAAAGTAGGTTTGTACACAGGCAGTGTATTCCAGGCCTTGCTGTTGACCATTGCACAAAGAAGTTAAGGTTTTCTTTTATATTAGAAAGTAACAATAGTTACTCATAGTTGAGAAGTATGATCAAGCTCACATTAACAGTGGATATTATAAGGTACATAGGAATATCATGAATAAGAGATTTTTGAATCTTATATTCAATGTCATTTAAAAATGGACTTGAACTATTTTATATATCACCTTAAGTTTAACAAAAGGCTCCTAAAATTCAGTTGGAGGAATAGAAATAGATGAGCAAGAATGGACCATGAACATTTGGAAAGAGAATAGTAATGACTGGGGCTGGATGGTGCTTGCCTTTCCAGACTTGAGTGATAAGCTGCTAAGTGGAACTGTTGACCTGGGATGAGTAACACTTTTTCTGTTTCAGTATTTTGGTTAAAATGGTTATATTTACTTATTTTCTTCATTGCATTCTATTATACTTATCTTCTACTGAGATTTTCCTATTGTTTCCTGAATAAATCTATATTAGTTTACTAAGGCTACTGTAACAAAATACCACCAATTGGGTAGCTTAAACAACAGACGTTTTCTTGTTCACAGTCTGAAAGCTAGGTGTTCAAGGTCAAGGTGTAATAGGAAAGTCTGGTTCCTTTTGAGGGTTATGAGGGCTAATCTGTTTATGCCTTTCTTATAGCTTCTAGTGGTTTGCTGGCAGTCTTTGGTATTCTTTGGCTTGGAGAAGAATCACCCTGATATCTGCCTTCATCTTCACATGACATTCTCCACGTGTGTGTGTTTTCCCTCCGCACGAGTCTATCTCTGTGTACAAATTTCCTCTTTTGTATAAGACCACGAGTCATACTGGGTTAGGGCTGCCCTAATAATTTCATCTTAAATTGATCATCTATAAAGAGCTTATATCCAAATAAGATCACATTCATAGGTACTGAGGATTAGGATTTTAGCATCTCTTTGGGGGGATACAATTCAACCCATAACAATATCTCATTCTAGTTTTGTAGTGCTATTTTTCTTACGAAATACCCCACAAGCTTATTTTTAACAGGACACATCTTTTCATTCTTTACTTTCTAAAGCAAAAGGTGATTTATCCACACCAAGGAGACTGCCGGATTCAGTGGTAGGGTGGCGGTTCCAAGTACCTCACTTTGCCTTGAAGCTGAGAGGAGTTGTAGGCTGATGAATGCTTCCTTTCTAACCTCCCTCTGCTCTATCCAGACTCATTATTTAGCCAGGTATCACCTTCCCATTGCATTGTTATGGCATAAGGTCATATACTCAGTTCAGTGCTTATAATGGGGAAACAAAGGTGAGTAGTATATAATCACCCCAAACACAAAAAACACATTATAAGCACACATTATAATGTGTTACATAACACATTATAAGCACACAAAATGTGTGTTATAAAACACATTATAAGCACACAAAAAAAGTCAGTGCTTATAATGGGGAAACAAAGGTGAGTAGTATATAATCACCCCAAACACACACACACACACACACACACACACACACACACACACACACATCAGCCTTTCTCAGGAAGCTGAAAACTAGTGGTATAGACTAAGAAACACAAGATATAAAATACAACAAAGACTAAGATAAAAGTTAGTTTAGATTGTTGTGGTAGCACAAAGGAAGGGCACTTCCTTGAAGAGATGATGATTGAGCTGAGTTTTAAAGAATGAAGGGAAAGTGAAGAATAGGAAGCATGTTCAGGTAGACAAAATAATGAAAGCAGACTGAATTATCATGCTCCAACCTCTTTTTTCATTCCGTGTACCTTTGAATTTCTTTCTATGTAGCAAGCACTATTCAAAGTGCTTTACATGTTAATTCTGTTTCATTCACACAGCAACCTGGATAAGACAGCCCCTAATAATTTCCACATTTTCATTGAGGAAATTGAGGTTCAGAGAGCTCAAAAACTTGCTCAAGATAAAGCTAAGTTAGATTAACTCCAAATGTTCATACTTAACTTTGAGGAAAGATGGATGTCAAAACGAGGACCTAGAGTGGATTCCCAGGGACCTGGATTGGACATAGGAGCAGGATGGCCATACCCAAAGGCAATAGAATTTCAAACCAAAGGTTAATCTAGATTCTGGAATGAAGCAAAAATTGAAATACAGGTAGGAAATTCAAATTAGACTTCTATTTGAAGAGGATTGTCAGAAAACCAGAATCCAATAGGACAGAAACCAGAGTTGCCAGAAGATAATAGGGGTTTGGAGTAGGGTGAAGGAGATGTGTCTTAATTAAAGATAGTTTTAGCAGGCATTTCTGATTTTGAATAGGGGTAGAAAGGAAAAGGTTATTAAGAAGATCAAGTCAGTTGAGACTTGGCATCTGTTCTCTTTATAGCTAAGAAGACTGCATGCAAGTGTGTGTGTGTGTGTGTGTGTGTGTGTTTCTATAGTATCAATGTAGTATGTTTTACTACTTATGAGCCATACTACCTATGTCTTAGCTCTGCCATTTCCTAGATATATGGCCATGGGCAAGTTAGTTATCCTGTCAGTCCCTATTTTGTTTTCTGCAAAATAAGGATAACAGTAGTATCTACCTATAAAACATGTACACCAGTGCCTAGTATATAGTAATTTCTCAATTTATAGTAGGTATTCATTTTGATTAGCTATGATAAAATTTTCAAGGAGATTGTAATGAGGGTGACAGATTCAATTACAAATATTTGAAGTACAATCTTAAGGATTATTTATAGAATGCCCAGTATGTTTAAGGACTGTGCCTACGGGCTTTGGGGAGTTATTTAGGCCATAAGGTATCACTAGTTCTTTTTACAAAAGAAAATGAGACTAAGAGAACAATTATGGATATGTATAGTAGAATATCATCCCAGGCAACTGTAATAATTTGTTGGTGGGTGTAGAGGAAGGTCATGGAAAGCCTCATGGCCAATATAATGTTTAATTCTTCTATCTATTGAATTATAAAAAATTATATATATCTTGCTTATTTTTGTTCCTTTAAATGAGCTCTACATAGATCATTACTCTAGCTGCTATGTTTGAGATGACTCCACTTTCTTCAGTGATTCTCTTTCATGATTTGATTTAGTTCTGTAGTTGTACATTGGTAACTCTGTTTTCTACTACTTGGTTAATTCCTAATTCTACTTTTCCCCAATATCATCACTTATATTAACCATGTCTCATCAAAGTCTTCTGCTATTTTTCTTTTTGTCTATCCACATCTTTCTTTCAAGTGCATGTACCCACTGAAAGGAAAATTAAAACCAAACCAACCAACAAACCGAACAACCAAATAAACAACTGCTTGGCTTCTTAGGTAGATTGACTTAAAGCCTCACATGAAGTCCTTTGTGATGTTTCTAAAAGGGTGAATGCTTGGTCAACATAAAGGAAACATAACATTTCATGAGGATTATATTTTCAAGCAAGTTGGCAGTCTTGTGTACGTGGAACCATTACTGAGGACAGAATTCTGTGGTATAAATGTCAAAGATGGTCAGTGTCCCCATCTTTAATTCATATCAATATTACCTTTATACTAACCTTTGCTTTGTAGAACTTGCCAACTGAAACAGTTCCTTCTCTGTCTCATTAACTCCTCTCAATATTCAAACATTTCTTTGCTCACTGGCCCATAGGATTTTACTTTTCTCCTGCTTAAAAAAAAAAAAAGAAGATTAAGTAAGTAACTTGGCTGCTTTACTAGAAAGCATTCAGGGATGCAGGAATCTGAAGGCTTCTCTATAAAATAATGTGTTATATTATTTCAAATACTGTGTTTACAGAGCTCATACTGCTAAGGATTAAAGAATGTGCCGTGACAAATCTGATCCTGAGTAGGATTGCCTTCCCCAAAATAGAACAGTTGCATTCAAGTAGAACTTTGATTTATAAGAATTAGAGCTTCTCAGAGCATTGTATAGTGCTCTATATAATGTCAACAGATTATTGTTTCCACTAAGACTGCCAGTAGAAGTCCGGCAAAGATCTCAGCTTATAATAACACTACTTCTGAGTAGGGGCTAGGAAATTCAGACTTCTCCTTATGCAAAAGGCACACAACCTTTAAAGGAAATCAGGTTTTTACTGTGTAAATATCAAAGAGGTAGTCAGTGTTCCTGTCTTTAATTCATATTACTATTACCTTTGCAAGAAAATTTGCTTTTTAGGGTACGTGTTGTCTTAAGAAGAGATGAGTAGAAGCATACCTGAATGTTTTTGGTGAGGGTAAATTTTTTTCTTCCTTAAAAGACATATCTTTTTATATTAAGTACTATTGAAAAATATTTTTTGCTCTTTTAGAAAATGTTAAAGCTCACACTCACCATTTTTTTTTGTGAAATATATATTTATTGCTTTTGTTTTCACTACTAGAATTTATATAGTTTTGTCAGTTAGCTGTTGTAAAATTCTAACAAACCAGTACCATTGACTATATCATGTAGTTTTACTTGAATCTTTTAAAAAATTATTAGAGAAATAGTGTACATAGATATCAGGCTTCTCATCATAATCATCTCACAGATCATGGCTAACTATGGGGTTACAAATTTTTCAAAGTTTCACAATTTGCTTTTGATTATGAAGAAAATGATATCAAAGTGTACAGATGTTCCATTTTGACTGAAGTGTCAAAACCATAGATAGAAGGTGGCCAAGTAAGAGTAGGATGGTTCAGTTCCAATGCAGAATTTATAGAGAATGAAGACAAACTATTCCATGACTCTTGGATCTCTCATCAAGATCATGGTCCTCAAGGGTCAGAGGATTTGTGGGAAAGATTGCCAAAGAAGTTTATTTTCAGAGAGCTGTGGGCTCATGGTGAGTTATCATTCCTTTGTCATTGGAAGAAGGATGGTCTGTTCCTTCTCCTCCAGCTAGTTGGGAAAGACTTCAGTGAGACCACTTAGAACTTAGTGTTTCTTGCAATTGGAAGTCATAGAAGACTCATATCTGACCTACATGGGGAAAATGCCAAAACAAACTTAAGACTGAGGTCTGACTCTTTCCTGAAAAGTATGAAGGTGATAAAAATTTGCAGAATGCTTTGTGACAAAGGTAAGAGAGTCCTGAAATGTACTTCAGGTTGACCTGTACTTCCAGAGTTAGTCAGGACAGAGGACATGGAGCAATTTCCCATGGCCTGAATATTGGCAACATGGGAGAAAGCTGGCATAGAATCACCTGAGGATTTATTCAAAGGTCATCCTCAGAGAAGAAACTCTAGAAGTGTACTATCAATAACCAGGGCTTAAGGAAGGCATTACAAATGACCACCAGGAATAAAATCTCATGTGCCTTGTCGGGGATCATCTACTGAACCCACAAAGTACTCCATTAAGAGTCAGCTTTCATCATTTGCTAGATTCAGAGCCCAGGGCCACCTGTCTAAGTCAGTACTTTCCTGTTCCCTTAATGTTTGTCTCTTCCATACTCATGACTGCCACACACAACTGTAATCTTGGAGAGAGGCTAATTAGAAGCTAGTGAAAGGGGCTAATTAGAAGCTAGTGAAAGGGGAAGAAATTGCATATAGAGGAATATAGTAGAGTAGCACAGGGATTGAATGGAAAAGAAATTGAGTAAAGTAGAAACAGAAGAGTGTGGTAGAAATTGAGAGTAGAGTAGGATAGCAAAGTGATCCCCTCCAGTACATCAGACTCCAGAACAAAACAAGTTAAAGTTAATGAAGATGGGTGGAATGAAGTGAGACAGTTCAATGCCAATTGGGATATCCTTATCTTATTCTCAACGAGCATCCACAAATATTTTTCTTAGGAAAATGACTCAGTGTTACTCACTGGAATAATAACCAATCAGACAAGGAAACAAGACACCAAGAGCAGGAAGAGGAACCATCTGACAAAACATAAAACAAAGCAAATGTGTGAATACTTTAGATATTGCAATTATAGCTTTGTTATAAAACAATCATACTAACAATATTTAAAGAAATAAAAATATATTTGAATTTACAGCACTCTAAAAATACCCTAGAGCAGATTTGCAAGAGAATTAAATAAAAGTTTTAGAAATGAGAAATTCAATAACTAGAATTAAAAACTCAGTGATTCAGAATAATTATGCAGAAGATAAGTGAGAATACAAGGTATAGCATGAAAGTGCAAAGAGATCATATATATGAAATGATATAATATGATTATAATATACATGTGTGAATGAAAGAGCCATTAAACATAATGTAGGACAGAAAGAGAAAGTCCAATATATGAGGAATAATATATGTCTAACTGTATTTCTAGAAATAAAGGAGAAAAAGAATGAGAAATATTTGAGGAGAGGCTGGCTACAGGTTTTCTGGAATAGACAAACAATACAATCTGTGGATTAAAGATGGCCAACAAATCTCAAGCATGATAGGTAGAAAAGAATACCCACCTGTATATATCATAGTGAAACTACAGTGCATCAAATACAAGTTCAGATCTTAAAAATAGACAGAAATAAAAAGAGATTATCTTTAAAAAAGTACCAGTTAGATTGACAGCTAACTTATTATTAATAACAATGAAGCCAGAGGAAAGTGGAATGATACCATTTTTGTGCAGAAAGGAAAAATCCCCAGGGAATCTCATACCCAGGGAGCATCAGTAAAGATATATTTTTTTAGGCAAACATACTGATTTTGTTATTAACAGACTCTAGCAAATGGAAACTCCAAAAATTAGTAGGTAAATCTTATTAATCTCAGAAGGTTTTCTGGCTCTTTCTAATACAGATCACATGCCCCAATGGCATCAGATTTGATCATATCACTTTATAAGGCAATGAAGTGTGAGTGGAAGTATCATGTAACATTTCTGAGTGGAAGTTTTAAAACTGTTGTCCTAGATAGGGGTTATTCCTTCAGCCTTGATCCTGAAATAAAGAGTACATTGAGCAGAACCGTAATTGATCCATCATGGACATAAGTTCAAGAGAGGATTAAACGTTTGTTATTCCAAGCCGATAAGTTTGAGTTGTCCATTATTGCTGCATAATTTGGCTTAAATTTCTGATACAGAGGTTAGTCAAGCTGAAAGAAAATGATCCCAGATGGTAGGTCTGTAAAGCAAGAGGAATGACAAAAAGATTTGATAAATATCTAGGCAAAAGTAAAATAATACTAATTATTTAAAATAACAAAAGAGGCATAACAACAGTGTATCATTCAATTTAAAATAGAAATAAAGTAGCTGGTAATGATAACAAAAAATGGAAGGGGAATAAATGTAGTTAAGGTGTTTAAGGTCCTTGCACTATCCAGGAAGAGGGCAGAAATTAAAGAATTATAAAACAGTAAAAATGAAGTGATCAACAAAGCCACAAGCTATTGTTCTGTGAATAGAATAATAAAATTTACAAGTATCTGAGCAGATTAACCAGTAAATAAGAAATCAGATTGTATGAATAATCAACGTATGGAACAAAATAGGGTATTGCCACAGATACTGTATATGTTAAAGATGATGAGCATATCATTAATATTTTATGTCAATAGTTTTGACAGCTAAGTAAAATGGACAAACTTCTAGAAGAACAAACTTACTAGTGTTGATAAAACAATAAATAGAAATATATGAATAGTCCTATTCTATTAAATACATTGGATATGTTAAATTATTCCTACAAAGAAAACTCTGGGTCTAGCTGGCTTTATTATTAAATTCTGTCATATTCTATCAATTAGTCAAAAGAGGGAATAACATCATTTGCACAAATTCTTAAATTCAATGGAAAAGAAGGAATACTCCCAATTCATTCTATTTATTCTATGGCTATTATCACTTTAATATCAGAACCTGACATGGACATTATGAAAGGTAAAATTACCTGTGTTTCTCATTCATGAACAATAAATGCAAAAATTCTTAGCAAAAAAAGAGCAAATATAAAATAAATCACTGCAAATTTGAGTTTATTCTAGAAATGTGAGATGGGTTGAACATTTGTAAATCAATCAATGTAAACCAGTAAAAAGAATACAAAAAAGAAAATATATAACTATTTCAATAGATGCAGAAAAATATTTAATAAAAGTCAAATCTAATTCATGACAAAAAATTATTAGCAAATTAAGATCAGCATTCCTAGTATAATAAAAGGCCATTTGTCCCCATTACAAAGTCAGCTACAACTTAATGATGAAATATTGAACATTTTACTTTTTGGATTCGAAATCAGAAAATGATACTGGCTGGTTGCCCACCCCTTCTATTCAGTATTACACTGGAAGCCATAGCCAGTTAAACAAGCCAGGACAAGAAGCAGAAGATGTGAGGATTAGTGACAAAATACAAAATTGCCACTCTTTACAGGTGATATAATTCTATTTGGAACAACCAAGATTCAAATATGATTTACAAGTTTAATAGAATTTTTAACTATATATTAATATACAATAATGAAGGGCACCTGGGTGGCTCAATCAGTTAAGTGTCCAACTTCAACTCAGGTCATGATTTCACAGTTCGAGAGTTCAAGCCCTGTATGTTTCTGCACTAACAGCTTGGAGCCTAGAGCCTGTTTCAGATTCTGTCTCCATCTCTCTTTGTCCTTCCACTGCTTGTGTTCTCCTTCTCTCTCTCTCAAAACTAAATAAACATTTAAAAATATATATACATACAATAATTCATTGTATTTTTATATAACAACAACATATCAGTTAAAATAAAAGAGCACATTTTACTCTAGCTTAAAAAAAATATAAAGTACCTGAGCATAAATCCAAAAAGATATATGATTTCTGTGGAAAAAATATTAAAAATTTATACTGAGAATGTTCTAAGTAAATTTAGAAAAAAAATTAGTAGAGTGAAAGACTCAACATTGTAAAATATTTCAATTCTGTCTCAATTGATCTGCAGATTCAATGAATTTTAAACCAAACCCTAGCAGACTCTTTCATTTAGCTCAATAAGCTGGTTTCAAAATTACGTAGAAATTGAAAAAGTCAAAGAGAAAGGCAAGGAACTTTTGGAAAAGGAATGTAAGGTGAGAGTATCAAGTATCAAGATGTATTTTAAAGTTTTATGAATGTGACAGTGACATGGGACTAGGCAAGTAGACCAAAGGAATAAGAAAGCCCAGGAAGAAACCCACCTATTTATGGATGTTTGATGTGTGAAGGAGATAGCTCTGCGGATTAGCTTGAAAAAGACTTTCTAATAAATAATGTTAGACCATTTAGATACTCAAATAGAAAAAAAAAGAAACTTGACTCCTATCTCACACCATATAAAAACCGACCCCAAGGAGATTAAAGAATTAAATGTCAAAAGAATACAGAAGTCTAGAAGAATTTTCATAACTTCAAGATAGAGAAGGCTTACTTATACAAGCTCAAAAAAACCTAGTACCTTGTCGGAGGCCGAGCTGGCTCTGACAGGTCCAGGGGTCCCTGAAGGATGGACGGTGTCGGCGAAAGAGAATGAGAGAGCCCCAAGATCCTTTCTGATCACCAGGTAGGCATCTCCATCCTGTTGGTTTTGGTGTCTTTATTTATAGGTCAAATGTTAACATGGCATCAGGAAATGGAATTTTTACAATGGATAGCTCTTTGTGATAAGATATTTTTGGAAAATGTATAGAAACAGGTTTTACAGAAGTCTTCTTGCAGAACTGTCTCAATTATAGTGAGGTTGAGTAACTAAGAAAATAACAAGGTGTTCACATTTTAATAACGCTAAGATTAAGTCATAGGTTTGTAGATACTCTTATCCATCCTCATCACAGCTGCCAGGGTAAGGGAAGGTGTTTGTGGAAAGTAGGCCTTAGGGAAGGGGCTGCTATACACCATCAGTTAGCAAAGGTATATGTACTAACTTACCTTCTGCCCTTATCTGTTCCTTTTCTCTAAGTTAGGCTCTTTGTCTCTGGGCAAGACTTGATTTTCCAGTTATATGCTTCATTGCACCAGAGAGCCAACCATACCTTTAAAGAGTTTAGCTTATTTCCCAATACGTAGAATAGCCTCTACGAGTGCATTTACCTTTGTGTCTGCTTTTATGATTTCTTGAATAGCTAGGGCATGAAAGACATTTTTGGTTAGTTGATTTACATGTTGAGCTGTATGAACATCTTGGACTAATGCAACAGTAGAAACAGAATTGTACATGTAAAGGTCAATCTTTTATGAGTAGGGGTCATTAGCCTGTGTATAGCTCAAGGGAAAGTATGGAGGGAAACAGGACCTGCTGGAGACACGATGTCTGTTCCCATAATCAAAAGAAGAGGTTCCCACAATAAGGTCCTTCACAAGGTGCAATCATCATACCAGGGCCGGAGTAAGGGGACAAGTCACTCCCGATATTGATCAACAAGGTACCCTAGTGGTCAGTGCTCAAGCAGAAACAATTGAGTGGGGATGGATATCGGTCATCATGTGATTGGCAAGAGACCGTGCAAACTTGCTTTAACCTCACCAGGAGTTTTCTTGACTAGTGGGCTCAGAATGGCTCCCAACAGTACCTGTAAAGGGAAAATTTTGATATATTAATTTTATTAAAATTAACAATGTCTATTCATTAGAAGATCTCATTAAAAACATGGCAAGACAAATTACAGAATTAAGGAAGTTCTTAACAATTAGTTTGATCACAAAAAGAAATTGAGGACAAATACCCAGAACATGCAAAGAAGAACAAATCAGTAAGAAAAAGAGACAAGTTACCAGTAATATGGACTAAAAGTCTTCACAAAAAGGAAACCCAAATGGTCAATAAATATTTGAAAAGGTGACCACTTTTATTAATTAGAGAAATATGAAATCAGACTAACTACCATTATATTCCCTTCTGTAAGGAAAATTATAAAATTTGAGTATTCCAGTCATTGGTAAAGATGTGGCAGAACTTAACTCTCATGGAAATTTAAACTTATTTAACAAATCAGAAAGGTTAGACATTATTTTCAATAAAGCTAGGAAACCTAGGAAATCTACTCCTAGTGTCCTCTTAAAATACTCTTGGACATTTGCCTCTTTAAGATACATGGGCAAGAATTTCAAGGCAGAATTGTTTGTGATGTCAAACTCTTGAAAGACTTTGAATGTAAAGCAACAGTAAAATGATAATAGTCACACAATGCACTAATATAGTCATGAAAATGAATAAACTATATCTAAATGATATATGAATCTCACAAATACAGTTTAAATAACTATGATGCATGTTTTGTAAACTATAGAATGATAAGTTTCTAGACTTTTAGAGTGAGAAAGAAACTTAAAGTTTTTCTGCAGCTTTAATGTTCAATATGGTAGCCACTAGATAAGTGTGACTATTGGGCACTTGAAATGTAACCAGCCCAAATATGTTATAAGTCTTAAAATATACATTGAATTTCTAAGATTTAGGAAAACAAGAATGTAAATATCTCAATAATAATTTTCATATAGATTATATATAGGAATGATATTTGGATATATTGGGTTGGAGATTATGAAAATCAGTTTCACCTGTTTCATTTTACTTTTTAAAAAAAATTTTTTTTGTTTTATTTATAAATAAATAAACAAATAAATAAATTTGTTTTATTTATTTCTAGGAGAGAGAGAGAGACAGCGTGATCAGGGGAGGGTCAGAAAGAGAGAGAGTCACAAACTCTGAAACAGGCTCCGGGCTCTGAGCTGGCAGTCAGCACAGAGCCCGACACGGGGCTCGAACCCACGAACCGCAAGATCATGACCTAAGCGAAAGTCAGATGCTCACCGACTAAGCCACTCAGGAGCCCCATCATTTTACTTTTTAAAACTGGCTGCCAGATAAGTTAAAATTACATGCTGGATCACATTTTATTTTTCATGAACATTGCTGGTACAAGCCATTTTACAGATTGGAAAATGCATCTCAAATATAGTAAGTTACTTGCCTTCAAATTTACCTATCATTATTACATAAAATATGTCACTACTTAAAAATTTCCTGAGGCTTTTGGAGTCAGGAAAAGATAATGAACATCATAGTCCTTCACAACTTTTTATGTGGTCACATGATTGTGGTAAAATACAAAGAATGTTGGCCTTGTTGTTGTACGGACTCAGGTACACATCTCAGCAGAACAACTTTAGAAGCTATTCATAAAGCTATTTAACTTAAGTAGGTCTTGATTTTTTTCTATAAAATCATATAACACTTCTTAATTCACTGGGCAATTTTGACAATTAAATGAGATAAGTTACATGCCAGTTCTTAGCAAGGTGGCTTTAGCAGAGTCAATCTTTAAAAATTCTATTCTTTAGTGTTTACATGGACGGCTGCTGCCATAGTTTCTGTTTGCTTGTATATTATCTAAGGATGAACGCCTATTATTTTTTCTGTTTTTATTTTACTGCTTTCTACAAATGGATTCTAAATTGCTGCAGAGATAATTGGGCAGATATGCTAAAAGAAAGTGTCAAAATATGAAAAGACTATTTAAGTGTCCAGGGTCAAATTTTAAAGTTAATATTTTATAAAATATGTGCTTTTATAACCACAGATGACACTAATTTTGGTAATTACCTGGCTACCTCCAGTAGCCTTTTGGAGGAACAAATCCTCTTGTGCTTACTCATTCTGTGTAGCTTGGAATTGTCATTGTCTTCCATGGTTCTGTTGCTTGATGTGATATTTTATACATAGGGGAGTGAATAATTGCATGATTTTGACTAGGATTGTAACATATTGGTGATAATGTAGAACTCTAATTTAGATGTAGGCTTTCAAAAGGAAGTAATAAAATTGGTTGGTTTATAAATTAGTAGTGGGGGAAATCAGAGGCCATGGACACCTTGGGATAAATTTGTAAGACTGGTGGAGGTAGAGAGACAGTGAAATTTATCTGCTATAGCACTGACCCAATATTGGTTACTAGCTACTTGATGCAAGTGTTCATTTACACAGAATTAGCAGAACAAAGAAGTTGAAATGCATTAATAGATTTTAGTATTAAAAAATGAATTTTTTCAAAAAGGCAGAATTTCTCAGTAACAACCCTTCATCTAGGAGCCTAGAAGTAAGACTGGAGTATGGTAATTGAATAAGGTCAAGCAGAAAATGACTTAATTTGTAGCTAGGTAGGCAGAAGGGACCAGCATCTTGAAGTAAGTTGTAAATCACTATGATAACCTACAAGACATGGCTAGCTGTAAAATTGCTTTCCCTCAAAGCCTTTAATATGTAAAACATTTAGTTTTGGTAGAGACATGGGGATGTATTAATTGATCCCTGCTTAGTATCTTCTGGAGTGAAGAAGGGGAGGACATAATTTATTCATTTACTACTCTCTGCTGATCTCTTTACATACGTTAAAACATTTAATCATTACAACAGTTTGGTGAAGATTGTGTTAACATGCTTTTATTTTTAATGAAGAAACAAACTCAGAAAATTTAAGTAAATTATCTAAAATTGCAAAATTGGTGGGATCTGAACAAGAATTTGAATCTAGTTACAGTTGTCTGATCCTGAGGCAGGTGCAGTTGCCTCTCTGGCAGGTTCTCCTATTTGTTACTTCATGAATTTGTATTTCAGGATCTTAGTGGTGGAGACCTTTATACAAACCAGATCTCTGTATGGGATGTAATGCTCCCTCATATTGCCAGCCCCTCAACACCTCGCCTGAAAATCGTTGCTATAGTTCATTCCTTTAACATTTAGTTCTTAATTATTCTGGTTCTACCACTAACCTACATAAGACAAGTATAATAACCACAAGGAGGCTGAAACATGACTTCAGTCATCTTAAATTTCAGTTGTGTTTTCTCAATAGATATATAATTGGAATCAGTGGGAGGTTAGCCTTGGTGAAGATTATAGAAATAGACTCTTATTCTTGCAATTTCACACCAGCTTTGGCTTATTTGATTACTCTGGTTTTCTTTTCTTCCCTGTGTATTCTGGGGCAAACCAAGATATTACTGAGTCTTTGGCAAACCAACTCTGCTTTGCATGTTGGAGTTACTATGAGCAACTGATACTCTCTGTACCAAGTGTAATGTTGATGATTTTGGATTTGAAGGTGTTTCAAAAAAAATAGTAATAATACGGGAGAAGTTGAACTTAGTAATGTTCTTTACTGGATTTTATTTGCATTCATGCTCTAAGACCTTGGTTGTGAGGTTCTATTTGGTGCATACAATTTGTATTGTTATTGAAGATTTTTTTCTAGTTTGATTCTTGAATTTCCTAGAAACATGGCTTCTTCTGTACCTAACCATTTATTTATTTTTTTAAAAATTGAAAAAAAAATTTTTTGATGTTTTATTTATTACTGAGAGAGAGAGACAGCATGAGTAGGGGAGGGTCAGGGAGAGAGGGAGACACAGATTCAGAAGCAGTCTCCAGGCTCTTCACTGCCAGCACAGAGCCTGACGTAGGATTCGAACTCGCCAACCATGAGATCATGATCTGGGCTGAAGTTGGAGGCTTAACCGACCGAGCCTCCCAGGTGCCCCTGTATCTAACCATTTAAATAAGACTTTGATATTTCTAGATAATCATAAAATAATTTATTCCCCTCATCTATTCATAATTTATTTCCCTTAAGTCTACTGATAAATTTTCATAATCTTTCTCATATTTTTATTGTCTTTCTAAATTACATGGAAACATTCATTGTACATACTAATTGTTTACCAAATGTAGCAGAAAATGGAAATTTCATATATAGCAATAGCCTGGAAGTAGACACTGTGAACTCAGCTATGGTATTTTGTGTTTTTAGATGTCCTAAGCATTATTTTTAAAGATAAAACTTAAGGTGAAGTTTAAACCTCTCTATAATTCCTCCTTTATTAACTTGTATTATAAAAAATAACTGGCAGAGAGAGTGTGTTGCTCATATTTCTTTGAGACATGAAGATGTGAAGCAATAGTGATTCTCCAGAGTAAGCTTTAATTCTCACATTTATTCAGTCATGACTCAAAGTTTTTATTACCTCAATGTTTCTCTTTTTGTATTCTATTATAGTATCAGAACATAAGATAAATATGTGATATTTACTAGAATAATGCTCATTTACATTTTTGGGGTAAATGAATATATAATATTACTTAGAAGCTGTTAATTGCAAGCTAAATTTTTAAATTTTTTATGTTTAATATACTTCCTGGTTCTAATGACAACATGCAGTTCAAAATCATTGAATCTCCAGCCTTTCCTATGTGAGTTTCTTCGTTTCCTTCAGCTCTGTTACAAATGGTGAGAATGAATTTTTAGAAAACTTTCCATAGAGACTGGAGAATTGATTTCTCCATTTTTAAGGGGAAATCAGAGTGATCATAGAGCAACTTCCACTGGAGGAACTCAAGAGCTTTACAAACATTGTCTCATTAATCCTTATCCCAATAATAGAAAAACATTATTGGCCCAATATTTTTGGTGACAAATAGAAAGTATCAGGAGGTCTTGTTGTTTCAAGTAATGTGCTGAATCAGAGACCAGTCTATAATAGAATTTCATTTTTTAATTTCTCCTTCCAAGCAGCATTGCTGTCTCCTGTGCATTTTGATGCTAGAGAAAAGAAAATGTTTCATAACAGTCTCTAGTTTTTATTATTTTATTATTATGTTTTAATGCTTATCCATTTATTTTGAGAGAGAGAGCACCAGCAGGGAAGGGAGAGAGACAGAGGGAGAGAACCCCAAACAAGCTCCCCGCTGTCAGTGTAACCTGATGTGGGGCTTGGATTCACACACCATGAGATTATGACCTGAGCCGAAATCAAAAGTCAGATGATTAGCCAACTGAGCCACTGTGGTGCCCCTCTAGTTTTCAAAAATTATCAGAGGATTATGATGAGGAGCAGAAGTTAATGATTTTATTGGGAGACAGAGGAAGTGAGTGTTAAGTACTGCTATTTTTTTTTTTTTATTTCTAGGAGAGAGAGAGACAGCGTGAACAGGGGAGGGTCAGGGAGAGAGGGAGACACAGACTCTGAAACAGGCTCCAAGCTCTGAGCTGGCAGTCAGCACAGAGCCCGACGTGGGGCTCGAACTCACGAACCGCGAGATCATGACCTAAGCGAAAGTCGAATGCTCAACCGACTACGCCACCCAGGCGCCCCTAAGTACTGCTATTTTGACTTAAACCTAGCCAGGGAGACACTGAACACTAAAACACACGGGGGAGGAAGTAACTCTAGGAAAAAGCAGCTCTTCCACTCAATAGTTAATCAGAGAGGAGCCATTTGAACACATCACAATTCAAAATTAATAGAGGGTAAACTATTCAGAATTCTTTTGATGGAAACATAAGAATGAGTAGATAGATCAAGAGGAATGGAAAATAACTCCAAATAAAATTGTGACAGTATACTCATTGTTTAAGGAAATTGATGTGTCCAACTGGGAAGCTCTTGGATCAATATGTCATAGAAAAGATACAAAAGGATGCATACAAAAAGATGGAAGGAGAGGTGGATGACCAAAGATGATAATAGAAATAATAGCTGACATTTGCTGATCACTCACTACAACCACACTGTGTTTTAAAATCTCACAACAGGGGTATCTGACTGGCTCAATCAGTGGATCATGGGCTTCTTGATCTCATGGCTGTGAGTTTGAGCCTAACATTGGGTGTAGAGCTTACCTTTAAAAAGTAAAATGAGAAAAGAGGCACCTGGGTAGCTCAACTTGTTGAGTGTCTGACTCTTGATTTTGGCCCAGGTCATGATCTCAAGTTTGTGGGTTTGAGTCCTGCATTGGACTCTGTTCTAATGGTGTGGAGCCTGCTTAGATTCCCTGTCTCCCTCTTTCTCTGCTTCTCTCCTGTTAAAAATAAAATCTCACAATGTACTATAAGTTGGATACTATTATTTCATCTTAGAGATGAGACAACCAAGTACTGAGAGGTTAAGCAATTTGCTACAGGTCATAAATGAGTATAAGAATGGCATGGATTTGTATGAACCTTCTGAAAGGTAAAACACAGATTTAGGGTAGGCTTTTTAAAAGGAAAAAAATACTAATAATATTCAAAAGAGCAAGTTATGTTTGGAGCAAGAAAGGAAAGGGAGTGGCTTATTCCTTGAGACAGATGGCAAGAGGAAGACAAATTTCTCAGCTTTGATTCTTTTTTTCTCTTCTTTGTGAAGGAAAATAATCCTCAGACCAATGAGAGAAATATTTATAAAGAGAACGGAGAAATCCAGGATTGATGAGATTATAAGAGGCAAATAACTGCCCCAATGAGTTTAAACTTCATGACAGTGAGGGATGGTGAAAGGAGCATGGACTTTGGAGGTTGCCAGGTAGAGGTTCAAATTTTGGTTTATGCCACTTTCTTGCTTTAGAAATTGGGCAAGATATTTTACCTATGTGAGCCTTAATTTCCTTACATGGTGATTATGGAAAACATACCTAGATCCTAAAAGTTAAGAGACTAGAAGAGATAACTAATGTTAAGGGGTCTGGTGAATGATAGCCACTTAAATAAATGTTAGTTGTCTTACGCTTCCTTCCCAGACCCTGATGAATTATGTCCCAGTGAATTACAGAGGAATCTCCCAAGCTACTAGGGGTACATCTCTGAAAAACCATGGAAAATAAGGAAATCAAGATATAACCCATTTTTCAAAGGACAAAAAGAGAAATTAGTAAACCACAGGCATGAAATCAATCAATTTATAATAGATGTAATTCTAGAATGCATTATGTCAAAGATGGCCACCATGCACCATACAAAGGAGTGACATCTTGATTAAGCAGTGCCTTTCTTCCTGGACTTTATATTTTGCTGCATTTTACCACTATAGCAACTTGGCCCTCACTGTAGGTTCAGGCTCATCTCACATCTCTAAGGTCAGGTTTGAAATTGGGCTGAATGTAATTATGAAACTCTAGTTTAGAACCCTGAGTGTCACAAGTCTACCCTAATTTTGGAAACCGTAGCCTTGTCTTATTAAGGTTCTTAATCCCTTGTCTTGGCAGCCACTTCTAATATCTTAATTTTCATGGGATGAAGGTCAGGAGCTTGGACAGAAAAACTGACTTAGTGCTTAGAAGGTCCAAACTGTTAACATAATGACTCCAAGGGACTTGAGACATTTTTGATCCAAGCCAGCATCATGTTCAATTGGTCTGCATGATAAGATACATAATATTATCCATGGTTCTTATTAATAAGTGGGCTTTCATCCATGGACAGGGGAATCTGAATAACTTCCTAGAAATAGAGTTCAGCTCTAGAGAAAAGACCTTGAAAAAAGCCAAGAGGATTAAGGTTCCATCTAAATAGACTGAGCTCAAAGTCTACCAAAGATTAGCATATACAGCCAATCACATAGACTGGTCACACAGAGGATATATAGAGAGACTCTAGGGGGATATCAGATGTGGAGAAGTAGTTGCCACTTTTTAGTAGGGGAACAACTGCTAATATACATTTAAGCTAAATTCTCAGCTTGGTTGAGTGCTGGGCTTGGGTCTGAGCCTGTAGGTGTAGATTTTTAGTACATGTAGCATGATTTCTAAATGCCAGAATACATTCTCTGTATTGGATTGGATTGTTTTCTTAATAGAATAACTTTCAGATTAATACAGCCTTATACAAAATAGGCTGAATATTCCAGTTATCTAATACTGCATAACAGTCCAACTCAAATTTAGTGGTATCACACAACAGTCATTTTGCTATGCTCATGGAGTGTGTAGCTTGTGTCTGCTCCATGGATGTCTGGGCTTCAGCTAGGAAATTCTGAGGCTCAGGGTGAGTCTTATATGGCTGTGTTATCACTTGGAAACTTGTTAACTTACACGTCTGATATCTGGGTCAAGAGGAATTGAAGGCTGGGCTCAATTATGACTAATGTATGAGTACATCAGTCCACTGGTTCTGTAGGTAATGGCCTGAGAAGGAGCACAGGGGATGAACATTCCCAGAGAGCAAGACAGGAGCTGAGGGGCTTTCTTTAATCTGGTCTCTGAAGTCATAAAACGTGATTTTGGTACATTTTATTGATTATGAGAGTCTCTAAAGCCAGCTCAGATTCAAAGGGGAGGGGACTTTGCAAGAAAACATTATGGAAGATCCTATGGGGTGGGAAATATTGTTGTGGACATTTGAAAAAAAAAAAAAAAAAGATCTGCCACATTGTGCTGTTTTGGTTAGTTTGGGTGATTGACTTGTTTATCTCGAACAATGAGTAAAATGAGAAAATATAGAGAAATCTCTAAGTTAATTCTTGCTAGGTCCTTAAGCTTTTTAAGACTTGTCTATGGTGATAATGGTAGTTCAGTTATGAGTTTTAAAAGCTCCATTGCTCCAGGACATTTTTGTAAAAGCTGTGATAGGCATATACTCTAATACCCTATTAAATAGAAATGTGTAAACCAGGACGCCAAGTATTTTTGGTACAAAGACAATAGATATATATGCCCACCTTTATTCCTTAGTATTGACATAAATTTATTGTTATAAAGAGTCTTATATCTTTCTCATAGTTTCAGTGATTCATTATCTCTCATTCTGAAACCATTGTTTTAAAATGTTCTTGGGTTGCTGCTGTTCATCTCTTATATTAAATTTTTATCTCTAGAAATAGTTTCTTTTTCAGTCGGGATTTTATGGTTCCTCAGAACAGTGACAAGAGTATGAAAATCTTGCCAATTTTATAGTTCACCTTAAAACAATGGAAAGAGTTTGAAATTGGTTAACTAGCTATTAACATCATGTTGAATTGGAAAGGGCTAACATTTATTACAACTTGTACCATTTAATTTTTGCATTCCCTATACAGTTCTCTGAGTCTATGTTCATTAACAGTGAAAGACAAGATACTGTTTTCTGATTATAGAGTGCCAAGTGTCTGAAACATTTTGATTAGCAATCTATCTTTTCAGTTCAAGCCAATGATTTACTCTTGGAGAGAAATGGATTAAGATAAGAGTAGTAATTTTTTAAGTCCTCATAACTTAATAATACAAAATGGTATTATTTCAATTATATCTTCAAGTTCTACAGGATGTTTTTATTTTCTTCTTCCTGGCATAAATTTCTTTGTTTTGCAGAGAAAGCAAACACATACAAGAAATAAATGATTCTATCTCTATAATGTCTTTGGTTTCTTGACTTTCCAAATGAAGTTGAATGTATTTAGGTTGTTGGCCTTTGAAGTTTTTTCACCTCTGGCCCCATCCTCATTTTCAAATTTATTTTTCATGAATCCCCTTTAGGCTATCCTTCACTGTGGTAAAACTACACTGTTTACATTTCTATGATCACAGTCTTCATTTTTCTTTTTTTATAGATAGAGTCAAAGTATTCCTCCATTTAAGAGACCTTTTCTCACAAGACTACCAGTCAAAAATTTTACAATACTTTTAATGTTGTGTGAGTTTTCTGGTCCCCACTCACAATGTAGCAAACAAGGCCTAGGAATCTGCCTTTTTAACCAACACCAAGGTGATTCTTATATAGATGCTCTGTCTACCACACTTTGAAGAACTCTGCTTTATGGATTGTGGTAGGCAGAACAATGGTCCCCTCAGGATGTAGCCATCCTTATCTCAGGAAGCTATGAATACATTACATTAAATGGAAAATTAAGATAGAAAACAATTAAATTTACAAATCAACATACCTTTAAAACAGGAAAATTATCCTTGGTTATCTGGGAGGGTTGAATGTAATTATAGGGGTCTTGAAAAGTGGGAGAGGAAAGCAGAAGAGGAATTTTCCATTCACAGGAGAAGATATAACAACTGAAAGCAGAGCCCAGAGTGGGAGGTACAAGAAGAACTAGATCTGCCCTTGTTGGCCTTGAAGATGGAGAAAAAGGTCTATAAGGCAAGGAAACTAACACAAATGCTGTCTCAAATCTGAAATTCCTTACTTCCCCTTGCTAAATTCCATATCTCCACCTAATATTAACTTGTTTATTCTGCTCTAATAAAATATTAGCCATGAATTCTTCCCTTGTTATTATATTATGATAGTATTCCTCTAATGCTAAAGTTTTTGAGGGAAGAGGCAGTTAATTCTTTATCTTTGTATGTCCTTGAGTAATTAGCATCCAATAGGCATTCATTAACTATCTAGTGAATTCTTAGCCAGAACATAATTCCTATTTTCTGTATTTTTTTTTAATTTTTATTTATTTCTAGGAGAGAGAGAGAGACAGCGTGAACAGGGGAGGGTGAGAGAGAGAGGGAGACACAGACTCTGAAACAGGCTCCAGGCTCTGAGCTGGCAGTTAGCACAGAGCCCGTCGCAGGGCTCGAACCCACGAGCCGCGAGATCATGACCTAAGCGAAAGTCGGACGCTTAACCGACTAAGCCACCCAGGCGCCCCCATAATTCCTACTTTCATAGTGTTGAGGGATTCTCTCAGAATAACTATTTTAAAACTAAAATAAGAATGAAGAAATCCAAGAAAAAATCCTTTAAGAATTTGCTATAAAACCATTTTATAGTAAGTTTTAAAGTCACTATAAAAACTTTACTCCTGTAAGAGAAAAAAAGCAACATTGGCCTTGTATTTTACATTAAATCTTACTGTGGGTTTACAATATCTTAATAAAAAAGAGCAACTTCACATGCATTTTGTTGTTGCTGTTTGTGTGGCTTAGACTCTGAAAGTGTTTTTCAAGTGTTGCACAGAAAGTATTGGCATGCTATTGACCAGTAAAACCCTTGATGTTTTCCCTTGAAAAGTGTAAATGGATCAGTTTGGTTTCACTTGGTTCATTTCTGCAGCTAATGCAACTTGTATATTCCTGATGAAATATGGCCGCAATATATAGTTAATACCATTGTTTTATAGTTCCTGATGGTTCCATAGTTCATTTAATGTTTTAAAATTCATACTTGTAGAAGAATTTGGAGGACTGCCTTCACCAGATTGTCCATTGTATGCATGTTGGCTCTATATCCAATTTAGCAACTGTACTTTAAGTTATCAAATCAATTCAGTTTCTATAATTTGTCTTCAGTTAAGATCCTCACTTCATAATAGCAGATGGAACCCTCTTGAAAGAAATTTTCATTATAAGACAATATTCAAAATAAATGGAAAAACAATATTTTGTTCTCATCTCATTTTTAAGCAACTATGTCTTCAACATTTTGAAGTCCCTGTGCTATCTTCCCGTTTCCAACCCTACCTGAAAGAAACCATTTTAGGAGGAAAACGTCGACATTGCCTCATATTCTTATTTATTTATTTATTTAACCGTTTCTATTTACTATGGGTCTGTGACAGGCCATTTTCAGAGATGTGAATAATAACAACAGCAACAGCAACAAATATATGATAAAGAAATTAAGAAGCCAAAGAATGATTTGAGTTGCTAAAACTTATAGATATAAAGTCACAGAAGATTGTCCAAAAGTTAAGGATAGAACTATCCTATGATCCAGCAATCACACTACTAGGTATTTACTCAAAGAATACAAACATACTAATTCAAAGGGATACATACATCTCGACATTTATAGCAGCATTATCTATAATAGCCAAATTATGGAAACCACCCAAGTGTCGACTCACTAATGAATGGATAAAGAAGATACGGTAAAACAATACAATGGAATGTTACTCAGCCATAAAAAAGAATGAAATCTTGTCATTTTCCACTATGTGGATGGTGCTAGAGAGTATTATGCTAAGTGAAATAAGTCAGAGAAAGACAAATACCATATGATTTCACTCATATGTTAAATTTAAGACACAAATGAGCAAAAGGAAAATAAAAGGCAAACCAAGAAACACTCTTTTTAATTTTTTTAATATGTATGTATTTATTTTGAAAGAAAAAGAGCATATGCATGTGTGTGCACATGAGTGGGAGATAGGCAGAGAGAAGGAATCCCAAGCAGGCTTCATGCTGTCAGCATAAGGCCTGATGCAGGGCTTGATCCCATGAATCCCACAAACCATGAGATCATAACCTGAGCTGAAATCAAGAGTTGGACACCTAACCGACTGAGCTACCCAGGTGCCCCAGACTCTTAGTTATAAAGAATAAAATGATGACTACAGAGGAGAGGTAGGTGTATGGAAGTGTTGAATAACTATATTGTACACCTGACTATACTATATTACACTGTATGTTAGCTGACTGGAATTTAAATAAAAACTTTAAAAAATCACAGAGGATCTAGAAAGGAAAAGTAAGACACCAGGTGTTTATGCCAATAGCAGTGGTGATAGAATCAATCAAACTAATGACAGGTATGAAGCTAATATCATTAAGGAGTCACTTGCTACACTGTGTACTATATACAGTTACATAGCAAGTTACTTAGCAGTTACGTGTTTTGGGGGGAGATCTTGAATAAATATATATTTGACTTGAAGACATATAGTGGCACACACTACTTTCTTATTGTTGAATATAATAATACTGTTAAAAAATAATAATACTGTTAATATATCCAAATGGGTAAAACGTTGCCATAGAAATATATAATCCATATATAATATATGGAGTAAGAAAGACTTTACAGGCTTATAAATTGCAAACTTTAATCTCTGTGAAAGAGACTGAGCCATTCCAAAATTTTTAAGAATAACACTCATTGGTTATAATCAATTGTATATTGTAATTGAAGACTTTCAGGAAATAGCAACAATATTAAATACTTTACATTGTGCCAGGCACCGTTCTAAATAATCTACATACATCAACTCCATGAATCATAGTCATATTCTATGAAATAGGACTACTATTTTTCTCAGTTTTTAGATGAGGGACCTGATGACCAGAAATATAAGGTTATTTGCCTGTGGTTGCCCAGCTGGTAAGTGGTAGAGGTGAAATCAGCAGCTATTTACCAAGGGCCTCTATATTTTAGATATGATTGAAGGTGTTGGAGACATAGCAGCAAAAGAAATTTATTTAAGAAAAGTCCAGTTCTTTTGTAATTTGTCTTTTTGTGGATTCTTTTTCCTGGGGAAGGGAATAGTTATCAGGAAGTCAAAAATAACCTTAAGTAAACCACAGAGAAAATTACTCCTAACCCTCTATCTGTTGTTTTGGGGTTTTTTCCCCTTATATTTTCATCAGTGTCAATTCTTTCTCCTTAAGTTTGTATTCCTTTTATTCATTTTCATTTAGTGGCTACATATCATCTCTATATGGTCCTGACCCTCTGATAGTCCAGAAAACTAAGAGTGAATTGATAGTTAATCAGGGTCTAAAACAAAATCTGACAAATTGTATTGTCTAGGCTCTGAGGCAGTACTGTATTTGTGGGTTTGTAGACTGCATACAGATGGTAGCAGTTACTCAACTCTTCCTCCTATTGCAGCCTGAAGAAGTAACCATAGGCCATATGTAAATGAATGGACTTGGCCAGATTTGGCCGTGGAGCCTATAGTTTGCGAACCTCTGATCTAGAGGGTGGGATCACCTGGAGGATGAGGCTCATTTTTTCTATTTTGCTTATGGGTGCCATAGTGCCTGAGCTAGAAGGGGCCTCATTTATATGCTCTATCTTCTCTTTTTGGACTTCCTCCACAGCCCTTTAACCTCTCTATGTCCTTTCCCCAGGAGCTTGCCTCTCCTGGTCAGCTTCTTGATAGAGCTGTAAGTCATTTCATTCTGCCATATTTCACACTGTGTGGGAACAGGATGATTTCCTATCAGCGTAGCTCATGAAGGATATCATCCTAGAAAATTCATTGTCTTTCACTCTTCTTTCAGTCTCAGCATGAGCTTCCCCCATCTGTGTTTCTGGTTTTTACTGTGTATGTGTGTGGGTGGGGATGTGGGGAGAAGGATTAGGGAAAAATATCTCTATAGGATATTTTACTCTCTCATATGACTTATGTACCATTATTGCAACACAGTTAAGTCTTTGAAGTTGCAGTACTAGCATCAATCAATGGCTTTTAATATACTTGGATAACATAAATGGAATATGCTAACAAATAGAGCTCTCTAGCAATACAATAGACTGTCATCTGAGGTTGAGAGTTGTCTTTCCCTTTAAGTGTTCATGTGTAGTCTGGATGACCCTATATTTGAGATGCTGGGAAGGTCATTCTTTATTAGCTCAGAAATTTGATGGACTATTGATTTCTAAACTCCATAGCTATGTCAGATTGGCAATGTCAGAAGAACCTGGAGTACTTGGGGAAAACTCACATTCCTACACCATTCCCCCAGAAATACAGTAGGTTTCAGGGTGGGGTTAAGTGATCCATCTTTTTAAAGCTCCATATCATTGTTAAGCATTAAGCCAACTAAGGAATTTAAAAAAATATGTGTTAACAGTAATCCCAACAGCCAGATATTACTGCTGTTAACATTTTGGATTCTATTATTCCATATATGTGTAACTTGCAAAGGTTGAATCAATTTTGTATTGTAACCCTTATAAAATTTGTGTTAATAATATATTAGAAAAACATTTACAAGGAACAAATGTATCTACACAATAGTTTGTGAGGACAATCACAGGATATTATAGGATTTGGGTGCATAAACTAATTCTGTGATTTGCCATTATAAAGAATGTAATGAATGTGATGGTCAGCATTCATGTGTATGTGTATAATTTGGATGTATTTGTGTATATACTTGCTGCAATGCCATTTTCAACTACTAACACAGTTTTAAAAGGGATCAAGCATTCTGCCTTAATTGACAAAGCTTTACTGAGCTTTATTTTTTCAAATATAGCATGTTTATGTTTTACTTTGTTATTAAGGAGGGAGGTAGATGCTGCAGAGACATTTGAGAAATATCTAAACAATCACATACCATACTAGTCGCCATTTGAAACCACCCTTTAAATGGTTTTTAGTGTATTCACAGCATCATGCTGCCCTTGTCAATATAATCAATTTCAGAACATTTACACTAACTCAAAAAGAAACGTTTTCCCTACTATCACTCTGCTTCCAGCCCTAGGAAATTTCTAATCTACTTTCTATCTCCAGAGACTTGCATATTATAGACTTTTCATATTAACAGAATCATAACATGTAGTTTTTGTGGCTGGCATTTTTAGCATGTTTTCAAAGTCCATCCATGTGTAGAATGAATTAGTATGTCATTCACTCTTTATCCTGAATGATATTCCATTGTAAAGATATATCACATTTTATTTATCAGTTCATCAGGTAATGGACATTTGGTTGTTTTCATCTTTTAGCTCTTATGAATAATAATGCTGCAATGAATATTCATGTACACCATTTTCTGTGGACATACAGTTTTATTTATCTTGGTTGGGTATTATTTAGGAGTAGGATTACTGGGTCATATGGTAGCCCTATATTTACTATTTTGATGAATTGTCACAGTTTTCCAAAGGGGCTGAATCATTTTACATTTCAACAAGCAGTCTATGAGAGTTCTAATTTTTCTAAATCCTCATAAGCACTTATTATTATCTGTCCTTTTAATTATAGCCCTTCTTGTGGGATGTGAAGTGGAATCTCATTGTGGTTCTGATTTCCCTGATAGCCAAGGATGCTGAGCATCTTTTTATATATATATTGGCCATTTGTATATCTTCAGAGAAATGACTATTCAGATCTTCACCCATTTGTAAATTGAGTTATTTCTCTTTTTATTACTGAGTTGTGAGAATATTTTATGTATTCTAGAAAGAAGTCCCATATCAGATGTAAGATTTCAAATATTTTGTTCCTTTCTGGGGGTTATCTCTTCACTTTATTCATGGTGTGTCTTGAAGCATAAATGTTTCTAACTGATGAAGTTCTAAATTAGACTATTTGTTAACTTTTGTTGATTTTGGTGTCATATCTAGGAAGGTTTTGCCTAACACAAGGTCACTTTATTTTCTTCTAAGAGTTTTACAAGTTTAGCTCTTACATTTAGGTCTATGATCCATTTTGAGTTAATTTTGGTCCATAGTGTGAGAAGAAATCCAATATCATTCTTTCAGATGTGGATATCCAGTCACTCCGGCATTAGTTGTCAAGAAGACTAATCTCCTGTTGAATTGTCTTGGCATCTTTGTCAAAAACTAATTGATTATAAATGTTTTAAGGTTTTATTTCTGGACTCTTCATTCTGTCCCGTTGATCTCCATGTCCATCCTTATCAATAAATTTGAAGTGTTAGTATTTTAACTTTGGTCTTTTTTTTTTTTTTCAGGATTGTTTTGGCTATTTCAGGTCCCTTAAATAAACATATAGATTTTTGGCTCACATTGTCAAATTCTGCTCAGAAGCCAATTGTGACTTTGATAGGGAATCCTTTCAATCTTTATTTATTTTTAAAAAAATGTTTATTAGTTTATTTTTGAGAGGGGAAAGGGGTGGCAGAGAGAGAGAATCCCAAGTAGGCACAGCACTGTCAGTGCAGAGCACCATGAGAGGCTCAAACTCATGAACTGTAAGATCATGACCTGTGCTGAAATCAAGAGTTGGACATTTAACTGACTGAGCTACCCAGGTGCCCCAAGAATACTTTCAATCTTTAAGTAAGTGTAGGAGTATTATAATATTAAGTCTTTTGACCTATGAACATATGTTGTCTTTCTATTTATTTAGGTCTTTCATTCCCCTCTACAATATTTTGTAATTTTTAGTGCACAAAGCTTGTACTTCTTTTGTTAAATGTATTCATTTTATTCATTTTTATGCCACTGTAAATGGGGTTTTATTTTCTCAATTTTGTTTTTGGTTTGTCATTACTAATATATAAAATACAACTAAGTTTTGCATATTGAACTTGGTCTAATAGATTTATGGAACTCATTTATTAGCCTAATTGTTTTTTAGTGGATTCCTTAGAATTTTCTATGTAAAATATCATGACATCTACAAATAGAGACAGTTTTATTTCTTCCTTTTTCCCTTCGAAGTACTAACCAGGCCTGACCCTGCTTAGCTTCCTAGATCAGATAAGATCAGGTGCATTCAGGGTGGTATGGCCATAGACTTACTTCTTCCTTCCTAATATGGATGCCCTGGTTTTTTTTGTTTTTTTTTTCCACTCTTGCCTAATTGATTAGGGTAGGACACCCACTTCAATGATGAATAGAAGTGCAGAGAGTAAAGATCCTTTCTTGTTCTTGATATAAGGAGAAAAACATTTAGTCTTTTACCATTAAGTATGTTAGGTGTGGCTTTTTCATAGATACCCTTTATTAGAATGAGGAAATTCTTATTTTTTTATTATGAAGTGGTATTAGTTTTTTTTTTTTAAATACTTTCAGTTCTTCTATTGAGATGTGTGGTTTTTGGCCTTTATTTTGTTGGTACATTGTATTACATTACTCATTTTTTAATATTACACCAACCTTGCATTCCTGAGATAAATCTCACTTATCATGGTTTTAATCATTTTTACAGATTTCTGGATTTGGTTAGCTAGAATCTTGGTGATGATTTTTGTGTCTATAGTCATAAGAGAAATTTACCTGTATATTTCTTTAACTTGGTGTTTTATCTCATTTTGGTTATCAGGGTAATACTGACCTCATAAAATGAATTGGGGCATGTTTCCTCCTCTTCTATTTTTTGGGAAAAGTTTGTTATGAATCAGTATAAATTCTTCTTTAAACTCTGGTCCAGTCAAATTTAGGCTTCCTTGCAGAAGCAATATATGAGGCCAGTCATTGGGGTTTGTTTTGACCTAGGGGGGCTTCTCCTAGCTGTTTCTTTCTCTAAGTCTTTCTGGTAAACAAGCTGGCCTGTGGCTGAGCTTGTTGCTCTCCTTTTAATTGCTTATTCCAAAATATCTATGGTTTCTAAGAGTGCTTTTAGGTTTGGATTTTTCCTTATTCCACTCCAAATAAAGATATCTATGAGGATGACTACTGAATTCTCTGTTCTTTTACTCTGCCTTTGCAATGGGCAAAATCTCTGAGCCACCAGTTTAGAACAGGTTCTGGGGAGAATGACCTGCTTCTCTTGGAGTAAAATCCCTGATTTAAAAGAGAGGTTCTGGGTAGGAGCACTAACTCCAATGTACTTTGCATGCCTCTTCTAGCTTGGAAGTTCTGAGAAAGCTAAAACAAAGGCAGATGAAGCTGCAGTGTTTTCAACCTACCACACCTGGAGTAGAGTCTCTACTGTACAAGTGGGGACTAGGTATAGACAGGAAACTTCTGACCTGTTCTTGCTACACATGCTTGGGCATTAGCCTCTGAAACATGGAGCTGGGAGTAAGGAGAAATATGGGCCTTTCTCTCCAGAAAAGATAATGTGGACAGTGACTGGTTGCTGGTGAGACAGAGTTGCCTGAGCCCAATTTTCTTGGCCACAGCTATCTGTAATGTATCTTCCATTACACTGATTTGGAGAGAGGGGTGAATGAAGGAGTAGTTTGTGGCTTACTTGCCAAAAACTCTTATGTTTCCTACTGAGACTTAGTAGGTTTCTTTCTTAGTAGTAGATAAATGTTTCTTCATTTATTATGCATTCTTAGGAAAATTTCCAAAGATTGTGTATGTTTGTTGTTTCTTTGATTCTCACCAGTTATGGTCAACTTTGTTGAGGAGTGGGTCTGTAGAGTTCCCTACACCATTATTCCAGAAATAATCTGAATTTCTAGGTTAGATTTTTTAGTCACTACTGAAATTCCTGTCAAAAATAAAGGTTTTTCAACAATTCTCATGATGGACCAGTTTGAGGGACCCATGGACAAAATGACCTTATAGCTTCTTTCTAATATTACGGTCTCATACTTAAATGCATACTTCTTAACATTCCAGGCTACATTGATCATGGGGAAAATCAAGAGTTCTGGTGCCAGGATGGGGGAGGGAAGCATTAGTTGTCTACAAATCACTTTCCACACCCAAAATGCTCACACTATTTTGGGAATGAATTCTACCACTTGTTCTCCTTCTGTAACTGCACTTCTTTCTCTCTAAGTAAGACCTACTCCAGCATAGAAGAAGAGCAGTAATATATGGTCTTTGGACTCTAGAACAAAGATGGCAAGTTTATATAGTTTAACTATGGCTATTGGGTTCAAGTGTATAATAGGAATTAGAGAATTGGAAATTGAGGTAGACCAGAGAACATGTGCCACCCTTTAAAAGGAAAATTTATTCCTCATCAGTAAAAGATTATTTCCAGATGGATGTCATCCTTGTCATTCTTCAGGACATCTTTCCATTATTCAGGAAGAACCAGAAATCCAGATTTATTTGATATTTGAAAGCTCCCAAATATTTAACTGTTGATAATTAATTAAAAACAAAACTAAAACAACCCTGTAGGTCAAGCAAAACATGACTATTGTTTATATCTGACAATCAGATAAATTTAGTAACCATTTTATTTATTTTTTTAATATAATTTATCATCAAGTTGACTGACATACAGTGTGTACAGTGTGCTCTTGGTTTTGGGTAGATTCCCGTGATTCATCACTTACATACAACACCCAGTGCTCATCCCAACAAGTGCCCTTCTCAATGCCCATCACCCAATTTCCCCTTTCCCCTCATTTTCCCATCATCAACCCTTATTTTGTTCTCTATATTCAAGAGCTCTTACGGTTTGCCTCCCTCTCTGTTTGTAATTATTTTTTTCTTCTTCCCTTCGCCCATGGTTTCCTGTTAAATTTCTCAAGATCCACATATGAATGAAAACATATGACATCTGTCTTTCTCTGACTGACTTATTTCACTTAACATAATACCCTCCAGTTCCATCCATGTTGCTGCCAATGACAGGATTTCATTCTTTCTCATTGCCAAGTAGTATTCATTGAATATATAAACCACACTGTCTTTATCCATTCATCAGTTGATGGACATTTAGGCTCTTTCCATAATTTGGCTATTGTTGAAAGTGCTGCTGTAAACACTGGGGTACATGTGCCCCTATGAACCAGCACTCCTGTATCCTTTGGATAAGTTCCTAGTAGTGTTATTGCTGAGTTGTAGGATATCCACTTTAATAATCTGTCTTCCCAAAAGAATGGGAATCTTCTCTCAAAACACAGCAGCTCATTTAACTAATCTTGCAGGAACTGATCTTTATGATATCAGTTCATCAGTATTGGTGGTCTTTTAGGTTGAGAGCCCCTTGGTTTGGAGAATTAGACCAAATTCCTCCAACCAGGGGTGAAGAGGATTATTCAGGACTGAATGCTGTCCAGCTCAGTCTCTTCTAAGTCAGGTTGTTATATGTTTGATTTTAATATTTTAGAAATCTAATCTTATGAGATTAATAACATTGTCTCATTTTTTTTTTTCTTACACTCTTACTCATAATATACCTCATTAATTCTGTGGATACAATACTTGAATGAAAATAGAACCAAAGTTGGACATGTTTTTTTGGTCCACATTTCCCCAATCCACTGATGCAGTGTTTGCTCTGAATGAAGTACTTAATAGGAATTTTTTCATAGTTCTTTTGGGATGCAATATAAGAATTTGTTATTATCAGCTGTTACAAGAGAAACATATAATTCTGAACTAATGACCTGATAGGTAAAGGAATAAATAGCTGCAATATAAAAACCAGTTCCCAAGGACATAATTATGCTATTACTAGCAAACAGAGAGTTTCTGGTTCATTAAGTAGGAAAGGCAAAAAATAAGTATAAATGATAAAGGTGAAAATTTAATTTTTTTTTTACTTGTTCACATATTTTCCCCTCTGACCAATAAAAACAAGAGGGAGGTTTTTTACATTGAATGAATATATAAACGATGAAGCCCTTCTTAAAGCCAGAGACATGTGTCTGTCCTCAAATGTTTTATTATGTGAAGTTTGACCTTTATTTAAAGAGCATCTCTGTTCGATGATAATTGATGATGCTTTGAGTGAGAGTTTATGACAGTACTTCTACTTATTAAAAATATTTTCCTTAAGGTGAGGACGCTTCTTTTTAACTTTTGTCCTAGCTTAACCTTTGGAAATACCATGTCAGTTTAGTTGCATTTATAGATTTAATTAACATATTGTGGGCTTTTTTTTTCAAGTTATTAATAAAGATATGGGGTACGGGCAGGCTTATTTCCAATCCTGATAATTCACAGTTCACCAGCTTTTTTGATTTAGTTATTCACCCTTTCCTTTTGTTGTGTTGGTTTTTAGACACGACACAAAGACATTATATAAATGTCATATATATGGAGCATTTTCATTAAAATTTGAAAATGCTCTCTATATGAAGACATTGTCCTGATTACTTCACTGAGATTATTTTTGAGGTGTTACTACAAAATGATGATGTTCTGTTTTGTCTTGTTTACTTAGGCATATGCCATCTGCTGGGCTTCACAGGGTTCCTATGAGGTCAGGCCCAGTGATATAACATGTGGCCTGGCACAAGTAATAATGCTTTCTTTTCTAGTATTCCAAAGCAATTGGCCCAACATGTTCTCCAGAATTAGGATTCTTGAGAGCTCAGTAAAGTTGAGATATTGAAGAACAGAGAGCTATTGCTCTGAACCCCCTCCTTGCTCCCTTGATTCTAAAATCTTCTTTTACTTGGCACTGTCAAGAAAGGATCTGGACAGGGGCGCCTGGGTGGCTTAGTCGGTTAAGCGTCCGACTTTCGCTTAGGTCATGATCTCGCGGTTCGTGGGTTCGAGCCCCGCGTCGGGCTCTGTGCTGACTGCCGGCTCAGAGCCTGGAGCCTGTTTCAGTCTGTGACTCCCTCTCTCTCTGACCCTTTCCTGCTCATGCTGTCTCTCTCTCTCTCCTAGAAATAAATAAAACATTAAAAAAATTTAAAAAAAAAAAAGAAAGAAAGAAAGGATCTGGACAGGTGAAATGCAGGACACCTGGTTGGCTCAGTTGATTAAGTGTCTGACTTCAGCTCAGGTTACGATCTCACAGCTCGTGAGTTTGAGCCCCATGTCGGGCTCTGTGCTGACAGTTCAGAGCCTGGAGCCTGCTTCAGATTCTGTGTCTCCCTTTCTCTCTGCCCTTCCCCACTCATGGTCTGTCTCTCACTCTAAAAAAATAAACAATGAAACGTTAAAAAAAATTGAAGGAGGCAATATAGTCTCATGAATAAAAGCTAGACTAGTTCGGGCACAATCCCTGTTTATACTACTTACTGGCTGTGGTATGAGTCTAGCAAGTTAATTAATCTCAGTTTCCTTACGTATAAAATAAGAACGGTACTAGTACCTTTTTAAATATTTAGATTGACATTAGAGTTAAACAAAAAGAACACTAGGTGAAAGTAGTTACTATTGTGCTGTCTTCGAACCCCTGATCATCCCTAAGTCCTCCTTCTCTGGCCTCCTGACTGTTTCTCAGCCGTATCTCATGTTACAATCTAACATTTGTCCATGCAGTATGGCAGGCTGTTAAAAGAGGCTTGTTACCCCACTCTCTTGCCTTCAGGTCCTTTTTTGTTTTTTAGAGAGATCAAAATATGTTTACCTCTTTACATTCATGTAAATAATGCTAGCTAAGACGTGGTAAGCACATATTGCATGCCAGCACATATATCCTGACTTATTTAATCTTCATAACAAACCTACAACATACATACTATGACACTTTGACCAAAACAGGAACGGAGGCTCAAAGACGTTAGGCAGTGGCAGTAAGTGGCAGATTCAGGACTGAATTCTAAGGCAGCCTGGGTTTGGCATCTAATCTCCAGACCTCTCCACTGTTTTTTTAGTGAGAGCTGCAGTGTGCCCAGGCCATGGACAGTAGGTCTCACCCAGCACAGCTTCTGCCACAGATTTGCTGGGTAAGTCTTTGTTAATAATGACCACGAGGACTTTCATTATTGGGAGCTCAGATGATTTCACACACTCACTGAGACTGCAAAGGCTGGAAGTGTGCACATGCAAAATAGATTTTAATCAAAGATCTAGTAACAAATGGCCCAATTAATAAACAAGGCACACATGGTGGTATTTTTCAGGTGAAGGATATTTATGTCTCTTATAACTTCCTGAAATGAGAAAAGTAAGGATGAAATAGGGAGGATCAAAATACTATTTTACTCAGCCCCATGTTATTGCTTTAGATTTTAGTACTATGTAGGTGACAGAGGCTTAAAGAAAGAAAGTCAACAGATAAATTTTAACTACTTGCAGTTCACAGTGGCTATATTATGATAGGTTCTTCCTATTTCATTTTTGTTATTGTTGTTGTTTTTAATTGACACTTCCTCCTCCTCTCAGATGAAGTTTTCCCTTTTTATCATTGAAGTTGTGTAGTTATTTGCAAGAAAAAAAGGTAATTTGTTGTTTGGCTGAAGCAGAAAATAAAAACCTTGATAATAACCTTTCAATTTTTCCTTTGCTCCTTTGGCTTCCCTCCTCACTACCCCCACAATGACTGACTTGCTGTCCCTGCAGAAGCCTCCTGAGATAAGTGTCTCTGGCTAAGGCAGTCCATCATTGCTATACACAAGGTGGTTGACATGGAGCCGGACAGGCAGGAAAGAGAAGGTGACAGGAGGTGTGGGAAAAGCCTGATGAGAAGTACAGCTTCCTATTAATCCTCCTGGAGAAAGATTTCTTAAAAATCTCTTTAAGTGATTTCCTGTTACAAGAAGAATCATAAAATTTAAGTAATACCAGATTTGAGTTTAATGAAGGGAGCTGTTATAGGTGCATTCTTATTTCCAAAAAATTAGAAGCTATTCCATTCCTGTTGATGGTTCTTAGGCCAAATTCATCATATATGTGTTGAATCTAATCACCAAATGGCAGTGATAAACAAGACAATAAAGCCAATGTTTGCGAGAAATAGAAAAGACCAATAGCAATTCAGAGGCAGTGCTTGACATACATATATAAAAAAGAAATATATTCATTTGAATGAATGTTCTTTCCTTCTCACCCTTTCTGTTACCCATTTTTCCTGAGTAAGCTTGGGTGTAAGAGAGAATTGTCTAGAACATTCCCTATAGACACTAAAAGATGAGGTGACCAAACTAAAGGTACAAGTCTCTTGATATTCTTTATGTTTGGGGTGTATTTAGGACAACGTTCTCCCTTGCAAAAGAAGGCATAGTCCCTAAATAATTCTGGGATTATTTGAGATTTGCGGTTGGTATCCTGCTTCATCCTGCTCCTCTAACAGACTTATTAAAGTGGTTGATAACTACTGTGCACAATGACTTTTACATGTGATTAAGGTTTTTGATTCAGTCTGAGGAAAATGATTCTATTTTCAAGCCGTCTTGATAGAACTCTTCATTGATATGTGATAAAGCACAAATGAGATTTCAGCTCCAGAAAGAGAGGGCAGGAATACCTGGGCAAGTCTCACCCATCTGCACCAGTGTGTAATCTCCGTGTCTGTCTTACCACCGAGTCACTCTGCAGCCCACCGTGGTCTGACTCACATTCCCAGTAGTGCCTTGAAACTGCCTGGAAAAGGCAAAATCACCAAATCCAATAAACACGTTTTCAGCACTTATCTAACTGCATCCACTTGCTGCATTTGGCATTATCGATTCTTCTTTCAATCTTAGCACTTTATTTCCTCAGATAGCACTATTTGATGAATGCTGGCTGAACCTCCCATCATGGATTATGACTCATATTTTTGCAATAGATCTAAACAGAATTCAACCTCCCTACTCCTCATTCTGCACCCTAACGAGTCCTGTTTTTCCCATTTCTTTCATATCTCAACTGTTTGCCCTCCTATAAGGAACTGGCCCTAGAGCCATAAATGTAAGGAGACGGTTCTTAGATTCTTCCACCTTGCTGACCTCATATCATTCCTTCGATTTTAAATCTTTAATATTTCTTAATTCCATCCACTCTTCTAGAGTCCTGTTACCACTGCTTGACTAAGGACTCACTTGTCATTGATTTCCTTGGCTTCTCTCATTTCCATCTTTCCAACAGAATAAAGGCAAATCTTGCCATGCTATTCTCCTGCACCCTCCATTGGCTTCCCATTGTCCCTAAAATAAAATCCCAACTCTCAGACTCACCTATAAGGTCCTCAATGATTTACCACTGATGGCCACTACAGCTTCATTTTCTCATATTCTTTATGACTCGCTTGGTACTTCAATAATATTTTATAGCTTGTTTCCATGTGTGCTGTGCTACTTGACCCTTGGGTCTTTCTTTTCACTAGTCCCTCTGTTTGAGATGACCTATTCCCCCTTTTGCTTTTGGCCCCACCTTGTTTTATCTTTAGGGGATCTACTCAGGCACCATTTATTCTAGGAAGCCTTTCTTTTGACTCCTTGGTTGAATTAGATGCTCTCTTTTTGTGTTTTCTTAGCATACCAGGCATATTGCACTAACTATGTACTTTAACAATTTGTTTTATGATCTTTTGAGTCCTAAGAAACAAGGACTTAGACTGAGTACCCTTCCTTTTTGTTTCTCTCGGATTTACCTAGTAGGGCGGTATCAACATAGATAAGTCAGTGAAGTGAACTGGGGAAAACAAAGGAAAACTTGAGTACCATTAGGAAAAATGAAGAGCGTATTGAATGGAACATTTTTCAGTAAGTTATATACATATATATTTTTTCTTCTTCTTTCTTTTTTTCCCTCTCTCTAACATAATGTGCTACTGCAGCATGGCCAGAAAGCAAGGCATTTTATTTGGTTCCTATTGTATATCATCTTTATAGTTCTAGATTTCCTACTAATAAGTAGATAAAGGAGTAATTCATTACAGGTGAGTAAGGGAGTGAGGATGTGATAGAAGAGAATGGATTCTAAGAGAGCAGTGATCCTCGTATAACTTAACATGATCAGGGTTTACATATGATTTACATATCAATTTACTGAAATATTCCATAGAAATGGGAGGGGGGGGGTGCCTGGATGGCTTAGTCAGTTAAGCGTCTGACTCTTGATTTTGGCTCAGGTCATGATCTCATGTTTCATGAGATCGAGCCCTGCATTGTGCTGTCAGTGTGGAGCCTGCTTGGGATTCTCTCCCTCCCTCTCTACCCCTCCCTTGGTTTCTCTCCCTCTCTCAAAATAAATAAATAAACATTTTTAAAAAGTGAGATAAATTTTCAATTAAAGGGGCCTTAAAGATTGTCTAGTTCACCCTCTCCTCTGACAAGTGATTTTGTCAAACACAGAGCCTAGCTGATGTTTGGCCTTGATTAAATGCTAATTTATTTCTTTCCTCCTTTTGTATTCAATGAAAATGAAATAGTGATGTCACTTTAAAATAAAGAAATGGAAATGCTGGGGCACCTGGGTGACTTAGTCGGTTAAGCGTCCGACTTTCGCTTAGGTCATGATCTCGTGGTTCGTGGGTTTGAGCCCCGCGTCGGGCTCTGTGCTGACTGCCAGCTCAGAGCCTGGAGCCTGTTTCAGAGTCTGTGATTCCCTCTCTGACCCTCCCCTGCTCACGCTGTCTCTCTCTCTCTCTCTCCTAGAAATAAATAAAACATTAAAAAAAAAAAAGAAATGGAAATGCTTTGGCCTTAGATCATATGGTTTCTTGAAGGCAGAGGTAAAAACAAAGTGTTTCTGATTTTTAGTAAACTTTTATATAATGTTCTAATTTCCATATTTTAAAAAAATCCCAAAGATGAAAATTACCAATAGAAATCTTACGATATACTCACCTTTGCAGTCTCTAATCTTGGCAGCTTCAGCTACTAAGTTCCTTATTTTGATAGGTCTTTAAAAGTCTGTCCTTCGTCTACCACTATTTGTCATTTAAGGTGCCATATGCAGTTTGAGATGCTACTTACTGTTTTTTTGAAGAAATAATCTCACCTAATATACCTTTGTTAGTTAAATGTCACTGGCATACCCAAGACTTTTTAAAATAGGCTCATGAGAGAATAAAGAAATGATGGCGACTGACTCAAATACTGAACCAAGAAGGACATCCTGCTGACTTTTGTTTTATTATTCTGATGGAAAAAAAACTTGAAAAGTTTATAAGAATGTATATAGAGAACAGAAAAGTATCTATTGTCTTAATTGCTGGCCTAATTGAAGGGATTTAGAGAGAAGTGTGAGATAATATTTACTAATTTAATGAGATTAAAGCTGAACTGTATTATGAATACCTTTTATCACAGGCTAACAAATGTGTTACTGATCCTGGAGAGAAAGCCTTTTGAGGTTATAGAGTGCAAGGGTCACCTAGTCAAACAGGTGTGCTACGAAGGCCAGCCTGGTTGGGAAAGATTGGATATTTCTCTTAACCTTTTTTTCTATACCATGTCCATGGCCTTTTTAAAACTTCTCTTGTTTACTGCTACTCTAGTGGAGTAATAAGCATACTTTCATAACTTTCCTGTTCTCTTTTCTCCCAAATATATCATTTGACTTTCATGATGCTTTTCAACCTGCTTAGCTACTCCTTTTGTGTTTTTCTAGTCATATGTGACCTTTTTGAAAAGTGCCTTCTTGTGATTCTCTAGATAGCTTCTAAAATGGCCTGAATAAGTGATTGTATGAAGTTTAAAGAAAAAATACTCAGTGACCATTAAAATGGCATACCTGAAGAATATCGTGTGCCCCATTGGAAAACTTTTTCAAACTGCTTCATAGTTAAAGGAAATGACACAATTCAATGTTATTAAATAAAGATGGAGAGGACATGTGGAACTGAGGTAGCTTTTACTGTCTTCCTTTACAAGTGAAAATAAATTCCACGTATATAATACCACTGTTTTTCTTCAGCTCTCAAAGGCTTATGGTTAGCAATTTTGCTGTGTCCATCTGTGTATTTATCAGTAAACACAATCAAATGCCTCACCTTCCTTACTTCGAGATTGATTGCTTGTGCATCTCATGTTCTTGAGAGGTACTCCTGAGGCCTTTCAGCATCCTCTCTCCCATCCTTCCTTATAGCTACATACTTTTCCTTCCATAGCACATATATCAAAGCTGCCCAGTCTAACATTTATTTCTGTTGCTTTGCTGAGTTCATGTCAGGCAGAAGTATGCCCTATGGAAAATAATTAACTGTTGTCAAATATATCATTTATCTTCAGTTGTTCAACGAAGAGGGGATTCCAGTGGGGATTTCCAGTGATTTATTTTAAACTCTAAGTCAATTAGCAATTGACTCTTTCTAGTCCAGGGGTCACATACAGGCAAGTTATGGTTTGGTCACATACAGCCAAATTTGTCTCATAGACATATTTTATTTGGTCTTAAAGGTGTTATAAAATCTTTAAATTAATTACTAATATTTCATAGTTGGGAGATTTCACATAAAAATCCAGATTATTAACTTTCGTGAAAAAATTAAATTATCTGGTAACTGAGTCTGCATTCCCACATGGGCACTGGTTGGTTAGCACTGAAGTGTTTAGAATAGGAGCTCTCTAGTTATTTACAAGTCCCAACTCTATTTCATCCCCATTTATATTCTTTCTTATCCTAGTAAACTTTTTAATTGGTATATAGATTAGTGCTTCTCAAATTTTTATCTCTATATGAATCATTTGAGAATCTTGTTAAAATCCGTATATTAATTCAGTAATGGGTGTAGCCTGAGATTCTGCATTTCTAATAGATTCTAAGTGATGCCAAAATTGCCATCCTAGGACAACATTTTGAGTAGTAAGATTCCAAACCATCCTCAAGGTGTGGCTTTTGATCAGAAGCATCAGCATCTACTGAACCATGAACTCTGGAAGTTGTGCCCAGCAATGTGTTTTATGAAATTCTCCTGGTGATTCTAATGCACCACCATTCTAGTCTAATCTCAAGTAGAAAGCATTGTTCGTAAAATCACCCAAGTCAGAGGTTTTAAATCCTGGCTGGACGTTAGAAATAATTTGTGGAACTTGCAAAAATATTGATGCCTGTCCCCTGCCCCCCAGCCGAGAGAATCAGACAGATTTGCTCTTGGGTGGCCTATGTATCAGTATTGTAAAAACTTTTCAACAGATTCTAATGTACAGCAGCACTGAGACCTATGCTAAGTATGGAGACTTTCCTGGCACTTCACCTGGGTGTTCAATCCCTCTCTAGTCAGAAAATATTCTATAACTCTTAACACTTTGAACTTAAGTCCATTTGTGTTTTTGCTATATCCCATGTAAAGCAAAACACAGCTGTTTTCTGTCAGGCTCATGATGATGACTGGGTCCTTTGATCAAGTGTGGTATTTCACAAATCATCTCTTCACAGTGTTTTTGTTATTTTGAAAGCCCATCTCACTGACTCCTTGCAGAGCATTAGACTTCTGAGCTCTGTGGATCAGGAATCATTTCTTGTTGACCCTGTTGATACAATCTGATAGGTTAGGTTGTGCACAACTCTAGAGGGGCACTGTTTACGTTTGTAACCATTGCAGATTTGTGTATTTATTAAGACCATTTTCTGGCAGATGGCAGTACAGTGCCTTGAAAAGGGGTTGCTTTCTCGAAATTGTATGACGATGTCATTTGGGTAAGCAGTAGAGCTGTATTCACTCTAACAAATAAGACCACTGTAAATTCATTATAAAATCGATTTCCCTCAACTGAAAAACACTCTGAGTAATCAATCATTTGGCAAAAGAGCAGTAGCTCAGTTTGGTATTCGTGTTAGGCATTTAATAAATTTTAATTAGCTTCTATAAACTTAGGGTGGGAGTGTTCCAATAAAAATGTATTTGAAAGCCAGATATTAATGCCTAATTCATTTGACTGTTTTAGAAGTATTTTTAAAAGTTGTACGTATTATGTACTGTATTCTGAATTATAAGATTGTTAGGAAATGTCACTTAGTATCACTAAGGCCTCTTAGATAACTAGTAATTTTGTTTGCCTTTGAAGATAACGGAAAGTTTTTTATTTTTAGTTGTGTGCGCACGTGTGTGTGTGTGTGTGTGTAGAAGAAGCAATAAAATAACTTAAGCTAACTCTGCAAATAGAATGGATCCTTTGCCTATGGGCTTAAAGTGACTGTCTTGTAATGCCACTTTACCACCTGCTGTTATAGTCAGCCAGAGTGGAAATGAAACATTTTTATATTGTAGCAGTCAGTACCTTGCCATATATATTTTCTTAATTTAAGAATGTCAACAGAGCGTGGTTTGCATCAGATCCCAAGTTTCCCCTTTTCCCTAAGGACTAAAATTCACTAGTTCTTGTTACAGGATGTATGTGGATGGGGGAGCAGCTTTTGATGGTTTTCATTAATATCACATAAAATGATATACTGAAGAATTTTTCAGGCCCTCAGTTGACAAATAACTTATGTTTAAAATAGAGATCTAACTGTATCTTTACATGAACTTTTCGGCACTCAAGCAAAGGAATTTAGAGCCAGTTTACTCAGAGTCTTGCCTTTTATAATTCTGTAAGAGGGAATTGAACATTTGTGGAAATTAACATTGGTAGTCCATATTATATCCATATAAATAAACAATGTAAGACATTGTTTATTTTATGTCTTTCTACACACCAGCAGAAGTCCATGTGATCTAAAATTTCAACACTTTTTTCCAGCATTGCAGACACCTTGCATCTATTATTATTATTATTTCTTTGAAACGCTTCTTAGAGCAAGAGACTTTAGTTCAGACTTCATCATCAGGAATAAAAAGATATACTAGGGTAGACATGATCATTTTAATATTTTATAGGCCTGGGTGCTAATCCCTACTATTTTTGACTTATTGTTTGGCTTTTAATTGAGTTTCTTCTGATTAACATAAAAATAGAACAGGATGCAGTATAGGGTATAAGAATGTGAACTCTGAAGTAGGCAACCTGGGTTTTAACTATTGGAAGGATTTAAAGACATGTATGCTGTTAATGGAAAGGAACTTTTTGTATCACTTTTCCATTACTAGTAAAAATGGACTTTTGAGGTTAGCATTATAGAAATAATTTGTTCGATTGGTAATATAAAAATATTTTTCCTTTTCTCTTCTCCTTATCTTCCACCCCTTCTGGTTCCCTGGGTTCACAATCTTGGTTAATGAAACACCATGTTTCTATTCATTACCTGTTCCTTCAACTAGGTAGCATGGTCTGTACCTCCTTGGTGGGTTTCTTATCTTAAGTACTTAATTAATTACAAAGTCCTGTCTGTTTCCATCTCTGAAACACCTTTATATCATAGTTAGTATTTTACTATTTCTTTCCTGGACTACTTTGAACTAGTCTTTCTCCTTCTATTTTCCCTCTTCCTAAAGCAGTGAGTTTCAACCCTTGCTGCATATTAGAACTATTTAAAGAGTAAGGAAGCTTTAGTCCCACCTTAGAACAATCAATATGGAATCTCTGGGAAAGGATAAAGACATTAATGTTTTTGAAATGTTTCCCAGGTGACTCAAATGTATGAGAACATTTGAGGTCCTCCGTTCTAATTACTTCTTTGTAACAATGATTCTTAAGGTGTAATTGCCTGACCAGCCGCATCAACATTTCCCTGGGACCATGTTAGAAGTACAAATTCACACCCCAACCCTGGATCTACAGGATGAGAGATTCTGGGCTTATGACCCAGAAGTATGTGTTTTAACTAGCCCTTCAGCTGATTCCAACCAATGCTCAAATTTGAAAACCACTGAATTATGACAGAAGTTTTTTGTTTTGTTTTGTTTTGTTTAGGTTGTGCATTACTACCATGAAGGTTTTTTTTTTAGCATGTTCATATCTATTGAACTATATTTATTTATATTGAAAGCATACACAATACTTATATTACCTACATTTCAAGGCACAATATGTGCTTAAAGTGAAGCTCATTGTTAGAATAGATATAAATCAATAATGCAAGTACTCTTGATAAATTTGTTTTCTTTTCTATTTTTTTGGTAATAAATAATAGATCTTTGTTTTTAACCTTATAATGCAAATGCAGTAGAGTGAATAGAGTATAGTGGTTGTGAGATCTAAGCTAGACTGCTAAAGTTTGGATCCATCTCTGCTAATAACCACTCCGGCCTGGACAATTTACTTAATGTCTCCATGCTTTACTTCGTCATCTGCAAAATGGAGCTGTGCATAGTGTTGTCTCAAAGAATAGTTAACATTAACTGAGTTAATGAATGCATATCACTTAGAAAGTGCCTGGTTTTTAGTATGGTATCAAAAAACATAAATTATTCTTACCTGGAATTAAAAAAAAACAGCTTTTGGTATTTTCTGGTGTCCTTATATTATTTTATTAAGCTCAATCATTTATTTTGTTGCAGGAGTCTTTTTAAACCACCTATTTTATTAGGATTGGTTTAAACTAGATAATTCACAAACCCATTTAATTGGGCACTCTTGTAATGCCACATGGCCTAATCCCTTGAAAGTGAACTTGTGTAAAAAGTAGTGCAGTCATGATGCCTATGGAACTCCTGCTCTGTCTTCAAGGTCCTGGACAATTTGGCTAGGGGAGGGGAGGGTGTTTGTATTAGACAGGAGCAAACACAAATGAAAGTTCTAATTGACTTTCACACTTTATGGTCAGTCTTACACAACTCCTTGGGGAAAACATCCCAATATGGATGATTCGCCATAGGTCAGTCAGTGCTTCTCACACTTTAATGTATATGTGAATCGCCTGAGGAATTTGTTAAAAGGCATATCCTGAGCTGGTCCTGAGATAATGACGGCAGTTTCATTAAATATGAGAACTTACCTACTCGTCAACAATTGATGAAACTTGAGGAACAGTAGGAATCAGGAAGTTAGTAAAACCAGATGAGAAGTGAGAGGTCTTATGTTTTTATACCTAATTTGGAGGCATTGAGGATGATTTTTGGAAAGTGTTGTTAGCCATTATTTGGGTTAGATTAGAGCTCATGGAACAAAGCCCACAGCTGTGGCTTGGTTTTAATATCTTCATCTGCCTGAAATTGTATAGGACAGGACATAGAGCAGTTGACTTCCAGCATGAATTTAGAGTGACAGACTGATAAATTTCCATGAAGTCACCAAATTTAGCTAATTTCAATCATATATATTATATACACTGTGTATATATATATATAATATTGAGCAACATATACACTGATATATGCTCAGTATGTATATTATATGATTATATAATACATATACACATGTAACCACACGCACACATACATACACACATAATGCATTGAGATCCAGAGAAGTGGACCTAAGCTCCCTGTGGTAATCACCTTGTAGAACATCCCAAGCACTTTGTAGCATTTTCTGAGCCTGCTGTCAGGTGGTAAGGGTGCCATCCCTCATCAAGGACTGGGATATCCCAAATGCTACTGTTACCATGAGCGGCAGCTTTAGTGCTTTTGGGCCTGTGCATTTTAGTGCAGAACTCCACAGAATACTGGTTTCGATTTTAATAACTATTCAGACAGGTTCCAAGACACAAGTAAAAAAAATTTGCATAGTGTATCAAAAGGACACGAAGAAACAGAAATAATGAGAGAGGTGTTGCCATTTGCTTCAAGGTAGCCTCTCTGCCCTGCCGAAAAGTGTACAGTGATCAGTTACATGTCGTTTTGAGCTATAGAACCCTCATGCTCTATTAACTATGGTGTTAGGAAAATAGCTTCTGGCAATTTTCCATCATGTCAATTCCCTGCGTATTTACATTAGGAGCAACATTTTTATGATGGGTACAAAAAAAAAAATCCCCTCTTCTCAGCATTTCCCCATTAGGCATACAAAATATTTTCCTTCCTATAAAATATACTTTAGGAGTATAACTTAGTGATGTACATTAGATACTGGAGCTTGGAGAAGTAAAGGGTTCAGTTCAATCTCTGGCGCATTATTAGTTCTTTCTGTAACTCATTTCTTGATCTAATGTAAATTGAACTAGGGAATATTTGGAACACTAGTAATGGGTTTTGAAAAAAAATATCATTGAATAGAAACTCTCAGAAACTCTTCTGTAGAAAAATTTGGAAAAGGTAGTTTTTCTTTCTAAACTTGCAAGAAGATATTTATAGCAAATCATCAGGTACCTTCACTAATGAAAGACATGGTTCATATTTTGATCAACACCTCCTATCTGATACATTATTCAACCTGAATGAGACATGACATTCATTTTTCTTCATGGCATTGAGTGACTCGATGTGATTTCAAATGGTAAATCTATGGGTTTGGATTATTTTTAAAAAAATGTATTTTAGTAATATGCCAAAACTCAATTGATAAGTTTCTATTTTAGTTTTCTTAAAGGCAAATTAGTTTCTAATCAGTGTTAAAATTTAGCAAAGTAACATAGTGTTGCCACATTTTCTGTTCCTATAATTGTGCTATTTTTTAAACTATATCTTCCTTCCTTTTTCTTCTGCCTTCATTACCCCCAAGTAGCATAGGAGATTTCCCTAGGAAACTTTAAATTCGCAATGAATTTTGGTATTTCCCGTTTATACTATCAGCTCTCTGAAAATGCATCCATTGTTTAGATGCCAGTTAATATCAGGTAATACTTTATACTACAATAAGTGATAAAAAATCAGCAACTATGGGGCTTCAATGACTTTTTTTCCTCAGGGGCTTCAACAAATATTTGATTTTGCTTGAAATTAAAGCTTGACAGTTTTAAGCTAGAATCCAACATTGGTTCCTTTGAATTATATGTTTGTTTTTTTAATTGAATATTGTGTGTACTACTAGTACAGTTTATGCTAAGAGGAACTGGCTTTAAGGCACAATGAATCTTTGTTTCCACTTTACCAGACCTATGTAAATAATTTCTTTTAGAGGTAACCACTTTGTACTCAGGCTGTCTAAAGTGCATGTGAATTTGAAAATACATTTTACTGACAACTCCAAGTTTCAAGAGTTAAGAATGCTCATTTATAAATAGTACTATTTTTATCTCTTTTCTGCTGGAAATGTGAATCTGTCAATTAAAGAGTGTCAAAGAGCTATCCAAACCTCTGAAATGACTCCCAGCTACCTTACTTTTGAAACAAGAAAGACTCCTGAGTTGCACGCTGTGGGATGGGCCCACTCCGGCAACTAGCACTCAATAAATAACTGATTAACAAGAGCCTTTCATATGGTATTATATTTTTTTTCCCCTTCAGATGATGGTGCTAACACGTGTGATTAGACTGTGTTATATTTGTGTAAAAGGTTATATACATCAAACAAAATGTTCATTTTGATAATCTTCTGAGAAAGATATTGAATAGTAAGCTAGTATTATTTAAGCATTAATATTTAATTAATATTTAATTATATTAATATATAACAGCTGTGCTTTATAAATTTATCTAAAATACTCATGGATAGTGTCTACTCTTTCCTCCGTTTGGGTGGTTCACTATGCTGGAATGATACAATGTCATACTCTTCTGGTTTACAGTGCCTGTTAATACCCTTTATGTGTCCTGTTCTAATTTCCCCTTCCTCTGCCTGTTTTAAGTTTTCAAATTATTTTTTGTAATTTTTAAATTTATTTTGAGAGAAAGTGCATGCATTCCAGCAAATAGGAGAGGGGCAGAAGGTAAGGGAGAGAGAATCTCAAGCAAGCTCCATGCTCAGCCCAGAGCCTGACTCAGGGCCCAAACTCATGAACATGAAATGATGACCTGATTTTTTATTTTATATATATGTAAATATATATATAATATATTTATCAATATAATATATAGTAATTATTATGTATATTATATATAGTAATATAGTATATTTATCAATATAATAATGATAAAGGTGATGATGATGATGATAGTGATACTCTATTAGTTTCTTCTTGATGGTGTAATAAATTGCCACATCTTTAGTACCTTAAAACAATGCAAATTTATTATCTTACAGTTCTGTAGGTTGGAAATTGGATAAAACTGCTTTCACTGAAGGCTTTAGAAGTGGGGAATCTCTAAAATTTCTCACCTTCTCTAATTAGTAGAGGCTGTTTGCATTCGCTGGCTCATAACCCCCTTCCGTCTTCAAAGCCAGCAATGGCCTCCAGAGACTTTCTCATATTGTATCACTCTGACATGAATTCTTGTGTCTCCTGCTTTCACTTTTGGGGATCCTTGCTATTACACTGGGTGCACCTGGATCACCTAGGTTACTTTCCCATTTTAAAGCTAGCTAACTAGCAATGTTAATTTTATTTGCACCTTAGTTTCTTTTTGCCAAGGAATCTAATATATTCACAGGTTCTGGGAATGAGACCATGGACGTCTTTGGAGGGGCATTTTTCTGTCTATCAGAGTATCTAACAGCCATTGAGAACTTAACCATTTTCTAGGTACTATTCTAAGCACCTCACATGTATTGTCAAGAACTGTGTCAAGAACTGTGAGAAGTCTGAGATTTTACCTTACCCTATCTGCAAATCTGACAGGTCACCTGACATTATTTCATGAATGCTTGCAGAGACATGAAATTCCTGGGTTAGAGATAAAAGCCTTTACTCCTCTAGCTATAGCAGTAGTCAGAGATTCAGCATTTTTTGTGTTCATTTCCCTGAGCCCCAATTCCCAAGAGCAATGCAAGGAGGGGCATATGATACCTCCATGTACATTGGATTATGTTACAGATGAGGAACCTTGAGCCTATGGGACCTGATTATTTTATAAATGATGGTATATATGCCTGTCCTTTGTTATGGAGAGGACACTTTTTTTTTCTTTTTGCTGTACAGATATTCTTAAAACGATAGTCTGGAACAAAAAACAGTCAGTGTCTGTGCTCTGAGACATACAGAAATGTGAGAGACCCTTGAGAATTGTGTTCCAACAATAGCCCTCACAGTAACCCTGTAAAATAGTTGCAGTTATAATCATCTCCACTTTACAGGTAAAGAAAATGAGGGACAGAAATGATAAGTAACATGCCTCATTAAGTAGCAGAATTGAGTTTGAACTTAGGCTGGCTGGCTTCAGAGCCCATGTTCTTAATCTCTGCTCTGTGCTGCATCCATTATTCCTGGTATTCATTCTAGCAAATGCACTGTTCTGCACTTTCCTTCCTGTATGTCTATAATGTATATACTTTTTAACTTGATTGTATCCCCCATTGGTTTTTAAGCCTCATGAGGGTTTAATGGGACTGTATCTTTATTGTTCAAGGTTTATATATCCAGTGCTCGGATCAGTCTGGCCTGTAATAGGTAATGAATAAGTATTTTAGGAATAAATGAAAATGCATCATAAATGAAGCCTTAATAGAGAGAAACCGTTACTTTCAACCTACATTCTCTTAGATAACAGCAAGGCTTTGTTACATAACAAGCATCAGTCAATTTGGCCTGTTACCAAATGATGAAGATAGAGGTCATTCAGCGTGTGTTTGATGTTTATGCCTAATCATGTCCATTAAAGCAAAGACCATGAGTTTCGAAAGTGCTTGAAAGAAGATGCAAAATATGATGATGGAAATTAAAGTAGAGCTAATTTTAAAAATTAAATGGGTGAGAAAATGACAAATGTTCCTTGTGCATATAGGATAAGTCCTTTGACATAGAAATTCTTTTTCAAGGGAAGAGGAAATTAGGCAACACATGAAAAGCATTCCTCCTTTGCAATTGACAGTAATCATGAGTGTCGAGAAAAAGTGATTGCAGAAATGTAAAAAAAATCTTCTGAATATGTGGCAGGAGGATCAGCAAAACTGCATATTATGGCCTAATGCTACTTTGAGAGAATGCTAGGAATTTGAAAATGTAAATGCTAGGCTTGTGAATACAACTGGTAATGATGAAAATTCTGCTATAGGCCAAAATGTATAGCTGAAACTAGCCTCTTTTTTGATAGAAAGATGCCTCAACAGAAAGTCCATCAGGAGAGGGGCACCTGGATGGCTCATTCAGTTGAGTGTTTAACTCTTGATTTCTGTTTAGGTCATGATCTCACGACTGTGAAATGGACCCTCATTTGGGGCTCAGCTCAAAGCCTCCTTAGGATTCTGCCTCTCCCTCTCTCTGCGCCTCCTCCCCTCACATGCACTCTCTTTCTCTCTCTCAACATAGGTAAATAAATAAACACTAAAAAAAAAGAAAGTCCATTAGGAGAAAGTGCTTTTTGTGTTCAGCTCTGAAGGGCTGATTCACTCTTAAATTTGCTGGAAATGTATCCAAGGATACATTTTGTCCTCCTCTTTGTCAAGTGAACTTAAAAACAGCCATTCAGAACCTGACTAGTTTGTGAATAAAAAACAAACAAACAAACAAACAAACAAACAAAGCTTCAGACTGTGCTCTTGGAAAGAAGAAAAAAAGTTGGTCTCATTCTATAATACCAGTAATAGGTGACTTCTATGAATTTCATCTTGTTACTATATCATATATATCATATGTTACTATATCAAAGGCAACTTATATTTCTACTAGTCACATATGGTAATGGTCAGAGCAAGTTTTATTTTTTACTTAAGCATAAATGCATATATAAATAGTATCTTAAGCAAGTGGTATAGTAACGGCATAATTAAAATATTACATTTGTTTTTACCTGCTATACCTTTAAAACTTATTTAGCACCTCTGAATGAAAATATAGAAATGTCCTATGATGCAGTTTGTTTTCTTTTGTTTACTCATTCTTAGATAGATAGGTCCTATATTGCTTTACATCATAACATAAAACCTCAATTCAGAAATTAAAATGCCTGATGTAACTGAGTACCCCACCCTTCATCTTTGTTCAGAGAAAAGGTTCCTCCTCTTCTAAGCTAAATCCTGTGATGCATTCAATTCCCCAAAGTGGGGATGAACTGGAAAGATCCCAACTAGTGACAGCACTAGTGATTTATCATGCTCTGTACTTAAGACTAAGTGCTTTACATGCACCATCTCATTGACTCTTCACAACAACCTACAAGGAAGCTACCATTAATATCCCTATTTTATCAATGAGAAAATGGAAACTGGGAGAAATTAAACAATTTGTTCCAAGCCCTACAGCTAGTAAACATTAAACGAGGGTTTGGATCCCAGACAATGTGGACTCCACAGCTCTGATGTTTAACTATTGTGTTCACTGCTTTCTACCAAGAAGGCCTGGGCAGCAGAGCTGAGCAGATAACTTGGCACTGGGATTGAGGTGCTGCTAAGGTAGACTTGGAAGACAGTATTGGAGGTGCAATTTAAAGGGTGACATGAAGCAGGACACAGGAGGAGGCGGTAGGTCAGAAGTTGTTTTCTGTGTTTTTTGTTTTGTTTTTGTGAGAGAGAGAGAGAGGGTGAGAGAATGCATGTAAGTGTGACAGGGAGGGGCAGAGGGAGAGAATGAGAGAATCCACACTTAGCATGGAGCCGCAATTGAGGCTAGATCTCATGACCCTGGGATCATGACCTGAACCTCAGTCAAGAGTGAGGCAGTTAACTGACTGAGCTGCCTGGCCCGGAAGTTGAGGATTTGAGAGGAAAATGGATTTGGGTGGAAGGACCAGGGCGGAGCTAGAATGCTTCTGTGAACCTGGAAGAAGGGCATCTGAGTGCTCCTTGGTGCAGTTTAAAGGAGCAGCACAGCACTTCACATGGCAGAGAACCACAGGAATTCTCATCAGAACTACAGAATTTAGTGCTCTTTTTGGATGGATGTCGATAATGGTTCTGTATCTGGTTTGTAATACCAGCAAAACAAGTTGTAGGCTCTATTCAGCATGACTTGTCAAAATGAGGAAAATATTCATTTATCTTGCAACAACTTCTAGAACATCAGCCATGTTCTAGGCACTGTGCTAGGCTCTAGAAATGCAGCAAATGAAATTAAAAAATGACCTGCCTTTATGGAGGTAAAGTTCGACTGGGTTGGTGTTCCAGCTTAGATGCTGTCTTCCCAGAGAGGGTTTCCTTGATCACTCACTCTGACCAGGAAGTATCCCTCCCCTTAACCCCATTAATCTTTAACATCTCCTGTACTATTTTCATCATAGTGCCAATCCTAATCTCATATGTTTGTTTATTTATTTATCTGAGTATTTTTTCTCTCCCTACCCCACCTCTAGCCCTGAAGCTAGAAAATGAACTCCAAGGGAGCCAGATCACTGTTAGACCCCTCTCCCGAGGCAGAGTAAGAACTCAATAAACTTTGTGAATGAATGGATGAATGAAGGAAATATACTGCAGGTACAGGGAAAATAAAGATCAGTTACTCCCACGAGAAAGTCTTATGGATTTTCTCCCTATTGTGAGACCAAAACTTCTGGGATTAATGTCTGGCAGTTTAGATTTTCTGAGCAGAAAATCTCACCTCCAGCCAGGGATTGGTGCTGCTCTGTAAGGAAGGAACCACATCCTCTGCTCATAGTCCTGGCTTGGCAGTAGCTGTGTCCTCTGCTTAGGTCTGGAGGGATTGGCTCCCCAGGTGATGCTCATTGAGTTTCTTTGGTATTTAACCTCTTATCTTCCAGAAGTTTCTATCCATTTCTGGACTCAAGTTTGAAGTCTGGGTCTTTGGGGGTTCTGATCTTTAGCAGGGACTCTCTATGACTCTTAAAATATTTAGATAAATAAATGGATGGCAAATGAAAAATGAGTTGGCAAATTTGTGTGTGGACAATGGAAGGCAGAAATCAGCTGGTAAAGAAATATTGCTGAGGAGAGCCAAGATTTTAGGGAGTCTGGCTTAGGCAAAAGAGAAAATGTCAAGAGAGAACAAGACAATGGACAAATATTTAGAGGTCATATTTCACATGGTATCTCCTCTACTCCTTTTACTTTAGAACATGGAGTTTGAATTTGATCTTGTGGTAGAAAGTATCTCAGATGAAGGATACTAGACTAGAGCCAAGGCTTGAATATGCCCAGAGCTAAGACCAATACATCTTATTCTAGATGACAACTGATGATGATCTGTGAGCCCATAATCTGACTGTGGCATAGAGGAGAGGCCTGATATTGAACACTTTTTTTTGCTAGTGGTTATTTAATAATTTAAAGTACATTAGTGGAGATATTTACAAAGCTATACATCAGAACACTGCCACTAATGCTGGAGACTGTATCTTGATTTGCATGTATTATTAGACCCTGTTTGTGATTCTTTGGACCTTTTCACATAGTTTCAGTGTTCCTCTTAGCATAGTATTATCAGGGTCATAGGACATTTTCATGGAGATTAGCTTCCCTTTAGAGAGCAGAAGAGAAAGTTGCAAGGTTATCTTTAGGTTTAAGCCAGATTAATGGGAAAGGTCTATTCCAGAAGGAATGGTACACTGCGGGGTATCAAATACCAGTCTACCACAAAGGTGCTTCCTAGTTTCCTCTGGAGCTCAAAGAAAGCTTTTGGGCCTGTGGGAGGTGACAGAAGACATTGGAGTCAGTGAGAACACTCAAAGAAAACTGGTAGGATGCATTACACAATAACAAAAAAATTTACAGATGGAAGTCCCAGGAACTTTGATTTTCAAAAGTCCAAGGATGACCAGAAAATAAAAAGACAAAACAAACCAACACCAAGAACATAGGCTAATCTCAAAAGTGGAGAAGAAACAAGGATATCTAATTATGACAGATTCTAATCAACACTATGATAATTCTCTGCAATATCAAACAAGTAAGAACTGAGAAGTCTCCATGAGATTTTGTGATTTTAGTTAGTAAGAACTGTTGCAACACAGTGTTAAAGGTAGAAGGCAAATTATAGAGAATTGAAGAGAGCAAGCAGAGAAAGTCAGATTTTTATGTTAATTTATGTAATTGCATTCACTAGTATTATATGAATATTTGCTATCTGCCTATAGTTTTCAAAACTGTAGTGATTAATTGAAACAGAGTACTATGCATAATTTTATCCTGGAATTTCTTTGAATTTCTAAGTAAATTAGATTCTGAAACACTTGAATTTTTTTCTGTTTTCAAGGCATATTAAAGAGGATGTTGCACATTTTAATGGATATAGCCTCATGACAAATTTATTTTTGCAAAAATTGAAATAATGTAATTCATTGTGAATACATCTTAACAGCTTCAAACTTAAGCAGAAGAATATTTCATTTCATGAAGGTACTTTCTTTTAAACAGTTTGAGTTTTACTGACGTGCAGTAAACTGCACATATTTGAAGTGTACAGCTTGATGTTTTAAGATATGTATATACCCATGAAATCATCAACCCAATGAGCATATCCTTTACTTCCAAAACTTTCCTGTTGCAATCTTAACACCTCCCATTTTCTTCCCAGGAAACCACTGGTCTGCTTTTTGACACTATACATTAGTTTTCCATTGTCTAGAATTTCATATAAATGTATGAGTCATGCTACATATATCTATTCTTCATTTTTACTCAGCGTAACTAATTTGGGATTCACCTTTGCTACATGTATTGATAGTTCTTTTTATTGCTGAATGGCATTTTGTTGCATGGATATACTGCACTTTATCCATTCACCTGCAGATAGACATTTATTTCTAGTTTTTAGCTATTGGAATTTAAACTGTTAGGAACATTTGTGTATAAGTGTTTATATGGATATATGCTTCATGAAGGTATTCTTAAAATATAAAATTTTCACAATATAAATCAATATACAAATATAAAAATATTAAGATTCTTTAACTTATAAAGGTATAAAGCAGAGGCCTAGTTAAAATCTCTCTTAGTAGTTGTTAAAACAAAATCCAAGTTTCTTTGGTATTTTGTTATAAGGTTATTATGTGTGTAGTGGCATAATCTAATTTTTTTAATTTCACTTTTCTCCCCTTTGGCTATGCATAGACATGATTCCCTATATCTATTATAAAACCTTTCTGTGTCTGAGAAGCTGACTCCTATTCCTGATCCTTCTGTGTCTTACTTTGTCCCCAATCACTTTTTCTGAGTCTAGCTCCATTTGTTCAAGAATTCCTGTGTGGTTGTTGTACAGTCTCATTACCAGGTCCGACTTCTGTGCCCTCAGACCTCTGGAAACCAGTGGGAACCATCTGCCTGTTGAGGTCACCAGTGCTGGGGTCTTTGGCACCAGCCTTTCACTGGCCCCTCACGGTACTCACTTGGACTACTAGTTAGGCATTTGCTGTCTGATGACTGCCCCCTAAGTGTACCTTCCTCTTTACTATAAATCCTAGACTCTGCATCTGGCTCATGTCTGGAATCTTCTTTCTGTGCCATTTAAGCCAACCCAAATTCCAGTCTGTGGCCTGATCTGCTCACTTACTTTTGGGGACCCGACTACTTTCAACTCTTGGAGAACTCCATCATATAGAAATGCCTCTGTTTTCAACAGGCATTATTCCAAAGGATCATTCATAAATCCATGTGTTCCTTCAAGTAAATGACACCAGAAGTGTTACTGCTATGGCCACTGCTGGTGGCAGAGCTGACGCAGTGCTGTTTTGTTGCCTAGTTTGGTCACATTTAGGGAAGGTCTCAAGTTAAAATCTTAAGTAGAAGAACATCTATTTGTTATATGTTTGCAGTTTGTTCCTCTCCTTTACATCCTTCAGCTGTACTGAACTTCTTTCTGTTTGTCCAATATATTCGTCTCATTTCCTCCTTAGAATGTTTACATTTGTGTCTCTTCTTAAAACACAAGAAATGTTCTACAAGTCTCTGGATAGCTGGCTTCTACCTTCATTCACACCTCAGGTGAAATGTGATAACTTTCAGAGTTCGATCTTCACCATGCTACACTAACCCCATCGGTCAATCACTGTCTTACTCTATTGTATTTTCTTTGTAGAGCTTAACGTTCACTAAATTTCTTTTGTTCATTTACTATTTGTTAATTGACCTCCTCTTCCTGCACACACCTACATATGAATATAAGTGCCATTAGAGCAGGCAGCAAGGAGCTTGAAAGACAGAACAGTTCTTGTATTGAGCAGATGTTAATGTTCTCTGCATCAGTGAATGCATAGAGTACCTCTGACTGCCTGTTGAAATCCTGTTTGTCTTTTGATGTCCCACTCAAATACTAACTCTTTCAAGAACCTCTCCAACTAGTTGTTTTCTCTCTCTTTCATAGCACATTTTATTCTCTGTTTCTCAGATTATGCTGTCATGTCTCCATTCTTGGATTAAAATGTAGTGGATACAGGGATCATATTGATTTATTTTAATATACAACTTAGACTTAAGGACACGGCAAATGATGAGAAAATGTTCATTGAAATGATGAATAAATGACAATCAACTATAAGACTGCTGACCATTTTATTCTTTTTCTTATTATGAAATATTTAAAGCATACAGAAAAGAAACTATTATAAATAATATCCATGCACCTATCACTTGCTTTAAAAAAATAATATTACAAATAGATTGGAAATCCCTTTTGTAGACATCTGCAATACTGTGATTTATAAGAAATACTATTTGGTTAACTGAATGATCAAATATGCATTTCTCATATATATTTGACATACATTTCTCAAATATATTTGGTCTTCCTACAAGGTTTTTGGTTTAGCGTTTCCAAAACCCTTGGAATTTCCTAAGGGTTGAGAGTCTTTGTTATGTTAACATTTGTTAATGTTAGAGTCTTTGTTATGTTAATGAGTAACATTTAAAACCTAAGGATGGAGTCTGGTCTCCAGGGAGCCAACCCCATGATTAGCTAGTTGGAACTTTTAGCCCTACCCATTAACTTCCTCCTGGGAGAAGAGAAGGGCTGGAGTTTGAGGTCCATCACCAAAGGGCAATGATTTGGTCAATTATGTCTATGTAAATTATGTCTCTGTAAAAAACCCCAAGCATTAACATAGAACTTCCTGGTAGTGATCAGGTAGAGAATTGGGGAGAATGGTGTACTCTAAGAGGGCATGGAAGCTTCAGACCCTTTTCTCATACCTTGCTTTATGTATCTCTTCAATCTGGTTGTTTCTTTTATTATAAACCAGTAACTTAGTAAGTAAAAATGTTTCTCTGAGTTCTCTGTACCTCTCTAGCAAATTAATCAGACCTTAAGAAGTCATGGGAACCTCAGTCAGTCAGAAGTACAGGTGACAACCTGGGCTTGGGACTGGCAACTTAAGCGAGGTAAAGGACAGTCTTGTGGGACTATACACTTAACTTCTGGAATCTGATGCTATCTCTGGGTAGACAGTGGCAGAATTGAGTTAAATTCTCATATATCCTAGTATCCAAAATTGCTTGGTGGTGTGGGAATCCTCCTCAACCCAAGGTTGAAATGGGGTCCAGGAACCTAAAAGACCATCCCTCATTCCCTTTCCCTACTTTATTTCCTGAAGCAATTATGATTCTGACTTTGGTGTTTATCATTCATATACGTTTGTGATTGTATGTGCATTTTACTACTGTCTGTCTGGGTATGTGTGTGCATGTGAGAGTGTCCATTTACAACATATGGTATTCATTCTCCTTATTTGTAAGTAGTTTATGGTAAGGGTCATTTTATACCTTACTTGTTCCCTCAACATTATGTTTTTCAGTTATCCATGTTGATTTATAATATAACAGAAGATCTAGTGGTAAGCTCGTTCATTTCAGTTGTTGTGTAGGATTCCTTTCTATTAATTATTTTAATTCTTTACCCACTATCTTGGTGAAAGGCATTTAGTTTTCCCTTTTCACTCTTAAAAACAATACTGCAGCAAACATTCTTGAACCATGTTTTTTCATTGGCATCCTAGGGAATTACTCTATATTATTGGGAAGTGGAACTTTGGGGTCAGAGACTGCAAATACTGCATCATTGTGGTTAAAAGCAAGGCGCTGGAGTCAGCCTGCCTGGGTTCGAATCCTTACTCTGTCACTTGCTAACTTTCCCAAGAAGCAGTGAGCATCAGCTATTTACAGCCCTTCTGAGCATGCATACCCTACCTCAACCCCTGGCATCATGCAGGCAGCTTGGCTTAGGTCCCTTTGGCTCTGGCCGATCCTGCTAGAGCCAATTCCCAGCTGCCACTGCTTGCCCCTGGGGCCGGAGCCCAGCAGGACTGTGGCTTCTCATGCAATCACTGCTTTGCATTTCTGTACCATTTTTGATCCACGAAGAGGTTTATTTTTAAGCCTGGAGATATTTTTTTAGTTTGTTCATTTAATATTTTATTTATCATTGCTGTGTGTTTGGAGCCGAGGGAGTACATCAAAGCATGAACTTATTGTGTCACCTTAACCAGAAGTTGATAATACCTCTGCAGCCTTTTAAAATAAGCACATATCTTAGAATCATCTAATCATAGATTTTTGGAGCCGGAAGGGATTTTAGAGATAATGAAGGCCAATAACCTTATTTTATAGGTGAGGGAATTGTGGTCTCAAGAAATTAAGTGATTTACCGATGTCATAGGTCTAGTTAATGGTGCAGAGCAGGACCAGAACCAAAGCCTACGGGTTCCCTCACTAGTCCTTTTGCCACTACGTCCACTATTAATAGTTTCCTCTATAAGCTGTATTTGCACATAATATTTTATTTTAAACAGAACTCAAAAAAGAAAGGAGAATCTCAGCAATTAGAAAAATGACAGGTCACATCTTTAAATGGCTCTAAGATGTTTCCTCTCAAAAAAGTTTGGGGTAAGACTCAGAGTACAGTATTCACTGCGTTGAGCTGAATATATTTTCATTGGAAGGAACGATGCCTTTTGACTCTGTAGATTTCTGCTGCATTTGGTTTCCTTGACTTCCTGAAACTTATTAGGATGGGCTCATCAATAATGGTGCCGATACTTCCAGCCTCCTCCAGCACTGGGTCTGAAAATGAACTGTGATGAATGGATATGGCCAGCGTTTACAGTGATAGCCTATATTTCTACTGTCATGTAGAAATGGCAGGTAGTTTAATTTAGAAAAAAAAAATTACTGAGAAAGAGCAAATATTCCTTTTCATTAGGATTTCTGGACTTTTTTAGGATATGAGTTTAGAATCCAGTATGTTTGTTAAAGCCTTTGGAACTGTTTTATTCTATTTCTAGATCTTTTAGCTGTGCCTAAGCACCCGTACGCTGCTATGGAGAACTGGGGACTAAGTATTTTTGTGGAACAAAGAATACTGCTGGATCCCAGTGTTTCATCTATTTCTTATTTACTGGATGTCACCATGGTCATTGTTCATGAGATATGTCACCAGGTATGAGAAAAAGGATCAGGTGTAAGTATAATTGCAAACTACTGAGACTGCAGAATGATTTTCAAATACTTATATGAGGAGCTAAATTATTATCCTCCCAATTAAGTTTTAATTATATGGAGAGCACTGTGTAGTTCTTTTTGGATAATATGTCATTTTTCTCAGATGACAGCATAAACAAAAGAAAACGCACTGATTGTATTGAACAAACAACTGTCATTCAGTTTAGTTGGGGAGTGAGATGGCACTGCCACCCAGCAGCCTCTTTGGAGACCCTACCCAGTCACTATTCCTTGTCAACCTTGCTTTATTTTCTTGTGATTATTGGTGTGTATATATGGTAAGTGCAGTGGTGGCAGTGATTTATTGCACTGCTGCGAGATGCAGCCGAGTTTTGTGTACGTGTCAAAATTTGCTTTTGCTGAAATCAATTTGTTATTCCCTTTTTCCCATCACACAGACACTTAGGAAGTCTTTCACTAACTCAGCCATAGACTCTTTGTTCTCAAATGATTGATATTTTTTTGTCTTGGCATGTTTAGAAATTCATATGTAAATTAGCCAACTTTGTAGTGGAGCTGAGATAAAATTAATTTCATTTTGATTTTATGCTCTGTCTTACAATGAGGGGAAGGTGTTATGGGGACTTTGCAATGCTTATTTGAATCTTGATTCTAGTAAAAAAAAAAAATTGGAAATAAATGTTCATGCTAATAGAAAGCAATACCTGTCCTGGTAACTATGGACAGTTTTAAGTTAAAACACTGGACATCTCATTGTGATACTGTATGGCTTCCATTTGTTATAAACCCAAAATATTTTTAAAAAGCGAGGAAAACTTAAGAAGGAACTATGTGAAAAATGCTGCCAGTGGGAGAAGGTGAACTGCTAAATGCTAATATGTGAACACCGACTTCATGATATATGACCATTTACCTCAATGCTACCCTTTTGAAAATGAACCTGTAAGATGTTTGTACTTGTCACGTTGCCCAAGTTGGGCATGTGTTCCTTGCCTCAGGGACTTAAGGAGATCCATTGCACCGATAATCAGGTTTCCTCAACTGTGTTAAAGAGAATGGTTTCCAGTGAAATATAATTCTTGGAGGCATGAGGGGTTTCCTTTTTGCACATTCCTAGAAAAAATTACTTATATAGTTCTGTTGGAATAAGAGCACATTGATGATGTTATCTTTGTTCTTAGAATTAGATTTCATTTGTTTCATACTCTGAATTACTTTCTTATTATAGCTTAGTAGCACCTCAGGTTACTTGCCATGAGGAAATGGACCAGAAGCTGGGAGAAACACAGAATTTCCACTATCATTACCAAATTATTTTCTACATTACCCTCTCTCTGTACCTATGTATTGTCACAGTTCTTAAAACAGGCTTTCAATTTAGAGAAGAAATACGCATTTTGATCAAGAATAAAAATTACGTTATGATCATCAACATATCCAATGTTATTTCTTATTTGTTTTTCAATTAGAGATCCTCTTGAGTAACTGACACTGTATTATAATATTGAAACATTCAGTCACGAAGCTCTTTACCAGAGCTCCTAAAGCTGTACCTGATCTGATAATGTCCGCCTTCTCCTTCCGTTTCTTAAATATCTCATTCCCACTTAGGGTCTTCATACTAAATGTTGCTTACACTTCTTCCCAAGGTTTTCTCAAGGCTGGCTCATTCATATCATTATAGTCTGAGCTCAAATGTCACTGGCTTGGAGAGAATATTTTTGCTTTTACAATCTAAAGTGGCTTCTTCTCCATTGCTATCACACTTTATTAGGATCTGAAATTGTGTTGTTCGTTTACTTATATATTTTTTATTTTATATCTTACCTCATCCCCCCTGCCTCTATAATGAAGCACCAGCTGCATGAGAAGGGATACTTTCTGACTTTTCATCATCAAATCCAGTCTTTAGAATAGCTCTGGGCATGTAATGCTTTTGGTTTTGTTCTTAAGGAAAAAAAAGAATTTCTTTAACTTTTTGCTAAACTGAGCAAAGATTTCAGACTAATGCATCACGACCTAATTAAAACAACAATTTTCTTAGAGATTTTTTTTTGGTCCAACCCCTTGATATCATAAGATCATAGAGAGCCAAGTATGAAGCATCATGAAAGACCTTAGCTCCTTCCATCAGCCAGTGTCTCCTCTGAGTTCCCTGTGCTACTGGAAGGCAATGCTTCAATACCTCCTGTGCTGGGTCGCTCACTACTTAAGGCAGTATGTTCCACCTTTTGCCGTCTCATTCAGTTAGAGGGTCTTCTGTATTTTCAGCAGACATCTACCAACCCTGATTTCTGTCCATTAGTCTTAATTTGTCCTTGTAGGGCCACAAGCCTTTTTCTCTTCTACATACTGGTAGAAGAATATTCTACTGTAGTATTCTAAATACTATAATATTTTCATATTTGAAAATAACCTTCATCAGTTTTTTTCTTCTGAGTTCTTTCTTCTCCAGTTTAAATATTCTTTTTGTATTCCTTAATCATTACATTTTTGTTCTTCTCTGAATAAATTTATAAAAAAACCAGTGTCACCCAAGTAGTTGAATAAATTGATACTCTTGCCAAAATACCTTTTAAGATCACACAATCAATTGGGGAATGAATTCCAGTTATGATTATTGTAGTTTAATACACTTAATTTTAGATAAAATAATTCTGGGATAAATCTGATTTTACATAATGATCATTCATTTTTCAATTCCAGTGGTTTGGTGACCTGGTGACTCCTGTGTGGTGGGAAGATGTGTGGCTGAAAGAAGGTTTTGCTCACTACTTTGAATTTGTTGGTACAGACTACCTCTATCCTGGCTGGAACATGGTATGTGCATTTTTCTTTACTTGTTTGGAATTCCTAGTAAAAGGTTGCTCTGTTGTTACATTGGGCCTATATTATCATTAGAGGTGAATGAAAATACCATCTGAAAAATCAGATGTCCAATAAAGAAAAAGTGATCAAAACTAAAATTAAAATTAAAATTGAAGTACTCGAAAAGAGTTCTATTTTACTTATTAGAACTGAATAGAGTCTGACTGATTATAAATTGATTTTAAAATGTTACAGCTTTTCTTAATAGATGTATTTTAGATTGTTGTATTGGATAACAGAGGAAAATCATCCCTTAAAATCAAGGTGATAGAAATTAATATGTAATATTTTAAGTATATATAAAACTTCAATATATAGAAAAATGAGACCTTATTATTTCTTCATTGTGCCAAACCTTAGCAAGAATATTTGTTTATTTATTTGCTTATTTATAAAATACAGTATGGTTGTAGATGTACTTTAAGATTAAGTAACTTACTAAGATGTCATTAACCTTATGAAGAGTTATGCACATTAAACCTGTACTTTAAGAATATACCCATAGGCCTGAACCTGAAGTAGGATTTGTTGTCCTTCTATTGTAATGTTTCTAGAACATCCTAAAAGAAAAAGTGGAGGGAAGGTGTGATTTTTCTATATCTTTTAATATAAGATTTTCATTTTGTGTATGTTTTTATTAATCAGTAAGTGACTATATTATTATTATATGAAACCCAGGGTATATGTTGTTTTAGAACTTGACTTTTAAGTTTAGTTTTAGTGATACTGTATAAAAGTTACAAAGGACTAACATTCATCAATTTCCAGAAGCTCATATTTCACCTGTGATATAGCATAGGTGATAACACATATTTATTTGACACTTCTCTCTTTTGACATTTAAATTATTAATAATAAGTGGTTATTTAGCTATCTGCCATAATTATAAATATGACTTGAGGAGTATTTAAACCATGATGAAATAGGAAGATGTGTATGAGTCATTACATAACTTCTCTATCATAAATTCAACCGACTTTTGCTGCATTAAAAAATCACTTACATGTCTCACAGAAGGAAAGTGACAATAGTAATACCATATTGATATGTTTTAATTATGTTCATACAGTTTTGTCCTTATTTTATAGAAGCAACATGGTTCATTTGCTTAAATAACGAGATAATTTTACTTAGCTTTCTATATCTAGGTATGTATGCATATACAATACATTTTAAAAATCTTACTTGAACTATTTTATCATGGCATTGAAAAAGTTGAAAATGCCTTTAAAAAACTTTGAAGAAAAATAATTATTTATTCCTTTAACAACTCTGAAATTCTGAAATAGAAATGTTTAAGGATTTTGAAAATATTCCCCAAATAGCCCTAAAATATCTTGATTCTTAGTTGACTTTCAACCAACTTTGTTTAAAATTTTCATTTAATTTTTATTATGCTGTAGATCGTTACTGATTTATAATTTCATTATGTTTCAATATTTTAAAAATGACCTCATTTCAAATGACATGCTACTCATATAGGTTAGCTTTCTTTTTTTTAAATTCATTCAGCCATCTTTCATAAAATCTCTTCTATTCATCACTATGAAAAATGCATCTTGGATTAAAAAGTAATCAACAGAATTATACATGGGCTGAAACCTGACAGCTTTTGATGGCTTTAGCATGGCAATATATCCCAAGTTTCATTGTCTTTATACTGGATTTTGTCTTTGAGTAATTTTTTTTTGTATTCTCTTTTCATTTTTATCAGTTAAGTTATAAATGTAGGCCTTCTGGAGAACATATTTATAAGAGGTATTGAAAATGAATATAAAGTATAAATAATCCATCTGGGACTTTGTTCTTAATAGAATACAGACGATGAACCAGAAGTATAAAAACTTTGGGTTAGTAAGATACAAGATTTTATTTCTTATAAGTCTGTATTTTATAATTAAAAGATAGGAATTAGGGGCGCCTGGGTGGCTTGGTCAGTTAAGCATCCAACTTTGATTAAGGCCATAATCTTATAGCTCCTGAGTTCAAGCTCTGCATTAAGCTGTGTGTTGACAGCTCAGAGCCAGGAGTCAGTTTCAGATTCTATGTCTCCCTCTCTCACTGCCCCTCTCCTGCTCATGCTCTATCTCTCTGCCTCTCCCCCAAAATAAATAAACATTAAAAAGATTTTTAAAACATTAGGAAAAAGAGACAGGTATTAATGATGACATAGGTACAGTGATATAAAAGGCTCACCTTATTAAACTAAGAAAGGAAAGACTAAATTCCATTACAATTAACTGGACAAAAGTGAGGAGGATTAGGTCTTATTATGATGTCTCTCTATGATTCAGATTGTAAGGATTATACATACTTTATGATTTTTAATTGTTTTTGCTATTTAGTAGCTTCATTTGGTTTGTAGAGTACCTCAGTATACCAAATTCAAAAAGCCTGTGAGAAGAAACTACAAATAAATTTCTCCTCCATATATCATTAATATCCTCTTTGAAAACAACATTTTAAGAATAAATTAGCCCCATAGATAAGAGGATATTAAGTGACTTTAAGGCTGTGCCAGCACTATTTTTCATAATGGCATCAGCAAGATTGGAAGAAATACTAGAAAGAGAAAGAGTGACGGCTGTGTCAGCAGTAACTCATACTATTGCGATATGCACAAAACTTACCTACGAGTGCAGGCTTGGGCTTCGCTAGAGCTTAGCTTAAAATAGAAAAATCAGAATCAGGCTAGTGTCAGAAGTAAAGAAATTCAGGAAGCTGACCTCTTTTGTCTCTTATCTCAAAAACAGTGCTTTTATCATTTTTAGACACTAAGTCTCAAGCACTGAGGTACAATTTCAATTTGCTAGGGTGATTGCTATGACAATATACTCAATGGAATAGCAATAAAGAAACTCAGAATTACATCATGTTGTTAAGGAAGTTCTTATTCTGATTTAGGCCAGTATACCTAGATTAGTGTGCTTAATTTTTAGTAAAATCAGAGAGAGAGAGAGAGAGAGAGAGAGAGAGAGAGAGAGAGTGTGTGTGTGTGTGTGGTGGAGTTCATAGCCAGTTTCTGATACAGAAGTAATCAGTTTTTATATTTGAAACACTACATGGAATAAAAACTATTATGATAGTTTTGTTCCCAACGAACTAATCAAGTTTACCATTTTGCAAATAGCCATATTACCATAGATGTGGGCCTTTGATGTGAGGTCAGGGGAATGGATCAGAAAGGGGAAATTCAGATTCCAGGAAAAGTGTTTCACTTCTCTGACTCTTATCATTTGAAAAATGGGGCAATTGTCCTGACTTATCAAGCTCAAAGAATTTTTGTGAAGATAAAATATCTTGCAAGGTCTTTGAAATGTATGAGCCACTATACAAATGTGAGTGGATATCACATACCTGGAAAATAAATGCTCCATTAGAAAAGTGCATTGATTTTATGTATAGATGCCCTAACGTTGCCAATCCCAGTCATCTATTTTGACACCCTAAATTCATAACAATTATGTATAGATTATAAAATAATTTTTATAATCTTTGTATATGGACCCAGTCTCACCAAATCAATTCTTATCTATACTGACAGTGTGGATTATTCTATAGGAACATAAGCCTAATATAATGTTTCATTTATCAAACAGATGTGTCAAGATCATCAGAGGCAACTTCTTCAGCTCAGGGATAAAGAGTCTTTTACACTTCAGGGGCAGGTAGTCTTTTTGCTTGACACTATTTCATCAAAGTTGGCTATTAGTGACAACATTATTGGAAGGATCAAGTTACGGTATGATATTGATGGTAGTCACATTAAATTTTACTGTGTTTCCTGGATATGAATAATTGGGAAGATGCATTCAATGTAACATAGTTACTGTTCTTCAATAATTCTTGATCACTTTAATTTGAAAAGGTCTATGATAACGAGTTTTAGTACAAGAAAAGGATGCATAATAAAATGCTACTATGAAGACCCCTATTTTACAGACCTTATTTTTTCCAATTTATTTATTTTTGAGAGACAGAGACAGTGTGATCAGGGGAGGGGCAGAGAGAGAGGGAGACACAATCTGAAGCAGGCTCCAGGCTCTGACCTGTCAGCACAGAGCCTGATGTGGGGCTCGAACCCACAAACTGTGATATCATGACCTGAACCGAAGTCGGACGCTCAACGGACTGAGCCACCCAGGTGCCCCTTGTACAACTTTTCATTATAGCTTGTATCTATATTGTAGGCATGTCCTTTAGTTTCCTGCATATAGCATTGTAAGGATGTGCTGTTATAATGAGATTATTAAACATGAGTTTGTGTTCTTTTATTAAATGAATTGGGATTCTCTGGAGCTTCACACACCAATAACTTTATATGCTGATAAAGTCAGCACTCTGGGAATTCTCCCTAAATTTTTATGAGGACACATACCTAGGCATAAAGATAACTGTTAATAGAGTCATGGAACTGAACTTCATTATACTAAATACTAAAGATATCTCAAAGTGTATTGCCCAAAACCTTCAAAAATGTTCTCAATTGTCTCTATCATGGGCAGGACTAAAATAGTAAAAATGAATTCTGCCATTAGACTCAGTATCATTTTATTGTGCTCCAACAAAAATTGCTTGCTAAAGTTAACAGGCATTGCAATAAAATTATCTTTACTTTTTATATTCTTTTATTATTACTCAAAAAGATGTTGAGACAATCACTGGTGAACTGAAAATGTTTTTTTTTTTTTAATTTAAGTGTAAAGATATACTGCTTCATCATTCTAAAAAATAATATATGCTCTGCTATTCAGAGAGGGGAAATAGAAAGGCAGAGAGAAAAACTTGATTTTGGTTAACATTTTACTTGTTCAGCTCTTCATTTCTCAAGTCTGTAGGGAGAAATGCTTTTGCATGCTTTTCAAAATTAGTTAATATACGTTTCAACAATAGTTGGGATATTGGTACTACACTTCATCAATATCAAAATATATTTGTCCAGGAGAACTATGGGTTCAGAGATAGATCACTTGGGAATTAAATATTTATTTTAGAATCTTGTTTTATAACTACTGAATGCCAAATAAATGTACACACATATATATTCATGATTTTCCATATAGTTGTGTTTGATCAAAATCCTCATATAATATTCTACTCCTGCAAAGTCAGTAAGTTAGATGATCCAATTGTTTTCAACTAGGCTATGATATATCTTTTTTCAAATGACTAACACATATTGAATGTGAAAAATGGCTTCTTATGACTAGTTCCATGGGGTTGTGGTTTGTTTTTTTTTGTTTGTTTGTTTTTTGTTTTTTTTAATTCTGTTCAGTAGCTTAGCAGTGATATTTACATCGAAAGACTAGAAGGAAAGTGGAAGCAGTCTCTACCTGGGTCTCTTGGGGGACCACAGCCTTCAAAATGGACTTCTTCTCCTGCTTTCCTTTTACTCTTTCCTCCTTCCCCTTTCTGTGAGCCATTTGTCTCTCTGCTGAAAACAGAGACTTTTGGTTTTAAAGAATAAAAACTATTTTTTTTTTTCTCCTTTGAGTAGAAGTGGTAACTATAGCCCTCTCTTCTAGGAGAAAGGGTTGCTTTTTCCTTAGCATTAATGATCAGATCAGTTTGGGGCATTGGTGGAAAATAGGCCTATAATAAAGAAACAAAGTAAGCAGAGAAGGTAAGAGTTGCAGTGAGAATAGTAGCGGGTCTCATACACCATATCTGAGCTCTGAGTAAAAGTAGGAGGGGTTCTAATAGGTATGTGCTCAGTGCATTGAAAATTAAACTAACATTCAACTAGTGTACAAATTGGACTAATCCAAAAAGGATGTCATTGTTAAGAAGCAGGCCAGAGATTTGGATTCTAACTGGTGGTGACTGAAGTGATCCTAAGAATTTCTAGCAGGAATAACAGTGAAAACAGGAACTGTACCTGTTATACTAACATGGTAAAATAGCTCCCACTAAGGCTACTCCAGTAACAAATTCTGTTTACATTTTCTCTCATTTTAGGACTAATTCTGTGCCTTTTATGAAATATCTTAATGATGGGGTAGTAGCCCTGTTAAGTGTATCTCTTCACAAGAAGAATGAATAAGACTGGGCAGCCATTTGTTCATTGTTAAAATACATTAACTGATTTGGAAGTTTTATGGCACAAATGCATTTTTGAAGATTCTCTACAACTAAAGAGAGAATATATTCATACTTTTGTTTTCTTTACACTTGTGGTTCCTGTGTAAGAATAAAGACTTTGGCTTCACAATTGTTAGGGAAATGGAAGCTTTTGAAGAGCTTGTTATCAAACTGTGTTATCAAGGTGTGTTAAGTTTCAGAAAATGTAAATCTGCTTCATTTACTGCCTCTAATAGAAGACCAACTTCTATTAAGTAAGATATTTTAGGAAAGGAAAAAACCAAACATAATTCCTTAGTTTTCATATATCCTTACATATACTTCTGTATATTTTGGTATGTATCTGGGAGGTTTTCCTTTTTTTTAAGTTTTTAAAAATATTTATTTATTTTTGAAAGAGAGAGAGAGAGAGACTGAGTACGAGCAGGAGAGGGGGGCACACAGAGAGAAAGGGAGACACAGAATCTGAAGCAGGGTCCAGGCTCCGAGCTGTCAGCCCCGATGTGGGGCTCAAACCCACAAACTGTGAGATCATGACCTAAGCTGAAGTCAGATGCTTAACTGACTGAGCCACCCAGGTGCTATCTGGGAGTTACATTACTTCATATTTTTTTCCTATATGAATTTTTAAAATTTAAAACAAAGCTGCAAATGGAAATTTCATGTATGTTCTTAAAGAATGAATTTTCTTTAAAGCAAAGTCATTTTTTTTCTGAAAGACACTGAAGGTTTCAGGTTTTGTATACTTTACACTTAGAAATAAAAGATAAATGAGCATTCCCTTTGGAATGAAGTATTTCTTCTGAAGACCATGTTCAGGTTTGCATGGTGTCAGGGTCTTTCTGCATATCATAGGAATTTCAAAAGCAACTGATAAATTGATAGGATTAGACACTTTCTAAGAGGAAAATTCTTCTGAACCTGGAGCTTAACAATATTACAAGGCATCCTCTTTCATATCTAGAAATATTGCAGGGAAATCATTCTCTCTTCAAGTAAGAGCAGTTTGTAAGCAAAATATGCCCACTTGCTAAAACTTGTCAGGTATCACTTGATAAACCAAAAAATTGATAATGCCACAAATTTATACCAAAATGATAAAACATTCTTCTGTGGATACTATTGTTCACAAATATACATTATTTATGATAGCAGATTATACTACTTTTAATCTGTACTTTTTACCACCACTAGCAAAAGTGTTTATTTCCCTACAACATATGAATGGTTCAACATTTGATATCATTCAGCCTCTTCCCAGATATGTTAAAAAAAATGGCTTTGCAAAATTCTCTAACACAATTGTGACCAACAGTGTAGGCTGGGGACTAAGAGGGCAACCAAAAAATAATTTATTAATTTTCTAATTCTTAATCATCCTTAACCAGACAGCTATATATTTTCAAAGACATTAGAACCCAACTTATTTCTAAGCAAAGAGTGACTGTCTCAGTCCATAACACTTTATGGGACCTTTTGTCCCCCATTTTCATCAAGGTTACATTAACACTGTTCAGATGTTACCAGACAAGAATGTGAGGATGAAAGTAGTGAGTTCAAGTGATATGAATTAAAAAATGTAAAAGGATTCCTGTAAAGAGAAAGCCAAAAGATAATAAGATAGTTTGAGGCTATTGAAAATTTTGCCTTAATTATACCATTAACACTTATAATAATAAAGACTTAGGTAGCATTTGCTGTGTAGGATGAAACACTTTACGTATGTTAATTTACTATGAAATAGAGTTAGGCATTCTGCTAGGTGTCTTGAGAATGTACATTTTTGTTAGCATTTTTCCTAAGACTCTGAAGAGTGTGGTAATGGATAGACCACCATGCAGTTCACCACTCAGGTAGTTCCCCTCAGCTGTGACTCCAAAAAGATGGTTTGGGATAGAATATGTTTCGGCGTTGAGCTGAATAGCCTCTAGGGATCTACCATTCACAAATTGAAGAAATCCCCTTTTGTAATTATTTATATCTTTGGCTTTTTATCTCTCCCTCAGATTGATGATATAGAATTCTTTCCAGTGATTGGAGTGTCATCTTTTATCATATTTGTATTTTATTTATCTTTTTTAATGTTTATTTATTTTTGAGAGAGGCAGACTGCAAGCGGGAGAGAGGCAAAAAGAGAGGGAGAGACAGAATAAGAAACAGGCTTCAGACTCTGAGCTGCCAGCACAGAGCCTGACTTGGGGCTTGAACCCATTAACTGTGAGATCATGACCTGAGCCAAAGCCTGATGCTTAACTGACTGAGCCACCCAGGCACCCCAGGTGTTATATTTATCTTTAAAAATAAAGATATGAGGAATGCTTCCTTTACCTATTTCAGATACACCCATGTCCAATTAATTCCTTTAATCATTTTATTTTCTCCTCTTCAGATTTAATTTATAGTCCAGGGATGCCTTCCTTGAGTGCTGTTAAGGATGTACCAGCTCAATAATTTTATATAAACTACTTTGATGGATTATTTGCCATTATATTACTTTGATGCCACTTGTTTACCATTACATTCAGTCATACATTTCATACATTTTGTTTATTAATTAATTAAAAGAATTATCAAGCACTTAAAATGAGGCCTTTGTTTTGCTAATTTCTGTGGAACAAATCTCATGGCATTACTAGCAGGGCATTGCTATCTGGCAGTTTCTTGTGTACACTGTATGCTATCATTGGTGTAGTGATTTCAGTTAGTAGATATGGATAAACTTAGAATTTTTTTGGTGCTTAGCTGACCAATCATGCCTCTGTCAGAAGTGCTTTGTTTATGGAATAGCTCAAAAACACAGCTCCATAACCTCAATCAGACTGCTCATAGTCATATATACATTTGGAAAATAAAATTTAGCATAATTAGTCTTAGAGGATTAGCCAATTGATGGAATGATAAGATTTAGCTATCTAATGGGTTGGTGGTATGGTGGGGTATTTTCATTTAAATATTATTTATTTCCTGGGGTGCCTAGGTGGCACATTTGGTGAAGCGTCTGTCTTCAGCCCAGGTCATGATCTCATGGTTGTGAGTTCAAGCCCACATCGGGCTTTCTGCTGTCAGTGCAGAGCCCACTTCAGATCCTCTCTCTTTCTCTTTATCACAAAAATAAACAAATATTTCAGAAAAGTGAATAAATATTATTTATTTCCCAAGTTGCCTGATTAAAGATACAATTAGGTCAAGTGCTCCATCAGAGCAAATTTGGAATCAGTTATATTCTCTTCCTAACTACCCACATGATTGGTCCAATTTGAAGAATCTTAAACATAATATACTATTGCAGATGACTTATTAAAAATAAAAACTCTAAATAAAGCTTTTGACTTAGTTTTAAGACAATAAGGAAGTTTCTTAGAATTGTTGGCTTCTTTTGAGAGCTGATAAGCCATATCACTTCCCAGGCCTGAAAATAATTTGGCTTCCCACAACAAAATAACATTTTGCTGACATTTTTGGGCCCTTCATTTACAAAATATTTCTAGGGATTAATCTATCTTGACTTATTTATGTTTCACTATTTAACAAACATTTATCGGATACCCATTTTTTTTGATGGTTTCTCTGTTAGAGATGGGGAATACTCTGATGAGTGTGAAATATCAAATTCTTATAGATGTTTTTTACCAATTTAGTTAAATTATTTTTTATCAGAGTGTTGTTACTTTACACTTTCCTAGAATGAGGTTCGGTTCCTTTTTTAAAAATTTTTGACTTGATACTTTAGTAGTTGTGTGATCTTGTGTCTTTCTTCATCTTCAGAATGTATATGAAATACCTGTGTTATTGTTGTCACAGGGCAGTTTCAAGAATAAAGAAATGTTCTTACTATCATTGTCACCAATATTATTGTTACTCTTAGGTACTTAAGTGTAATGGTAAAACCTTTAGGGTATAAAAGTTATCTTCTGGGAGGAATATTGTGAATTAAATATTAAAAATGTGTAACTACCAGAGTGGCGGTTGGTGGGGGGGATGGGTGAAATAGGTGATGAGGGTTAGAGAGGGCAATTGTCACAATGAGCCCAGGGTGATATATAGAAGGGTTGAATCACTGTAATGTACACCTGAAACTAATATTACACTGTATGTTAACTAGCTGGAATTACAATTAAAACTTTAAAAAAAGAAAAAAAAAAAAACCTTCTGTGTAGACTCAGAAACCAAACCAAACCAAACCAAAGCTATCAGGAAGCCTGTGAGTAGACATGTGCATACTTGTGTGCTAGTGCATTTTTAGGTGCATGATTTGGTGCATGTCTACACCATGGCTGTTGTGGAAATTAGCCACACAATCTCATCATTGACCTCAGTGACTGATGGAAATGGGTGAATAACATTCTAGGTCAGATCAACATTTGTGACAATTAACCAAAATGATAATCTGATTTTCCTGGCTGTAAGTAGACTCAAGAACAGAATTTCCATGTAAGTCTACCTCAGTCCTTATTGAATATATCAAATAGAGTCTCCATTAATTTTGTCAGAATCTCATTACTACGTTAGCCTTGCTGGCTGGGCCAGCAATGAGGTCTGAGTCACGCCCATAATTAATCTCTCTGGTTATTCCAGAAGCAATATTTTATGCCCGTTGGGTCTTAGTTGAGTTTGAGAATGGTTTCCAGTGGAGTGCATACAAACAGTTGCTCTGTTAGTTTTCCCATTTCTGGCCAACATGGTGTATTGGCTAAAAGCATGGACTCTAGAGCCAAAGTGGCCAGGTTTAATACCTAGTTGTTATTTTTTTTAATTAATTTTTTAATGTTTATTTATTTTTGAGAGAGAGAGAGAGCATGAAAAGGGGAGGGGCAGAGAGATAAGGGAGACACAGAATCCGAAGCAGACTCCAGGCTCCGAGCTGTCAGCACAGGGAGTGACTTAGGGCTGGAATCCACTAACCATGAGATTGTAACCTGAGCCTAAGTCAGACATTCAACCTACTGAGCCACCCAGGCATCCCTCAATACCCAGATCTTAGGCAAACTTGGGCAAGCCAGTGAACTTTCTGTAAAATGAGGATCACAATAGTATCATTAATTAGTATCAATAATAAGACCATAAAAATTAGTAAGTGAAAATCAATTGCCTTCACAAAATACTTTTGAATATACCTATTCCATTTCTGAATGATTCTAGAATGTTAGTATCTTAATATTTTTGAACTTTATAAATGAATTGCTAGTCCAGATTTTGCATTCCAAATGGTGAAAATGTTCTTTACTAATATCACGATCAATGTATAAATATTGTAGTAGATTACTTTCAGTTCTGGGAATAAATATGGAACTTTTATTCTGAATTGGTTAATGTTCTGAGCCATAAGTACCATATGTCTCTGGAATTGTTATGGGTTATTAAATCTTTCAAATTTGAAAAAAAAATAATACTTTTATTTTCATCTAAAATATAGACTTCTATGATCTGTCATCAAATCTAAAGTTTTATCAGGCTAAGTTATTTGATGAACTGTCCTCTTATACCACTAAATATTAAAATTAAAGTACAAAAAATGTGTTAATAAATTTTCATTCATCAAGTTAATAAGAATTTTATTACAGAATTAAGGTCATTTGCATTATTATTTATTTCACAAATTAAAATAACAAAATGAATTAGCCACTTGGTAACCATGTTAATAACTTTAGGGAATTGATTGGCTTATCCATAGAATTCTTCCAGACTGAATGGTATAAGAAAGTTTCCATTAGAATTTAAACAGAAATTGATTATGTTTAAGATGATTAGTCAGTGTGCATTTAAAAATATTCTGAATTACATCTTATCAATCAAATATTATAGTGCCTTGAATAAGTTATTATTAATGTGTCTGCAAAATATTACAGAGTCCTTGTGATGGATGTGAGAAACCAGTGTGTGGGTATCAAAGAAGACTGGCAAATTTGATTTTATTGAAATGTCTTATCAATTTGTCAAAAAAATTAAGCATAGATATAGAGAAAAATATTCTTACTGCCAAAATACAGATAAGATTATAAAAAAAATTAGAGCAGCTATTATCTGTCAGAAGTTTAAAATCTATGGAAAGGATCCTATAATGACATGTGAAAGAGCAGGGAAATTAGTTCATGTTAACTAACAAAGGGCAGGAAGTTAATTTTCCTTAGTAAGCAATATACTTTATCAGGTTAGAGATTGTTATTTTGCTATCATTTCTCAGGATTTAACCCCAAGTATAACATCTATGAGGTGTTCAATAATAAAAGTCTGGTCAAAAGTTAACCGAAAATTATGAAATGAAGGTCAACAGACCATTTATGAAAGATTATAACAGTTCCTATACCTAAATTAGGAACTCATTCATTGAGTTAAAGATGATACTGAGATTTAAAATATATGAGGGGCTCCTGGGTGGCTTAGTGAGTTAAGCTTCTGACTCAATTTTGGTTCAGGTCACAATGTCATGGTTCATGGGATCAAGCCTACTGTCCGGCTTTGTGCTGACAGCATGGAGCCTGCTTGAGATTCATTCTCTTCTCTCTCTGCCCTTTCTCTCTATCTCTTTTTCTTTCTCTCTCAATAAATAAATAATAAAAAATTTTTAAAAAGTAAAATATATGAAACTGCATTGCATAAGTGTTTGAAGGAAAACAGAGGGAAAGGTGTCAAGAAATCCTAAAAAAGTGAAGGGGAGCTAAATGATATAAACATTTTAAGAGGGTTATATGAAAGTATATGGCATATGGTTATTATTCACAGTGATTTTTTGGGCTGCTAGAATCGGAATGAGCTATGTAATTAGACAACCTGTTCATAATTACTACTGTGATTGACATTATTTGAAGCACATTCATGATTGTTCCATAAGACCCAGGATTATCATAGCTAATGAAAACATGAGTGCCTAATTGATGATACCTTCTGCCATATCAATCCTGCTCTACTTTTAAGGTTCTTGAGTAAGTCTGCAGGAGGTTCATAATTCAGTTGTCTTAGTATTTTCCTTTAGCTGTGCCACATTTTGGATAATATAACACATGACACATTCAACTTGGACATTACAAACAAAACAGAAGGCAGCTGAAGGAAGAGACAATTTAACCCACTTTCTCTGTGTTAGTCACGTTTGAGAGTATAGCAGTTCATGGAAACCTGTGCAGGGGGTTATTTGGGGTTATGAGAGGCTTATAAAGTCATTGAAGACAGGATTATAGAAATATAATTACTTTTTTAGTTTATGCACTGAATAAGGCACCTTAGAGCATATGTGGCTTGGTGGGGGATGAAATGTGGTTGATCGTTAAAAGAAATAAGAACATACAGAACTCATTTTGGTTACTTATTATAAGCTTATGTGAAATCCCAGAATAATACCAATAGAAAGCTGCCTGGATTATTGTATTTATGTACCATTTTCTGTTTGAGGTTATGTAAACAAATACAGAAGTAAAATTTTCAGTATAGTGCTTGTTTCACTGTAGGCTGTAAAGTGATTATTTGAAAAATTATTCTTCAATGCCTGCTATATAGTGTGTTTACAGAAGTTTGATCTTTAATATAAATATTCACTTTAACAAGCTGCGCATGAAAATGATTATTAACATCTTGGGCATGTGTATTTTAAACATGAAATTTTAAAATGTTACTTTTTAAGGTATATTCCTAAAGGAAAGCAACATTTATTTTCATTACCCTTTTAGTTTTAGTTCCTCTATCCACATGATTTAGATGTCTATAAAGTGTTAGCTAACTGACTAAATAATGATATAATATTGGAGAAGTACATTGCACAAGTAACCTTCAACTGAGTAAAGCTTGAAATACTTTTGGACATTTTAGAGCTTTATAAAAGTAGGATGACAGTATAAAATTGCAGAGTAAAATTCTTTTAATTTTTTAGGAAACTTGGGATCCAAATAATTTCTAATTTTTACAAAAATGGCATTGTGTTATTTGTTTACAAAGATGATAATTGAAAAGTTAGAGAGGTACCATATCACATAACACCTGATTAATGTTTTCTGTCAATATGTTTGCTTTCCTTATTTGAATTCCTGACCATATTCTTTAGCTTTAACCTTTGCCATGGCTTGAATGAATCACCAAGAATAAGACTGAAAAATACCAAACCATGCAATGCTGGTTATACCTATATTATTTGTTCTAATCTTGTGTAGCAAGGAGCTTGGATTAATAACGCTTTATTTGGCATTTTGTTTAACCTATGAGATCCTAAAAGTCTTCATCTTATGGTAGAATAGATTTCCAGAGGGATAAAACGTAAAGGACATAGTGTATCTTATTTCTTCTTATTGGTAGATCAAGTATGGTTGTGACATGGTCATAGACTCTGAGAGCATTTCTACCCATAACTTTCTCTCTATTCTCTACTCCCACTTTATTTATGCTACTAATACTTCACCCATCAGATGATATTAATGATTTGTACACTTATCTTTCTCCCTTATCATAATAAGAATTGCTTGGAAGCAGGAATTGAGTAACAACTGTGTCTCTGAAACTTCTAAAATGAAGTTACATATACAAAGCAGATTAATATTGCAAACATTAGATCTTGGAATAAGACACTACTTAAACAAATGAAAATACTGACAACGGAAATATTTATGTCTATTTGGCTATCTATACATGCATCCTCATACATGTCTATATAGGTCTTTTTCTGTATTGATGTCTCAATCTACATTTAATTCATACATCTTGGAATTCCCAAATAAAAACCTTGTTGATCATCATTGATCATCACAAAATTGAACTAGATATAGAGAAATAATTGGTACAGTATCTTGTGATTACAGAGATAATGCCCCATACTGCATGTTCTTTGTGTAAAATTATTCAATATCATCCTATTTTTGTTTCCGGTTGTTCCTTACCCTCGTCCACTTTCCACCATGTATTCATAATCTCTCTCAGTGTAGGTATGGCAATGTCACTTGTTAATTTTAGCTTACTAACTTGACATAGAGGATCTTTGATGAATTTGTTCTTGTCAATCTCTCTGTGATAATCACTAGTCATTTACCCCATTTTCCTCCCTGCCTTCTGCCATAGAAAACTCTGTACTCTACCAAACAAGCCGTTAAATCTCCATGACTTTTCCAAGATACTCCTTTCTGTCCAAAATGCCCTCTTATGTTGTATCTATCTAGAAAACTCAGATCATCTTTAAGGATTCAACATGGATTTCACTTCAGAGGCTTTTCCTGCTTTTCCCCCAGGCAGAACAAATCACAGCCTTCTTTGTATAGGCATACCATATCCTGAACCTACTTCCACTTTTACATACAGCAAGTAGTTTTTTAATATTCATTTTTATCTTTGTCTCTTTTTTTACTATTATAAAATCTTTGAAGGTCAAATCCATGCCTCTGTATCTTTTTTATCTTCAGAACTAGGCATACCATCTGGGATGTAGCAGGTGCTCAATAAATATTTGTAGACCAAATTCTCTTGTTTAATCTTCACAACCACTTGTGTTTATAAATGAAGGTGCTGAAGTCTAAAACTGTTGAGTAACTTGCTCAAGGTCACCCAGCTAGCAAATGACAGATATTTTACTTCTAGTGTGGGACATTTTCATCAACTTTGTGACAGTGTATCTGTGTTTTCCCCTAGGAATACCAAAGAGCCATTTGGGTTCACATCCATCCTCCTGGAAAATTGAGTCCTTGTGGCTGCTTTTATGTAACCCACTTCTGCCCTGAGAATTGTTTTTCCTGCTCTTTTCATGACTAAGAGCACCTCACCACTGCTTGAATTGGTTCAGTCTTTGCTATCGTCTTAGTCTGGTTTGATGTGTCTGATTTTCTTTCAGCTTGATTCAGATTATTCTCTGATTTTTTCCTTCCTTGGTGACAGAGTCAAAGTGTCTGACTTTTATTGTTCTTTACTGAAATTACTAAGACTTCCTGTAGAAACTTGCAGACATCCCTATCTTTCAGTAGTACTTCCTGTTTTCCCACTTATCACCATGCTGGTGGCTGGACCATGGCTAGACCAGACATATTCACTGTTAACCCTTGAGAATTTGGCATGTCCAGGCAGAAGGTTTTTTGAGATGTTAAGGAATATAATTGTATCTAACACTGTGATAAGAATTCTTAATAACTCCCTTTACATATATTACTAAATACCAGTCTATGAAATGCTAAAGACTTAATTAAAAAAAAGAGTAGATTCCTTCTGAGATTTTATTTATATTTTCATAGAAACTACAATGTATTGCCTAAAGTTGTTTAGCACTTGCCCCTTAGACCCAGGCCTTTACTTCAAGTTGCCTGTGGCATATTGCTTTTTGGATGTTTGCCATCATATTACTTGTAAAATGTCAAAAGTGATTTTTTTATCTTGCCCTACAAAAGCAAACTTTTCCCTGCTACTCCATTTCTTTCAGTAGCTACACCCCCCATCCTTTAATAATTCCATCAAGTCTAAAAGCTATGTAGTTATCTCTTAATACTTCGCCTCCATCATCCAGTAAGGGGACCAGGGCATCAAGACATCAATGTTGGTTGATTTTTCATTCAAAATATGTCTCAGATACAACAGCTCTTCAGCAGCACCTTGTAATACATCATCACCACATCACTTCTGAGTACAATAGCCACCTTCTGCCTGTTTCTGCAGACACCAAGCTGCCTTATATACCACAGATAAGATAATTTTCCCAAGATACTACTTTTATTATGTTATTATGCCTGCTACAGCCTATTTATTAAGACCAAACTCTTCCACCTGGTAACTGAAGATTCAAAGAGTAGCTTTTTTTCATGTTTTCTATGCCTGGATTTGCCCTTTTTTTAAAAGCTGCTTCCCCATTCATCTAAGTAACCCTTCATCCTTCAACTAACCACTTTAATGTCACTTCCTCTGTGAAGCCTTTTCTGAACTAATTAATCATTTCATCCTTTGTGTTTTATAACATCCATCATATTATAATATAGTTAGCTGTTTATCTGTCTTTCTCTTACACTTTTGAGTTCTTTAAGGTTAGAAACTAAGTTTAAGTAATCTATTTCTTCCCCAGACACAGCACAATATCTGGCAAAGAGTAGGAATTTAATATATATTTGTTAAATGAATGAACAAAATAATGGAAATTTTCCTTTTTCCCATGTGTTATTCTCTGTTTATTCACATTTTCTTTACCTATCTGAAAAACCTTTGCACTATTCTCCAAAAATTCAAATGTAATATATTTTTGGAAACAGTTCAATAGAAAATGGTATATTCAATATTATTTTAACTGTTTAAATGTAGACACATATGTAAAAACTCCAAGGAGGGTCTATACTAGGCTGATAGGATTTATTCTTATTAACATTAAACTTACTTAAACAGATTTTAAAGTTCCACACTTTACCTTATTGTGCTGCTTTTTGAAACTGGTAAAATAGCTTTTCATGGTGACCTTAGTATAAGAACTAGAATAAAAGCTAACTGTTAAATACGCACAATAAATATATTATTCCCTCTACACACACACACACACACACACCTTTTTTTTTTTTAATTTTTTTTTTAAAGTTTTTTATTTATTTCTAGGAGAGAGAGAGAGCATGAGCAGGGGAGGGTCAGAGAGAGAGGGAGTCACAGACTGAAACAGGCTCCAGGCTCTGAGCTGGCAGTCAGCACAGAGCCCGACTCGGGCTCGAACCCACGAACCGCGAGATCATGACCTAAGTGAAAGTCGGACGCTTAACCGACTAAGCCACCCAGGCGCCCCATACACACACAACTTTAAAACTCCTTCAAAGATGTAGAATTTGTAGAACAAATTCTACATCTTCCATTAAACTTCGCATAAAAATTTCCATTTTACAGTACTTTTTTCCTTTAAATTTCCTTTGGCATTTCTAGTCTGTAAGAGAAAACCACTATTTTGTTCACGGAATCCAACTATTTTGTTTGATCTCTTATCTCATATTACAGCCGGGATTTCTTTAACTTTATTTTGAAATTTTAATGGTCTCAGGTTGACAGTAAGCAATTAATCAATGCTTTGTAATCGTTACTGTTATTATTATTGTTGAGCCTGGTCGAGGGGGAAGAGCACCCCAGCAGGGGACTGACAAGCTAAGATCATTTTTTAATTTTAAAGTGACACAAGTTTTTATAAAAAACTTAGCACCTTCTCTCCTGGAAACTCTTTGTAGTTTTGTTAAATTGGGTTTGCCTCTGGCTAGAATTTTCTTTTTTCTTCCTCAGTTTAAGGTGTTCTCTCTTCTTAGTTTGGTGAGTGTTTGTCTGTGTCTTTTTTATTTTTTTCTCCTCTGTTTTAATCTCTTTTAATGTCTTTTTCCCTCAGTTATACAATATCGTTGTCTCCAACAACTTTGATAATGATTTGACATTATAAAACTTAAGCACGGTTTCTTGAAATCCTACTGAGGAGGCAAAGGTTTGTTTTTGTTTTCCTCCAGAAGCATGAAGCAACATATCACATATAACTTATATTTCCTTAAATAAGAGAGTTTCATTTTAGAAATTTACCTTAGGTATCATTTTAGTAATTACTTGCTTTATATCATTATTTGTAATTAACTTGTAACTACTTATAATTAATTGATTTATATCACTTAAAAATCATATTGTTAGCCAGCCAGGATATGTGTACTAAATTTTCATATTGATCAATATATGTGTATTGGTGCTAAATAGTAAAAATTAGGATTCAGATAAAACACCATTTTGAGTTCATTTTACACTGTGATTTCGATCAGATGTTTGAGTTACATATGGAGTGGGCAATCACTATTTAAAGAGTTATATATTTTTTCTTCAGAATGGAAATCACATCTTCAAATGATATTTTTTGTAAATAAAAGTGTTCATTGGTGAAGTTCAGATATCCTCCCCACCCCATTAATGCCATTATCAAATAGTTTTAATGTGCGTTTTTAAATTGAATGAGTAACAAGATTGCATACCTACTTAAAAGTTACATTAACATTTTAATTTTGGAAATACATGGTTTTCTCATACTCTCTCAATCTAGGCCATCTGTTTGAGATCTTATCTTTATTTTGTAGTGTACCTAAAATAAAATAAATATCAATCATTTTATTTTAAAATTTTATATTAAAATTTTTTTTAATTTATATTTGAGAGAGAGAGAGAGAGTGTGCAGGGGAGAGACAGAGAGACAGGGAGACACAGAATCTGAAGCAGGTTCCAGGCTCTGAGATGTCAGCACAGATCCCAGTGTGGGGCTTGAACTTACAGACCTCTAGATCATGAGCCGAAGTGGAACGCTTAAGTGACTGAGCTACCCAGGTGCCCCATTAAAATTTTAAATCACAAAGTCCAACTTCACTCTCCTTAATTTTGTCTTCAATTATGAACTTAATTTGAGAAGAAATACAGTATTGGTTTATGTCATATTTGTCAATTCATTTTAAGTTTGAACTCACCATGGGCTCATAGAGTCTGAAGCAGACTTCTGGGACCATTTCAGTCCCAGGTTAATTTTGATGGAATATAAAACATTGATGAGATACTCTCCAAAAAAAGGACTAAAGAAATTAGATCTATGGTCCACAGACTATAAAAGTATGCGATTAGAAATAAACCTAATAATATATAGTTGGCTTGATAATTAATTAAATTATTAGTTAAACATACTAAATCATTGAACTGATAATGATGAAGATTATTAGTCTGGCTTCTTTAGAGCCAGATTTAAGTCAATTTATATACTGAGTTAACTATTCCTTTTTAAAAGATCATACTTATTCTCCATTTTCATTTTTTTTTTAAATGCAGGATTGGTGTACTCTCAGCTTGAAATTACAACTCACTCAGAAATAACATGCAGTTCATCTGCTGGCTCAAAAGTAGGAAGCTCCAGGAGTGAGTTTAGAATTAGCTATAGCAATTTAAATGTTGCAGTCTTTAATCTCTGTAATGAAACTCCTCAGGTCCCAACTATCTAGAGGCTATTTAGCCCTTGTTATCTCTTGCAATTTCTTTTTTCTTTCCCTCCTCCCTCAATGAAGGCAGAAGGCCAGAAGAACTAATAGCTGCCAGCATTTTTGTTAACAAAACCCAAGCTGTTTCTCTAAAGCAGGCTTCTTAAAACAAAAATAAGAGAGAAGTACTTTTCCTTTACAGTTTATTTCTAATATAACAAATCAACTTTTATGAGAGCAAATACAAAGGCCTCAACATCACACAGAATAGAAATCTTATGATTTTGTTTGTTTTCACAACTTTATAGTAATGGGTTATTAATACCTATTGATATCCACTTTATGTTCATTATTGTGAATTCACATTCATACCTACAAATATCATAGGTTTTTTTTTTTGTCAATATGCCTTTTGTTATTGGTTGTAGTCTGCTGAAATTCTTTCACAGAATAAATGTGGTATGTGTGGTGTGGTCTATGTGTGTGCATTAAAGAGAAAATTAGATTGGGGGAGTGGAAGGAGGAAAGTGGGAGAATGAGAGAGAGAGAGAGAGAGAGAAAAAGAGAATGAGCTGCTGAGATGAGACTACAAATAAATAGTGTAAATAGCAAAACAGCACTGGAACTCTGAAATCTAGTTATTATTCTTATATTGAACTTCACTACAAAGGTTATTTGGGACTGGAACTGTAGTCTTCATCCTGTAGAACACACCAACAAGCTTAGTCTGTTTCATTTATGTGCCCACTGTCTGAGTTTGCTTTAAACCTTGTTAAATAGTAGTCCACTATTTTTTTTTTTTAAATCTATTTAGGGCCCATTGTAGCCCATTGATTTTGTTTCACATTGTGCTCAAATCAAACATTCTCATTTTAGAGTAATTTAAGAGACATTTTATTCACTGGCTTCTCTTTGGAGTTCAGTCTCACCATGTAAGCTGATGAACATCATCCATTATGTAACACATGTTCTGTTCATGTTGTCACACACATTCTGTCATAACCATGAATCACCTATGATATTGCCCCATCTACTGTATTGCAGGAAAAACAGAGATTTCTGACGGATGTTCTGCATGAAGTGATGCTGCTTGACGGCTTGGCCAGTTCCCATCCAGTATCACAGGAAGTGCTACAGGCAACAGATATTGACAGGGTGTTTGACTGGATCGCCTATAAAAAGGTGGGAATAGATAAGACCCAAGCACCACCAATTGGATATCTCACTGTCCTGAGGTAGCCAAACTATTTCATGCTAGATTTATTCTTCTTTTCTTCCTGGCATATAGAAATAGACTGAGTTAGAAAACGGAGTCTCTAGATTCATGTCATTTTATGAGTTAGAGTTTTGTTTTATAAATCAGTGAAATGGAGATGAATGTTTGCCAAATAGTGCATAGAAATGTTGGAAGTATTAATGAATAAATGTTTGGAGATCGAATATGAAATTTCTGTACAAATGATGTATAAATGCCAGTTTTTATTATTACTAATAAGAGAGGTGACCTATGTAAGTGACAAATTATTTGTCATTAGTACCCCTTAAATACTTACTTATTTTGGTAGGCTGATGCAAATCGGTGTAGGCAGTGACATATGCATTTTATAAACATTATTTAAGGAAATTTAGGGAATTTAACATCTTTCTTGGATAATAATCATGATAGATGAAATTTTAAAGACTAGACTATGACTGACAAAGATTTTGGGCCAATGACTAGACACAGAAATAAGACAGACTTTGAACTTTTTCCCATTGTTAATGTGGATTAAAATTTTTCCTTATATATCTATCCTTTAGTTCTGATTTAATACAAGAATGTACATATCTTTGTTTAATACTGAGTAGTCACTTAGTAATTGTTAAAATAGTATTAAAGTCTAGTTCATCTTTGGTGTAGATTGAATTGCATTTACTGGGATTTCCATGTATTTTATTGATTTAATAATATTTAAAAATTTTAAAAACTGTTCATATTTTTCCTGAAATATTCCTATTTACAACTAGAACTCATATAATGATTGATCAGAATTCCTTGGTACACTAATTGGATATTTTGTTTTGCATTCAGGAAATTACTATGTCAATGATTATTAGTTAATATTATATGCTGTAATATGTAAAGATTCTAATTGTCTTAGAAAATATCTTTTCAAATCTTTCATTATGGCATTGACTATAAAGATGTTTTGATGGTTTGGAAAAATAAGTGGAAATATAGAACCATTTTAAAAATATATATTAATGTATTTTTATAAAATGTCAAAAATTTAAAAATATATTAATTTTTATACATGAGGTTTTGGGGGCCATATTTTGTTGGATGTACATTCAGTTTCTTCAACTGTATTGATTACTAAAATATAATGCAGAAGATATGATTCTTCCCTTCTTCTTGGCATATGGAAATGGGCTGTGAGTTAGAAAACATAGAAAAATATTATTAAGATAGCTTGCGATGAGTTTGGAGACTTGCCTGGACTTAATTTCTACCTATCAATGATTCTGTAAAACTATTTGTTAATGCTAATTTTACCTCAACATTAATAATGATCAAGAAAATATTACCTTGGTAAAATACATTATGGATGTATTTACACACAGGTAATGTCTATTACAGATCCCATGTATTTGAGAATTTAAAATGTTTTTAAGATGTTTGAGAGTCAAAATAGTAGGAAAAAGTGAAAATATAATGCTTATTATTTTAACCTTTCTACAGTTTGGTACAGAGTCTTACTAACTTATAAATAAGAGAAATGAGCAGACTGTGCCACAGTGCTCAGGAACACTATCTTAAGGGGTACTGGCTGACGTATCTTTTTTTTTTTAACTTGAGGAATAATTGACAAATGTAATTGTATATATTTAAAATGCATAATATGAGGTTTTGATATAAATATATATTATGGAATGATGAGCAAGATCAAGATAATGAGCGTATCTATCACCTCACATAGTTAACTCTTTTATGTGTTTATGTATGTGGTGAGAATGCCAAAGATCTACTCTCAGCAGCTTCGAGTATATAGCATATGGCATTATTCTATTAACTATAGTTACTATGCCATACATTAGGTCATGAGAATTTATTATAACTGAAAATTTGTAAACTTTGACCTACATCACCCCATTTCCTCCTTTTCTGAGCCCTTATCTACCACCATTATATTCTCTATTTCTATGAAATTGGCCTTTTTTATTATTGTTTTTAAGATTTCACAAAATAAGTGATACATTGTAGGATTTACCTTTCTCTGTCTGGATCATTTTACTTAGCATAATGCCCTCCAGGCTAATCCATGTGGTTGCAAATGGCAGAGTTTCTCTCTTTTTTAATGGCTGAATAATATTTCATTATATATATTTATATGTAATATATCACATTTAATATATATGTCACGTTTTCTTTATTTATCCATTGAAAGACATTTATAATCTTTCTGTATCTTGGCTATTGTGAATGAATGCTGAAAGGAACATGGACATGTAGACCTTTGAGATACTGATTTCATTTCCTTTGGATGTATTCTCAAGAGATATATTGCTAGATCGTATGGTAATTCTATTTTTAATTTCTTGAGGAACTTCCATATTGTTTTCCATCATGGTTATACCCATTTACCCATTCCTGCCACCACTGTGTAAGGGTTATCTTTTCTCCTCGTCCTTGCTAGCATTTGCTATTTCTTGCACACACACACACACACACACACACACACACACACACACAGAGCAACCTCTATGCCTGACATGGGACTTGAACTCACAACTCTGAGATCAAGAGTCTCTCATAGGCTCACCAGATGAGCCAGCCAGTTGCTCCCTATGTCTTAACTTTTTAATAGTAGCCATTCTAACAGTTATGTAGTACCTCATTGTGCTTTTGGTATGTTTTGCCCTGACGACTGGTGATATTGAACACCTTTTTATATGGATCATTTGGCCAATTTGAATATCTTCTTTAGAAAAAATGTCTATTCAGGTCCTTCGCCCATTTTTAATTTATGTGTAGGGATTTTTTGTATGAGTTTTTACACATTTTGTGTATGTTACTCCTTTATACAATATATATTTTGCAAATATTTTTTTTCCATTTTGTAGGCTACCTTTTCAATGTATTGATTGTTTTCTTTTTTGTGCCAAAGCTTTTTGTTTGATATAGTCTCATTTGTTTATTTTGTTTCTGTTGCCTGTGCTTCCAGTGTCTTATTCAAGAATTCGCAGCCAGAACAATGCAAATGATTTTTCTCTTATGTTTTCTTCTAGGAATTTTATGGTTTCAGGTCTTACATTGGAATCTTTGATCCATTTTTAGTTAATTTTTGTGAGTGGTATAAGACAGGGGTCCAGTTTCATTCCTTTGCTAGGGATATCCAGTTTTTCCAAGACCATTTATTAAAGAGACTATCCTTTCCTCATTGTGTGTTCTTAGTGATCTTGTCACAAATTAATTGACCACATGTGATTTGATTTATATCTGGACTCTGTTCTTTCTGCTCTACCAGTTTTATGTAACTTTTTGTTTTTGTTTTGCCATTACCATACAGTTTTGATCACTATAGCTTTGTGTAATATAGCTTGAATCATGAAGTGAGATGCCTCCAGCTTTGTTCTTTCTCAGGATTCTTTCAGCTACTTGGGGATAGGATAATTTTTTTTCCTATGAAAAATGCCATTGGAATTTTGATAGGGATTGCACTGAATCTGTACATCACTTTGAGTAGTATGGAGATTTTCAGTGTTAATTCTTCCAATCCAAGATCACAAGATATCTTTTCATTTATTTCTGTCTTCTTCAACCCCTTTCATCAATGTCTTATGGTTCTCAGTGTTCAAGTCTTTCACCTAGTTGGTTAACTATAATTCCAAATATTTTCTGGCCTTTGATGCTGTTGTAAATAGGATTGCTTTAAATTTCTCTTTCAGATAGTTCATTGTTAGTGTGTAGAAACACAAGTGATTTGTGTATGTAGAATTGTATCTTGCAAATTTACTGAATTAATGTATTTGTTGTAACAACTTCTGGTGGAAGATTTAGGGTTTTCTATATATTAGACATATCATCTACACAGAGAAATAATTTTACTTCTTCCTTTTCTGATTTGGATACCTAGTTGCTATGGCTATAGCTAGTATTTCTATGTAGCTATGGCTATGGTATTTCTAGCACTATGTTAGATAGAAATGGTGAGAGTGGGCATTCTTGTCATATTCCTGATCTTGAAGGAAAGGCTTTTAATTTTTCACCACTTAGTATGACATTAGCTAGGGGCTTGTCTTCATATCTATGTATCTTTATACTTTAGTTACCACTGAAAATACAGTTTTTCTGTGCATTTTTAAGTGATGATAGATACACTGTTTTTCAAAGAAGACTTCACAAGAAAAAAAATTTAGCAGCTATACTGAGGTATAATTAATACAATAAACTGTACACGTTAAAAGGTACAATTTGATCTGTTCTAGCACATGTACAGTGAAAACATCCAGTTACTGAACATATCCGTCAAATGTTTTTTTGTGCCTCTTTGTAATCATGTTCCCATCTTTCCACTCCATTGATTAACTTTTTCACTACAGATTATATTGCGTTTTCTACGTTTTATATAAGTGACATAATATGTATGTACTCTTTTTTGGTCTGCTTTCTTTCATTCAACATAATGATTTTGAGATATATTCATGTTGTAGAATACATGGATATAATACAATTTCTTCATTCTCTTGAATATTTGGGTTGTTTTTAGCTTTGGGCTGTTACAAATAAAGCTGCTACAAACATTTGTGTGCAGATCTTATATGTATATTCACTTTTATTTCTCTTGGGTAAATATCTAAAGGTGGAATGTCCAGATGATATGGTAGGTATGTTCAATGTTTTAAGACTGCTGAACTGTTTTCCAATATAGTTGTACCATTGAACCATAGTGTATTCCCTCCAAGCATTATCAAAGTCCTGCTTTCTTCACATCTTCACTGACACAAATGTGGTATAATCAATTCTCTTAATTTTAGATATTGTAATGGTATGTCACTGTTGTTGTAAATTATGTTTACCTAACAACTAATGATATTGACCAGGTTTTCATTTGCATATTTTTCCTCCTTTATCTTCATTAGTGAAGGGTTAGTTCAAATACTTTGCCCGTGTTTTAAAAATTTGATTGTTTTCTTATTATTAAGTTTTGAGGATTCTTCATATACTCTAAATGCAAATAACATTTTTCCCAGTTTGTGACCTGATCTGTATGTTCATAATAGCATATTTCTGAAAACAAAAAGTTTTAGTTTTGATTAAGTATACTCTATCATGTTTTTCTTCAATTGATGGTATTATTGATGTATTATTTTAAAAATCTTTGACTAACTCAAGGTCAAGGAAGTTTTTCTTTTGTTTTTCTTCTATAAGTTGTATAGTTTTAGGGTTATATTTAGACCTGTGATGTATTTTCAGCTTACTTTTGTATATGGTGTGAAGTTCAAATATTTTTCTTTTTTTGCATAGAGATAATTAATTTTTGAAGAAATATTTCTTAAAAACCCTAGTGTTTTCCCATTGAATTACCATTTCACATTGGTAAAAATTAGTGACTATAGGTGTGCGCGTATATTTCTAGACTATTTATTTTGTTCTTTCAAGAATATGTTTGTCTCTCTTGGTACCAATACCATACAATCTTGATTACTGTAGCTTTATCATAGACTTTGAATTAAGGTTGTTAATCCTCTAACTTTCTTCTACATTTTTAAAGTTCTTTTGACCATTCTTGATACTTTGAATTTCCATGTGAATTTTTGAATGAGTTTTTCAAGTTCCATAAAAACTCTATGGGAATTGCAGGGATTGCAATGCATTTATAAGGCAATTTGAGAGAACTGACACCTTAGCAATACTAAGTGACCCACGAGCACAGTATACCTTTCCATTCATTTAGATTCTCTTTGTTTTTACTCAGTAGTGTAGTTTTTAGTGAATAGATCTTTTATTTCTATTTTTAGATTTATTTCTGAGTATTTCACATCTTTAGGCTATTGTAAATGATATTTGTTTTAATTCTCATTTCTGATTTTTTGTTGTATATAGTAATACAATTGATTTTTGTATGTTTACCTTGTGAAATGTTAAATAGAAATGATGAGAGAAGACATCCTTGTATTGTTCCTGATTTTAGGAGCAATGCATGCAGTCTTTCACCATTAGATATGATGTTTCCTCTAAGGTTTTATAAATACTCTTTATCAGGTTGAAGAAATTGCATTGTATTCCTGCATTGCTGAGAGTTTTAATTCAAAATTGATGCTGATTCCATCAAATGCTTTTTCCCCATTAATTATGATGGTCATTTTTATTTCATTTTATTTATTAATTCTATTCTTTTTATTCTATTTTATTTTTTAATCTGTTACTATGGGGAATTATATTGAGTGAGTTTTAACATTAGACTATCATTGCATTTCTGGGACAAATATTATTTGGTCATAATGTATCTTTTAAAATATATTGTTGAATTCAATTTACTAAAAAAATGTTTATAAATTTTGCATCTATGTTCATGATGGATATCAGTCTGTAATTTTGTTTCCTTGTAACATCTTTCTCTGGTTTTGTTATCACTATTAAGAAAGCCTCATAAAAGGAAACTATTGCCTTCTTTTCAATTTTCTGAGAGAATTTATGTAGAATTATAATCTTTCATTTTTTCTTAAGTACTTGGTAGAATTTACCAGTACAGCAATCTGAGCCTAGAGTTCCTTCATGGGAAGATTTTCAACTACTAACTTAATTTTAATAACAATGGCAGATTATTCAGGTTATTTATGCTTCTTGAGTAAGTTTTGTAGTTTGTGTCTTTTCAAGGATCTGGCTCATTTTATCTAAGAAGTTTAATTTATTGGTATCAAGTTATATATGATATTTTCTCTTATCCTTTTAATAACCAGAGAATCTTTAATAATAACACATATTTAACTCCAGATACTGTTAATTTTTGTCTTATCCTTATTGTTCTGATTAATATAGATAGAAGTTTATATATTTAATTTCAAAAGCCCAGCATTTGGTTTAATTGATTCTTACTCTTTCTATGCAATAGATTTTCTAATTATTACTATTTTCTTCTTTCTTACTTTGTATTTTTCTTTTAAATTTTTTCTTTTTTATTTATTTTTGAGAGAGAGAGGGAGACAGCGCAAGCAGGGGAGAGGCAGAGAAAGAGGGAGACACAGAATCTGAAGCAGGCTCCAGGCTCTGAACTGTCAGCATAGAGCTCATGGTGGACTGAACTCACTAATGGCCAGTCATGACCTGAGCTAAAATTGGTCGCTCAGCTGAGTGAGCCACACAGGTGCCCCTCGTCTTTCTTACTTTGGATTTAACTTGTTCTTTTTTCTGGTTTCTTTAAAAACTTCTTTTTTATTCTTAAAAATATTTATTTATTTTTGAGAGACAGAGACAGAGAGAGTGTGAGAGGTGGAGAGGCAGAGAGAGAGGAAGACATAGAATCTGAAGCAGACTCCAGGTTCTGAGCTGTCAGCACAGAGCCCCAGGCAGAACTGGAACCCATGTATTTTGAGATCTTGACCTGAGCTGAAGTTGGTTGTTTAACTTATTTATTTTTGAGAGGGAGAGAGACAGAGCATGAGCAGCGGAAGGGCAGAGAGAGATGGAGACACAGAATCTGGAGCAGGCTCCAGGCTCTGAGCTGTTAGTGCAGAGCCTGACATGGGGCTTGAACCCACTAACTGTGAGATCATGACCTGAGCTGAAGTCTGACACTTGACTGGCTGAGCCACTCAGATGTCCCTCTTTTTTCTGGTTTCTTAAGGTGCAAGTTTAGGTCATTAATTGAAGACCTTTTTCCTATGCTAATTCAGATGTTTATTTCATAAATTTTCTCTAGCTGAAGCTACCTCAGATTTTGATACATGAAGGCTCCATTTTCATTCATGTTAAGATACTTTCTAATTTCCTATTTAATTTAATTTATTAGTTGCCCTATGGTTTATTTAAAGTGTGTTATTTAGTTTACAAATATTTGATGATTTTCCAGAATTTTTTTTCTGTTCTTTATGTTTTATTTAATTCTACTGTGATCAGTAAAACAAATTCAGTATGACTCGAATTTTCTTAGTTAACAAGGCTTGTTTTATGGCCCAGAATTTGGTCTGTTGGTAAGTGTACCATATGCACTTCAAAAGAATGTGTATTCCACTGTTGTTGACTGGAATATTTTATGAATGCCAAGTAGGTAAAGTTGGTTGATAGAGTTGTTCAAATCTGTTATATCCATATTGATTTTCTGTCTACTTATGCATCATGCTTTCTTGATGGGCCCTTGTCGTTTGGATTCACCCATATCACGGTAAAATCAAACCTCTAAAAATGTAGTGAAATATAGTGCCATATATGAAAAATAATCTTCAAGCATAAATGCAGAAAAATAAGGATTAGAATTTGGTAGAAATATCAGGGACTTCATTTTGACAATCTCTGTATCAGGCCTAATATACATTTCATGTTTTAGAGTAGGTCTTTGATTTGACTTCTCTCGGTCTCTTCCTATCAGATAAGTTAGTAGGTGGATAATATGCTATAATCATTTTAACTTTATAGGTGGAAGAGGTAAATCATGTCATTTGGGGATGTATGACAGTAACAGAGACAATTGTACAAACTATAAATAAGATCAGCTGCTAATACTTATTGAATGCTTACTTGAGGCCAGGCACTGTGCCAAACTCTTTGTATCTATTAGCTCATTGAATTCTCATAATCCCCTTATGGGGTTGATATTTTCATGATTCTCATTTTAAAGATGAGGACAATGAGTTACGGTCAGTGTAAGGATATGTTTCCCAAGAACTCAAGTTCCACAGCCATCATTCTTAACCACTACTATATTTTATCAACAAGTTTGTCTGGAGCATTCATTCCAAAATAATTTGATACGCCTCTGCATATGTTCCAGGCATTGTGTGCTAAGTACTAGGGATATAAAGATCAATAAGATACAAAGGAGAGACAGTATATAAGTAAGTCAGTGCAATAACATATGACTATTAATAGCAATATATCCATTTTAAATGTGGACAACTAATTCAAAACATCTTAAGGGATAAAAAGGAATTCATTGACTTAAAACCTGATATGTATGAGATGTAGTCATAGCTTTAAGAATAGTTGACTCCACGTATTTTAATAATGTCATCAGAAATCTATCTCTTATCAGCTTCTTGACCCTTTACCTGTATCTGACTTAATTTCTGAATTATTCTAGAGGGTTGACCAAAGAAATTTAGGCTTATAGAGTCCTCAACTTTGTGATCCTAAGAAGCTCAGAGAAATAGCAAACTTCCTTCACCACAATGGAATCTCTGGCTTTTCCACAAATGGCTATGATTTTTTTCTGATTAGGTAATAGAGTACCACTGACCAAACCCTATGTCCAAGGGAAGAACAATTCCTATGAATATTCTGACTAGCTAGCATGAGTCATGAGCTAATCCTCTGGCTTGAGAGATAGACCACATAATTAATAGGCTTCCTGGGATAACCTGGAGTAGGGTTTCCAAAAAAAGAAAAAAAAGGATATGTAGGAAAAAGTAATGAATGTCAACCTCAGAGTCTTAGGTGTTATGATAGACACATGTACAATATATAGCTGCAGGGCAAAGGGGAAGAGGAGTGACAAAAAGGTGAACAAGGAACATTCTGTAGAGGGTTTAGGAAAGGAACATGCTGATGTTCCTTGATTAAATGGAACACCAAGTTCCACATGGTTATAAAATAGCAAAAGTTTAAGATAATAGGCAGGCTGAGGAGATGAGCAGGTAGGAACTTGGAGGACCTCTTATGTGATACTAAGAAGTTTGAACTTTATCCAGCAGGTCAAGAGGAACCAATGAAGAGTATCGAGCAGAAGAGTAACATAATTAAAATTGTAATTTAGAAAGAATATTGCTGTAGATGTGGAAGAGATTAAAATAATATGAAAAACAATATGATAGATCTAGACATGTTAGAAGATTGTAGTGACTAGAGTTGTGACATATAGAATCTATTTTTTGTGTGGTAGTATGTAGTACTTAACAAAAGCATTTTGCTGCTATTTTTCTGTGCGTTCCTCCCTGTAGATCTCTGTTACCAAACAGCCTTAACCTGTGCCAGCAATCAACCTCTCATCGCATCAGTGCTTCATTGGTTTATCATGTCTTGTAATTATCTCCTTAATAATTATTCAAATTTTTCCCACTTCTGTTTTTTGTTATTCTACCTTCATAGCAATTTCATTATAGTTTAAATAATTTTTTAATGTAGTAATGTATTATAAGGGTAGAGAAGATTATACAGAAAAAAGGTTAGGAATCAACAGACCAAATACTAATTTGTGTAGATTTGAATTTTAAGAAAGGGGTGGTTTTGAATAAATACTGAATGATGTTCAATATGGATAGTCTCAATGCCAGGATTAAAAGAAAAACTCTTAAAATTACATGCATATTTTTAGAATGGGAAGAAAAAAAGTGATAGTCTGTTTAAAAAATTACATTCCAGTGAAATAACAATTTTCCATTTTAAATGTAATTGAGAAAGAAGATGCTTTTATCTTAATGTACAATGGAAATAGGAAAATACTGTCCATAGATAGAAAGATGGGGGAAGATGGATTGAGATAGTCTTTTTGCTCTAAAAGCACAAAGGGAAATAAGAATCAATGACCCAATGACCTGGATGATGGAAGCGAGCAAATGCTCATTAAATTTACATATTATTCCACATTGAGATGAATTGCTACAAGCTTGGGAGAGAGGAAGAGATTTCCAAATGACTTAAGCAGATTTAAAGAGGATCCTTTACAAACAAGAACACTTTTGAATAATTCTTCTATCAAGTTGATGTATTTTATGAAAATTTCTTGTATGGCTAAAGAGGAAAATGTATACAATTTCTAATAATTTTTAGAAGTGAATACAAAAGGCCAACCAGCAATTTACATCTATTGTCCTTTCTGGTAGCAGGTTTCCCAGCATGTCAACTAGGTCACGATGAAGACACAGAGAGAGCACATACCAACTCTACAAACAAACGGGTTGTTTCTGTAGAAGAAAAAAAAAAGATAGCCTCTTCCTTCAAGAATATAACCCAGTAGTAGACATAAGACCTATGAAATGAAAACCGCAATTATACCAAGAGTCACAGTCAAGTGTATCTATCATTTAATGAGCATTTACTCTCTATGAAGCCTTGTGTGAAATGCTTTGCATGTATTATCACCTTTATTCCTAACAGTACACTTGGATGTATGCATTTTCAACCCATTTTACTGATGAAACTGAAATGTAAGAAATGAAGTGATTTCCATAGGGTCAGACATCTAGTAAGTGAACAGCCCAGAGATTTGAAGTCAGATCTATAAAACCTTTTACAAATAAACATATTCGAAGGCAGGTTATGATATAGCCCATCTCAGTGGATGGCAACCTCAAATTCTCAGGCCTCTCTTTTTCTTATCCTATTTGTCAGGAAATCTCGTTGCCTCTGCTGTCAGAGTATTTCCAGTAATTATTCTGTTTCACATACCCTAACTTCATCTATTATTAGTGTCCCTTCACTCATGGTATTCCTGCCCCACCAACTCTTTTGTTTTCCCTGAAATCCAGTTAACCCCCTCCCACAGTAGGGTATTTGCACTGCCTATTCCTTTGGTGGAGGACAATGTTCCTCCAGCTGTCGTCATGGTTCTAACTTGTTCTCTTTCAGGCCTTTACTTAAATGTCACTTTCTCAGAGAGGCCACTTGTTTAAAATGTCAAGTGACACCCTCAATTTTTTTTCTTCACTCACTTCTCTTATTCTAATCCACTTACTGTTTTGGGCTGTTTGGGTAGTGATCACCTTCTAATGTATTATAGAATTTTCTCAATATTATGTTTGCTGTATGATTTGGCTTCCTGCTTCCCACCATTGAATGTGAGCTTCATAAGGGGAGGGGCCTATGTCTGTGCTTTTCATTGTTTTCCAGTACCCATTATACTGCCTGTAAAGAGTAGGCACTCACTAAGTATTTGTTGAATTGAATTAAAGTAAATGTCAGGGAAGCGATATAAGCAAAATGTTATGGTGTTTCAGAGGGAAAGATCCCATCTGTTTATAGGAATTAGGAAAAAGAGTTGGCACTTGAAATAGGATTAATGAGTTTCAGATGTATTCCATATGAATTCCAGTGGGGGAAGGAAGATTGTTTTGCCCAATCATTCTGTTTCCTAATAGGTTATGCCACATGTGGCCTGAGCCCTAGACCTCATGGGACCCCTTTCCTGTCAGCTCAGCTCTTCTCCTGCTCTTTCTGTGTTCTTCTGCCTCAGGCACAGTCAGTCTCCTACTCTGCAAGTCTGTCCACCTCTTACTCTTCTAAACAGGTCCTTCTTCCTAGCCTTTGCTTTCCTTACTCACAGTCTGCTACATATATACCATCAAATGAATGTAACTGATTACTGTTGTGTCCTCTTTGACACATTTGTGCATGCTTTACTGTATAGTATGTGTGTATAGCTTTACTATACATCTGGTGTATTGTAGATATTGATTAACTATAGCACTTGTGGTCATTTCTGTCCCAACAATTAGACATCAGGCTTTTGGTCAGGTACATAATGCAATATACTATTAGTAGGAATAATAGTATTAGTTGTTCTTTGAGGGTCTATTTTGCTACTGGACATCCATTTAATTATATCTTTACTTTCCCACTCCTATAAGGTGGGCATAATAATCTTCAATTTTCATAAGAGTAAACAGAGACCCGGGGAGTTTAATGGTGTTCTCAGGCTCTTAGGTGTCAGACCTGAGCTCTACATCTTGTTTTTAACTCATGTTTCCTTTACTCTCCGAGGATACTTTCATTAACTAAATGCCTACTATGTGATTGTTTCATTAGGAAATATGATTTGGGTTACATATATAAAGGAAGGGATTTTTCCTGAATGAAAAAGTATTTTAAAATAAGTAATGTACTGGGATGCAAATAAAAATAAGGATTATGCAATCCAGAAGTAATAATCACTGGTTATGATCATGTAATAAAGAAAATATGAAAGTTTAGAAGACTGAGAAAAATTAAGCAGAGAAGAGAGAGATGGAGAGATTGATTTAGAAACAATTGGAGATAAATCCTATCAGAAAAAGCTAAAGCACTTACATATGTTCATCCTGGAGGACAGAGGGCTAAGAGGTTACTTAATTATTGGCTCTAATATATGAATGGTCATTATAGGAAGGCTACTCACAACTTTTCTGTCAACATCAAGGTCAGAGTAAGATAAATAGCCTTAAGTTATTAAGAAAGAAATATCAGTTCTATCTACAAAGAACTTCTTGATATAAAAGTAATGAAACAGTTTATTGTGAACTACCAAGGGTTATAAAATCTTCATCCTCTGATATTATTTAAAAATAAAATTGAAAATCTGCTCCCAAATTAGCAAACTAAGTTGAAGAAGAGCAGCAAAAACAATTGCCCCCTAGACCTCGACTTCATAGTATATCATAGTCAAATACCATAACATAAAATTTATAGTTTACCAGAAATGTATTTTGTACACCCATATTTATGTATCACCCAATTTCTTGATTATAACTATGGAAGTGTGATTCATAAAAGAAGCAAACTACTTGCTTCTTAGGTAAATGGGAAAATTTGGAGATAATTCCCATCCATCTCTGAATCATCTGTTGATATCTGTAAAAAAAATCATGGAGAGAATGTCCATGATAGTCATACTTTAGCAACTCTTTCCCTTTATTACCATGATTCTTGTCTTTGCCTTTGGCCTTGTGTTACCAGAGGTGATTTCAAGACATCATGTAAAGGAAATGCCTTTTTGCTGTTGTAAAGAAAATGTACATGGTAGGAGGAGATGGTTTTATTAATGTTTTTCTGATAAATGCCTTTACCACTTACTGGTAAATTATTACTTTGTGCATTTTGCTGATGGAGGCAAGTTTTCTTGTGCACGTGTTTGATTGATTCATCATCATCTGAATGGTTTCTTTCTCTTTTTTTTTTTCTTTCTCAACTCTTAATGCTTAAAGTAGCTTGCTCTCTTACTTTTGAGTCACATGTACTTCTTCCCAACTAGCTGTTCCACCTATGACTTAGATTTACTTGACGAAACTGAAAGAAAAAAATAATATGTATTTGTGGAAATAAGTAGCAGATTATTCCATAGTGTAAGGACTGTGTTAATCTCATTGGAAGGGGATTCTCTTTCTCTCCTGCCTCTCTGTGGCCCATTGTTTTGATATTAACTAGTGGTATAGTATGCTACTTTTGAATGCTTCTATTGCACACAGTTTCTGTCTTTTGCTGAAATGCCAATACAGTGTTGTATTTTATTTATTTATTTTTGTTCTTTTGTGAAATCCAGAGCAGAGATCACACAACGTGAGAAGCTTAAGAGTCAGAGCTGTGTTAAGTCTTGGCTTGCAGAAGACTTGGTTATAGCAAGATGGTGTTTCTGCAACTTTCTGAAATATTTTCACAGTGATACTTGTTCTTTTCCATAAGCAAAACACTAATTCTAATGACTTTTGCAATGGTTCACTCATGCCAGACTTCATCAATATCCAAAAATAAGAATGAAAAGTACCATTCTAATTAGTAAAAATGGTAATATACAAAGAATAGTCCATTCCTATAAGTTGCTCATCCTGTGACTGTATGTGACTTTAATTCTATTAGGCTAGGAGGCAGCTATATTGCATCTCAGAAAGGAATAGGGTGAACAAGATCAATTCAGTCAGTAAGCCTGTGAATCTCAAATTGTTTTATACATGGTATTCAGGGAGAAATAGATATTGAAGATGAAAACTAAAAAGAGTTGGGAATCAGCCAATGCATATTCCCCTGGCACATTGGAGATTGCAATGTTTTGAATAGATTTTCTGGAATAACAGGATTCAATGGTGGTTAGAAAAAAGACAAGTAAAGTTAGGAGTAAATTAGGATTTAAAGGATAAACAAGCAAGGCAACTGAAATTAAAGGTTGGCATTTTGTCAAATGAGAAGTACAGAAGAGGGAAAAGGAGAACAGAACTAAAATTTCCTTTTTACAGAAAGAATGTTTGGGGAAAACAGAGAACAAAAACATTCACAATGTAATTTTTGTTTGTGTACTTATGACAATGGAATAGGTTGGAAGAATTGAATTTTCCTGAAGAATAACCATGGATGGATTTTGTTTTAGCATCTGATGGATTCACACCTTTTGCTCAACATAATTACCATCCATTTTCAATCAACCACACATGGTCACTAATGCAAAGTTTGAAAGAATAATTCCTCAATTACCCTAATTACCTTTAGGTATGCTTTTCATTACTATTCCTTTTACATATGAACCCAGAGATTAAGTTTATTACTAAAAAAAATTAGACCTTCCAAGTATTAAGCAATTTACCTCTGTATTCATCAAAGCCCTGTATGACTCTCAATCAGACTTTTTGTTTCAAACAGGCCAAATTGTGTTACTATGTAGGGTTGATACAGTACCAGGCCAAACAAACAAACAGCCCTTTCTGTTTGACCCATGTAGCTTTTCTGAAGGTAAATATGCTATTTTCTTTGAAATAATGAAAATACTTCTTTGCGCACACTTTCACAGATATTTTTATGGATTCTTTTAGTGGAGGCCAAGGGCCATTTGATGACCTACTGAGAAAATTATCTAGAGACCACATGTTTTCTACGTCCTTTATCATTCGTGCTATTCCATATTTCCTGGTAGCACTGAATGAAGTTTTTGGTCTTTCTGCTTTTTAAAAATAGAATGTCTTACAGCTTTTGTGAGTTGTCTTTATATCAGTGTTTGAAGGCTTGACTATGATTTCGTACAACATATTCTTCTTACCTTTAAAAAACAGAGATTAAGAAAAATACTGAAGCTGGCTTTTGTCTTGAGGGCATTTTTCCGACAGAGAATTTGAGCATACTTTTAAAGGTTTCACAAAGATAGGAAAAGAAGACAAAGCCTAAGGTGAGAGGTTTAATGGGAGGCCTCCCACAAAACCAGGACCTTAAAGATCTGTACCCTTAGCACAGAGGTGAACTAGAAATAAACTCATCTCCTTCCTCGGGGGACTGAAGAGAAATTGTCTGTTCCAAACTTTCCCTTGAAAATTTGTGACCACAAGTAACACTTGCATGGCATTGCAGCCCCAATAAAAATGACCTTGGTACACTTAAACCTCAAGACAGGATTTTAATTTAAAATGCTTGTTCCTGCACTAGAGGTGTCCCCAGATGCCAGAGAGAAGCTAAAACAAATCCTTTCTAGAAATACATGCTCTCCTATCACATCTCAAAAGATATCCAGAGGTGAATCCGAAGGAAAAAGAGTATCTCACAATCCAAAATCACTAATCATGCAAGGAAACAAGGTTCTGTGAACATGGGACAGCTAAAACAATTGAGAGCAGAATCATTTATGAGTTTGAATAAAATATTGGGTATGTTAGACATACAGTGTAAAATGGCATGTTAATAAAATGAAGGAAATAAAAAGAGGCTTGAGTATATAAGCAAAATGCAGGCAGATTTTAAATACAGCCATGAGGATTCCTAGAAATGGAATTTGTAATAACTACATTTAAAAATTATCATACATGTAGTAGATGGTTTATTACAGATTAGAAAGAGCTGAAGAAAGAATTGTAAACAGGAAGATAGGACTGAAGAAACTACCCAGAGTGTGGCACAGAGAGACAAAGAGATGGGAAATACACAAGAGAGGTTAGGAGAGAGGAGAGATTGAAAAGGTTTAATATTTGGTCAGTATAGACTCAAGGCTTCATTTACTTTGTCTGTCTTTTGTGTCTTCATCAACTTATTGCTTCTTACCTTTAGAGATTAATATTTTTGCTTTAAACAGAGGCATCATTCCTAGGAACAGAGCTCTGTTAAAAAAATAAGATTTGTAACAAATATTAAAATTTCTTTAAAAAATCTTAAATTTGTAGCAAATTTAAGCCATCAATGACTGTTTTGTCATCTTTATTCTCTTTTATTACCATCTAAAAAACTGGAATAAAATAAAACAATGATACTAATTTAAAAATTAAGCACAGTATGCTTTCTTATGTCGATAGTTATTATTTACTGAATGCTTACTGTGTTCCAAAAGTTCCATTTAAACATTACATCAAGCTGAAGACTAGAACAATTTTTTTTTCTTTGGCTCAAGCTTTCATAGCTAATAAATAGAAGAGCTAAAATTTCAATCCAGCCTGCCTGACTCTAACTTCTGTTCTTTCATTGCCTGATCACATAGTTTTTCAAACTGGATGTTGACTCTCCTAGTAGAGAAGGTTACACATTTATTCAAAGAATTCTGCCTTTCATCCAAGCACTTATTGAATCTGTCTTTAAAAATGACCTTTAGGTCGCGCCAGGGTGGCTCAGCGGTTGGGCGGCCGACTTTGGCTCAGGTCATGATCTCACGGTTCATGCGTAGGAGCCCCACGTCGGGCTTTGTGCTGACAGCTAGCTCAGAGCCTGGAGCCTCTTTACGATTCTGTGTCTTCCTCTCTCTCTGACCCTCCCCTGCTAATGCTCTCTCTCTCTCTCTCTCTCTCTCTCAGAAATAAATAAAGCATTAAAAATTATTTTTAAAAATGACCTTTAGATGCAGTCTCTTGCCTCAGAAAACTAGCATCATTATTTAAGACCTCTTAAAGAATCCACCTTGATTATACTTTTTATTTTCATTGTCCATTTTCATCAACAATTATTTTACACTATTTAGGTCTTCTTGGCTTGCCCTCTTGTAGATTTGAGTCAATAACCTATGGATCCCCAGAAACATTCCATGCCAAGACTGTCTTGGAGCTAAGAGACAGTAAGTAGAGACGTGCATTGGTTGGAGTGAATCTATGCGGACCTAGGTGACGCTGAGGGGCATGGTGAGGCTGTAGAGTGGATCACATCCAGAAGCAAATCAACTGATGCAGTTCAGTTGTGCATCGCCTCTCTGCTCTAATTTTACAGCATTATGCAATTAGCTCGATGCCATAAAAATATCTGGCCTACAGCAGAGAATTTTTGGTGTGTATCCCCCTGGTAAGTACTATAAACTAAAGCGAAGCAATGATCAAGCAGCTGAATGTCTGTGTTTTGCTGACATATTCCCCAAGCTGTTTTCCAGCCCCTACATTTTTAAGATGAAATGTGCAAACATTTAATGCCACATCATTTTCCTTCTGGAAGGGCATCAGTCACAGCAGGGACTTCATGACTAAGTTGGAGCAGTTGAAACTAGTTAAATGGTCACATTTGTTAAGAGCGAAAACAAGAGTTTGAAGTGCCATCTAATGTCTAAAATGGTTTTTCCAGTTTGAAATGAGTGTGCTGGTAGTGTTAGGGAAAATTAGCATATTTAAAGGTATTTATGTCTGAAATAATAACCTCAGCTGATACTCTATGGCCCTATGTACCAGTCACTTTTCTGTATATTCTTTATGCACATTTAGTCATTTAATCCTTACAGCAGCCGCATGATAATAGACACTCTTCCCATCCTCAGTTTGTGGATGGGGAAAATTAAGTAGTGACTTATCCAGCATCTCAAATTTAGTAAATGTTGGAGTCAGGATTCATACAGTGACATTTCTATCTGTGCCATTCATCCACTACACTAGACTAGTAATTCGTTAATTTCTTTTTATGTTTAGAGAACATTGAACATAAAACACAAAAGGCACTCATTTCATTTCTAGTAGAGCTCTTACATTTTGTCATTATTTACATACACCTTCTTCACTAGTCCTTTTTAGAATCAAGGCTGAGCAATATCCTAGTTATTACCTAGTTCCGTGCCTTATAGATGGTAAGCACCCAATAAATGCTTGTAGTTTAAAGGAATTTTACCAGTCATTTATTCTGCTCTCAAAACCCTCAGAGATAAGGTGGTGATGCAAACTTCATTTCCATTTGTTTCAGATTCCTAACAGCACTATCTTTTGAGACATTTTGGTTTTTCATTTTAAACATTTGGGATGCAAAAGAAGAAGCAAAAATGGCTGCCTCTGTACTAGTGCACAAACTTATGTTTTATTAAAAACAAGTATTACCTTTTCAAGAGTTCTTTAGTTTGAATTATTCACACTTTTCCTGAAAAAACAATGCAAAGTGAAATTTCTTTTGCTTGCTCTGAATTACCTTCCTCAAATGTTAAGTGATACTCCCTTATTCTGGGATCCATGATTCCTTAGACAGACCTGAGAAGTCAGGAATGTGCAGAGTATAGCCCTTACCTCTGAGCTGCAGAACATGGACAACAGCGAGCACACCTGCCTCTCAGCATCCCTTGATGCCTCTGTCAGAGACAGCCCCCAATCAGACAGGCCATTGATCTGCCCCTTTATGGCATTTTTGTTCCTCATTCAGTTCTTGTTTACTTTAAAAGCCAAATCTTTCACTGTTTTCTACTTCTGCTTGAGAAAACATTTTTATAGCTTTGGGACCAAATGTTTTTCATCAGCTCATTTTAATGTCTCTTTTCAGTGACCTTGTTGCCAACTGAAGCCATGATGTTGCTGGTGGAGTACAGGAGAAATGTGCTACAAGCAAAACACACTATTTTCTTCTAGAAATCAGGAAACTAGAGTCACTTAATTTTTCCCTTCCACATTTGCTCTGTGCTAAACTATTAGAAAGTCAAGTGGACCTTCAATTGCTTCTAAAATGAAATGATACTAGATCACCAGTTGTTAGGGTGGTTTACTTCTTCTAGACTTCTGGCAGTGGCAATACTCAGTGTTACTTGCTTTGATTGATGATAGAAAGAATGAAGGAAAGCTAGAGGTAGAAATTTTCTTCCATATACAGAAAGCTAAAGTTTGGGAATATAACAACAGAACCTCTAAGCAAACACCTCTGTTTGCTTAGAGAGTGTTAAATGCTTCCTCATAGATTTCCAGGAAAGAGGGTGGTGTATATTTTTATACATTTGTCATGGGAAGTTTCATCCTGCAGAGGTGGTGTTTCCCAAAGTGTGATCTGTGGAACACCACAATATATTCTCTTACAGTTATTTTTTCCCCTTTACTCAGATACTAAAACTTAATGTTTTATTGATTCGGCTTCCGGTACAAAACTGTAGCTTAAATGGAAAGTTTAGGCAATGAATTTCCTCTGTGGACTTGCTGAATGAACACTGGCAAGATTGCATTTGCTTGTCTATGCATAGAAATGTGCTGATTCTTTGTGCCTATGACCTACCACAGTCAGAAGAGTTTATTTCTGATAAATGGCTTACTGCTTTGGCTCCCTGGACCATATCTTTCTGAGTTTTAAAACTCTCTAGGGACAGAATACATGTGTGCCTTGCCACACTGAAAACAAAAATCAAAAGCTGGAGGCAAAAAATGTCCTTATATTTTACAGGAGGAGTGGGTGATGAACACATTCCTGACTTCTGAATGTTATAGACTTGCTTATAGATGTTGTCAAGTCCTCAGTACTAACGTGCTCCCCCTAATACTCTGCTACCCACAAGCATCCAAGCTGAAGTTATGACTTCTGCCTTCTTGGAGGAGAAGCAAGGAAAGAAATAATCCATTTCTCAATGAAGTACGTGGAGAGGCTAATTTATTTTCTTGAGAACAGCCAAAGGTGGTTTGATGAAACTTTAATCTGGGCATTTCATTCTCTCTGTAAACTCACCCTGAAGTCAGAATAGTGGAAAGAGAGAGAGAGAAGTCTTACTCTAGCAATTATTTCCCTTACCCTGCAAATATCAGTACAGTAAAATAATTTCCTTAGCTTCCAGGAAATTGGTCATATGACGTATGAATGAATTCGACAATGAAGATTAAAAAGTGTCAGTCAGTTACTAAGCCCATGCCCTAGACAAGATGTTTTTCTTCTTTGCTTTTCTGTGTATAGCTGAGTGATAAAGTGATGTGCAGATTTCAATTGATCTATTTCCATTATGGATTAATTGCAATGATCAAAAACATTAGTTATGCTGGTCTTCCCTGATGATAATACATATTTTATTTATTATGGACCTAGTAGGATGGTAAATTCAGTTTTATAGTCCAGTGGAGTTTGAGAAGTGTAGCTTTATTCAATATTGTTCTTGAACTCTGTGATGGCCCATCTCTGTAAATAATCTCATCAACCTCTTATGTGAGCCCATCCTTGAAGACTTCCTCGTATGGATTCTTAATGAAAAAATATACTACGCTTTTGTCCTTGTCAGTGGTGTCAGAACGTATGAGATGTTCAGCTCAACTGCTAAATAAAGCTTCTGCTGTAAGAGGAGGCCCAGTAACATTTTATCTGGATGAGTAAGCAGCTAGTACATCCTGGGTTTCACAGAAAAAAGACAAGCCTGAGCCCACATGAAGGCCATAGTTATTTATGCTCATGTCTAGTGAATTTTGTTCATGTGGAAAGTTTGCCTAAAAGTCCAGAGAATTGACCTCCAACTCTCAAGTCTTCCTGCCTTGAATTTCCTATGGAGGCTTCCTTTTATACGTGTCTTCAAAGATACAATTATGCCGCCCAGGACAAAATTTATACCAAGAGATATTTGAATCCTAGAGTTTCTGAATTAGACCAACAAGCTATGGATGTTTACATAAAATACCCTGTAGATATAGTTGCTCCCTAATTTACTTCATTTTAAAATCATTTAGAAAAGGGGCGCCTAGGTGGCTTAGTCGGTTAAGCATCCGACTTTCGCTTAGGTCATGATCCCGCAGTTCGTGGGTTCGAGCCCCGCGTCGGGCTCTGTGCTGACTGCCAGCTCGGAGCCTCGAGCCTGTTTCAGTCTGTGACTCCCTCTCTCTCTGACCCTCCCCTGCTCACGCTGTCTCTCTCTCTCTCTCCTAGAAATAAATAAAAATATTTTTAAAAAAATAAAAAATAAATAAAATCACTTAGAAAAGAAGTCACTTGAGGGTTTGTATGTTTTAGAAAAAAAATATTGAAAATCTGTAATCTCCTTTTAAAATAACTTTGCCCTTTAGACACGTTTGTTTGCTTGTTTTTATCTAGAAGTTGTGGGATTTATTTTTCTAGTTAGTTAACGTACGGTGTACTATTAGTTCTGGTGTACAATATAGCTATTCAACACTTCCAAGCAACAGCTGGTGCTCATCACAAGTACACTCCTTAATCCTCTTCACCTATTTCACCCATCCCCCCACTCACCTCCCTCACGTTACCATCAATTTGTTCACTGTAGTTTAGAGTAGGTTTCTTGGTTTTCCTCCCTCTTCTTTTTTCCCCTTTGCTCATTTTTATTGTTTCTAAAAGTCTATGTATAAATGAAATCAAATAGTATTTGTCTTTCTTTGACTGACTTATTTTGCTTAGCATGGCGCTCTGTAGCTCCATCCATGTCATTGCAAATGGCAAGATTTCACTCTTTGATGGCTGAATAACACTGTGTATATATGTATATATATCCATTCATCAGTCAATGGACATTTGGGCTGTTTCCCATAATTTGGGTATTGTAGATAATGCTGCTATAAACGTCGGGATACATGTATCTCTTTGAATTAGTACTTGTATGTTCTTTTTTTTTTCTTAAATAGTTTATTGTCAAGTTGGTTTACATGTAACACCCAGTGCTCATCCCCACAAGTGGCCTCCTCCATGCCCATCACCCTCCTTCCCTTCCCCCCATCAGCCTTCAGTTTGCTCTCAGCATTCAAGAGTCTCTCATGGTTTGCCTCCCGCCCTCTCCCCAACTATTTTTCCCCTTCTTCTCCCACATCGTCCTCTGTTAACTTCCTCATAATCCACCTATATGTGCAAACATATGATATTTGTCCTTCTCTGCCTGACTTATTTCACTCAGCATAACACCCTCTTGTTCCATCTATGTTGCTACACATGGCCAGATTTCATTCTTTCTCTTTGCCATTTAGTAGTCCATTATATAAATATACCACATCTTCTTGATCCATTCATCGGTTGATGGACACTCAGCTCTTTCCATGTTTTGGCTATTGTTGAGAGCGCTACTATGAACATTGGGGTACATGTGCCCCTATGCATCAGCACTCCTGGATCCCTTGGGTAAATTCCTATCAGTGCTATGGCTGGGTCATAAGGGAGTTCTACTGTTAATTTTTTGAGGAAGCTCCATATTGTTTTCCAGAGGGGTTGCACGAGTTTACATTCCCACCTACAGTGTAGGAGGCTGTCCATTTCTCAAAATCCTCGCCAGCATCTAAAGTCTCCTGATTTGTTCATTTTAGCCACTCTGACTGGCATGAGGTGGTATCTCAGTGTGGTTTTGATTTGTATTTCCCTGATAATGAGGGATGCTGAACATCGTTTCATGTGTCTGTTGGCCATCTCGATGTCCTCTTTGGAGAAGTGTCAGTTCATGTCTTCTGCCCATTTCTTCACTGGATTATTTGTTTTTCAGGTGTGGAGTTTGGTGAGTTCCTTATAGATATCAGATACTAGCCCTTTATCTGATATGTCATTTACAACTATCTTTTCCCATTCTGTCAGTTGCCTATTAGTTTTATGGATTGTTTCCTCTGCCACGCAGAAGCTTTTTACCTTGATGAGGTCCCAGTAGTTCATTTTTGCTCTTGATTCCTTGCCTTTGGGGATCTGTCAAGTAAAAAATTGCTGTGGCGGAGGTCAAGGAGGCTTTTTCCTGCTTTCTCCTCTAGGGTTTTGATGGTTTCCTGTCTCACATTCAGGTCCTTTATTCATTTTGAGTTTATTTTTGTGTATGGTGTGAGAAAATGGTCTAGTTTCATTTTTCTGGATGTTGCTGTCCAGTTCTCCCAGCACCATCCGTTAAAGAGGCTGTCTTTTTTCCATTGGATTCTGTTCCCTGCTTTGTCAAAGGTTAGTTGGCCATACATTTGTGGGTCCAGTTCTGAATTCTCTATTCTATTACATTGGTCTATGTGTCTGTTTTTGTGCCAATACCATACTGTCTTGATGATTACAGCTTTTTAGTGGAGGCTAAAGTCTGGGATGGTGATGCCTCACGTTTTGGTTTTCTTCTTCAATATTACTTGGCCATTTGGGGTCTTTTGTGGTTCCATACAAATTTTAGGATAGTTTATTCTAGTTTTGAGAAGAATGCTGGTGCAATTTTGATTGAGATTGCATAGAATGTATAGATTGCTTTGGGTAGTAATGACATTTTCACAATATTTATTCTTTGGACCCATGAGCATGGATATTTTTCCATTTCTTTGTGCCTTCTTCAATGTCCTTCATAAGTTTTCTATAGTTTTCATCATCCAGATCTCCTATATCTTTGGTTAGGTTTATTCCTATGGTTTTTTGTGTGATTGTGAATGAGATCAGTTTCCTGATATCTCTTTCTGTTGCTTCATTATTGGTGTATAAAAATGCAACCGATTTCTGTACGTTGACTTTGTATCCTGCAACGTTGCTGAATTCTTGGATCAGTTCTAATAGGTTTTTGGTGGAGTTTGTCAGGTTTTCTATGTAGAGTATCATGTCATCTGCAAAAAGTGAAAGTTCGACTTCTTCTTTACCAAATCTAATGCCTTTTATTTTCTTTTGCTGTCTGATTGCTGATGCTAGGACTTCCAGTCCTATGTTGAACAACACTGGTAAGAGTGGACATCCTGTGGTGTTCCTGATCTCAGGGTGAAAACTCTCAGTTTTTCCCCATTGAGGATGCTGTTAACTGAGGGCTTCTCCTAGATGGTTTTTATGATGTTTAGGTAAGTACCTTCTATCCCGACTTTCTTGAGGGTCTTTATTAAGAAGGGATGCTGTATCTTGTCGAATGCTTTTTCTGCATCTATCGACAGGATCATATGGTTTTTATCTTTTCTTTTGTTAATGTGATGTATCACATTGATTGATTTGTGAATATTGAACCAGCCCTGTGACCCAGGATTAAATCCCACTTGATCATGGTGGATAATTCTTTTTATGTGCTGTTGGATTGGATTTGCAAATATCTTGTTGAGGATTTTTGCATCCGTATTCATGAAGGATATTGGCCTGTAGTTCTCTTTTTTTGCTCAGTCTCTGTCTGGCTTGGGAATCAAAGTGATGTTGGCTTCATAAATGAGTCCAGATGTTTTCCTTTGATTTCTATTTTTTGGAATACCTTCAGGAGAATGGGTCTTAACTCTGTTTTAAATGTCTGGTAGAATTCCCCAGGGAAGCCATCTGACCCAGGGCTCTTATTTGTTGGAAGATTTTTGATAACTGATTCAATTTCTTCACTCATTATGGGTCTGTTCAGATTTCCTATCTCTTCCCGTGTGAATTTTGGTAGTGAGTGTGTGTTTAGGAATTTGTCCATTTCTTCTAAGTTGTCCAGTTTGTTGGCATATTATTTTTCATAGTATTCCCTGATAATTGCTTGTATTTCTGAGGGGTTGGTTGTAATAAGTCCATTTTCATTCATGATTTGGTCTTTTTGAGTGCTCTCTCTTTTCTTTTTGAGAATCCTGGCTAGAGGTTTGTCTATTTTGTTTATTTTTTCAAAAATCTAATTCTTGGTTTTATTGATCTGTTCAACTGTTTTGGTTTGGTTTGGTTTGGTTTCTGTATTATTTATTTCTGCCCTGATTTTTATGATTTCTCTTCTACTGGGTTTGGGGTGCTCTTGTTGATCTCCCTCTAGTTCCTTTAGGTGCGTTGTTAGATTTTGTACTTGTGCTTTTTCTAATTTCTTGAAATAGGCATGGAATGCAATGTACTTTCCTCTTAGGACTGCCTTTGGTGCATCCCATAGAGTTTGGATTGTTGTATTTCCATTTTCATTTGTTTCCATGTATTTTTTAAATTCTTCTCTAATTGCCTGATTGGCCCATTCATTCTTTAGTAGGGTGTTCTTTAACCTCCATGGTTTTGGAGGTTTTCCAGACTTCTTGTGATTGATTTCAAGTTTCATAGCATTGTGATCTGAAAGTGTGCATGGTAGGATCTCAATTCTTTTATATTTATTGAGGGCTGCTTTATGTCCCAGTATGTGATCTGTCTTGGAGAATGTACCATGCACTCTTGAGAAGAAAGTGAATTCCCTGGCCTCAGGATGTTGAGTTCTAAATATATTTGTCAAATCCATCTGGTCCAATCTGTCATTCAAGTCCATTGTCTCTTTAGTGATTTTCTGTCTAGTTGATCTATCCATTGCTGTAAGTGGAGTATTAAAGTCCGTTGCTATTAGCACATTCTTATCCATAAGATTGTTTCTGTTTGTGATTACTTGTTTTATATATTCATGTGCTTCCATATTAGGTGTATAGACATTTATAATTATTAGCTCTTCCTGAGCATAGACCCTGTAATTATTATATAATGCCCTTCTTCATCCCTTGTTACTGTCTTTACTTCAAAGTCTTGTTTGTCTATTTTTTTTTAATGTTTTATTTATTTTTAGGAGAGAGAGAGAGACAGCGCGAGCAGGGGAGGGTCAGAGAGAGGGGGTCACAAACTGAAACATGCTCCAGGCTCTGAGCTGGCAGTCAGCAAAGAGCCTGACGCAGGGCTCGAACCCACGAACTGTGAGATCGTGACCTAAGTGAAAGTCGGACGCTTAACCGACTAAGCCACCCAGGCGCCCCTTGTTTGTCTATTATAAGTATAGTTATTCCAGCTTTCTTTTTTTTTTTTTAATGTTTTATTTATTTCTGGGGGAGAGAGAGAGAGAGAGAGCGAGCAGGAGAGAGTCAGATACAGACTCTGAAACAGGCTCCAGGCTCCGAGCTGGCAGTCAGCACAGAGCCCGACGCGGGGCTCGAACCCACGAACCGCGAGATCATGACCTAAGTGAAAGTCGGACGCTTAACCGACTAAGCCACCCAGGTGCCCCACTCCAGCTTTCTTTTGACGTCTAGTAGCATGATATGTATTTGTCCATCCCCTTACTTCCAATCTGAACGGGTCCTCCCATCTAAAATGAGTTTCTTGTAGGCAGCAAATCGATGTATATTGTCTTTTTATCCATTCTGCTATCCTATGTCTTTTGATTGGAACATTCAGTCCATTTCCATTCAGTGTTATTATTGAAATATATGGGTTTAGAGTCATTGTGTCCTTTGTGGGATTCATGCTTGTGGTGGTGTCTCTGGCATTTTGTGTTCCTTGCAACATTTCCCTCATAGGGTCCCCCTCAGGATTTCTTGTAGGGCTGGTTTAGTGGTGACAAATTCTTTCAATTTTTGTTTATTTGGAAAGACTTTTATCTCTCCTTCTATTCTGAATGACAGGTTTGCTGGATACAGGATTCTTGACTGCATATTTTTTCCATTCATCACATTGAAGATCTCCTGCCATTCCTTTCTGGCCTGCCAAGTTTCATTAGAATGGTCTTTCACCACTCTGATAGGTTTCCCTTTGTATGTTAGGGCCCTTTTCTCCCTAGCTGCTTTCAAAATTCTCTCTTTGTCCTTATTTTTTGCCAGTTTCACTATGATATATCATGCAGAAGATCAATTCAAGTCACATCTGAGGGGAGTTCTCTGTGCCTCTTGAATTTCAACATTTACTTCCCTCCCCAGGTTGTGTAATTCTCTGCTATATTTTGTTCAAGGACTCCTTCAGCACCTTTCCCTCTCTTCTTCTTCTGGGATTCCTATGATACAGATATTTTTCCGTTTGATTGTATCGCTGAGCTCTCGAATTCTCCTTTCGTGTTCCTAGATTAGTTTATCTCTCTTTTTCTCGGCTTCCTTTTTTTCTATAATTGTGTCTTCTAAATCACTTATTCTCCTTTCTGCCTCTTCAATCTGTGCATTGGATGCCTCCATTTTATTATGTATCTCATTTATGGCATTTTTTAATTCATCACAACTAATTTTAAGCTCCATGGTCTTTGAAGCAATAGTTTCTCTGATATCTTCCATGCTTTTTTCAAGCCCAGTGATTTATTTTATGACTATTGTTCTAAATTCTTGTTCAGTTATGTTGCTTATATCTGTTTTGAATATTTCTTTAGCTGTCATTTCTTCCTGCAATTTCTTTGGAGGGGAGTTCTTCTGTTTCATCATTTTGTTTAATTTTAAAAGCTTGTTATGTACTCTGACTCTGTGGATGCTGCTGTATTAAAGAGGGCTTTTGCCTATCCAGGGCCTATCTGTTCAGGAAGTGTTCTTTAAATGGTGTCTCTTGGTTTCTCTTGTTGAGACTTGGTTATTTTGTTTCCCTCCTCGTAGTGGTATTTGGGACTGTCCACCATGTGTACTTTGGCTTGTTTCTTGAGGTAGACACACTTATGAGGTTTCCTTCCCAGTATATTCTCTCTCTTTCTCTTCCCAAACTCCTGTGGCTCAGTGTCCTATGACTTCAGACCTTCTCAGTTTGAGAGTTGGGTGCAAGCGAAATGCACAGAGCCCCCTACTTCTCCACCATCTTGCACCCGACCATCGAACTCTCACCACTCGGCTGCAGAGAACAAGGCGGCCACTCAGGATTGTTCTTCTGAGCCTGAAGAACTTCTGTTCACTGCCGCTCCTGTGCCACCCATGCTAGGTGGAGGCTTGGTCCCAGCGGTTCAACTTGGGGCAGGAGTGTGCCATCCGCGGCCTTCCCAGGGGAGGCCCTGGAGTTCGAGGCCTTGGGACAATGACTGTGCATGCGCCTGTGAGCCTTTTGACACTGGCTTTTCTTCCCCTCTCCATTTCACAGGCTTATTTTTCATGGGCTTTGCAATGAGCACTCACCAAAGAACTCTTGTATGTTCTTTAGATAAAGACCTAACAGTGTAATTGCTGAATTGTAGAGTAGTTTTATTTTAATTTTTAAAGAACCTCCATACTGTTTTCCAGAGTGGTTGTACCAGTTTGCATTCCTACCAGTATGCTAGTGGGTTCCCCTTTCCACTCATCCTCACCAATACCTGTTGCTTCTTGTGTTGTTGATTTTAGCCATTTTGACAGGTGTGAGATGATATCTCATTGTAGTTTTGATTTGTATTTCCCTAATGATTAGTGATGTTGAACATCTTTTCATGTATCTTTTGGCCATCTGTATGGCTTCTTTGGAAAAATGTTTTATGTGTCTTTTTCCCACTTTTTAATTGAATTATTCATTTTTGGGGTATTGGGTTTTAGAGTTCTTTACAGATTTTGGATACTAACCCTTTATCAGATATGTCATTTGCATATATCTTCTCCTATTAGTTTTAGTTTAATTCTCCAAAACTAAAGGCTGCCTTTTAGTTTTGTTGATTGTTTCCTTCTCTGTGCAAAAGCTTTTTATTTTGATGAAATCCCAATAGTTTATTTTTGCTTTTGTTTCCTTTGCATTTAGAGACATATCTAGAAGGAGATTGCTATGACTGATGCCATAGAGGTTGCCGCCTGTGTTCTACTCTAGGATTTAAAAGAAAAATTTTTAATGTTTATTTATTTTTGGGAGAGAGAGTGAGTAGGGAAGACACAGAATCTGAAGCTGAGCTGTCAGCACAGAGCCTGATGCCATGCTCGAACTTATGAACCACAAGATCATGACCTGAAACACAGTCAGATGCTTAAACAGCTGAGCCACCCACACACCCTTCCTCAGGATTTTTATGGTTTCATGTCTCACATTTAGTTTTTTAATCTATGTTGAAATTATTTTTGTGTATGGTGTAAGAAAGCGGTCCAGCTTCATATTTTTGCCCGTTGCTATCCAGTTTTCCCAATACCATTTGTTGTATATGCTCCCTTTTTCCTGTTTGATATTCTTTCCTGCTTAGTTGAAGATTAATTAACCATATAGTTATGGGTTAATTTTTGGGTATTCTATTCCATTCCATTCTATTCCATTCCATTCCATTCCATTCCATTCCATTCCATTCCATTCCATTCCATTCTATTCTATTGATTTTTGTTTTTATTTTTGTGCCAGTACCATACTATTTTGATCGCAACAGCTTTAGAATATAACTTGAAGTTCAGAATTGTGATGCCTCCAGCTTTGCTTCCTATCCCCCACCCCCAGGTTACTTTGGCTATTCAAGGTCTTTTGTGACTCAATACAAATTTTAGAGTTGTTTATTCCAGCTCTGTGAAAAATGTTGTTGGTATTTGATAAGGATTGCATTAAATGTGTAGAGTGCTTTGGGTGTTATAGACATTTTAACAATATCTGTTCTCCCATTCCATGAATATGGAATGTTTTCTCATTCCTTTGTGTCATCTTCAATTTATTTCATCGATGTTTTATAATTTTCCTAGTACAGGTCTTTCACCTCTTTGGTTAGGTTCATTCCTAGGTATCATTATTTTTGGTGAAGTTATAAATGGTATTGATTCCTTAATTTTCTTTCTGTTGCTTCATTATTGGGATATAGAAAGGCAACAGATTTCTGTATGATGATTTTGTATCCTGTGACTTTACTGAATTTGTATATTAGTTCTAGTAATTTTTTCGTGGTGTCCTTTGGGTTTTCTATATACAGTAATCTGCCTTCTGCAAATAGTGAAAGTTTTACTTCTTTCTTGCTGATTTGGATGCGTTTTACTTCTTTTTACTGTATGATCGTGTAACTAGGACTTCTAGTACCATGTTAAATAAGTGTGGTGACAGTGGACACCTGTCTTGTTCCTGACTATAATAGAAAATCTCCCATTTTTCCCCTTTGAGGACGATATTAGCTGTGGGTTTTTCATACATGGACTTTATTGTGTTTAGGTCTGTCCCTCTAAACCTACTTTGTTAAGGGTTTTTATCATGAATAGATGTGGTACTTCTATTCAAATGTTTTTTCTGCACCTACTGAAATGATCCTATGGTTCAAATGGTAGATTTATTCCTGGGTTGCAGGGGTGGTTCAGTATTTGCAAATCAATGTGTTACACTACATTAATAAAAGAGATGATAAGAATAATATGATCATTTCAAAAGACATGCGTATTATTTTTAAATTGAAAAGTGTTCTATCCTTATGTCCAAACACAATTGCTTCTGTTATTTCTTGTTTACTTATTTCTAAAAATATCAACTCTTTTAAATCTAATGATAGTATAAATAATGAAATATTTAAATATTAACTAGCCTGATTAATTACAAAATAGAAAAGATTCTTTCAAGTATATTTGTGGGTATTTTATTGAATTTAGTCTTAGATTTGTTTGCCTTTACTATATATAACTATATAGAAACATAAGATACCATACTAGGCTTTTTGTTAATTATTAGTGTGTGTGTATGTGTGTGTGTGTGTGTGTGTGTGTGTGAGAGAGAGAGAGAGAGAGAGAAAGAGAGAGAAATGGCAATTTTTAGGCCATTGTCTTTTTCCAAAATGGGAGGCCAGTGAACTATGGTAGAGAACGATTTGGAGGTAGCAACTTTATTAGTAGGGAACTGGGTTAGAATAAATGAATAGATCAAAGATTGTGCCAGTTTGGAGATGAACTAAATAGGAGTCCACACAGCTGTTTGATTGTGCCAGGTATTACTAGAGAATATCCTATTTCTGGCACCTCAATACATAAACCCTTAATATAAGAAACATATAGCTTATTGAAGAAACTACATTTTGAAGTATAGTCCATATGTTCCATTGGTGATTAATACCAAATACTAAGTCTTCCATGGTTGAGAAATTCTGTTCTTCCTTTATATATCTTTCTTAGTCTTTTTTTTTTTTATTTCCTTTAATTCCCAGTGGAGTTGAAAATCAACTGACCATCTGACCATATCAACTTTATGTGAAACTTTCCTATATTTGACAATTATTATTAAGTATTTGATGGCTTTCTTTTTCTCAGGAAAAAAAGTCTTTATATCTAGTTTAAAAACTTTATCCTATCTCTGGGTTTTCTCTGATATCCCTCTGACATTTTTACCTGTAACTTTTTTTTTAGCACATGGTTATTTCAAATCATGTTCAATATAATGTTTTTTTCCTGCATTATATTTTACATCCCAATATTGTGCTCATTCTGAATAGCACTCAGATACGATACTCAGGAGCAAAGGGTCATACATTCTGTTGTTATGTTTTCATAGAATTGATTTCTTTATGCCTTTTTCAGATAACTTATTGCTAAAATTCTTTAAGCAACTGTAGACAGCAGCAATTGTTTACTTCCTGTCAGCTATTGGCAAAAAGACTTAGAAATAGTACCTCAAGACTCTAGCTTATTTTGATTTGATTATGAAGCTTATAATTGATATGTTATATTGCTAGAATATTTACTTTATAAGTAGTCTATTGACGATAGGTAATAGTTTAAAATTATTCTTTAAAAATAAATATCTGGGAACATTCTCCCATTACTATTAAAATTAGTTCATTGTAACTACAACAGATTTTCTCTTGTGACATGAGGATTACACAGAAGTGCCTGGATGCTGCTGATGTTCACCCTTCTCCAAGTATCACTTGTGACAGGGCTATACTTGACACAGAGTCACTGAGTTGTCTGCACACGAACAGCTAAGCTATAGAGGAATGTCTCTTTATGACTATATACTGAAAGCACCTGTTATAACTAAGGGTATAACTTAATGGTGAATGGATGAAATTAAGAAAAAGTATTCAGAAATATTGATAATAGTAGGACAAATGTATAAGAGGGAATTGTGAATTTGGGAATCCCTAAAGAGAAGAGTCACTGTAGATGAATAATAAAATCTGTATCTAGTTTTTATACAATTGTTTACTTCCTGACATACTCCCCCTGGATTGGTCTCTACAAACCAGGAGAAATATTTACCAAGGGCTACTCTTTGTCTCAAATAAGCTGTGACTATACTTATTTACTGCTTCCTTTTCTTCTGTCATTTCCTGTTAGCATTACAGAATTAGTACATTTACTTAATTATCTCACTTACCAAATATGTACTGAATGTCTAGTCATGCAGCAAAGTTCTGGCTTTTGTAGAATAGGGCCCCTCCTCTCCTGACTACTAGTGGTATGGCAAACATTTGTTATAAATGAATTCTCAAATTAAGACAGACTGTCTCTAAGTCAAAATAAATACAAAAATACATATTAAAAAAACAAAGGTTGTAGGAGAATTGTAAGAACAATTTTAATTCTGGTTGGAATTAGGAAAGTTTAGAAAAAGGTGATATTAAAGACTTAAATCATTTTAAAGTTAATACTCGATTTGGGGCGGTTGGGGCATTTCAGGCATAAAGATCTCATTTAAAGGGAAAGATAATGGGAATTGCAGAGAGACCAAGATAGACAGCTCTTTTTTTTTTTTTAATGTTTTATTTATTTCTGAGAGACAGAGAGAGAGCGAGAGCGAGAGAGAGACAGCGTGAGCAGGGGAGGGTCAGAGAGAGAGGGAGATACAGAATCTGAACCAGTCTCCCGGCTGTGAGCTAGCTGTCAGCACAGATGCTGGGCTCGAACCCACAAATGGTGAGATCATGACCTGAGCCGAAGTCCGACGCTTAACTGACTGAGCAACCCAGGCTCCCTGACAGCTCTTTACTTAGTTTCTCAAAAAACAACATAAGCCAGAATCCAGGAGAGGGATTATAAAGAAGAGATATATTTAAGAAAATACTTTCCTCGGGGCACCTCGATGGCTCAGTTGATTAGGCTGCTGACTTTGGCTCAGGTCATGATCTCACAGCCTGTGAGTTTGAGCCGCATATTTGGCCTTGTGTTGACAGCTCAAAGCCTGGAGCCTGGTTTGGATTCTATGTCTCCCTCTCTCTCTAACCTTCTCCCACTTGCAATCTGTGTCTCTCTGTCTCTCAAAAATAAGTAAACATTAAAATAATCTTTAAAAAGAAAATACTATTCTTTTAAGAGTCACATGCCCATTCATCTACCTTTCAGTAAGTCAAATAAAAATATGAAGGAACTGGCATATGCTGTGTGTATTTTATGTACCTCATTATGTATATATCAATATAGAATAAAAATAAAATTTGATAAAGAAAAAAATAATTGAAAAGAATAGTTATTTTAGTCATGTAACTAAATATTGTGCTTATAAATTCGTTTATAGGTAACTATGAAGTATTCGACTCTTTGGCATTTTGATTATTAGGTGATCAAGTGAATATTTAGATTAGTCAGAAAATATGCAACATAATAATGTATCAATGGCTTGTGCAACACTATGATTTTCAGACAAAATATCCTACTGACTTAAAATTTCATTATACCAAAGTATGTTGCTGTCTGCATAATAAACCATATTTACTTTAGTTATTAGCATTCAATTTAATCTAGCAATGCCGCTTTAAGAAGTTCTATGTCTTTTTTTATGTTAGACAGAAATTGGACAAGTATTTTGTATTCAAAGTTGTATCTAAAACCTAATTCATAATGATTCTATTAAGTATTTAATCTGTGACATTTGCCAGCACAATATTATGCGAGTGTCTTTTAAAAGTCTTATTTATGTAGCATGTTTGATATGCCTTGTTCACTAACCTTAATTTATGTTGTATTTTTCTTAATAAGCTAAATTTCATATGAGTTTCCAGCTGTGATAGTTTAACTCCAACAAGGAACAATTGTTCAACAATAAGTGACAAGGATACCATTTGTTGGATGATAGTCAAAACCCACAAATGATATTGACATCTTTGTGCAATTACTTCACAGCCTGTTGTTTTCATGTTCTCAAATGAATTTGGGATTAAAGAATATTTAGGGTTTTATAAACAAATGGTGTTTCTTATCATTCTTAAATTAAATTAGTTTTATTCATTTAACACTACTATTGGCTTGGGACATTTCAGCCTTCCATCTGGTTCAGAAATAGAAAATAATATTTTTATGATTTATTTTAAACCATTGCTTTGCTAGTACTTTGTACATCATCAGAATTGCAATATGTTTGTTAATAATTTTATTTTAAAAATGAATCAGATTCTTAGATCTGAATTGTATAGTTACTCCAAGTGCCAATTCAATTCATTTCATTTTTTTCTCTGTCAGAAATATTCATTTTATATAAGTAAAATAATAAATGGTAGCACCAAAATATTCCTACAGAATAGATATTCCACAAATAAATCATGGAATAAGGGGATTTCCACTACTAAGATCCAGACAAAAGGAACTCAAGACTTATGTAAAATAGGGAAGATTGAACTAAATGGAGGTTAATTATAAGGTGTTTCAGGTTAGCAATTTTTCCAGAGACCTCTATATTTAAGTAAATATCTCAAAAAAAAAATTCAAACAGACAATAATATAATATAAATATGCATGTATTCAAGACCCAAATTTAACAAATATTATCATTTCATTATTATCTTTACCATGTCCCTTTCTCTCTTCCTAGAGATAACCATTAAATACATATAACTTTATCTCATTCATATTTTTATGCTCAGATACCTATGCCATTTATCTTCACTGCTTACAATATAATTAAAGCACAGTTTCTAAATATTGTCTCCCTATCAGTCAATGGAGAGTTTGACTCGTTCCATAACTTGGCTGTTGTTGATAGTGCTGCTATAGACATTGGGCTGCATGTGTCCCTTTTGATCAGTATTTTTGTATCCTTTGGATAAATACCTAGTACTGCAACTGCTGAATTGTATTTTTATTCTTAACATTTTGACTGATGAATGGATAAAGAAGAGATAGTTGTATCTATATCTTTATCATCTATCTATATCTATCTATCTATATCTATCTATCTATATTTGCAATGGAATATTACTCAGCCATAAAAAAGAATGAAATCTTGCCATTTGCAATGACATGGATGGAACTAGAGAGTATTATGCTAAGTGAAATAAGTCAGTCAGAGAAAGACATGTCATATGATTTCACTCATGTGGAATTTAAGAAACAAAACAAATGAACATGGGGGGAAAAAGAGTGAGACAAACCATAAAGCTGACTTTTAACTATAGGAAACAAACAGGCTTGCTGAGGGATGGGTGGGTGCGTGGGTGGGGAGATGGGTTAAATAGGTGATGGGTATTTAAGGAGGACAACTTGTGATGAACACTGGATGTTCTAAGTGATGAATCACAAAATTCTACTCCTGGAACTGATATTGCACTTAATGTTAACTAACTGGAATTTATTTTTATTTATTTTTTAATGTTTATTTTTGAGAGAGAGAGACTGAGAGAGACAGAGCATGAGGGAAGTGGGCAGAGAGAGAGGGAGACACGGATTCCAAAGCAGGCTCCAGGCTCTGAGCGGTCAGCACAGAGCCCGATGTGGAATTTAAACTCACAAATTGCGAGATCATGACCTGAGCTGAAGCTGGAACAAACTGAGCCACCCAGGTGCCCCAACTAACTGGAATTTAAATAAAAACCGGAAACAAGAATTAGTCAATCACTCTATCCTTCCTTCATGGATCCAAGTTTGTTTGCAGTTTTTGTTCATTAGACACTATTGAATTTGCATTGGAAATGAGAAGCAGTATTGCAAATGACATCTTTCTGCATGTGTCTGGACACATTGTATACAAATGTTTCACAGTGTGTAGTTACCTGCTAAAGAAATTACTGGGTAATTGCTGGTTGTGTGCATTTACATTTCTCCAGTCAATTTACCCTTCTTCCAGACAGCTAATACTTTCTTTTTTTCTTTAGTGTTCACATTCTGTTATCCCTCCTCACTCTGATCTAATGATTGCATTTATTACACTGAGATACTAAGGGGAAAAAGTCAATGTTGTCTGACCTCCATACCTATTCATCTCACCTGTGGATTCCTAAATCCTCTGCTTCCCTTGTTCTTGGTACGGTGGTTGACTGTGTGCCTGGTCTCATCCCCGCTTGCCTACTTGAGGAGACTGCTTATGCAGAGCTGTCTCCTCTCTTTTGATCATTAAACTTCCCTTCTCTACTCAATTACTCTTCTCTGCCTAAAATATTATATTTTATTCTTAATAAAAATCCCTTGATTTACATCCCCCCGGATTATTTCTTTATGTGTTTGCACTATTTTAATGCAAAATCTCAATTCCTTTCCCCCGTCTCTTTTAAAACTATTCTAATTATATTTACTTTTTACTCCTTGACCAAATTTGTCTTTTCAGGTCAGAAATGAACTCCACATTGAAAAATCTAATTAGTCTTCAACTTACTTGACTCGCTTTCTCAAGCACATTTTATAGTGATGATTATTGTTCCCTTGAAACACTTCTTCATTTTGCTTCCTAAATGCCACATTCTTTAAACAATTTTTTGTCTATTTGTTACAAACTCACTGGCCATTTCTCCCTCACCTTTTTGATGATCTCAATTACTGTTCTCAGACTCTCAATGTTGAAATACCCTGGGAGCCATTCCTTAGCCTACGTATAGTTTTATAGGTATAGGTTTATAATTTATGTAATATATATAATTACATAGTTATATATTTATATTATTTTATTTTTATATTTTATAGCATAGAATATAAAATTATAATTATAGATTATAAATATGCAATATAAATATATTGTACTATATAATAAATATAAACTACATGCAAATATAAAATATATAATACAAAGTTATGCATATATAATATAAAACTATATTTTTTAATCTATACTTGCTACTTATGGTAGCCTGGGCTTCTAGGTTTCCAGCCCCAATTTCTCTTCTGAATTTTAAGTTTTAGAAGTCAACACTATACTCTCTGCCTGGGATGCTCTTCCCTGATTATTAACATGGCTTACTTCTTCATTTGATTCATGTCTCTGCTCAAATGTCAATTCATTAAAGAAATCTTCCCTAATTATCTTACACAAATTTGAGAATCCATATCCTCCAGCACTCTCCAACACCCTTACTCTGCTTTAGTTTTCTTCAGAGCAATAATCAGTACTTGGCATGATTACATTAAACTGCTTATTAACTGTTTCTTCTCTCTAGAATGTAAACCCCATTAAAGTTTTATTTGGTTTGTTCTCTGCATTACCTTTAGTCCTTATAGCAGTGCCTGGCACAGCAAGCACTCAATAATTGTGTTAATTTCCAAATAAATGAATCTTTAAATTTGCCAGTGTGTCATTTTCTCCCCCAATGTGTTTGTATACATATTCCCACTAGCATGTTTGAGAGATCCTGTTTCCTCAAGTCCTTATCTATCCTTGATATTATTAAACTCCCCAGTTTCTTTCTTTCTTTTTTTTTTAATTTTTTTTAATGTTTTATTTATTTCTAGGAGAGAGAGAGAGAGAGACAGCGTGAGCAGGGGAGGGTCAGAGAGAGGAGTCACAGACTGAAACAGGCTCCAGGCTCTGAGCTGGCAGTCAGCACAGAGCCCGACACGGGGCTCGAACCCAGGAACCGCGAGATCATGACCTAAGCGAAAGTCGGACGCTTAACCGACTAAGCCATCCAGGCGCCCCTAAACTCCCCAGTTTCTTACCTGACTTATTAAGGCTATGAAATGCTATCTTTCTGTTTTCATTTGCATTTCTTTATTAGTAAGATTAAGTCTCTTTTGGGTATTTACTGCCCTTTATGTTTCTTGCATTTTTAATTTTCTGTGTATATCCTTTGCCCATTTCCTTTCTTTCTTCCTTCCCTTTTCTTCCTCCATCCCTTCCTCCTTTCTTTCTTTCTCCCTTCTTCCTTCCTCCCTTCCTTCCTAACTTCCTAACTTTGATTAGTGAGAGTCTTCCTTCCCTTCTTTCTCTCTTGCTTTTTCTCTCTCTCTTCCTTCCTTCCTTCCTTCCTTCCTTCCTTCCCTTCCTTCCTTCCTTCCTTCCTTCCTTTCTTCTTCTTCTTCTTCTTCTTCTTCTTCTTCTTCTTCTTCTTCTTCTTCTTTCTTTCTTTTCTTTTCTTTCTTTTCTTTCTTTTTTCTTTTGACTTTTCTTTCTTTCTTTCTTTCTTTCTTTCTTTCTTTCTTTCTTTCTTTCTTTCTTTATCTTTCTTACTTTCTTTTCTTTCTTTACATTTTTATTTACATTCCAGTTTGTTAATATTACCTGGTGCTTATCACGAGCATACTCCTTAATCCCCATCACCTATTTCCCCCCCACCTCCCCCCCCACCTCACCTCTGATAACCATTAGTTTCTTCTGTGTAGTTAAGAGTCTGCTTCTTGGTTTGCCTTGTCTCTCTTTTCCCCTTTGCTCATTTGTTTTGTTTTTCAAATTCTACATATGACTGAAATCATATAGTATTTGTCTTTCTCTAACTCACTTATTTTGCTGACTATAATACCCTCTAGCTCCACCCATATCATTGCAAATGGCAAGATTTCATCCTCTCTCTTTTGTTAAATGTTTTATTTATTTCTGAGAGAGAGACAGTGTGAGCAGGGGAGGGTCAGAGAGAGAGGGAGATACAGAATCTGAAACAGCCTCTAGGCTTTGAGCTAGCTGTCAGCACAGAGCTTGATGCAGGGCTTAAGCTCATGAACCATGAGATTATAACCTGAGCCAAAGTCGGATGCTTAACCAACTGAGCCACCCAGGCGCCCCTTCATTCTCTTTTTTCACGGCTGAGAAATATTCCTCTGTGTGTGTGTGTGTGTGTGTGTGTGTGTGTGTGTGTGTGTGTGTATACACCACATGTTCTTTATCCATTCATCAGCTGTTGGACATTTTGGGCTATTTCCATAATTTGGGTACTGTCAGTAATTCTGCTAAAAACATCAGGGTGCATATGTACCTTTGAATTATTGTTTTTGTATCCTTTGGGTAAATACCTTGTAGTGCAGTTGCTGGATCATAGCAAATGGTGTTGGGAAAACTGGACAATAACATACAAAAGAATAAAACTGGACCATTTTCTTATACCATACACAAAAATAAATTCAAAGTGGATTAAAGACCTAAATGTGAGACCTGAAATCATAAAAATCCTAGAGGAGAACACAGACAGTAACCTTCTTGATATTGGCCATAACAACTAACTTCTAGGTATGTCCCCTGAGGCAAGGGAAACAAAACCAAAAATAAACTGTTGAGACTTCATCCTTTGCCCATTTTCCAATGAGGACTTTGTTTTTAAGTTTGTTTGTATTTAATCATTGATTAATAAGAGTCTTTTTAAAAAATATTCTGGATGCTAATTTTTTGTTGCCAGTAAGATTGTAATTTATCTTTTAATTTATGATGTCTTTTGTCGTACCAACGTTATTAACTCTGTTGTAGTCTATTTGTCCATATTCTCTATTATGCTCCATGCTTTCTGATTTATTGAAGTACCCTTCTTTAGTGTAAATTCTTAAGGACATGCTTTGGTATTTTTCCTAATATTTAAACATTTTTTCATTTTACCTTAAGCTCTTTCATCAGTATGGATATTTTCTGTTGTTTCTCTCGTGTGTCATGACATAAATGTAATTTCGTTTTTGTTTAGATAGTCAGTCTTCTCACTGCTACTTATGAATTCCCTGTGCTAGTTCCACTCCTCTGTAATCCCAGCTCTGTCAGCTGTCACCAGTATCACCGCTGGTATCTCTGCAGCCCTTACTTCTGGTCCCTGATCTATATGTGTGTCCAGGCTTCAACACCTCTGCCTTCGGTCTAACTCGTAGATCTTGTTAGGTTTGCCATCATATATGATGATTCTCGTGTCTGGAGCTCTTTTAAAATTGCTACTGTTAACTATGCCAATCCATATGAATTTTCAGATGAAGGCTGTTTCTGGGGAAAAAAGCTTTTGAAAATTTATAGATTAACTTTGACATTGTTATAATAACAACTCTTTCTAACTTTATAAGGGACATATAGTTCTTCATTGTTAGGTTTTTGTGTTGTACAATTTTCCCCATGAAAACCCTGAATAACTTCTAATTTATCCAATAATATTTGGTTTTGTTATATTTGTTATTTTGTTTTTGAGAATATCTCTTTATACATGTTTTTACTAACATGTATCAACTCTCTTGGTTTTTATGTACTGATCTGTCAGGCAACCTTGCTGTACTCATTATTGATTTTATAGAATAATTCTAATACATTTATTTGGATTTCTGTGAGAATTTTCACATCATCTCTGAATAATACTAATTTTTTGCCTTATTGCTATCTTTGGCTCATATTTCTGTTGTTTATTTACTTGTTCTATTGTACTGTTTCATCCAATTATTAATAGAGGCCATTTTTGTCTCACTGCCATCTTTTGGAAAATGCATATAATGTTTCAACATTCAGTATGTATTTATTAAATGTTTATTCATTTATTTTGAGAGACAGTGTGAGCAGGGGAGGGACAGAGAGAAGGAAAAAGAGAATCCCAAGCCAGGTCCTCACTGTCAGCACAGAGCCGGATGTGGGATGCAATCCTATAAACCATGAAATCATGACCTAAACCAAAATCAAGAGTCAGTTGCTTAACCAACTGAGCCACCCAGGCCTCCACAGTACATTTTTTAAAAATGCCCTTTAACATGTTAATGGATTCCCTTCTCTTCCTGGTTTACTAAAATACATTATCTTTAATGAATGCTAAGTCATAGCAAATGTTTTCCTCACATATATTGAGATCATTGTATAGTTTACTTTTCTTCATCCATTAATGTGATGAATTGCGTTCATAGAATTTTTGTCATTAACCTATTATTGAATTTCTGGGATAAACTCTACTTTTAAAGTCTCTCTCTTCCTCCATTAAATATGCATTTTATGTATATATAATATTTGTTATGTTACAGAATTCAAAAAATACATATTACTAAATTGCATTTACATATTATTATATGTAATTTATAAGTGAGATTTATCCCAAAAATTATATATATATATGTGTATATATATCCATACATGATCAAAAATAACAATAGATTATCATTTACTTTGTCCAGTTTGCCTTTCAGCTACACAAGCATCATAAAAAATGCAAAGATTTTACCCTTTTTTATTTTCTTATAGAATTTATTTTCTTATAGAATTGTAAGACAATGATGACATGTTATTAAATTTTCCTTAAATTTAAGTTGCTTGTAAAACTACCTGGATAGATTTGTATGTGTGTATGAGTGTAGTTTTTTAATTTTTATTTACCAGTGGTTAATATTTTTACTTCTTAATTTTTGACAACTTTGCAGTTTTATAGAAAATTCTTCTTTTTATCTAAGTTCTCATATTTATTAGCATAAATTATTATGGTATTCTCTCACTATTTTTAATTTTTAAGGTTTTCAGTATTTATTTGTATGCCCATTTTTATTCCTAATATTGTTCATTTGATATGTTTTCTTCTTTTTCCCACTTGATCATTTTTTTCAGAACTTATTTATTAGTATCTTTATAGATCTGATACATTTTATTTTTCATCTTATCAAGTATTAGTTTCTATTCTGTTAATTGCTGCTCTTACATTGTGTCCTTCCATGAGCATTCATTTTAACTTATAGTATTGCTAGGTTTCAAATTTCTTTAATTGAAAGCTTAGGCTTTCAAATAGGCTATTTCTGACACCATTGAAAGTTTCCTTTTTTTTGTCCCTGGATCTGTGGTCCTCATTTTTGGTTTCCTACTGACTTAAATATAGATTGCACTGTCTGAATATCATTGCCTGAGAATTCAAAAATTAAAGGTTCTTAGTGTACGGTAGATTCTGAATTTCATAACAGAGAAAACTGAGATCTGTGTATTGGCTACGAGTTCATGGTTTGGATTCCTGATTTGAAAATGGCAAGTAGTTGATGGATACTACTCTTAGCTAGGAACATCTTTCACTGGCAATGGAAAAGATATGACATTGACAGCTAACAGGTGTGCCAATAATAAATCTAACAGACATGACCTTCATCTATTGTAGAAAGAAGAAATAGTCATATGAAACAATTACTGAGTGATCTCAATTAATTTGAGGGGTGCCTGGGTGGCTCAGTCGGTTAAGCATCTGACTTTGGCTTAGGTCATGATCTCACAGTTCGTGGGTTAAAGCCATATAATATTTATTATATTATAGAATTCAAAAAATACATATTACTAAATTGCATTCGAGCCTCCGGTCAGGCTCTGTGCTGACAGCTCAGAGCCTGGGGCCTGTTTCAGATTCTGTACCTCCCTCTCGCTCTCTGACCCTTCCCTGTTCATGCTGTCTCTCTCTCAGAAATAAATAAAAAATATTTAAAAACTTTTTAAAATAAAGTAATTTGATAACTTGTGTAGTTAGGCTTAAAGAATTTATGACTGCCAAGGACAGAAAAAAATTGAGGACTAACACTGTGGAAAGTATTCTAGGACAGTATGGACTTGCCCTATGCTTTTGAATAATGGATAGGGCTTAGAATATAAGATTGAAAAGGAATATTATTGCTACTAAAGTAAATAGTATGATTAAAACATAAAGGTATAAGGTATAGTCATGGGATGATGAAAAGATCAGCATAAACAGAGTAGAACCTGATTATCTGGTCATAGGGGAAAAAGTGTCAGTAGGTAATGGTGAGTTTCATTGTGTATGGTCTTGATTGACTGCTATAAGAAATTTGTCAAAAAGAAGAGTTTGAGGGCAGGGAGCTAACATAAAAATGATGGCAATGATGAGGATAGTAACTATGTACTTTTATTGAATACTTGGAAAAATCTTGAGGTGACTGTAATCTTCATCATCATCATCGATACCATCACCACCATCATCAGTAGTGGTAGTGATTGTTATTGTTATTATTTTAATGTAGGTCCTGATAGAGCTTATCTAACATGCCTAAGCTCTTCCATCTAGTAGATGACAGAACTCGGACTTTTCACAAACATGATTCCTCAGGAGTAATTATTAAAATTAGTCTGGAGGCTCCTGAGTGGCTCAGTCGATTAACAATGTAATTTCAACTCAGGTCATGATCTCACGGTCTGTGGGTTTGAGCCCTGCGTTGGACTCTGTGCTGACAACTGAGAGCCTGGAGCCTGCTTTGGATTCTGTGTCTCCCTCTCTGTCTCTCTGCCCCTCTCCTGCTTGCACTCTGTCTCTCAATCTCTAAAAAATATTTAAAAAATTATTAGTCTGATGTGGTCCATAAGATGGACTTGAGAAAGTAAGAAGGTTTCTGAGGTTGTCACTGGGAGGCTGTGGAATGATTCATCTGTGCAGTGATAGAGGCTTGGCCTCAGGAAGAGGAATTAAACCTTCCAAGCACGGGTGATTGGAGCAATGGGTAGCAATTCCACTTTCTTATGTTGCGTTAACTTCCCCTTTTGTCTCTTTTTTTTTTCTCTTCTTCTACTCTCTTGCCCTGTAAGCCTTTCTCTTTAGTCATCAATTTATGTGTAAGTGATATACAGAATTAGGCATTTCTGTATTTTTTCTTTATTTAATTTTTTTCTTTCTTAGGTTCTAAATATAGTTATCATACTATTGTAAAAAACAAAAAAAAATCATGTTTTTGAAAATCCATGGAGGATTTAGGATATATTTTTGCTCTAGACCAAAAGCCATTCTTTAGTAACAAATCATGTTAGAACACTGTGTTATCTTCACAGATGTCCAGGTTTAATACACAGACATCATTCAGAAATTTACATTTTAAAAATACTTTGATTTAGAATCAATGAAATAATCCTTCCAGTAGCTTAGAAAAGTAACAAGGAGGGGCTCCTGGGTGGCTTAGTTGGTTAAGTGTCCGACTTTCGCTTAGGTCATGATCTCATAGTTCGTGGGTTTGAGCCCCGCGTTGGGCTCTGTGCTGACTGCCAGTTCAGAGCCTGGAGCCTGTTTCAGTCTGTGACTCCCTCTCTCTCTGACCCTCCCCTGCTCATGCTCTCTCTCTCTCTCCTAGAAATAAATTAAAAAAAAAAAGAAAAAAAAAAAAGTAACAAGGAGTGCTTGGATGGCTCAATAGGTTAAATGTCCAACTCTTAGTCTCAGCTCAGGTCATGATCTCATGGTTCACAAGTTCGAGCCCTGCATCAGGCTCCATGCTGACAGTGTGGAGTCTTCTAGGGATTCTCTCTCTCTCTCTCTTTCTCCCTCTCAAAAATAAATAAGCTTAAAAATGTTTTTTTAAAGAAAGTCTTACCACATAGGTTTCTATGCTAATCAAAGAACTCAACAACTGAACAGATGAAGCCAAGTCTGGAGGCAAGTTCTAGTAGCTACTACCCCTGTCTAACTTTGGATAAATGACCTTATCCTTTTGCCTCAGTCTCTCCCATAGTAAACTGAACATGGTTGTACATGATTCCTTGCCTGCCTCTCTTCCAAAGAAGAGCAAACACATATGTAATGTGAAATGTAAGAGTACACCCACTAAAGGACTTCGTGAGAGGAATAAGAGGGGAAGATCTTATTTTGGTGTGTGTGCTTATTTTTAAAGTATACTCATTACCAACTTACTGAAGCAACCTACCCTCCAACAATGTATCCGTTCTTGGACCTCAGCATTTAAAGTTGTCCTACTGGGGGGCGTCCAACTTTCGCTTAGGTCATGATCTCGTGGTTCCTGGGTTCGAGCCCCACATCGGGCTCTGTGCTGACTGCCAGCTCAGAGCCTGGAGCCTGTTTCAGAGTCTGTGTCTCCCTCTCTCTCTGAACCTCCCCTGCTCATGCTGTCTCTCTTTCTCTCCTAGAAATAAAAAAAAAAAAATTAAAGTTGTCCTACTGGGTCAGATTTCTAAAAAGAAGACACTGTAGTGTGTGGGGTATTTATTTGGGAAAGGGGCCTAAGAAGGTAGGGAGAGCCTCTGAAAGACTACGCTGCAGTTCACAGCCTGAGCAAGGAGAGAGGGAAGGAAGAATCACTTGGTGGGAAGAGTTTAAGAATGCAGTCCTGTTGTAAGAAACATTCATCCAGGCCAATGGGGACTTTTTACCCAGAATTTCCTGTTAGAGGAGTCCCCTGTCTTAGTGGAATGGGCCCACCTTAATTCCACTGTCGTGCTTAGGCGTTGGCTGGGAGTAAACTAAGGAAAGTGCTGCTTTCACGGTGGCGAATGCAGAGAAGCAACAGGAGGAAATCTGATCAGGACGTTTTCACAGCTGCCACCTTCACATATATAGCATCTGATAAAAAAAAATCACTTTTTTTAACTCTGCTAGTGTTTTCTTCTTGCTCAACCTGTCTAAACTAGCTTCGTGACTCCTAGTCTATCCACGTGTTCTGTTATGCTAGTCAGTTTATGTCTTCTAATTCATCCTCAAACCTTGGCGTATTGGTCAATTCTTTCACTATGACTCATTGAATTAGATGACCCTCCATCCTCTTTTGGGAACATCTACTGATTCCAACATATGAGTTACTCTAAGAATTCCCTTTCTTTTTCCAAGTTCCTGCTGTATCTAGTGTTTCTGAAGATTATCATGTAACTATTTTGATTTGGGGTCAAAATAATGTAAACCAAGTTGGTTAAGATTACTCATTTTGGAGTTGGATATAATTAGATTTCTAATCCTAACTCCATTGCCTACTACCTGTGTTAATTTGAGCAAGTTACACAACCTTTCAAGCCTCAGTTTTCTAATCTGACAAATAAGATAGTGATATTTTCCTTACAGTATTGTGAATATGGCATGTAGATGGTATTTAATGAATGAAAATTACATTATTAGTAATTTCAACCAGAACTATGACTTTTCTTCACATGTCCACATTTTGATTCTCTATTACCTTTTCCCTAGAGTTACTTCAAACCTACTTCTACTCCTTCCAATTCAAATAATCTTAGGACACCATCACCTACATTATTGAGAAGTGATAGGCCATCGATTTTTCAGTATTTATTGAGAACTTATTTCCAGACCTATCCAGTCTCCGTCTACACCAGATCATTGTTTTCTTTGCATAAAATCTTCTCCCATAATTTTAAAAATAAAAACATAAGCAAACCTCATGTCAGCATACTTACTGCTTTTTCTTTCTTCTGTTTCCATTGTTTTTCAATCTGGCTTTCACACCAAGTCTACTTAAATAGCTCTCTCTTAAACATGACATACTATGGCCTTCTCTTAGCTATTTTTTCCCTTGAAATCTGAAGCACTTATTCTTAAAAGATGTCTTAAAACATGACACTACTTATACTTAGTACTACTTCTATTTTTTATTACAGTGTATCATCCTTTGCTCTTAATTCCATTTCTTCACTGGTTTTCTCAATAGTTATTATTCGGTGCCTGTTATGGGCACTCAAATGCTGGTCATACAGAATCTATAGAGAGAATCTAAGACTGTGTTTTCTCTCCCCTTCTCTACAACCTTAGCACTTTTCTCTTAGCAATCTCACCCACTAAAAATGCTAATTTAAGTTTCCAATCATAATCTGCCATGGAATTTCATCGCTATGGTCACATTTGCCTTCTGTTCTTCTGGTTTCCTACCTGTTCCTCAAACTCCCCATGTTCTAAATGGATGTTGCAATATTCACCTAACTAATGCTTTCTTTTAAATCCTGCATATCTGCTAATATCATCTTCTAGTTACTAAGGCTTTAAGATTTAAAGTGATCTTTGTGGGGCACCTGGGTGGCTCCGCGGGTTAAGCATCTGACTTTGGCTCGGGTCATGCTCTCGTAGTTCTTGAGTTTGATCCCCACATCGGGCGCTGTACTGACAGTTTGGAGACTGGAGCCTGCTTCAGATTCTGTGTTCCCCCCACTACCGCCCCTCCCCCACTCTCTCTCTCTCTCAAAAATAAATTTTAAAATATTTTTTAAAAAAGAAATAAAGTGATCTTTGTTTTGGTCCTTAAACCTATCTCTGGTTTATCCTCTGCTACCATTATTTGCTTCTACTTCTAGATATTTGACTTTCTTTTTGGAATATCATAGCTAATCAGTTGACACTCAAACAGTGTAGGAGTTAGGGGCAGTGACACCCCATGCAGAAACCCACCTGTAACTTTGACTACCCAACAACTTAACTACTAATAGCCTACTGTTGACTGGAAACCTTACCAGTAAAATAAACGGTCAATTAATACATATTTTGTATGTTGTATGTATTATACTCTGTATTCTTACAATAAAGTAAGATAGAATAATATGTTATTAAAATCATAAGGGAGAGAAAATACATTTACAGTACTGTACTGTATTTATTGAAAAAAATCTGCATGTAAGTGGATTTGTGCAGTTCAAAACCATATTGTTCAAGGGTCAACTTTTAAATTTACCTTTCCAAAATTCTTCCTTGTCTTCTAACAAAAATCTAATTCCTTAGTCTTTGTATTTGATCTTCTCTAATGACTGCTTAAATTTTATAGCATATAAGTCCCCTATTGCCTGGGTTTATGACTTTGTCCCTCAGTAGTTCCTTCCGTATTTGTGCTTCTCACTTTCACACCTACATGACCATGCAAAGGCCACTCTTCACATACCATACTCTGTTTAACTTTGCTCTGGGAATCCCATCCATCCTTCAAGGTCCAAACTAAGCATCATTAGTCTTTTTTTTTATATCCCCTTGTCCTTCATCTCTCTAGATATTAGAACTGTTCCCTCTTCTGAAACAGTAAAATATTTTTGTCATTCATTGTATGATATGTTATATCATCTTATTTCACTTAGGAAGCTTCGAGGTCCTTGAGGATACAGACTTGTGTCATTCCAATTTATATTCTACAGGATACTGACTACACTGCCTTACTTAATAAGCATATGTTAAAAGAATCCATTAGTTGAAAAGATCTCTCTCTTCCAAGGGGATTACTTATTTCTGAAGTGCACTGATAAAGTAATAAACTGTGTATCCTGGCTGAGTGGTCTTAAAGAATACAAAGTAATTGCTATGCTTTTGCTAATTTCTCTTTCTCTCTCATCCAGTTAAAATGTCAAGAGAAGACCTTCTCTGAGCCAAGGACAAGGACAGGGACACCAAATCTGTGGAGATGTTTAGTGTCTGTAAGACTGCCATGCATACAGATGACTACAATGTGAAATGAAAGAAATTTTAGCTGAGAACTTCTATGAAAAAAAACACTCCATATGGAAAAATTACTACCCCAGAATACATTTATAAGCATGATTTTTTTGAATGTTCTTTATCAAACCTTAAAAACATTAGTTGCTTCCATTCTTATCGCTCTCTCTGAAACTTAGCATAGCAAATATAATGATGGGTTTTCTTAACCAAGTCCCAAAATTATAAAAATCTTGCAGAAATAGTGTATTTATTTCCCATAAAGCTACTTAGACTGTCTAACATCAATTTTGTTTGATTGGGTCTAGAATTTTGAATCACAGGTGATATAAGTTACAGTATTTCAAATGGTGTTTACTTGGTGAAAACAATGTTTTAAGGACATGCTGAAAGGGGATTTGGTGATTTCTTCTTTTAAAAAATGTTCGTAGTGAGTTATGCCTGCATTAGGAGGTGTGATCTTTTTATAATCCATACCTAGTAGGTGCTCAGTATATGGTGGCTGAATGATAACAGTTGGAGAGCCCATCTGTCTGTGCAGTTTTCTATGATTTAGGGATTTTCAAAATTCAGCTTTGGAACAAAAAGGCTAGTTAAATATAGAAGAGTGCATGCTACTCTGGAGAATTTTAAATGTTCAAGTGGGCAACACAGATGTATTTTCTAAAAGTTAACTAAATTACTCAGTATAATAATAAAAGAAGTTCAGTGGTATTATATAACTTTTAAATATTGATTATATTTCTAGGTTTTATCTCCTGTTAGCACTCAACTCAGACAGGAAAACGGGCACATTCTTTATGATTAGAAAGGACTCTTTTGCCATTAGACCATGCTAAATTGATAGTTTTTATAGCCTGACAAGAGACCAAGTCATCATTACCTGGAGGGAAACACTTAAATCATCTGAGGATGGCTATTCTGTTCTGAAAGAAAGTTTGAGTTGACTGCTTGAGATTCTAACTCTCACTTCCCAGGTGGCAAGGGTTAGTTTTGCTGCGGAACTGACAGTTTCTACCCTCTGGGTGGGAAGATTAGATTGGGAAATGTATAGGAGGGGAGCTTGTCAAAGAAATTCAAGGAGCAGAGCTGATAAGTTCTAGAGGGAATTCTAACCTGGTCCTCTGTTTGAATCATAAATGCTTATATTTTATGGACTTACAAAAGTGTGCAGAAGATAAAGAGGAAGAAGCAGAAGAAAGAGCAAAGAGAAAAAGGTGTGGGAGGAAAATATATCAGAAGAGGCATAAAACTCTATGGCTTGTCCAGCTTATCGTTTGTTGAGTTGTGAATAAAATACAAATTTGGGGAGCAGTTTTGGTGATGACTGAAATTTTTTTTAGACATTTCTTTAATGGTGATTCATGGAGCCTGGGTATCAGATTGCATTAAAATTTCAGACTCTAGGAAATAATTTTTAACAAACAATAGGAATTCATTTTTATATCTCTGGACTGGCTGCCACAGTTCAGTTCCAGGCAGGATAAAATCCATGTGTGTTTCTTATGTTTCTCTTATAAAAAAGAAACAACTAGTAAAGAAATAAGTTGTTGGAGGGTGTGAATTTCTAATGGGTAGGAAGTGGGATATGTAGTCATAAAGGAATTTTTCCCCCTAACACTAGCCTATCGTTTATATTTATACTTTTGCTACTTATAATCCATTGCTTTATATTTAAAAAATTCAGTGCAGTTTGAAATATCTTCTTGAAGGTTTATTTATATTTCATACACAAATTTGTGTTATCCAGGATTGATCATCATTTGGAATGTTTCATATTGATTACATGTCTGCCCTTTTGCACTGATATCGTTATAGGTGAAGTAGACTCTTAAACTAATATTTTCTTCTATTATTCTAAATATTTATATTGATCACATGTTTTACTTGGACATATGGCTATATCCAGCCTCTAAACAAAGCAGACAGGTAATAAAAATAATTATACTGGTATAATACTGGTAGTACTCTTTCTCAGACCCAGTTTGCCTTACATATATTAATTCACGTAAGCTTCAGAACAATTATATGAAATAAGGACTATTATTGCCTACACTTTTCAAGTGAGAAAAGTGAGAAACAGAGGTTAAATAATTGTCCTAAGTAAGCATGGTAAGAGTCAGAGCCAGAATTTGAACCCAAGCAGCCTGAATCCTTGGTACTCCCTAGTCTCTGCTTCTGCAGTTCAACTTTTAGTTGAGCCGAGGGTAGATACATAGCTATGTTACTCCAGAGCTATATTTTAATACAATTATTTATTAATTTGGGTATTCCTCCCTTACTAGATTATGAGCTTGTAAGAATAAGAGACATGTTTTATTAACTTTGTCATATACAGTGCTCAATAAAAATTTTATAACTCCTGAATTACAGCTTATTATTGCCTTGAGATACTCTGTCCAGAAGGCTGTCCAAGAGAAGTCACTGGTTTTATAAGCACAGAACTTTTAGACCCACAAAACAAAATTTTAATTTTTATCTGTAAGTGGGGTGCTGTATTCGTAATTCTCTTATTTCTTTTCTAAGAGTACGGTAGCATGAATAAAACAGACTTTTTGATTGATAAAAGATAATTTTAGAGTCATGTTACTTGATTGACATTTTTTTCCTCTTCTTTTCTCTTTCTCTCTCTCTCTCTCTTTAATACTCTTTCCTACAGGGTGCTGCTCTAATTAGAATGCTGGCTAATTTTATGGGCCATTCAGTATTTCAGAAGGGTTTGCAAGTGAGTAAAATGCTTTCTGTTTTTTATATTTTCCTTGTCAGTATATTTATTTTACAGATATTCCACAGCTTGGGAAATTGCCAATACAAAATGGCTGAATTTAAGGGAAAACTTTAAGATGTGTAGGGTACGCAGCGTCTTTCCATATGACAAATGACAGTAGTAGATAGGATCCTCACTGTATCAACTGGGAAAACTTGGAACTATTGTGCAATTTAGATTTGTTTAATACGTATTTTTAAACTGAAATATTTTTCAAATATATGAGACTGTAAATAATTGGTATAAGATTTTCTAAAAGCCTACTTCACTTTCCTTCAATTTGAAAGTTTATGTAAAGTGAAAATAAATTATATTAGCTTTACATGTATTTGAGAAAATCTTAATGCAATTTTTCGGATATGTGCCTTTTCTGTTGTTGTCTTACTATTGATATTCATAAATTGCTATTTGTTCCAAAGCTATTTAAATGTTTTTAAACTTAGTAATACAATGTTTTGAATAAAGAAAAAAAAAGAAATAGCCTTATCATACTGCATTTGAAGTATAAAGTATGGAATCTAAGAGTGGATTTTAAAAAAGAGGATTCTTAAACTCTTTAATGCAAACACAAATAGAGAAAAACAGAACTTTTATTCCATTGAATCTGTTGGAGTAAATCATGTTCCTAGCAGCTGTGATTGATGAATTATTTATGACGCATTCTGCTACTTAGAAGTGTCCTTTAAAGTAAATTGATGTTCACCTGAAATACAATTATGCTAAGACAGAGAGAGCAATCAATCTTATCTGTTCTTTGTAAAGCTTTTCATTTTGAAATTTAAATAAACTACGTATGAGATTAGGTCATATTTTAGTAGTATAATTCTATCTTTACCCAAAATAAACTAAATGATAAAATGCAAAGCAAGAGTTAAGTATGTTATGACAAAGCTACATATACTTAAGACAACAAAGAAAAAATATATGAATTTGTTGAAGAGTAATTTCCTTTAGAAGATATTCTTACAGATTTGTTACAGCAGGGGTTGAAATTTACTTTAAGCGGCTCTTTCCGTTAGGAACACCTTCAGAATAGCTGAATTCTATTGAACCTATTTGCAGGGTGCTAAAGTCTCCATTCGGATCACATAGTTGGGAAAATCTTTTTTCTCAAGGAGTGTCCTCCATGAATATCAACTGTCTGGAGGAATGTCCTTCCTATCCCCAATCCTTTGTTTTTTCTGCATTGAAGTCGTAGGATGTGACAGTTCCAGAAAATATCTAAGCTTTCATAAGGGCAACACAAATTGAATTTGATTTCCTGGTAGCAAGTTGATGTGAAATCATTTTCTGTATAAAATTTTTATTGTTTTTCCTCAGCTGTGTGTATGGATTTACTCAGCAGATTGAGTAACTCTAGTTATATTATTTGGAAAGGATTATTGTTTTGTAAAATTTTTCTTTATCCTGTCATATTTTTGATGGTATGCAAAAGACATCTATTTTTAATACACACTTTTCTACTGACCCAGACTATTCAGTTTTATCAGAAACAGAAGTTACCCTCTGACTCCTATTATATTAAATTTTTATTTGAAGCTTGTATTGTGTGCCTTTATGCTCTAATACTTGATTTGGTTAATTTTCAACCAAGGGGACTCTATGTTTGTCAACATTGCATTTCATTTGCCTTGTGACATCTCATTGATCAGATGGATCCGTATCCTTCAGTACTTCGCTTGCAGCTTTATTTATACTCATCACTCAAACTGATTTAGTGTATCATCAGCAGTTTGGATTAGTTTACAGTAGATCCCTATGTCTAGGTGATAAATTACCATCTCTTGTGCATGAAGATTTATGGGATACGTTTTGGAAATGACCTCCTGAACAGACACTTCATGTCATGGTGCTGAGTGGTCACAGAGTTGATATTAATATATTTCCCATCCACGAGGCTCTGGGGAGTCTTGGTTTACATGCTGTTGTAGGAGCTAATCTGGACTGTCAATGCTTACTTCTACTTGGAAAATCTATTAATTGTTTTTACATGAACCATGGCTATTTCTTTGATGACAAGTGAAGGTTTTGTATAGCAGACAGACCCAGAGTTAGATTCCCAGGTGTAGTCAATCCCAAATTGCAAATAGTATGCTTTTCATATGTATTTTTTCCCTCCTTTGTTTTCTTCCTTCCTCCTTTTCTTTCTTTCCTTTCCTCTCCTTCTTTTTTCCTTCAATTTAGTTACTTGTACCTTTCATGTTCCACATAGGAGCAATATTATAATGGCGGTTTCTTTTAAAACCTTTCTAACGCCTTTATTCATTTTTTGAGAGACAGAGAGAGACTGCGAGCAGGGGAGGGGCAGAGAGAGAGGGAGACACAGAATCTGAAGCAGGCTTCAGGCTCTGAGCTGTCAGCACTCAGAGCTTGAACAGAGCTGTTCAAGCAGGGCTTGAACCCACGAACTGTGAGATCATGACCTGAGCCGAAGACTGCTGCTTAACCAGCTAAGCCACCCAGTCATCCCAATGGTAGTTTCTTTTAAAATTTGTGTCCTCTTAACAATATTTGTATCCTTATGACCCATCTTAACACTTTTGGGAACAAGGCAAATATTTTTTACAAATACAACCACAAACTATATAAACTATAATACAGTTGACCCTTGAACAATACAGGGGTTAGGAGCACTAATCCACCCCTCGCTCACACACCCAAAAATCCACATATAATTTTTGACTCTCAAAAACTTAACTACTGGTGCCTTACTGTTGACTAGAAGACTTACCGATAACATAAATAATCAATTGATATACTTTTGTATGTTATATATATTATACATTATATTCTTACAATAAAGTAAACTAGAGAAAAAGTATTATTAAGAAAATCATAAGAATGAAACAATATATTTACAATACTGTACTATAAAGAATTAACATATAAGTGGACTTGTGCACTTCAAACCCATGTTGAATTTGAGAATCCTTGAAGATAAACTGTATATATTTTATAATATATACAATATAAATTTTTAAATCTAGTATAAATTAGTATATGATAAATATAAATAGATATAACATAATTTTTAAATATATTTATAGATTAAATATAATAAAAGTAATACAGAAAAGTAGTAGGTTTCTGGAAAGTTTCTGAATCAGTTCAGATGTTCATATTTAACTTACAAGTATCTGAGTATCAATTCAACTATATTCATCTAGCTTTGGTATTGTGTTCTTTTGGAAAATATATTTTCTTTTTTTTTTGAGTTTTTAAAAAGTTTGAATTTTTGAGTTTATTTATTCTGAGAGAGAGAGAGAGACAGACAGACAGACAGAGTCAGAGAGAGAGGGAGACAGAATCTCAAGCAGGCAGCATAGGGCCCAATGTAGGGCTCAATCCCACCAACACCCAGCCACCCAGGCACCCCTGGGAAATATATTTTCAGTTTCAATTCACATATATATTCCTCAGGAGAAATGGACTCTAGAGACTTTTTGAGAAAAGTTTTGTTCCTAATAATCATATAATTCATTTGATCAGCTATGAGGAAGTTTAATAAATAGTTTCATGCAGAATAATCATGACTTTCCTTGGTCTGGTCTTCTTGATTTTTTTGGTCTAATTCCCTTATTTCCTGAATTTTATTTGATGCTTAAATGGTTCAGTTTAGCATAGTTTTAAAATAAATTGCCTCAGAACTTCTTTTTGTGAATAGACAGTATTAAAATTTAGTCCTGGCTACCATTAATACATCAACTTCTGTTTTGATGTTTAAATTGAAAGTGAAATGTGGAGCAAACCAAGCATGAACCCTTGTTGGATTATGTATGCTCTCATAAATAATATATTTTTAAAATATAAAAATGTTTATATTTTTTGCAGACTCTACATATCTACTGTTTTACATAATCCATTTCCCAAAATAATAGCTGGTGTATTTTGTGAAGCATGAGGCAATGGAAATGATTCTCATTTCTGTTTTTAATCAGTGGTAGAGCTTTCTACAAGTCACTAAATCCTTCTTGGACCCTGACTCTATAGTTGTAAAATGCGAGAGTTCAACTAAATATTCTCTAAGACTTTTGTCATATTTCAGAATGTCCAAATGTAAGATTTATTTAATGCATTTTACTAGTTAGACAATTTGGGTTTGATACTTTAATTTGAGACAGCTGTTTTAATTTGATGGGAAAATTTGTAAACTAGATGCGCAAAGTGAGTAACTCCCTGTTCTTGAATTCTTAGTTATCTGACTTTTAAGACTATATGGCCTTCAATGTAGATAGTACTGTAACTATAGTCAAATCAGACCAGAATTGTCTATTACAGAGAATTTTTGCTGGTGATATTCTTTTTGTCCACTACTAAGAAACTGCTTACATTGCCTTTGCCTTTTAGTAATTTTTTATATTATGTTGCATTTTTTATATTTTGCTCTGGATATATTACCTGTGCATACAGTTGTCTCAGATGACATTTGCTAAGGACTTTCTGAAGTTTCTTGGTGATTTTTAGTGTATATAGTTTATTTTCTAAAGTCAGAAACTTTCAACATTCTTTTTTTTTTAATTTTAAAAAATGTTTATTTAGTTTTGAGATAGAGAGAGACACAGAGTCTGAGCAGGGGAGGGTCAGAGAGAGAGGGACGCACAGAATCTGAAGCAGGCTCCAGGCTCTGAGCTAGCTGCCAGCACAGAGCCCGATGTGGGGCTTGAACCCACGAACTGTGAGATCATGACCTGAGCAGAAGTTGGCCGCTCAACTGACTGAGCCACCCAGGTGCCCCTAAAGTCGAATTTTTAAAAAAAAAGTTTATTTACTTAGTTTGAGAGATAGCAAGCATACTGGAGCATGAGAGGGTTGGAGGAGGGAGAGAGAGAGAGAGAGAGAGAGAGAGAGAGAGAGAGAGAATCCAAGCAGTCGCTGCATTGTCAGTACAGAGCCTGATACGGGGCTTGAACTTAGAAACTGAGATTATGGCCTGAGCTGAAATCAAGAGTTGGAGGCTTAACTGACTGAGCCACCCAGTGGCCCCTACAGCCAGAATTTCTGCTTGTATTCCTGAAATTGGTTGGAATAAACTGTACCTGTGGGTCTGATGGCATTGAGGTAAAGTGGAGGTTGGTCTTAAGGAGAATCAGCATCCCCCTTGATGAGTTGTTATAAGGGAATCAAACTAGTAGTAACAAACTAACTTTGTCAGAGGCAAGAGCTGCTTTTAATGTTAAGGGAGGATCAGTGGAATGTAGACTTTCAAGGTCCCCATTCCAATTCTCTTGTGTAGTCAAAAATAGCCTTTGATCTTGAAGACTTTGTAATTTTGTATTCTCTGATAACGTTCTATTGAAGCAATCATTTGTTTTCCCAAAGCCTGTTCTTCAATTTAGACAATTGTAGATAATGATTTAAGAAAATTTGACCCCGAAAACCATACATTACCAGGACAGGAATACAGATGGAAATTTCCCATCTCTGGAAGTCTTTTCCTGAAACATACCACTCTTGCTGCCTAATATAGTAGCAACACCAAACTATTCTAGGTATTTCAAGAAGAAAAAGCATTTAGCACAGAGTAAATGAATTTTCTAAAACTGTTGGGAGAGTTAGAGGACTAAAGGTCAGGAAAACCCATTCCTATACTTTAGAAAATAAAGAGATTTAGGTATCACAAAGAATTTATACCCATACACTAAGAATAATTCTAGTTAGGTTTTGGGAGGGAGAAAAATTAGATGTTCAATCCACTATCTTTATCCAAAAGTGCTTTAAAAGATTTTCTTCAGTTGGTTTTGATGACACTGTATTCTCCTGAGTATCCTCATAGTTCACTCCATGTTCAACCCCTAATACTGTTTAAGTATCATTTGACAGTTCTTATATCTTTCATTTTCTGGGAATTTTATTGTTTGAGTGCATATTTGTTAATTTTCACCCCCACATAGCAATGCTTATGCATATGATCAGTAAATTAGGAACTACTTCTTTTATTTTGTTTTTATAACTTAAGTTCCTATAGACCACACCCTCATTCCACGTAAGTATTATAGGCTTGTTTCTGAAGTAATTCAGTTAACGATTCTTTTAGGTAGATTTTTTTTACATGATGTTGACATTTCTTTTTTTTAATGTTTTTAATGTTTATTTATTTTTGAGAGAGAAAGACAGAGCATGAGTTGGGGAGGGGCAGAGAGAGACATGCACACAGAATCTGAAGCAGGCTCCAGGCTCTGAGTTGTCAGCACAGAGCCCGACGAGGCATTCTAACCCACAAATCATGAGATCATGACCTGAGCTGAAGTTGGACGCTTAGCTGACTGAGCCACCGAGGTGCCCCAATGTTGACATTTCTTATATCATTTTTACTTGCTTTAATCTCCTAGTTACATTTGTTTCTTTTTCTCTGATTTTTCTAGAAATAAAAGAATACAGCTACAAATACAGAATCCTCAGATAACATTGATTGGCTCAGTAACTATTAAAAATAATTTGTACATAATACTATTGCTTTTTCTTTTTAAAGAAAACAATATTGTTTTAATGATTTGAACCTCACAATACCATTCTTCATATTATTATGAGCCAACACCAGGGAACAGAAATTATAAGGGAACATCATTGTTAAGCTTGATATAAACTCAAATCTAAAATCCATGTCAGAAAATGAGTTACCTTCTTGCTCAACCAATGAAGGCAATTCAATATCACCTAAAATATGGTTGAATAAGAAAGATTTCTCTTGATTAGTATTTAACTGCTCTTTTCCATAAGGTAACCCAGAACAAGATGTTTGGCTCCAATTATCAGGGTAGAAATTGCTTATGCAAATCAATGTGAGGCAATGAGGTGTGGATAAAAAGCAAAAGGGAAATATCATTATTATTGGTTTGTGCTCATAAAATTCTGATAGCCTGAAGGTAATGACAGGCACAAAGCCAGAGGGATTATTAGTAGCAACAACGTACTCAATAACTTGTGTTCCAGTGAGAAGTTATATGTTAACATGTGTACATAGTATTTTTATTCGGTAACTTCCGGCTTGCATTTGTGAGAGGATGTTTGCTCCCTTGCGTGTAGATTTTTCAGAAAAATGAAAAGTCACAAAATAATAGAGGCACAGAGACAGTGTGTAGAAGTTAATTTCCTTTCTGAAGAGATAGTATTGTATTTTCATCCAGATGGTGGCTGAATCATGCTTAATGTAAAATGAATAACTACAGACAGTTTTTGCTCAGATGTTTCCATGTTTCACTTAAATCACGGTGCAGTTTTAGACATACTATAGATAGTAAGGTTAACACTTTATAATAATTTGTTGTGATTATTCAATACCGTATAATGATAACGTAATCACTGCTGGTGGTTTTAATCATTGAATTTGACCTAATTATAATTTAATTTATTAAAGACCTAACTACAAAGCTAAAATTAATGTTAGATAGAGGAAAAAAATTAATTATAAAGAAAGATTCCATGGATTTGAGAATCAAGAATTCTGTCTCTAATAAAAAAACAAATGCTTTAAAAATTAAATAGCAATAGTTATTCATATTTCGTAGTCAGAAAGAAATAACTTCTATTCATCAGTTTCAATTAATTTGTTTAGGTCAACTACTGATTGAATCCTTATTGTTTTGCCTCTGAGTTAAATGTTATTAACTGACCCCTGTGACCATCCAGCATTAACTAAAAAGCCTTTATTATTAATGACATGTGTCTCTGTTTGGCCATCGTGCAGGCATTTACGAAGCTCAACAGGAAGTCTTAGGAAGTTATATTCATTGGTTTTCTTTTACCTGTTAGTTAAGGGCTTAAGATATTTTATATATTTTAGCTAAAGAGAGGAGGTGTTATAAAATGATGTTTAAGATAACTTTATTTATGGAGTACTTAGGTGACTTAGTTGGTTAAGCATCCAACTTCAGCTCAGGTCATGATCTCACAGTTTGTGAGTTTGAGCCCCATGTTGAGCTCTGTGCTGACAGCTGACAGCCTGGAGGCTGCTTTGTATTCTGAGTCTCCCTCTCTCTCTGCCCCTCCCCTGCTTGCTTGCTTGCTTGCTCTCTTTCTCTCTCAGAAATAAATATTAAAAATTAAGATAACTTTATTTAAAATGTATCTGTGAAATTATTAGACACATTTTGTTGATGAGTATGTATATTCATATGCTGTTATGTGTATGAATGCACACCCATGGGTACATCTATCTACAAAATGTCTGTCAGTCCTTGAAAACTCCACCATTTGTTCATATTGCTAGTTCAGGATACAATACACTTACCTTACAGGTATTCTTTTCCTCTAACCTGTTTAACTATTGCATGAGCAGTTTTCTTTCTTTTCCTTCAACAATTTCTTTTTCTTTTAGGCCCTTCTCAAAGCCTTCATGTAATAGCCTAGAACTACATATTTGGTAATGTAGTCAATTCTGATGCAAAAAGAACCCTTCTACGTTGGGAAGATGGTTTTTCTTGTTACTCATATTTTCATAATTGCCTGGATGCTATTACATAGTTTAATACTAGGTGTACCATAATATATTTAGCTTTTTCCTTGCAATGACCATCTAGATCACTTTCCAATTTTTGTTAAACAGCACTGTAATGAGCTTTAAATTATATATCTTCCTATTATATTTTGGTTGTCTCTTCATATCCATTTCTGGAATCATATTATCAATTTTTTCTTTAAATGTTAAGCCAATATGTCGGCGTAGATGTAAAGTTTGAAAGTTCTCTTTTTATACTACACTAAGCAAACAGCATTGGATTTCAAAATAATTTTCAATTTCAAAAAAATTTTCAAAATAATTTTATTACTAATTTAGTAAGTAAAAGATTGCCCAATTTCTATTTCAGTGTATATATTTTTTATCACAAAAGATGCTGAGAGCTTTTCATATGTTCTCTTGCATTTCATTCTTTGGTGATATAATCATCCCTATGTTTTACCCATTTGAAGATTGAAGTTTTACTTTCATTTTCATAATTTTGTATAAATGGTTATAAACTAAAAATAATAAGCCATTACACATTTACTACACATTCATTTTCCCCATGATTGCTAAAGATTTTAGTGTTATTGTAAAAAAGCACATGTTACACATTAGTGGCTTAGGAGGAGTGCTAAAGGTCTACCTTAATTTATATATTTGGAAAATGAATTACAAAAGGTTCGAATGCATTCAAAACATTTGATCTCCCTCTGTCTTTCTGTCTATGGAAGAGAAGGCTCTGTGCTAGTACAGCACACAAAGAAATGGTGAATTCATCTGTCATGCCGAATCTCATTTCCTTCGGCAATCAGTCTCTTATATTCACCTACTCTCTTCTGCTCAAGGTCTCTCCCTGGGATTATTTTACAGATCACTTTTTTCCCCGTAAGGGCAATAACTCATTAGAGTGTTAAAATCTTTTCTTAATGCTTTGTGCTAATAAATCAAAATTGTGATTTCACTTCCTGCACCAGCTGTGCTTGGTTTTTGTATCCTCTGTACATGTTGCTCCTCCGTCAGGCGTGTCTGGTTATTCTTTTATTCCACACCAATGTGTTACATACCCACTCGATGTCAGACGCCATGGTAAGTACCAAGTATTCAGAGCATGCTGTACACAGCAGACAAGGCCCGAATCTCATGAATCATGCGTAACAAGGTAAGATTGACCCTAAGCTGGAAAAAAAAAAAAAAAAAGAAAATACATAGATATTTACTAAATGTGAGAAATGCTGGGAAGGAAAAAATAGAACACTGTGAGAGAGCATATGGGTAGATGGGTCAGGCAGTTTTAGATTGGGTGTTCAGGAACTCTTTCTTGAGAAGGAGGCATGTGTACTGAGGTCTGAAAGTAAGAAAAGGCTAGGGGAGGAGGGAGATCATTTTGGAAATATGGAAGGGCCTGTGCAAAGGGCTGGAGCAGAGAACTGACTAAGTTCAAGGAAAAGAAACTGGTGTGGCTGAGCAGAGTTAGTACAGATAAGAGAGAAGGTAGGAGAGAAGGGCAGGGACTAATCATATACTATAGAGGCTGGATTTTATTCTGAGTGCAGTGGGATGCCATGAAACATGGGATGTGATGTGGTCCATTTACATTTAAAACAGTTATCTGGCAACTTGCAATAATACACTGGGATTGGGGCAATCTGCATACCAAGAGAGGAATCAGGTAATAAAATTAGGAAGATATTTGAAGATTCGGGTGAGAGATAATGGCAACTTAAATAGTCAGTAGATACACAGAGACATGGATAGATTCAAAATGGTTTTTTATAAATGTTTTTTTATTTGTTTTGAGAGAGAGAGAGGACAAGTGGGGGAGGGGCAAAGAGAGAGGTGGGGAGGCTCATGCTGTCAGTACAGAGCCTGATGTGGGTCTCAGTCTCACAAACCAAGAGATCATGACCTGAGCCTAAATCAAGAGCCAGACACTTAACCGACTGAGCCACGTCCCAAGTGTTTTTTTTGAAGGTAGAATAAATGGGCCAAGGGATAGATTGGATGAAGGGTGTGTATGAGAGGTGAGGAAGAAGAGGTACCTAAGAATGATACTGCATTTGTGAGTTAAAGGCCTGGGAACAAGCCCTGTGGAGGTCTAGCTGTTGACGGTTGAGAAAAAGGGAGAGGACCAGGCTAGAGACTGAGATGGAGCCACCGAGAGGCGGGCAGAATACCAAGGTTGTGTGGTGTCCCCCCAAGGCAAGCAAAAAGCTTATTACAATATTCAGAAAATGATCAATGAGGTAGGTTAAATGCAGCCTAGAGGCGGAGTAAAGACTGAAAAGTGTTTCTTTTGGCAGATTGCAAATTTATTGATATCCGTGGAACGGGTTAAAGAGTGAACAGGAAATGTCCGAGTGGAAACTGTGTATGTAGTGTAAGATTTAAAGAAATCTGCCAAGGAAGGAGATCGGTAAATCAGGGTAGGGAGATAGAGGATAAGGCTAAGGAAAGATTTTGTTTTGTTTGTTTTAAAGATGGGGGACTATTGTACTAGTTAGACTGGTAGAGAAAGAGTCAAGATAGGAAGAGCATGATAAATCCTAGAGAAGTGAGAGATAACTGGGACATTAGTCCCTGAGAAGGTAAAAAACAAAAACAAAAATAAAACGAAGAACAAAACTCATCTCTGATAAGAGATATACTTCCAATAAATTTGGGGATTTGGAAATTCTGATGAATCTAATTTTTTCTGGTTTTTTTTTTTTTTTTTTTTTTTGGGCAAGGTCGGTAGCTAAAAGTGAGGTAATAGTGGACGGGAGAGAGGTTTGAGGATTAAGGATTGGGAAGGGTAGGATGGCATGGCTGTTGTATTGAGTGCCTATTTGAGTTTGGGAATTACAAATTTATAATAAAACTAAAATAATTGCATTATTTTCTCCTATGATGCTTAGCAGCATGATACAGATCTAGAGAAGGCAAATACTTAGATTCATCCAGGATTGGGGTTTTGCCAACTAGAATCCTTGAAGGACAGAGCTGCATGAGAGATGAGGCTATTTGCTATGAACGATTAAGATGAGCTATGAAATATAAGCTGGATAATTGGGGAAACAAAAACAGGATCTGATATATGATCTTAACACTGAATAAAAGAAATCCCCATGCTTTGGAGCCTATGAGAAATTTAATCTGTCCTTATTGAATTCTCCTGATGTCATGACCACTAATATAAGGTTATTCCAGGAACTTCTAGAGTCCAGAGCATATGATGAAAAGCCCCTTGTTCTTATTCACACTGATACACAGTCAGACTGGTTTCATGGAAGTGGGTTGATTAGTAAATGGGAAAGAAGGGAGATAGCACATGTTGCTTGAATATTTGGTATATATCTTGTCCAAGCCTTGTCTTTGTGGTCACCTAAATGTGAGTGTTTTTGCTGTTTTAGTGCTAACTTAGGTATGGCCCTTTTGTGCTGAGGGCACTAATGAGTGCCCCTATTTCATGAGCTACCCCAAGTCACAAGCAATCAGTGGCTTGTCACCTGAGCAGAGCTTGGTGAAAAATAGGGCGCTAGACTGCACACCTCAGAAGCCCCCCAAGTCTCTTTCTTTTTCCAGACCTGGGAGGGGAAAGATTTCTAAGCTTTCCTCAAACCAAAAAAGCTGTGCCCTCAATTTTTTTCTTGAATTTTTACTTTTTCAAAATTAAAAAAAAAAAAAAAACCCTCAGGGAGGTTGGATGGCTCATCTGGTTAAGCATCTGACATTTTATTTTGTCTCAGGCCATGACCTCATGGTTTTGTGGGTTTGAACCCTGCATCGGACTGTTCACTGGTGGTGTGGAGCCTGCTTGGGATTCCCTCTCTCTCACTCTGTCTCTCTCTTCCCCTTCCTTGCTCACACTTTCTCTGTCTTTCTCAAAATAAATACATAAACTTAAAAAATCCCTTTAAGCACTATATTCCTTGTAGGTTGTCCATATAATTTCCCTCCCTTGAGCCTCTAGGATATTTTGACTTCTCCTGGAGGTAAGATTGAAAATGTTGACTCTTGGGTTTGTTTGTTTGTTTGTTTCCCCTTGAACGTGGTCTTAAAATAGCTAACATTTCTTGAATTACCTATGTGGCTTAGTTGGCTAAGTATCTGACTTGGGCTCAGGTCATGATCTCACAGTTCGAGGGTTTGAGCCTCACATCTGGGCTTTGTGCTGACAGCTCAGAGCCTGGAGCCTGCCTCAGATTCTGTGTCTCACTCTCTCTGCCTCTCCCCACTCACACTCTGTTTCTCTCTGTCTCAAAAATAAATATTAAAAAAAAAAAAGTGAAGAAAAAAACAACTAACATTTCTTGGGTCCTTGTGTGGCAGGCATTTTTTCTCAGTGCTTTACTTGTTTTATGTCATTTTCCGTGCACAGTCTTCTCAAGCAAGTATTATATTATCTACCTTTTCCAGGTGAAGAAATTAAAGTTTAGAGAAAATAGATACCTTACTCAAGATCACATGGCTGACAAGGATCAGCCTGAATTCCTATTTTGTTTTCTAAATATACACACACTTCTTTATCAATTGAATTGCATTTTTTTCTCAACTAGCCACCAGCACTAGGTCTGAATGAGGAAAGGAGTGGAAGTGAGGAACTCCATATATGAGCCCTATAGTCTATGGGCATCTTGATTTACAAAAGGCAGTGTATTTTTACCAGTCAGAATATAATTTATCTATTTTGTGAGCTTGTTGTGGTCAAAGTCCTTTACCAGCGCACTCAGGAAAAGCAATTCACAAACTTCAGTTTTACCAATAGATTCGTTTTATGTCTCAGTAATATTTCAAGCTAGCAGCAGAAGTGAGAGGTGGGGATATTTTTTAGTACCCCAGCATACCCCTGTAGACTTACATTCACATTATTTCACTGACAGGTGTGGGACCCTGTCAGCTTGTTCTGAAATGTACAAATTCAGCAATGGCAATATTACACCTCTGGTGATGTTCTTGTGTGTTGAGGCATTGATGACATGATATGTAATTACTAAATAAGAGATCTGTGAAAACAAAACTGAGGTGAGACTATGCCATTGTCTATAATTTAAGACAAACAAGTTTTTTATGTGCTAGCGAGTTGTTCTGATTTAAAATTTTCTGATTTTCTGGTATAGTTTACAACTCTTTAAGAAAGTATGCTGCTTTTACAAAATTATACACATTAGGCAACTCTTTAAGAAAGTATACCGTTTTTACAAAATTATATGTTGTAGGTATTACAAAATAATACACATTAAAACTAATGTAAAATGCCTTTTTGTTCCTAGAGAAATATCTGAATACTCCTAAATCTAAGTAAGCAACTTTGAAACAGTAAATCTCAGTGAAACACATATTTAAAAAAATCAAAAAAAAATTGGCATGTAAAAAGTAATATAATTGATTTCCAACTATTTTGTTCTACCTATTCAAGTAACTTTCTTTCCTAAATACTTCTTGTTTCCTTCTATTTCCGGTGGTGACACTTTGTACCTTGTACCTTGTAAAGTTTGGTAGTGGTTCCTCTTTTCCTGGGTTTCCTTATCAGAAACTTGTTATAATTTAATAATAAAGTTTAATAATTATTCATTTCTTTTTCATCCTTGGTTCCTATCTACTAGAATAAAATGTAAACATTTTTTATTTTACATATAATGCTTTTCTAGTGCTTTGCTACTCATTTTTACTTAATATCATAATCTCCAGCCAGTTTTCAGATATGAACCAAAAGTGTTTTGATCTGTAGTCTAGCTTTCTTGTGTGTTAGTTGGTCATCTGTCCCTGGTTTGGTGTCCTTGCTACTGTTTCTCAAGGTCAGGGAATGTAAAATCTCCTCTGAAGTGTGTGGTCCAGGCTTCAAATGTGTTTTATCCAACCCTTGTATGACATTGCTACGATCTGGCAGCTTGTAATCTGCTTTTCTTCCTTCTCCTCTCTCTTTATTTCTTTTAAATGTTTATTTATTTTTGAGAGAGAGAGAGAAAGCATAATTGGAGGAGGGGCAGAGACAGAGGGAGACAGAATCTGAAGCAAGCTCCAGGCTCTGAGCTGTCAGCATAGAAACCGACATGGGGCTTGAACTCACTTGATTTCATGGGGCATCATGACCTGAGCTGAAGTCAGACATTTAACTGAGACACCCAGGCGCCCCTAATCTGCTTTCTTATTGCCCTGGCTCCGTTTAAAATCACCTTACTCTAATAATGCACAGACTTAAAAATATTTAATTTTTGAGGTTTAGGTTCCTGGGCTAAAAGCTCCAACTCTAGAAGCTTTGTTTAAGACAGTGGTTTAGCTTAGTTTTATTTTTTCTTGTTGATACTCTTGTGCACTTTTGTCTGTAGAACTTGTATACTTTTTTCCAATTTTTTAATCTGTCTCTTTGTTTTTCTTTTTTAACCTCAGTATCTACCTCCTTCCCCTCATACCTACTGTTTATAACACACTGAAAGCTTAGAAGATGTATTCAGTAAAACCAGGTGTTCTTTGCTTTTCATGTTGCATAAGTTGTATGAGAGAGTTTCTACTTTTCTTTCCAAGGTTGCCAGGAAAACTAAGATATTTGGATTTGTTTTGATGATATCCCCCATTAGTATTGGATCAGTCAGGGTTTGGGGTTTCAAGCAACAGAGACAAACTCTGGCTAAATTAGGCAAAAAGGAATTTATTGGAAGGGTGTGGGGTCGCCCTTGGAGTCATCGGGAAGGCTGGAGAATCAGGGTTACAAAATGTGTGGTAGGAACTAAAAGGAGACTCAAAAATTAAGAAACCTCACCCAGGTCCTGCCAGGGGAATGGCTGGTTCAGCTGCTACCATCAGCGTGGCTGCCTCTGGACCCTCACTGTCACCCTCCCAGGGGATAATCTTTCAACTGTTCCTGCTTCTTTGCATTGGTCGGGCAGGATTCACAGTCCCGGGATAAAGCATCTACCCGCCTGAGCCCAGGGCACACGTGTATGCTATAGCTGCCAGGGAGAGTGGAGAAGGGAACATTTACTATTTTGTCCCTTCCTCTGCAAGTGGAAGGTGGAGGCCTCACCTTCCTGCAGGATTCCATGGTGACTTATTGCCCCTATATAAACATGGTGTTTAAATGCTGGAAAGCCAAAAGAATGACAAATGCCCACTACAAATTTTTGAGGCACAATTATTCTTAATAGAAAGGAACAATATTTCAAACTCGTGCTTCAACCCTCTTGTCACACAGGCAGAAAAATCGATGCCTGAATTTACTTGGCATTTCCCAGACTAGTCTTACAAGTACAAGGGCTCCTACTTCCCAGTGTCACTGAGGCCCAGACTTGCCTCTCTTATCTCATTGGAGAAAACACGGGACTGGGTCCTGCCTTGTTCAGTCCCAAAGCAATACCCCCTAAAGCCTCATTAACACATTTCCACTAGAGCACATGATGTGATTCTGATAAATGGGAATCACGGAGAGCTTGATGCAGGAACTTAGAGGAAGTTTTCATTATTATTTTATTTATTTTATTGTTTAAAGTTTTATTTATTTTAAGAAAGAGAGAAAGAGAGAGAGCGCGCGCTTAGGAGAGGCAGAGTGAGAGGCAGAGAGATCCCAAGCAGGGATTTGATGCGGGGCTCAAACTCACAAACCATGAGATCATGACCAGAGCTGAAATTGAGTAGGATGCTTAAGTGACTGAGCCACTCAGGCACCCCAAGAAGTTTTCCTGATCCTTAAAAAGAGATGCTCAGGAAGAAATTCTGTTTCCTCTGTGCGATGTCATGTCTGAATGTGGTGTTTGGGATTACTTGTACAATCTAGCCACAAAACTGAGGATGAAGGTAAAAAAACACAAGTTAAGTCGGGAACAAACAACTTCTGGAGGAAAAGAGTTGTAGCTGTCTTACCTTTTTATAATGGGAAAGACTAAATCTTATTAAAAAGGTCATTCTAGGGTGGATTTTTTGTAATTTGCAGCTAAGCATATATTATCCGGTCCATATATCTGGTTTTTAATAAAGTGCCCTGTGTCCTGAGGAATAAATCCTTTGTGCAGTTTGTCCTCTATTTTAATATGCTAAAAGGCTCATTACTGGGAGAGGGTAATTATTCCATGTAAACATATTAAAAGATAATTGTGCTTTCCTTCCTCATCTCACCTTTTACTTTTCTCCTTGTTTACTTATTAGTCCCATTGGCTTTTGTGCATGACAGATTGTGGATCATGTCACTTGTTAGCAAAGAAAGTAAAATAAAAATGGTCTCAGACCCAAAGGTTCAGTCTTTTGATGGCATCATATACAATTGCATCTATCACTGAGAGTTATATATCTGACAAATATGCACTGAAATAATAACTTATGTTCTATGTTAGTGTTTAAATATGACATTTTGGAGGAACCTGATGGATATAAAACATGTCTCTTTACAGCACTGTCAATTGTTCACAGGAAGGCATATTGAATAAGGAAAGTCAGGAATCACACACATAGATTCAGCATTTGCTATGTCCCCAGCTGGGTATATAGGTACTGGCTAAGCAGTGGTCACCAGGAGTAACAGGGGCCTTACTCTCATGGAAAATATGACATTTTGGAGGAACCTGATGGATATAAAACATGTCTCTTTACAGCACTGTCAATTGTTCACAGGAAGGCATATTGAATAAGGAAAGTCAGGAATCACACACATAGATTCAGCATTTGCTATGTCCCCAGCTGGGTATGTAGGTACTGGCTAAGCAGTGATCACCAGGAGTAACAGGGGCCTTACTCTCATGGAATTTATTTACAGAGTACATGAGCAGTCAAACTAATGAACAAGCAATTAGAACACAGTCTGATAGATGCTCTTTTATGATATGAGTGGGAATATAAGAGGGGTACTTAACTCAGAATTAGGAAGGGGTGGGAATGGGCAAAAAAGGATTCCTGGGAAAAATAGATCAAGCCTGAGTCCTGGAAACTGAACTGACTTGAAGTAGGCAAAAGAGAAAAGCATACGTAGCAAAGGGCTTGTGCAGCAAACTAGAAAAGGGAAAGAGTATGAATAGGCATTTGCAGAAAGTAGGAAGTGGCTAAGTTGCGGCAGGGAGCAACAAAGTAACAGGTGAGATTGGAGAAGTACAGAAGGACCAGACCATGAGGGGCATTTTAAGTCCCATTAGGGTGTTTGGACTGTATTCTGAATATAGCAGGGATCCATGTGTGCATTTGATGGAAACTATTCCGCTGCCTGCAGATATGTGATGTGAAGGGGACAGAGCAGGAACAGGGGCAGGGCTAGTCATCCAGAGAGCCTATCAAATAGGATGAAGGAAAGGGGAACCTTGAGGAAATAGTTGGAAGGTGGATCATTACTTGAATGTGGTAGAAAGGGAGAGGGAGGCATCCAAGAAGACTCCTTGGTTGAGGTGGATAGAAAGGTTGTCACTGGAGAAGGGCTGTCAAAAGGAGCTGATACAGAGGAGGACAGTGATTTCAGCTCTGAGCAGCTCTTAGTTGTCTGTGCGACATCTAGCAGATATTGGATTTGGGTCAGCAGTTGTGTACGCAGGTATGGGGTTCAGTCATGGGCTGGGGTCTCTGCGTTCCACTGTTCTGATTTATTAGATGATGATGATAATAATATCTACCCCATAAATGTCATGGGATTGAATGAGCTAAAATGTAAAGCAACCCACACAGCACTATAAAAAGGAGGCAAATATTATTGTTTTCATTTGCTCTGTTCTTTGGTTATTACTATCAGTGATGTTTTCCCTTCAGTTACTCTGTTTCCAACCAGTAGGCTGAAATGATTACAAAGATTATGGTAGCTTATGTCTACTGAATACTTACTGTATACTAGGCACTCTTTTCTAATTCTGTACAGATATTAAAACATTTTTTCCTAGAATAATCCTATGAAACAAGTACTTTTATTATCCCCATTTTGAAAGTGTGAAGATAGGCACGGAGAGACATTAAGCAACTTGCCAAATCAATAGAGAGTGTTGGGGTGTGGACTTGAACAAAGATAGTCAGACTTCCATTCTTGCATTTTATGTAACAGTATATACTTTTGCTAAATGGGCTTTTAACTTTTAATCAGTTTTGTCTATTAAGAATATTCTAGTGGTTATCTTTGTTCTTCTCAACAACTCTGCTATTTCTGAGAACACTTGATTCTTTTTACAGTTAATATTAAAAACCTTTCCTACTTTATATCATTATGTCAAGTCTACTGCTGATTGACTTTCATACACATACCTATAAAAATCAATTTCCATTTCATATTTGTAACTCCAGCCATCTCCATATCCATCGACTTGTAGATTTGGAAGGAACTTAAGATTTTCTTATTTAATTGCATAACAAATGTTTGAATTCATCTTGTCAGATAGTTTTGTACCAAGATTCCTACAGTTTCAGTCACAGAAACCGTCTTCCCCAAATCACATCTCAGTATCTGCCATTGTTCTCAGTAACCTTTTCTCCGCCACTGTTCCCCCAGCACATGAAAGCCACCAGCACGTGAGAAGTACACCTTACAATTTGTGGAATGAATTAATAAATAAATGATTGATCTTAAAAAAAAACTACACATTTATGGTTCTGTAACTTTCTTTGTAATTTGACAAGGGCAAAACAAGATTTCCCTAATTTAAAATATGACTATTTTCCTTAATTTCCAAAGTTTCCTTAATTTAAAATACAAATATGCAAGAGGAAGGCTACAATAACTAAGGAAAATACTTGGGGTTTTCTGTTTGGTTTTATTTGGAAAAAAAGAGTTGTCGTATTTAGAATTCCAGGAACACCTGAAGATTGGGACTGGTGAGAATCCAGGAAGACACTTTCTGCCCTGAATTCTGAGGCAAGCAAGTCAGAGATGCTTCCAGAAGGCTGGATAATTGCCATTTCAGCCTGCTTGAAATGTAAATTTGAGCTTTATTCTGAATTGGGGAGGGAACCAAGAACTTGAGTTGATGATTGCTATTGAGCCAAGGTCAACTCATAACATGAATAGTTGGTGTGTCTGTGAAGAGAATCTTGTAGTTATGTATTGGACCTTTCAAGGTCCATGGCGTAATTCCTTTGTTTCCTCTTTGGGATTATCCTACCAGCACTCCATAAACTGAATCCAAGAAATAAATAATTCTATTTTGATACATTTTATTATAGCATCACTAAGATAAAACTCAAATTTAAGCTTCATAATTCCCATTGTTCCCCAATTTATTCATGTAACTGCTGAAAAAGCATAAGAGATAGTTTTGACAGTTAAATCTCAAATAATTTATTTAAATCCTAGTCCCTGATTTCTAATGGAAAATGATTCGTATGGCATATTCAAAGCAAAAGGGGAATTCAGATTGGTTACTCAGGGTTGCATTTTTTTTCCATAAAGTTATTCATAACACCTGATGGCAGTGCTGGATTTGTGGCTGCTACGTTCGTGTTGGGCACCGCATCTTTAGAGTCTGATTAAGTGGGAGTTGCCATTTGCTGTGCTGCGAGTTGCCAACAAAGCTGAATCTGTCACAGGTGCTACAATTTGTATTTCAGAAAAATTTCTTCCCCAAGTTTAATTATCCCCAAAGTATTCCACTCTATGTAAAGTACTGAAAAGAGTCAGCAAGTTTTTTTTTTCATTTTCAGTACTGTGATGTAAATTAGGATTTTGTCTACTGCCTACATGTTGTAGAGATGATGGAATTTCTAATGGAGGGGACTCTCTGTTTTTTAATATAAAATACTATTTTCTATTCAGTTTTTTAGCTTTGGATTCAGGAAATGAATAACGCCAATTAGCCATAACTAAAAAACATATTCACAGTGACATAAACCATGCTTCATAGAAGGAAATAGGCATGAAGTAGATAGAAAGTGTGTAGATTGAACTACTAATGATGGAAACTGGGAAATGGGAAGCTCTACGCTCAAAAATATTAAGTGTAGGATTGACTATTTCTTATTAAATATTAATATATATTCAAACTCATGGAAATAAGTGTGTATCTTTTTTTTGTATGAGACAGCCTGTCCTTTGCAGAGAGACTAGGGAGTTGGATAGGTTTGGGAGACAGTCATCACTCTTTTGGCAAAGCAATTCATCCTCACATCAGCGTGTATCAGTCAGGTTTCTGTTGCTCTTTTTTCTTTTCCATAAGACAGTTCTTCCCTGCCCCTCCCCCACCCCCCCCCCCCCCAGCATTTCAACAGGAAGGCCTGATGGGGAAGTGTCTTCTAAATATTTCACTGCAGAGGTAGTTTCTTTAAAATTGCCTGAGGTTGATTTGTTAAATCAGAGGAAGGTCTTCAACCCTGGGAATCCATAAGAAGGGATTATGGCTATGAAGATAATTTTTAAGGTGGCAGTATTGCTTGGTGACTTAATAAAGAGATATGTTATAGTTAAATATCTTTGGGATATTTTAAAATGAGATTCTTCGTTCCCCATGCATTTCTCCTTGTCTATGTACTAATGTAATTCTAACAAATAGAAATGGTTAATTGAATTGAGAAATAAGTGTGTTTACTGGAAACTGCTTAGCCTTTGAATTGTAATTACAATTTTATATTCTTTGTAGGATTATTTAACCATTCATAAGTATGGCAATGCAGCCAGAAATGATCTCTGGAATACACTATCAGAGGTAAAGTATAGGAAGCTCAAATATTAAAATCTCTTCTTGAATATTTGAATTGAGTTTATAAACCATTCATAACTTTTATTGGAACTGACAATTGTTTTTACTTTTATATTTCCCTTTTCCTCATATTGCTTAATTGTTTTAATTTTGATATATTATATTATAAAAATAACGGAGTTTAAAATTACTTAAACTATAAATGGTAATAAAAAGTACCTTGCCTACTTTCAAGCAAGACAGTATTTCTGAAACATAACATTAATATGGTATCAGGCACTCATGTTTGAGAGGAATATTGATGTTAAAGTAGTTTTTTTTCTATAAGTAAATAACAAATATTTAAGTTTGATACTAGACATATTGGAGATACTTAATGATGCTGCAAGTACTTGTTTTAACAATAAACTATGTTTTATTTTCCATTAAGTAAAAACTAATGTTAATAAAG